>LR738714.1:67185180-67216201 GCA_902687465.1 Secale cereale
CCCCCCCCCCCCCCGGCAAACTTGTGCGCGAGGAACATTCCTTCTGCTTAAGAGGTAAGGAAAAAGAAGAGGGAAACAAGTATATGGCCTTTCGGCGTGCTAATGCTTACCAGATATGCATGTTGCACAAGATGCCAAATAACACATGCAAATAACAGAGAAAAGCATGTAAAAGGCAAATAGCGCAAAACACAAAAACTTTACTGATGCACGGGGTCTGCGCCCGGCTTTGTACAAAGGGTTACATGCAACAGCGGCAAAGCTTGTACAAAAGGTGGTTGCCGGAGCGGATCACGGCAACCACGCCTTATGGGTGAAACTTGCGAAGATGCTCTATGTTCCAGGAGTTGCTCACCGGTAAGACTTCTTCGGTCTCAAGGCGGACAGCGCCGGGCCTCGTGACTTGTCTCACCCGATAAGGGCCTTCCCACTTCGGCGTCAACTTGTTGGAATTCTTGGCGGACTGAACACGCCGAAGAACAAGGTCGCCTTCCTCGAGACTCCTGGCCTTGACCTTGCGGCTATGATAGCGGCGCAAGGCTTGCTGATATCGAGCAGCTCGTACAGCAGCCTGGAGACGTTCCTCCTCGAGGAGCAATGCATCATTTTGCCGCAGTTGCTCTTGCTCGAGCTCATCATAAGCGAGCACTCGAGGAGATCCGTATACGAGTTCCGTGGGGAGAACTGCCTCTGCTCCATAGACTAGAGCAAAGGGTGTCTGTCCGGTGGCTCGACTTGGTGTCGTTCTGATTGACCAAAGAGCCGCCGGTAGCTCCTCTATCCAATTTCTTCCGCACTTGCGCAGCCTGTCAAAGGTCCTTGTCTTGAGTCCGCGCAGCACTTCAGCATTGGCCCTCTCCGCTTGACCGTTGCTCCTCGGGTGGGCAACAGAAGCGAAACAGACCTTGGCGCCAAGGTCTTGGACGTACTGCATGAAGGTGCGACTAGTAAATTGTGTACCGTTGTCAGTGATGATCCTGTTGGGGATTCCGAAACGGCAAACAATTGACCTGAAGAACCTGACCGTTGACTGTGCTGTCACCTTTCTCACTGGTTCCACTTCTGGCCACTTTGTGAACTTGTCGATCGCAACGTACAAGTACTCAAAGCCCCTGACAGCTCGAGGGAAAGGGCCGAGGATATCGAGCCCCCAGACCGAGAAGGGCCAGGACAAAGGGATTGTTTGGAGAGCTTGAGCTGGCTGATGAATCTGCTTTGTATGGAACTGGCACGCTTCACACTTGGTTACTAGTGCAGTTGCATCTTGGAGGGCTTCTTGCCAGAAGAACCCTTGCCGGAAAGCTTTCCCAGCAAGCGCCCTTGCGCCAATGTGGTGGCCGCATATGCCTCCGTGTATTTCTGCCAACAGCTTCTGTCCATCTTCCCTGGAGATGCACTTCAACCTGACTCCGTTGAGCCTTCTTCTGTACAGCTCGTTATCCACGAACTGGTACATACTTGACTGCCTGGTTATCTTCTCTATTTCTTCTGGGTCGTCGGGAAGTTCTCCAGTTTGTAGAAAACGGACGATCTGCTGCGCCCATGCCGGAGCTCGAGGCTCAACGGCAAGGACTAAAGGCATGAGGGCCGCTGCGGGGACCTCAGCTTCTACGGCAAGAACCTCTGGTTCCGCCGGAGCTGATGGTCCCCCGGCAAGCTCGCCGGGGCGAGGCTTGTCGGGAACACTTGCTTCAACTGCACAGATCCTCGGATCTGCAGGAGCAGACTGTTCCTCAGCGTTCTGGTCGTTGATCTTGGGGACCTTGGCGGCGTTTTCAGGAAGATCCGCCGGCAAGTAGTCGCCGGAGACCAATTTTCTCTTCTTGGACTGCCCAAATGATGGTGTAACGGATGGTTGAGTCAGCTTGAGCAAGAAGGTCCCTGGTTCCACAGGTAACTTCATCGAAGCACACTTTGAAAGGCCATCTGCAATGTCATTCTGAGCTCTCGGGACGTGCTCCATCTGCAGACCTTCAAAGTGCTCTTCAAGCTTCCTCACTTCATCTACATAAGCTTCCATCAAAGGGCTCTGGTAGCTCTTGTTAACTTGCCGGACCACCAATTGAGAATCTCCCCGTACAATCAGCTTCCTGATCCCAAGTTCGGCCGCGATCCTGAGGCCGGCGAGCAAACCTTCATATTCAGCAGTGTTGTTTGTCGCTTGCTCCCTTGGAAAGTGCATCTGGATAACATACTTGAGGTGTTCTCCGGTGGGCGCGATGAGTACCACGCCAGCACCGGCGCCTTGCAGCGAGAAGGCACCATCAAAATACATCACCCATTCACTTGTCGCTTCTTGTACGGGTGCATTTGTTTCTTGGACTTCTTCATCAGGCGTCGGGGTCCACTCAGCTATGAATTCTGCCAAAGCTCGACTCTGTATGGTTGAGGTACTTTCAAACTTGAGTCCAAAGCTCGACAGCTCCAGTGCCCACTCAACGATCCTGCCTGTTGCTTCTGGATTGTGCAATATCCTCTTCAGCGGAAAGTGAGTGACCACCGTTATCTCATGTGCCTGGAAGTAATGGCGCAGCTTTCTCGAGGCCATGAGGAGGCCGAAAAGCAACTTTTGCACCCCGGAGTATCTTGATCTAGCTCCCTGCAAGAGGGAACTCACAAAATACACCGGGCGCTGTACCATCTTCTTCCGCACTTCTTCTTGTTCCTGTGCAGAGTTGTCCTTGTCGGGGCCAGAGCTTGTCGGAGCAGCCCCCTGCTTGTCGCTGGATTCGCTTGCCGGTGGTGCAGACTCCTCGTCGGCCTCCCTCTCCGCTACTAACGCAGCACTAACCACCTGGTTGGTTGCCGCTAGGTACAGCAGCAACTTTTCCTGCGGTCTAGGTGCGACAAGTATTGGAGTGGAGGATAGGTACCGTTTCAAATCTTGCAGCGCTGCCTCCGCTTCCGGAGTCCACTTCATGGGACCTGCCTTCTTCAGGATTTTGAAGAAAGGTAGGGCGCGTTCTGCAGACTTCGAAATGAACCTACTGAGGGCAGCCACACAACCTGTAAGCCTTCTAACATCCTTGACGCGCTTCGGGGCTTCGATCTGCTCAATGGCTTTTATCTTGTCGGGGTTAGCTTCAATCCCCCTCTGTGACACAAAGAACCCGAGAAGCTTGCCGGAGGGGACTCCAAAGACGCACTTCTCGGGGTTCAACTTGAGTTGTATCTTGCGCAGGTTCTGAAACGTCTCTTCCAAGTCTTGGACCAGGGTATCCTTGCTCTTACTCTTCACCACGATGTCATCCATGTAAGCCTCTACATTTCTGTGGATCTGTGGCTCGAAAGCAGTGTGCACTACCCTTGCAAATATTGATCCTGCATTCTTCAGTCCAAATGGCATGCGTATGAAGCAATAAGTGCCACATGGAGTGATAAATGCGGTCTTCTCTTCATCTTCTTTGGCCATGAAGATCTGGTGGTAGCCTGAATATGCATCAAGAAAAGAGAGTAGCTCACATCCGGCAGTGGAGTCAACAATCTGGTCAATGCGCGGCAAAGGGAATGGATCCTTGGGACATGCTTTATTCACATCGGTGAAGTCTATACACAGTCTCCACTTCCCATTGGCCTTGCGCACGACGACTGGGTTTGCTAACCACGTCGGATGGATCACACCTCTAACTAGGCCTGCTGCCTCTAGCTTCTTGATTTCTTCAGCAATGAATTCTTGGTGCTCCACGGCTTGCTTCCTCACTTTCTGCTTGACGGGCCGCGCATGAGGACAAACAGCAAGCTTGTGCTCAATTACCTTCCTGGGAACACCGGGGATGTCAGATGGTTGCCAGGCAAACACATCGACATTCGCCCACAGGAAGGCAACGAGCGCGCTTTCCTATTTGCTGTCAAGCGTGGCACTGATGGTGAAGGTACCACCAGTGCCGTCCTCCTTGGCGGGCACCTTCTTGGTTGCCGGAGGAGCGGCCATCCCCTTTCTGCACTTGCCGGTGGAGCTCGATGGAACGTCCTCGACGGCAGCGCAGCACTCCGAAGAGGTGCGGTTGCCGGAGTGGGTCCCAGAGTACTTGCCGGACTTGGTCTTCGTCTTCTTCCCCCCGGGAGCTTCAGCGGCAAGTGTATCCTTTTCTGCTGCGGCTGCTGCATCCCGGTAGATCTTGTCGGCGCAGACAAGCGCATTCTTCTTGTCGCCATGGACAGTGATGACGCTTATCGGCCCCGGCATCTTGAGTACGTTGTAGGCGTAGTGGGAAGCCGCCATGAACTTGGCGAGGGCGGGACGGCCGAGTATTCCATTATACGGTAATGGAATATCGGCGACGTCAAATGTGATGCGCTCAGTTCTGAAGTTGAGCTCCCCGCCAAAGGTCACCGGCAGAGTTATCTTCCCCTTGGGCTTGCTCCTCCCCGGGTTGATTCCTTGGAAAGAACCGGTCTCTTCGAGCTCGCCATCTGGGATTTGGAGTTTCTTGATCACAGCAGAGGAGATCAAGTTCAGCCCGGCCCCGCCGTCAACCAACATTTTGGTGACCTTGAGGTTGCGGATGGTGGGTGAGACCAGCATCGGCAAGCACCCGACCGCAGTGGTGCGGTCAGGGTGATCCTCAAGATCAAAAATGATGGGCGTGCTGGACCATTTGAGGAGCCTGCGCGACTCCACGGGCGGCTCTGCTGCATTCACCTCGCGCACCCACTGCTTGAGCTGGCGGTGGGAGGTGTGCAGAGAGGCGCCACCGTCGACGCACAGGACCTCCGTGGCCTTCTGGAACCCCTGCTCGCTGTTATCCTCATCCTCCATGTCTTCGTCGTCTTCCTCATCCTTGTCGCGGCCCCGGGGAGGTCGGTCACCTTGCCGCTGCTTTGCCTTGCCGCGGCGTCCTCCCCGGCCATTGAACGGCCGCTTCTTGCTCGGTTCTCCTCCGCCACCTTGGGCCTTCTCCTTGTCGCGCCTCTCGTACTCAGCCTTCTCCTGCTCGACGAGGTACTCGACGCGTTTGCAGTTGGAGAGGTCGTGGCCCTTGGTGCGGTGGATTTTGCAGTATTGCTTGTGGGAGCCATCCTGCTTGTCGGATGCCGCCACAGGGGCAGGCTCCTTGCCGGAGCCGCCAGCCTGTGTTTGCTTGGCGGGAGCCTCCTTGCCGGACTTCTCGACGGCAAGCACTTCCTTCTTGTTCTTCCTTCTATTTTTCCGCCGCCGGCTCTTCTTTGCCGGGGCGGCGTCGTCGCTGTCGCTTCCTCCTGCGCTAGTATCCTCCCCGGGGAGTCTCCTCCCCTCTTCTGCGCGCGCGCACTTATCAGCTAGAGCGTAAAGCTCGCTGACATCCCGTATCTTGGTCATGGCCATCTCTTCACGCATGCGGCGGTTACGCACGTTCTGGTGGAACGCGCTAATAACCGCGGCAGGGTGGACGTCGGGGATGTTGTGCTGTACACGGCTGAAGCGTTGGATGTACTTGCGCAGGGATTCTCCTTCCTTCTGGGCCAGAATGTGGAGATCGCTCTCCTGGCCGTGGGGTTTGTGGCCGCCCGTGAAGGCGCCAACAAACTGGTGGCAAAGGTCTGCCCAAGAAGAAATGGAACCTTCCGGCAAGTGCATAAGCCAGGAACGAACGTTCGGCTTAAGCACGAGCGGGAAGTAGTTCGCCAAAATCTTCTCGTCGCGCCCCCCGGCAGCCTGCACCGCGATGGTGTAAATGTTGAGGAATTCCGAGGGGTGCGTCTTGCCGTCGTACTTCTCCGGTACGTCGGGCTTGAAGTTCTTCATGCTGGGCCACTGGACGCGCCGCAGCTCACGGGTAAACGCAGGGCAACCTGCCGCGTACGGCAAGTCGCCTGGTTCACCGGGCGCGCGCGCGTCGACAGCGGCTCCAGCTCGCTGATCTGACTGTCGCCGAGCTTCTCGGCGGCGCTCGATTGTTGTTCGAGCGTCTTCTTGTCGTCGGTCGTCAAGGACCCGGCGCTGGTCCCGACGAGTCCGCGGATCCGACGACGCCGTGGAGCCGTCGTCGGCGTTGTTCCGGCGGGGCGGCGTCTTCTGCTTCCGCGGCGGGGAGTGCACGGTGGTTGCACCCCCGGCGGTCTTGTCGCCGTCGGCCTTCGTCTTCTCGACTTGCCGCGGCCGCGAGGTCACCGGCTGTTGTGGAGAGTCGTTGTTGGCGAAGGCGATCAGGCTCTGGATGGTGGCTCTCCGGTCTTCGGCCTTGTCTGCCGCTGGAGGGAAGTCGAGGAGCAGTTGCGCCCTTGCGAGCGCTTCTGCTGGAGTGGAGGGGAGCGGGGGCGAGCGGTGCGAGGAGCGGGATATGCTCGGACTTCTAACAGCGTTAGAAGGAGCAGGGTCCCGCCCCGGCGACCGCGCCTTGCTCGTGCCAGGACGATGGCCCGGAGCGTCCCGCGAACCTCCGGTTTGCCCCTGGCCCAGCAGGCGGATGCCACCTCCTGTGGCATGGCGCTGCTGGGTTGTTGTTTTCTGAGATGGACGCGGCGCGTCCACGGAGACCGAGGCTCGGTCGTCCGTCCTGTCCTTGGATTTGGTGGCGCCGCGAGTGTCCTCGCCGGCGACCACCCTTCCGACGGCGTCTCCCCCGCCCACCGTTGGCTCTGGTGGCGGCGGATGAGACGCAGACGGGCCCGCGACCTCCGAAGCCTTCTTCTTCGGGGCCATGGCGCAGATGTCGATGAAGCTGACGAATTCGGAGAGGTTGATGAAGAATGCGCCCGCGTGAACGCCGGATCAGATTCGCACAACCTCGACGCCCCCTACCTGGCGCGCCAAAGATGTCGGGGGAAACTGTCCGCCACGAACACCTATGGGACCGGAGCCCCTTGTTTGTGCGGTAAGAGGGCGGAGGGAGCACAAAGAGCAGATCGTGGAGGTCACGCAGGCAGTTTACCCAGGTTCGGGCCGCGATGGACGCGTAAAACCCTACTCCTGCTTAGTTTGTATTGAGTTGGAGAGCTCGGGAGCTTGAAGAACTAACTACACCGAGCGTATGAGCGATCTAGGTTCCGAACCCCCTCTACGTTGTGCATGGGCCTCCTTTTATAGTGCAAGGGGTCACCGACAGGTGTCAACGTAGGAGAAAGGGTAAAAATGCAAAAGAGGTGGTAGTTGTAACAGTGCGGGAATAGTGGAGCTACAGTGGACGAACAGTTGTCGCTACCTACTTTGACAGTGGGGGACAAGAGCATTTAATGCCCGTCGCCGTCGACCCCAAAAGCGCCCGCCCTTGCGTCTCCGTTTGCCACGGCGATGGCTTTACCACCGTGGAGTGCCACCGTGTCCCCCAGGCTGCACATCCATCCGCCACGCGTCCCTGGAGTGGCCCCAGGGCGACGCGTGGTTCGATGAGCTGGAGCGTGGGCACACAGCACAACTCTCCCCGGCAAGCACCTTGCTGGGGGCTCGACCTTGCCGGACCCGGGAGCTTGTTGGGCTCTGAAGCTTGTCGCTCCCCGGGCCCTGCCGGGGCGCAAGTTGCGCCGAGGTATGTCTTCTGTAACGTAATCTTCTAGTCTTCCTGGCAAGCTCCTCTTGCCAGGGCCTTGCGTGAGTGAGGTAATCTTGAGCCTGGAACGGTCTTCCCGGCAAGCCCCACTTGCCGGGGTCTCGATCTTCTGTTTTGTATACTTTGTTTTTGAATTGTTTTATATGAAGCAGGAAGGTCTCCGGCGAGCACGTGGTAGGCCCTGCCGCGGGAAGCTGCTACTGCCCGTGCACAAGTTGGGGTACTGAGGTACCCCTACCTTAGTACACCGACAGTAAATTTGCGCAATTTGTCTAACAATCAGCAGAAAAAATAATCAACTAAAAAGCACGCTCCAGTAAAATCTGAAGACAACTTTAGTGAGCGCTAACGATTCTGTTTTTCACAGCAAGATCAAATAAACTTCACGCAAGTCTTACCAAAGGTTCTACTTGGCACAAACACTAAACAAAACATGAAAACGCATCTAATCAGAGGCTAGATGCAATATTTATTCCCTAACAGCAACAAAAGCGAAAAACATAAAATTGGGTTGCCTCCCAACAAGCGCTATCGTTTTACGCCCCTAGCTAGGCACGATACAAGATAGATCTAGGTATTGCCATCTTTGGAAGGCAATTCTTTGATTAAGCACTTATGATTCTTGGGAAATTCTTTGTACCTATGAATAATCAAACTCTTGGGCAAGAAATCAAGAAATTCTAAAGTGTCAAAAGGGTCTCTTCCAAAAGTGAGAAAATTAGGATGAACACTTATGGATTTGAGATCCGCAAGTCTAGAAGTTTCACCCTTGTCTTTAGGGACATACATGAAATTATATATTTTAGTCGAGGTATTTGGAGTAGTTTTTATAGCGGAAAGAGCGGAACCCACATTAGTGATAACATCCTCAAGCTTATTGATTCTAGTGGAATCCTGATCTAGCTTTTCTTTAACTATGGGCTCTTTTTCCTTAAGATTTTTCAGAACAACTCCTACCTTGGATCCATATTGAGTGATTTCATTATGAATTTTTCTATCCAAGCTCTCTAACAATTCTACCATAGCAACTTTGTTCTCAATAATTTCTAACCTTTGCATAACATGCTCCAAAGTTAAAACGGTCCCATTAACCGTAAGAGGTGGTAAGCCAAATAATTCAGTCATGGCTTTATAAGAATCAACGGTCTGGCTACCCAAGAAATTCCCTCCGGTAATGGTATCTAGGATAAATCTATTCCATGGAGTTATGCCAACATAAAAATTGCGAAGAAGCACGGAAGTGGAAAGCTTCCTATTAGACTTATTTTGAGCATTGCAAATTCTATACCAGGCAACTTTTAAATTTTCTCCCTCCCTTTGTTTAAAGTTGAGGACCTCACTCTCGGGAGTGGTGATAATGATAGGTGTGCTAGACATGATGACAAGCAAGCAAGCAACACACAAGCAAACAAGAAACAAGCAAACGAGAAACACACGGTGGAAGAAGGGCGAATAAAATGGCAAAGGTGAAGTGGGGGAGAGGAAAACGAGAGGCAAATAAATGTAATGTGAAGGATAAGGGTTTGTGATAGGTACTTGGTATATGACTTTTGCGTAAGCCTCCCTCGCAACGGCGCCAGAAATTCTTCTTGCTACCTCTTGAGCTTGCGTTGTATTCCCTCGAAGAGGAAAGGGAGATGCAGCACAGTAGCGTAAGTATTTCCCTCAGTTTTTGAGAACCAAGGTATCAATCCAGTAGGGGACCATGCGCCAGTCCCTCGCACCTGCACAAACAAATAAGAACTTTGCAGCCAACGCGATAAGGGGTTGTCAATCCCTTTACTGTCACTTACGAGAGTCAGATCTGATAGAGATGATAATTATATTTTTGGTATTTTTGGTATAGAAACAAAAAGTAAAGAAAGCAAATAAACAACGGCGGCAGAAATTGGCTAGTCGACGGGAAAGTAATATCATAGAGATAGACCCGGGGGGCATAGTTTTCTCTAGTGGCTTCTCTCATGATAGCGATATTCTACGGCGGGTAAACAAATTATGGTCGAGCAATTGATAGAAAAGCGAATAATTATGAGATTATCTAGGCATGATCATTGTATATAGGCATCACGTCCGAGACAAGTAGACCGACTCCTGCCTGCATCTACTACTATTACTCCACACATCGACCGCTATCCAGCATGCATCTAGTGTATTGAGTTCATACGAACAGAGTAACGCCTTAAGCAAGATGACATGATGTAGAGGGATAAACTCAAGCAATATGATGAAAACCCCATCTTTTCATCCTCGATGGCAACAATACAATACGTGCCTTGCTGCCCCTACTGTCACTGGGAAAGGACACCGCAAGATTGAACCCAAAGCCAAGCACTTCTCCCATTGCAAGAACTATAGATCTAGTAGGCCAAACCAAACCAATAATTAAAAGAGACTTGCAAGGATATTATGAGCACACATAAAAAGTTCAGAGAAGAACCAAATATCTTTCATAGATAACCTTGATCGTAAACTCACAATTCATCGGATCTCGACAAACACACCACAAAAAGAGATTACATCGAATAGATCTCCTCGAAGACCGAGGAGAACTTTGTATTGAGATTCAGAGAGAGATAAGAAGCCATCTAGATACTAGCTATGGACCCGAAGGTCTATGGTAAACTACTCACAACTCATGGTGAGGGCGATGATGATGATGTAGAAGCACTCCATGATGGATCCCCCCTCCGGTGGACCTCCGGAATAGGCTCCAAGATGGGATCTCACAGGAACAAAAGGTTACGGCGGTGGAATTAGGGTTTTATCTCTATTTCTGATGGTTTCGGGGACACCAAGGGAGTCACGGGGGCCCCTCGCGGTAGGGGTCGCGCCCTGAGAAGGCGGGCACGCCCCCACTCTCGTGGGCAGCCCATTGATCCCCTGGCGTGGTTCTCAAGTTCTCAGTGTGTGATTTTCTCCAAAAATATCTCTCGCGAAGGTTTCATTCCGTTTGGACTCCGTTTGATATTCCTTTTCTGTAAAACCCTGAAACAGGCAAAAAAACAGCAATCTGGACTGGGCCTTTGGGTTAGTAGGTTAGTCCAAAAAATGATATAAAAGTGTATGACAAAGCCCATTAAACATCTAAGCCATCATAAATAATAGCATGGAACAATCAAAAATTATAGATATGTTGGAGACGTATCAAGCATCCCCAAGCTTAATTCCTGCTCATCCTCGACTAGGTAAATGATAAAAACAGAATTTTTGATGTGGAATGCTAACCAACATAGTTTTTCAATGTAATTCTCTTAATTGTGACATGAATGTTCAGATCTGAAAGATTCAAGATAAAAGTCTATATTGACATAAGAAATAACAATACTTTAAGCATACTAGCAAAGCAATCATGTCTTCTCAAAATACTATGGCTAAAGAAATTTATCCCTACAAAATCATATAGTTTGGCTATGCTCCCTCTTCATCACACAAAATATTCATATCATGCACAACCCCGATTTCAGCCAAGCACTTGTTTTCATACTCTATTCTTTCAAACCTTTCAACTTTCACGCAATACATGAGCGTGAGCCATGGACATAGCACTATGGGTGGAATAGAGAGGTGGTTGTGGAGAAGACAAAAAGGAGGAAGATAGTCTCACATCGACTAGGCGTATCAATGGCTATGGAGATGCCCATCAATATATATCAATGTGAGTGAGTAGGGATTGCCATGCAACGGATGCACTAGAGCTAAATATTTATGAAAGCTAAACAAAAGAAACTAGTGGGTGTGCATCCAACTTGCTTGCTCACGAAGACCTGGAGCATTTGAGGAAGCTCATCGTTGGAATATACAAGCCAAGTTCTATAACGAAAATTCCCACTAGTATATAAAGTGATTAAGCATGAGACTCTCTACAATGAAGAACATGGTGCTACATTGAAGCACAAGTGTGGAAAAAAAAGATAGTAGCAATTGTCCCTTTTTTTCTTTTTTTTTCTTTTTTTGGGCCTTTCTTTTGTTCATTGGCCTTTCTTTTAATTATTATTTTCTTTTTTGCGGAGGGGCTTTATTGATTTGGCCTTTCCTCCCATGGGACAATGCTCTAATAAAGATGATCATCACACTTTCGTTACAACTCGATATTACAACTCGATACTACAACAAAGTATTACTCTGTATGAATGCCTCCGGCGGTGTACCGGGATGTGCAATGAAACAAGAGTGACATGTATGAAAAGTTATGCATGGTGGCCTTGCCACAAATACGATGTCAACTACATGATGATGCAATGGCAATATGACAATATGATGTGCGTCATATGAACGGAATGGTGGAATGTTGCATTGCAATATATCTCGGAATGGCTATGGAAATGCCATGATAGGTAGGTATGGTGGTTGTTTTGAGGAAGGATATATAGTGGGTTTATGGTACCGGCGAAAGTTGCGCGGTACAAGAGAGGCTAGGAATGGTGGAAGGGTGAGAGTGCGTATAATCCATGGACTCTACATTAGTCATAATAACTCATATACTTATTGCAAAAATCTACGAGTCATCAAAACAAAGCAATCAACGCATGCTCCTAGGGGGGAGGTTGGTAGGAGTTGACCATCGCGCGCCCCCGACCTCCACACAAAGGTTGACACTTTACAAATACCTCATGCTCTAACTTCGTCACATAGCGGTTCACCATACGTGCATGCTACGGGAATCACTAACCTTAACACAAGTATTTCTCAATTTTATAATAACTCCACTAGCACGAATCTAATATCACTATCCTCATATCTCAAAACAATTATCAAGCATCCAACATCTCATCATATTCAATGCACTTAGTGTGAAAGTTTTTACTACATTGATATTGGATGTCTATCATGTGAAGACTAGTTTTATAGCCTAAACACATTACCATGCTGTTTTAATAGACTCTCGAAGGGATATAAGTGAATCATGAGAGTTCAACAATTTCTTCAAAATATTATCACCACCGTGCTCTAAAAGATATAAGTGAAGCACTAGAACAAAAACTATTCAACTCAAAAGATATAAGTGAAGCACATAGAGTGTTCTAGCAATTCCTAGGCCATATTTAAATCTCTCAAATAGGTGTGTCCAGCAAGGATGATTGTGGCAAACTAACAAGAAAAGACTCAAATTATACAAGACGCTCCAAGCAAAACACATATCATGTGGTGAATAAAAATATAGCTCCAAGTATAGTTACCGATGGATGAAGACGAAAGAGGGGATGCCTTCCCGGGGCATCCCCAAGCTTAGGCTTTTGATTGTCCTTGAATTTCACTTGGGGTGCCATGGGCATCCCCAAGCTTAGGCCTTTGCTACTCTTTGTTCCATAGTCCATCAAAGCAATACTCAAAACTTGAAAACTTCAGAACACAAAACTTAGACAAAAATTCTCGTGAGCTCCGTTAGTATAAGAAAGAAAACCACTACTCAAAGGTGCTGCAATGAATTCATTCTTTATTTATATTGGTGTTAAACCTACTGTATTCCAACTTCTCTATGGTTCATAATTGCCAATATTACTCATAGATGCATTGAAATAAGCAAACAACACACGAAAAACAGAATCTGTCAAAACAGAACTGTCTGTAGTAATCTGCAGGTTTCGCATACTTGTGTAACTCCAAAAAATTCAAACTAAATTGGTAAACGTGAGGAATTTTTATATTAATCAGCTGCAAAAAGAATCAACTAAATATCATGCTGCAGTAAAATCTGACGACCATTATAGCGAGTGCTAACGATTCTGTTTTTCACAGCAAGATCACATAAACTTCACACAAGTCTTCCCAAAGGTTCTACTTGGCACAAACACTAAACAAAACATGAAAACACATATAAACAGAAGCTAGATGCAATATTTATTCCCTAACAGCAACAAAAACAAAAAATATAAAATTGGGTTGCCTCCCAACAAGCGCTACCGTTTTACGCCCCTAGCTAGGCACGATACAAGATAGATCTAGCTATTGCCATCTTTGGAAGGCAATCCATAAATGGCTCTCATAATAGATTCATATGGTAATTTGATTTTCTTTCTAGGAAAGTGTTCCATGCCTTTCCTTAACGGAAATTGGAATCTAATATTTCCTTCCTTCATATCAATAATTGCACCAATCGTTCTAAGGAAAGGTCTACCAAGAATAATAGGACATGAAGGATTGCAATCTATATCAAGAACAATGAAATCTACGGGCACATAATTCCTATTGGCAACAATAAGAACATCATTAATCCTTCCCATAGGTTTCTCAATAGTGGAATCTGCAAGATGCAAATTTAAAAAACAATCATCAAGTTCATGGAACTCTAGCAAATCACACAAAGTTTTTGGGATAGTGGAGACACTTGCACCCAAATCACACAAAGCATAGCGTTCATGATCTTTTATTTTTATATTTATAGTAGGTTCCCACTCATCATAAAGCTTTCTAGGGATAGAAACTTCTAACTTCAGTTTTTCTTCATAAGATTGCATCAAAGCATCAACTATGTGTTTGGTGAAAGCTTCATTTTGACTATAAGCATGCGGAGAATTTAGTACGGATTGCAACAAGGAAATACAATCAATCAAAGAGCAATTGTCATAATTGATTCCCTTGAAATCCAAAGTAGTGGGTTCATTACTATGCAAAGTTTTAATCTCTTCACTCCCACTTTTAACAATTTTAGCATCAAGATCTAAAAACTCCGAATCATTGGAACACCGTAAAGCAGAATCATCTCCAATCGTATCTTCATCAAGATTTATACTATAAAACAAGGATTTAATAGGAGACACATCAATAACTTTCAGATCTTCATTTTTATTTTCATGATAACTATAAGAACACGCTTTAATATAATCGTCTCTTTTAGCACGCATCCTAGCGGTTCTTTGTTTGCATTCATCAATGGAAATTATCATGGCTTTGAGAGACTCATTGATATCATGCTTAGGTGGGATAGATCTAAGTTTCAAAGAATCAACATCAAGAGTAATTCTATCCACACTTCTAGCCAATTCATCAATCTTAAGCAATTTCTCTTCAAGCATAGCATTGAAATTCTTTTGCGAAGTCATAAACTCCTTAACACTAGTTTCAAATTCAGGAGGCATCTTTCCATAAGAATTGTTGTAGGAACTACCATAATTATTAGAGGAATTACTAGAAAAAGGCCTAGGGTTAAAATTCCCTCTATAAGCATTGTTTCCAAAATTATTCCTACCAACAAAATTAACATCCAAAGATTCATTGTTATTTTCAATCAAAGTGGACAAAAGCATATCATTAGGATCAGAAGAAGCACTCTTAGCAGCAAATAATTTCATAAGTTCATCCATCTTTCCACTCAAAACACTAATTTCTTCAATAGCATGCACTTTTTACTAGTAGATCTTTTGGTGTGCCATTGAGAATAATTAACCATAATATTATCTAGGAGTTTGGTAGATTCTCCTAAAGTAGTTTCCATGAAAGTGCCTCCTGCGGCCGAGTCTAAAAGATTTCTAGAAGCAAAATTCAAGCCAGCATAAAAGTTCTGAATATCATCCATAGATTCAAACCATGTGTCGGTGTACTAAAGGTAGGGGTACCTTAGCACCCCAACTTGTGCACGGGCAGTAGCAGCTTCCCGCGGCAGGGTTTACCACGTGCTTGCCGGGAACCTTTCCGGTCTTTATTTAAGCCATTCAAGAACAAAGTATACAAGATAGAAGATCAAGGCCCCGGCAAGGAGGAGCTTGCCGGGAAGGCCGCACCAGGCTCAAGACCATCATTTCAGCACAAGACCCTGGCAAGGGGAGCTTCCCAGGAAGACCAACGGATACGTACTTCAAGAGATGCCTCGGCGCATCATGCGCCCCGGCAGGGCCCGGAGAGCGACAAGCTTCCGGGCCCGACAAGGTCAAGGCCCCGGCAAGGTGCTTGCCGGGGGAAGGCTATGCTGTGTGCCCGCGCTCCAGCTCATCTTCCCACGCGTCGCCCTGGGGCCCTTCCGGGGACGCGTGGCGGAGGGCTGTGCAGCCTGGGGCACACGGTGGCAATCCACGGTGATGAGGCTACCGCCGTGTTGAATGGAGAAGCATGGACGGACACTTTTGGGGTCGACGGTGACGGGCATTTAATGCCCTTGTCCCCCACTGTCAAAGTTAGGTGATGACCACTGTTCATCCATTGTTCACGCACTATTCCCGCACTGTTACAACTACCACCACAGTTACATTTTTGCCCTCCTCTACGTTGACACTTGTCGGTGACCCCTTGGGCTATAAAAGGAGGCCCATGCACAACGTAGAGGGGGTTCGAACCTTTAGCAACTCTCACGCTCGGCGTAGCTAGCACTGTAGCTCTTCAAGCTCCCGAGCTCAATACAACCAAGGCAGGAGTAGGGTTTTACGCGTCCGCGCGGCCCGAACCTGGGTAAACTGCCCACGTGCTCTCCTCGATCTGCTCTTCGTGCTCCCTCCGCTCCCTTACCGCAACGTAGAAGGGGCTCCGGTCCCATAGGTGCTCGTGGGAGGACAATTTCCCCCGACATCTTTGGCGCGCCAGGTAGGGGGCGTCGAGGTTGTTCGAACCTGATCCGGCGTTCACGCGGGCGCATTCTTCATCAACCTCTCCAGCTTCACCAACTTCACCAGCAGCAGCATGGCCCCGAAGAAGAAGGCTTCAGAGATCGGAGGCCCGTCTGCGTCTGTTCCACCGCCTCCAGAACCAACGGTGGGTGGAGGAGACGCCGGCGGAAGGGTGGTTGCCGGCGAGGAAACTCACGGCGCCACCAAATCCAAGGACAAGACGGACGACCGGACAAATTCCAAAGCCTCGGTGTCCGTAGATGCACCACGTCCATCTCAACAGACGACAGGCCAGCAGCGCCGTGGTACAGGAGGTACCATCCGCTTGCTGGGCCACGGACAAACCGGAGGATCGCGGGACGCTCAAGGCCATCGTCCTGGCACGAGCAATGCGCGGTCGCCAGGGCGAGAGACTGCTCCTTCTAACCCTGTTAGGAGTCCGAGCATATCCCGCTCCTCGCACCGCTCGCCCCCGCTCCCCTCCTCTCCAGCAGAAGCTCTCGCAAGAGCGCAACTGCTCCTCGATTTCCCTCCAGCGGCAGACAAGGCCGAAGACTGGAGGGCGACGATTCAAAGCCTCATTGCCTTCGCCAACAACGACACGCCGCAGCAGCCGGCAACATCACGGCCACGGCAAGTCGAGCAGACGAAGGACGACGGCGACAAGACCGCCGGGGGTGCAACCACCGTGCACTCCCCGCCGCGGAAGCAGAAGACGCCACCCCGCCGGATTATAATCGACGACGACTCCACGGCGTCGTCGGATCCGCGGGCTCGTCGGGACCAGCGCCAAGTCCTCGACGATCGGCGGCAAGAAGATGCTCGGACGCGCATCGAGCACCGACGAGAAACCAGACGACAATCGGATCAGCGCGCTGGGACCGCTGTCGACGCGTACGCGCCCGGTGAGCCAGGAGACTTGCCGTACGCGGCAGGTTGCCCTGCATTCACCCGCGAGCTGCGGCGCGTCCAGTGGCCCAGCATGAAAAACTTCAAGCCCGACGTACCCGAGAAGTACGACGGCAAGACGCACCCCTCGGAGTTCCTCAGCATCTACACCATCGCGGTGCAGGCTGCCGGGGGACGCGACGAGAAGATACTCGCCAACTACTTCCCGCTAGTGCTTAAGCCGAACGTCCGTTCTTGGCTTATGCACTTGCAGGAAGGCTCCATTTCTTCGTGGGCAGATCTGTGCCACCATTTTGTTGGCGCCTTCACGGGCGGCCACAAACCCCATGGCCAGGAGAGAGATCTCCACATCTTGGCCCAGAAGGAAGGAGAATCCCTGCGCAAGTACATTCAACGATTCAGCCGCGTGCAGCACAACATTCCCGACGTCCACCCCGCCGCGGTTATCAGCGCGTTCCACCAGAACGTGCGTAACCGCCGCATGCGGGAGGAGATGGCCATGACCAAGATACGGGATGTCAGCGAGCTCTACGCTCTGGCTGACAAGTGCGCGCGCGCCGAAGAGGGGAGGAGACTCCCCGGAGAGGATGCTGGCGCAGGGGGAAGCGACAGTGAGGACGCCGCCCCGGCAAAGAAGAGTCGGCGGCGGAACAACAGAAGAAAGAAGAGCAAGGAAGTGCTGGTCGTCGAGCAGTCCGGCAAGGAGGCTCCCGCCAAGAAGGCACAGGCTGGCGGCTCCGGCAAGGAGCCTGCCCCTGTAGCGGCAGCCGACAAGCAGGACGGCTCCGACAAGCAATATTGCAAGATCCACCGCACCAAGGGCCATGACCTTTCGAACTGCAAGCGAGTCGAGTACCTCGTAGAACAGCAGAAGGCTGAATACGAGCGTCGCGACAAGGAGAAGGCCCAAGGTGGCGGGGGAGAGCCAAGCAAGAAGCGGCCGTTCAATGGCCGGGGAGGGCGCCGCGGCAAGGCCAAGCAGCGGCAAGGAGATCGACCTCCCCGGGGCCGCGACAAGGATGAGGAAGAAGACGACGACGACGACATGGAGGAAGGTGATAACAGCGAGCAGGAGTTCCAGAAGGCCACAGAAGTTCTGTGTGTCGACGGAGGCGCCTCTCTGCATACTTCCCACCGCCAACTCAAGCCGTGGGTGCGGGAAGTAAATGCAGCTGAGCCGCCCGTTGAGTCACGCAGGCTACTGAAGTGGTCCAGCACGCCCATCGTTTTTGATCTTGAGGATCATCCTGACCGCACCACGGCGGTCGGGTGCTTGCCGATGTTGGTCTCACCAACTATCCGCAACCTCAAGGTCACCAAAATGTTGGTTGACGGCGGGGCCGGCCTAAACTTGATCTCCTCAGCTGTGATCAAGAAACTCCAGATCCCAGACGGCGAGCTCGAAGAAACCGGATCGTTTTAAGGAATAAACCCGCGAAGGAGCAAGCCCAAGGGGAAGATTACACTGCCCGTGACCTTTGGCGGGGAGCTCAACTTCAGGACGGAGAGGATAACCTTTGATGTTGCCGATATCCCATTGCCATACAATGGGATACTGGGACGTCCTGCCCTCGCCAAGTTCATGGCAGCTTCCCACTTTGCCTACAACGTACTCAAGATGCCGGGGCCGATAAGCGTCATCTCTGTCCCTGGCGACAAGAAGGACGCGCTTATCTGCGCCGACAAGATATACCGGGATGCAGCAGCCGCAGCGGAGAGCGAAACACTTGCCGCTGAAGCTCCCGGGGGGAAGAAGACCAAGACCAAGTCCGGCAAGTGCTCTGGGGCCCACTCCGGCAAGCGCACCTCCTCGGAATGCTGCGCTGCCGTCGAGGACGCACCATCGAGCTCCACCGGCAAGTGCAAGAAGGGGATGGCCGCTCCACCGGCAACCAAGAAGGTGTCCGCCAAGGAGGACGGCACTGGTGGTACCTTCACCATTAGTGCTACGCTCGACAACAAATAGGAAAGCGCGCTCGTTGCCTTCCTGCGGGCGAATGTCGATGTGTTTGCGTGGCAACCATCTGACATCCCCGGCGTTCCCAGGAAGGTAATTGAGCACAAGCTTGCTGTTTGTCCTCATGCGCGGCCCGTCAAGCAGAAGGTCAGGAAGCAAGCCGTGGAACGCCAAGAATTCATCGCCGAAGAGATCAAGAAGCTAGAAGCGGCAGGCCTGGTTAGAGGCGTGATCCATCCAACGTGGTTAGCCAATCCAGTTGTCGTACGCAAGGCCAATGGGAAATGGAGACTCTGTATTGACTTCACTGATGTGAATAAAGCATGTCCTAAGGATCCATTTCCCTTGCCGCGTATTGACCAGATTGTTGACTCCACCGCCGGATGTGAGCTGCTTTCCTTCCTTGATGCATACTCAGGGTACCACCAGATTTTTATGGCCAAGGAAGATGAGGAGAAGACTGCATTCATTACTCCATGCGGCACATATTGCTTCATACGCATGCCCTTTGGATTGAAGAATGCAGGCTCGACATTTGCAAGGGTGGTGCACACTGCTTTTGAGCCACAGATTCACAGAAATGTGGAAGCCTACATGGACGACATAGTGGTCAAGAGCAAGAGCAAAGATACCCTGATACAAGATCTGGAAGAGACGTTTGAGAATCTGCGCAAGATCCAGCTTAAGTTAAACCCCGAGAAGTGCGTCTTTGGAGTCCCCTCCGGCAAGCTTCTCGGGTTCTTCGTGTCCCAGAGGGGGATTGAAGCCAATCCCGACAAGATAAAAGCCATCGAGCAGATCGAAGCCCCGAAGCGCGTCAAGGACGTAAGGAGACTTGCAGGTTGTGTAGCTGCCCTCAGTAGGTTCATTTCAAAGTCTGTAGAACGCGCCCTACCTTTCTTCAAAATCTTGAAGAAGGCAGGTCCTATGAAATGGACTCCGGAAGCGGAGGCAGCGCTGCAAGACTTGAAAGGATACCTATCCTCCACTCCAATACTTGTCGCACCTAGGCCACAAGAGAAGTTGCTGCTGTACCTAGCAGCAACCAATCAAGTGGCTAGTGCTGCGTTAGTAGCGGAGAGGGAGGCGGATGAGGAGTCTACACCACCGGCAAGTGAATCCAGCGACAAGCAGGGGGCTTCCCCGACAAGCTCTGACCCCGACGAGGACAAGTCTGCGCGGGAACAAGGAGAAGTGCGGAAGAAGATGGTGCAGCGCCCAGTGTATTTTGTAAGTTCCCTCTTGCAGGCAGCTAGATCAAGATACTCTGGGGTGCAGAAGTTGCTTTTCGGCCTCCTCATGGCCTCGAGAAAGCTGCGCCATTACTTTCAAGCACACGAGATAACAGTGGTCACTCGCTTTCCGTTGAAGAGGATATTGCAGAATCCAGAAGCAACAGGCAGGATCGTCGAGTGGGCACTGGAGCTGTCAAGCTTTGGTCTCAAGTTTGAAAGTACTTCAACTATACAGAGCAGAGCTTTGGCAGAATTCATAGCTGAATGGACCCCAACGCCCGACGAAGAAGTTCCAGAGACAAGCGCCCCCGTACAAGAAGCAAGCAGTGAATGGGTAATGTACTTTGATGGTGCCTTCTCACTGTAGGGCGCCGGTGCCGGCGTAGTACTCATAGCACCCACCGGATACTGCCGAGTATGAAGGTTTGCTTGCCGGCCTCAGAATTGCGGCCGAACTTGGGATCAAGAAGTTGATTGTGCGGGGAGATTCTCAGTTGGTGGTCCGACAAGTTAACAAGAGTTACCAGAGCCCTTTGATGGAAGCTTATGTTGATGAAGTGAGGAAGCTTGAAGAACACTTTGAAGGTTTGCAAATGGAGCACGTTCCAAGAGCTCAGAATGATATTGCAGATGGCCTTTCAAAGTGTGCTGCGATGAAGTTACATGTGGAACCAGGGACCTTCTTGCTCAAGCTAACTCAACCATCCGTTACACCATCAGTTGGGCAAAGTAAGAAGAGAAAGTTGGTCTCCGGCGACTACTTGCCGGCGGATCTTCCCGAAGCCGCCGCCAAGTTCCCCAGGATCAACAGCCAAGATGTTGAGGAACAGTTTGCTCCTACAGATCCTAGGATCTGTGCAGTTGAAGCAAGCGTTCCCGACAAGCCTTGCCCCGGCAGGCTTGCCGGGGAGCCATCAGCTCCGGCGGAACCGCAGGTTCTTGCCGTAGAAGCTGAGGTTCCCGTAGCAGCCCTCATGCCTTTAGTCCTTGCTATTGAGCCTCAGGCTCCAGCATGGGCATAGAAGATTGTCCGTTTTCTACAAACTGGAGAACTTCCCGATGACCCAGAAGAGATAGAGAAGATAACCAGGCAGTCAAGTATGTACCAGTTCGTTGACAATGAACTGTACAGAAGAAGGCTCAATGGTGTCAGGTTGAAGTGCACTTCCAGAGAAGATGGACAGAAGCTGTTGGCAGAGATACATGGAGGCATATGTGGTCACCACATTGGCGCAAGGGCACTTGCCGGGAAGGCATTCCGACAAGGGTTCTTCTGGCCAGAAGCCCTCCAAGATGCAACTGCACAAGTAACCAAGTGTGAAGCGTGCCAGTTCCATGCCAAGCAAATTCATCAGCCAGCTCAAGCTCTCCAGACAATTCCTTTGTCCTGGCCCTTCTCGGTCTGGGGGCTCGATATCCTCGGCCCCT
Organism: Secale cereale; assembly: GCA_902687465.1. Lineage (NCBI taxonomy): Eukaryota > Viridiplantae > Streptophyta > Magnoliopsida > Poales > Poaceae > Secale > Secale cereale. The sequence continues at coordinate 67,206,710 of LR738714.1, forward strand.
TCCCCCGTGCTGTCGGGGGCTTTGAGTACTTGTACGTTGCGATCGACAAGTTCACAAAGTGGCCAGAAGTGGAACCAGTGAGAAAGGTGACAGCACAGTCAACGGTCAGGTTCTTCAGGTCAATTGTTTGCCGTTTCGGAATCCCTAACAGGATCATCACCGACAACGGTACACAATTTACTAGTCGCACCTTCATGCAGTACGTCCAAGACCTTGGCGCCAAGGTCTGTTTCGCTTCTGTTGCTCACCCGAGGAGCAATGGTCAAGCGGAGAGGGCCAATGCTGAAGTGCTGCGCGGACTCAAGACAAGAACCTTTGACAGGCTGCGCAAGTGCGGTAGAAACTGTATAGAGGAGCTACCGGCGGCTCTTTGGTCAATCAGGACGACACCAAGTCGAGCCACCGGACAGACACCCTTTGCTCTAGTTTATGGAGCAGAGGCAGTTCTCCCCACGGAACTCGTATACGGATCTCCTCGAGTACTCGCTTATGATGAGCTCGAGCAAGAGCAACTGCGTCAAGATGATGCATTGCTCCTTGAGGAGGAACGTCTCCAGGCTGCTGTACGAGCTGCTCGATACCAGCAAGCCTTGCGTCGCTATCATAGCCGCAAGGTCAAGGCCAGGAGTCTCGAGGAAGGCGACCTTGTTCTTCGGCGTGTTCAGTCCGCCAAGAATTCCAACAAGTTGACGCCGAAGTGGGAAGGCCCTTATCGGGTGAGACAAGTCACAAGGCCCGGCGCTGTCCGCCTTGAGACCGAAGAAGGCTTACCGGTGAGCAACTCCTGGAACATAGAGCATCTTCGCAAGTTTCACCCATAAGGCGCGGTTGCCGTGACCCGCTCCGGCAACCACCTTTTGTACGAGTCTTGCCGCTGTTGCATGTAAACCTTTGTACAAAGCCGGGCGCAGATCCCGTGCATCAGTAAAGTTTTCGTGCTTCGTACTATTTGCCATTTCCATGCTTTTCTTTGGTTATTTGCATGCATTGTTTGGCACCTTGTGCGATACACATCCCCGGTAAGCTCTAGCAGGCCGTGAGGCCCTATGCTTGTTTTTCCTCCTCTTTTTCTTTCCCTCTTAAACAGAAGGAGACTTCCTCGCGCACAAGTTTGCCGGGGGGGGGGGGAAGGAGACGAAGGATGAACCAAGTGTTGTTCAAGAAAGAGGAGCCTTGTCAGGGAACAAGCGATATATGAAAGCTAAGTTACCAGAATTTGAGCAGTTCAAATTTTTAAATTTTAGTTATCTTCCTTGAACAACCACACTTTGTATGGAAAACCTGTGCGCGGAGGAACCTACCCGTGGTTGGCCGCACCCTTACCTTGTTTCCGAGCACGCTCAATGACTTAAGTGAGCTGCGACAAGTGTCGCGCCCTTATTTCGTTTTCGAGTTCGCTCAGCAAGCTAAGTGCGCTGCGACTAGCTGCGGCAAGGTTACTTGCCGGTAAGGTCCTTTGCCAGCAGGCTGCTAAGAGTCCAGCACTCAGCGCTCGCGGCGAGGGTCCCTTGCCGGCAAGTCCCCTAAAAGCGTAGGGTAGAAAGCATACAAAGTAAAGGACCAAAAGCAAGGGAGATAACACCGCATTGATTGCTCGAAAATAAGATAGTATATTACAGATATAACTTGTTGCAATAACTAATAGATTCTTGTCCGATAACGTGCCTTGCAGCGGCAAGGAAAACAGAAAGAAAGAGGCCTAATCTACGCGGTCGCCTTCACGCCTGGAGATCTTGTTCACCTTGGCGACGATGTGGGCGACCTGCGCCTTCAACGCCTCCAGATCTGCGTCGTCTGGCAAGCTACGGAGGACGTTGACAAGATTGATGCCAGGGTTACGGTAGACGATTTTCGTCAAGACGCGCTCCAAGGTGCCCGCGCAGAGCTGACGCGACTCCTCGGCCAGCTGCGCGGGGAGCTTCTCCTGCAGACGTGCAAGCGCCGGCGCGATTCCCCTGAAGAAGAGACTTAGCTTGGCGCTGTGGGGGAGATTCTCATCCGGAGAGTACACAAGGTGATCCACCCTCAGCGCCATCAGCTCCTTGTCGATATTGGCAGCAGAAGCGACCAAGTCGTCAGTCCATTGCTCCACCGTCCGGCTGAAGTTGTTCGCTGAAGTGGCGGCGCCCTCCACCAGGCCTCATTCCTTACGGAGCTCGTCCTTCAGCTTTGTTTCGCGATCCCGGGCGGCATCCAGCGAACCAGTTAAAGTGGAGACCTTCAACTCCAGGTCAGCAATTGAATCTTTGGCGGCAGTAAGCTCGTCGCCCTTCTTGGAGAGGCGTACCTGAAGGTCGGAGTTGGTGTGGGCGTCCTTCTCGCGCTCCACGTTGAGCGCGGTGACCCTATCCTCACTCGCCTTCAGGTACCGCTCCAGCTGTTCAACCTTGAGCTCCAGGTCCCTCTTGGCGGTTTCCGCGGCGGCTGCGGCTTCCTTTGCCTCCTTCATGGCCTGCTCCCGGGTGGTTAGCTCGTCGTCATGGGCGTCGAGCTCAACCTTCCGCTGGTTGAGCGCCCCTCCCGCCGAGACAGCTCCTCGGCGGCCAGCCGCTGCCGCTCTTCCGCCTCCGCCTTCTCCAGGAGGAAGGCTTGCTGCTCTCCGGCGAGCTCTTCCCGCTCCTCCGCCAAGTTGCGGAGGGCGGCCTGGTTGGCGGCGCGAAGCTCCGCGGCCCGCTTCTCCAAGTCCACTCCAGCCTTGGCGGCAAGAGCTTCCCGGGAGTCCAGCTTCGCCTGCCTGGCCCGGTAAAGGGCCAGGAGCCGGCGAAGCAGCTTCTCCTCTTCGGGCTCGTCGCTCCCGCCAAGCGCCTCAACAATCTTCAACCCCGCGGAGGCGAGGACCTCTCTGTCGTAGGTCTCTCCCTCCACGGGGGCTCGCGACGAGGAACCCCGCGGGACTTGTATGAAGACTCCGTTGGGGGCCTCAAGGTAGACGCCTGGCTGCTCCTTGGCGGCGGAGGGGTCGGCGGCCGGTGCAGCGCTTGACGCTCCTGCTGCCTCCGGGCCGGCAGTATGGTCGCCGTCCCCCTCCCCAGCCGCGGCGTCTGCGGTTGGGGCAGTCTCCTCAGCGGCAGGCTCATCGGCTCATGCCATGCCCTCAGCGGCAGTGGCGTTGCCGCCGTCGCCTTGCGCGCCCTCCTCGCCGGTGGCCTCAGTCTCTATCTGCTCCGGCGCAGGAGGATCTAGCAGAAGAAAAAGAAAAGAAAAGATCAAGCAAATATTCAAAAAGACAATTTCAAGAAGATAAAGCTATAAGACTTACCTTCGCGAACTTCGTCGACGACAAGCTCCCTCGCCGGGGAGTCCTCCCTTGGCGGTGGAGCAGTGGCCCCTGCTGGCGGAGGGCCACCCGTGCCCTCCCTTGGCGGGGTGGCCACCCTCGTCGGGCTGCTCACCCTTAGCGGGGTGCCCGCCCTTGGCGGGGTGCCCGTCCTTGTCGGAGCATTCTCCCTCGCCGGGGAGTTCGCCCTTGGCGGGGAGGGTGGAGCAAGTGGTTCGTCGGGGGCAGTCTCCGGACGCTCCTACGGCTGCGGCTCCACTTCTGCACAAGACAAACAAGACAAACAAGACAACAAGATGTCAGCACAAATAACGACCTCAAGCGCGCCCATCGGTCAGAAAAGAACAACCACCAGACTTACGCTGGGGGCTGCGCTGGGGGCTGCTCCTCGGAGCAGCGGTCTGATCCGGCAAGCTTGCCACTGGCGCGTCTCCGGTCGCCGCGGTGGGCGAGTCGTCTTCGACCTCGACCACGGGGATCTTGGCCCTCTTCGCCGTCCGCTGGGCCAGGGTCCTGAAAACAGAGCAAGAACAAGATCAGAATCATCAAAGAAAGACCAAGTCAAAATCGAAGAAGTTACAAATTACAAGTGCTTACTCCTCTTCCTCGTCGTCGTCGGAGCTGAGGGCGGAGAAATCGAACTCCACCTGAGGTGCTCCCGCGCGAGGAGCAGGAGGTGAAGGCTCCCTCGGGCGCTTGGTGGTCTCCGGGGCTGGGGGCTGCGAAGACCCAGCCTCCGTTGACGCCGAGGCCCGAGGAGCAGGCAGAGCAGCCGCTCCGCTCCGGGAGGATCCCCCTCCGCTTGCCGCTGGTGCGCGGGGCGCCTCCGTCGCGGCTGGTGCGCGGGGCGCCACCGTCGCGGCTTGGCTCGCCCTGGTGGCTCGCGTCGCCCGGCGAGCAGGCTGTTGTCGGGGCGCCTGCGTCCTCGTCGCTGTAGCCGCCTTGCGGAGGCGTTTCCTCGGTGCTTGCGTGGGACTTGCCGGAGGCGGGGAGTTCTCTGAGGACGAGGAGGCGTCGTCGTCAAGCCCCAGAGATCCACCGGTATCTTCATCGGCCCCGGCGTCCTCCTCCTCCTCCCCGGCAGGCTCGCTAGGCCCAGCGCCGTGCCCGGCAGCCTCGCTCCCTCCGGCGGTCCCGCTCCCTCCGGCGGCCCCGCTCCCTCCAGCGACCGCGCTCCCCGCGGCGGCCTCGCTCACCCCGGCAACCCCGGGGATTCCGGAAAGCCTTAGGGAAGGCACCCCGCTAAACTCCTCGGGCGGAAGCTTGAGCAGTCTGCGGATCTCTGCCTCCTCTGCTTGGCACGCCTCGTCCGCGGCCTGCGCCTCGTCGACGGTGAATCCGAAATCTCCCGTCGCTGCAGCTGCGGCGGCCTCTTCCATCCGGGAAGCAATATAAGCTATATCCCGGGCCGTAGTGGCCCGGGTAAGGCCCCTGTTCTCCTCGGGGTTCTTGGCCACCTCAACCAAGTTATCAAAGAAGCTCAGAATGGTATCCGGCGGAGGCTGGATCCAAGTGGGGACGATGCCGTGGGAGTCGCACTCCGGCATCATCACGCGCAAGGAGTCACGGGCGGTGCTGTTGCACAGCGGCACCACTCCCTTGGCGGGTCTGAACCACTCCGGATGCGCTGGGTCATGCTTGAAGAGCTCTCGCACCATTCCTTTCAGCTCCAAAGCGGTGAAATTGAAGTTCAATCCGCAGCGCAGCCTCATGATATCCGCCGTGTTGCCAAATTCCCAGGCGGGCCTTTTCCTTTCCTGTAAAGGGGCAATGCGGCGGCGAAGGAAATCTGCGCCAACCTCTCCGATGGTCAGATTGGCGGCCCGGAGACGGATAATCCTAACAAGGGCAATACTGAGTCTGTTGTCCTCCGGGGCCAATTCACTCCAATCCCTCCCGCGCACTATGGCAGTTGTGCGCGGCGTAGTAAAAGGCTCCGGCTTGTCCTCCACTACCCAGCACCAATCTGCACGCCATTCTTCCCACTTGCCGCGGAGTTCTCCCTTCAGGTATGAGTCCTTCTTATTCAACCGGAAGATCCAGGAGATGCCGCTGGAGAGGGGAGCGCCAGCCTCTACTCTAGGCATGAAGAAATGGCGAAAGAGTGCTACGTTTGGATGGATCCCAATATAGTTTTCGCACAGATGTGCGAAAACGGCCATCGTAAGGATGGCATTGGGAGTGAAATCTAGGAGGTGGAGGTTGTATGTATTCATAATGTCACAGAAAAACTCCGAGTACGGAGGGCACAATCCGCAGTGGAAGAAGACAGCAAAGAAGAAGTACCCGCCGGGGAACAGATCTCTGGCGACGGCGGGGAAGGCTTTGGTGCGGGGATGAGCTTTGGTCTCCCCGGACCAGAAGAGGTAGTACTTGTTCCGCAGCTCCCTTGCGCCGAGCCTCGGCGCGAAGACCACATTCCTCTTCCGCAGGGCGGCCAGCTTCGCCGCCTGCTCGGATTTCTCCTTCTTGGCCTTGTCCGCTTTCGCCTTCTCGCTCTTCGGAGCCATGGCGGGGGCGGCGAGGGAAGAAGCGGGAAGCTCGACGGCGCCGCGGATGCAGAAGACGGCGGAGGAGGGGTGGAGGCAGAGAGCAGCGGAGGATTTTTGGAGAATGAAGACGCAATGAAGACGAAGGAGGGAAACTGCCCCTGCTTCCTCTGCTTTTAAGGGGGAAGTGGGGGACGCTCCGCATTTACCATTAAAGAACGAGGCCACGATCTCTCCCACGACGCCGCAATCGACGCGTGCCGTTAGGGAGGGGCGCGGTGGATGCGGAAGGGGATTTACGGCTTGCCGTGGGCCGCGCGTGCCCGTGCACGGTTTTGGGCCTGGCCCAACAGCGCTCGACACCGTGTGTGGCCCAGGCCCGGGGGCTCCTGTCGGTGTACTAAAGGTAGGGGTACCTTAGCACCCCAACTTGTGCACGGGCAGTAGCAGCTTCCCGCGGCAGGGTTTACCACGTGCTTGCCGGAAACCTTTCCGGTCTTTATTTAAGCCATTCAAGAACAAAGTATACAAGATAGAAGATCAAGGCCCCGGCAAGGAGGAGCTTGCCGGGAAGGCCGCACTAGGCTCAAGACCATCATTTCAGCACAAGACCCTGGCAAGGGGAGCTTGCCAGGAAGACCAACGGATACGTACTTCAAGAGATGCCTCGGCGCATCATGCGCCCCGGCAGGGCCCGGAGAGCGACAAGCTTCCGGGCCCAACAAGGTCAAGGCCCCGGCAAGGTGCTTGCCGGGGGAAGGCTATGTTGTGTGCCCGCGCTCCAGCTCATCTGCCCACGCGTCGCCCTGGGGCCCTTCCGGGGACGCGTGGCGGAGGGCTGTGCAGCCTGGGGCACACGGTGGCAATCCACGGTGACGAGGCTACCGCCGTGTCGAATGGAGAAGCATGGACGGACACTTTTGGGGTCGACGGTGACGGGCATTTAATGCCCTTGTCCCCCACTGTCAAAGTTAGGTGATGACCACTGTTCATCCACTGTTCACGCACTATTCCCGCACTGTTACAACTACCACCACAGTTACATTTTTGCCCTCCTCTACGTTGACACCTGTCGGTGACCCCTTGGGCTATAAAAGGAGGCCCATGCACAACGTAGAGGGGGTTCGAACCTTTAGCAACTCTCACGCTCGGCGTAGCTAGCACTGTAGCTCTTCAAGCTCCCGAGCTCAATACAACCAAGGCAGGAGTAGGGTTTTACGCGTCCGCGCGGCCCGAACCTGGGTAAACTGCCCGCGTGCTCTCCTCGATCTGCTCTTCGTGCTCCCTCCGCTCCCTTACCGCAACGTAGAAGGGGCTCCGGTCCCATAGGTGCTCGTGGGAGGACAGTTTCCCCCGACACCATGTGTAGGGCAATTACGTATCATTAATTTCATTCTCTCCCAAGCTTGTGCAACATGCTCGTGATCTAGTTGCTTAAAATTCATAATATCGTTTCTAAGAGAGATGATCTTAGCAGGAGAGAAGTACTTAGAGATAAAAGCATCTTTGCACTTATTCCACGAATCAATACTATTTATAGGCAAAGAGGAAAACCAAGTTTTAGCACGATCTCTAAGTGAAAACGGAAATAACTTCAATTTAACAATATCGTTATCCGTATCCCTTTTCTTTTGCATATCACACAAATCAACAAAGTTGTTCAGATGGGTAGCGGCATCTTCACTAGGAAGGCCGGAGAATTGATATTTCATGACAAGATTCAACAAAGCAGCATTGATCTCACAAGATTCAGCATCGGTAGTAGGAGCAATCGGAGTGCTAATAAAATCATTGTTGTTGGTATTGGAGAAGTCACACAATTTGGTATTGTTCTAAGCCATAGCGACAAGCAAGCAATCCAACACACACAAGCAAACAAGAAGCAAGCGAACGATAAACACACGGCAGAAGAAGGGAAAATAAAACGGCAAGGTGAAGTGAGGGAGAGGAAAATGAGAGGCAAATAAATGTAATGCGAAGGATAAGGGTTTGTGATAGGTACTTGGTATATGACTTTTGCGTAAGCCTCCCCGGCAACGGCGCCAAAAATTCTTCTTGCTACTTCTCGAGCTTGCGTTGTATTCCCTTGAAGAGGAAAGGGAGATGCAGCACAGTAGCGTAAGTATTTCCCTCAGTTTTTTAGAACCAAGGTATCAATCTAGTAGGAGACCACGCGCGCGTCCCTCGCACCTGCACAAACAAATAAGAACTTCACAGCCAACGCGATAAGGGGTTGTCAATCCCTTTACGGTCACTTACGAAAGTGAGATCTGATAGAGATGATAGTTTATATTTTTGGTATTTTTGTTTATAAGAACAGAAAGTAAAAGCGGTAAAAGTAAAGTAGATGTACATTGATATGTTGAGAATAGACCCGAGGGCCATAGTGTTCTCTGGTGGCTTCTCTCATGATAGCGATATTCTACGGTTGGTAAACAAATTACTGTCGAGCAATTGATAGAAAAGCGAATAATTATGAGACTATCTAGGCATGATCATTGTATATAGGCATCACGTCCGAGACAAGTAGACCGAAACAATTTTGCATCTACTACTATTACTGCACACATCGACCGCTATCCAGCATGCATCTAGTGTATTGAGTTCATAAGAACAGAGTAACGCCTTAAGCAAGATGACGTGATGTAGAGGGATAAACTCAAGCAATATGATATAAACCCCATATTTTTATCCTCGATGGCAACAATACAATACGTGCCTTGCTGCCCCTATTGTCACTGGGAAAGGACACCGCAAGATTGAACCCAAAGCCAAGCACTTCTCCCATTGCAAGAACTATAGATCTACTAGGCCAAACCAAACTAATAATTTGAAGAGACCTGCAAGGATATTATGAGCACACATAAAAAGTTTAGAGAAGAAACAAATATTTCTCATAGATAATCTTGATCATAAACTCACAAGTCAGCGGATCTCGACAAACATACCGCAAAAAGAGATTACATCGAATAGATCTCCTTGAAGACCGAGGAGAACTTTGTATTAAGATCCAGAAGGATAGAAGAAGCCATCTAGATACTACCTATGGACCCGAAGGTTTGTGGTAAACTACTCACAACTCATGGTGAGGGCGATGATGATGATGTAGAAGCACTCCGTGATGGATCCCCCCTCCAGCGGAGCTCCGGAACAGGTTCCAAGATGGGATCTCACATGAACAGAAGGTTACGGCGGTGGAATTAGGGTTTTCTCTCTGTTTCTGATGGTTTCGGGGTACGTAAACTTATATAGGAGGAAGGAGGACACCGGGGGAGTCACGGGGGGCCCACGAGGCAGGGGGCACGCCCTGGGAAGGGGGCGCACCCCCCACACTCATGGGCAGCCCGTTGATCCCCTGATGTGGTTCTCAAGTTCTCTGTGCGTGATGTTCTCCAAAAATATATCTCGCGAAGGTTTCATTCCGTTTGGACTCCGTTTGATATTCCTTTTCTGTAAAACCCTGAAACAGGCAAAAAAACAGCAATCTGGACTGGGCCTTTGGGTTAGTAGGTTAGTTCCAAAAATGATATAAAAGTGTATGACAAAGCCCATTAAACATCCAAGACATCATAAATAATAGCATGGAACAATCAAAAATTATAGATATGTTGGAGACTTATCAGAGAGGTACCCCACTATATATCTTAGGGTTCAGGGTGGGGGCGGCGGTCTCCGGCGGTGGTGGGGCGGTGGCGTGGGAACCGCCGGAGAAAAATCTCGGCACGG
>LR738714.1:67227827-67250262 GCA_902687465.1 Secale cereale
CTCTCCCCCCCCCCCACACACACACTGAGATTCCATCTCACACACACATGCTCTAGGTGGAGCATTTGTTCCTACCACCCTTCATCCACCCTTACCCGTATGATAAACAATCACCTTAATTTACTTGTTTAACATGGACAAATTCCACTTTACTTTAGTAGTTAGCAAACTTATCATCTGTACCCTTATAAAAAACCGAGTTGGCGATGATGGTGTGCCTGTCATCTTGTAATATAGACTTTCTGATCTATATCTGACGGATAGAAACCAAACTATGATAATTTTACAAAAGATAACCGCACCTCTCTCCATATCCTTATCTCCCACACCTCATTGCTGAGCAAAAAAGAAAGTCTCCGGAACAATCTAGCATGGTGGCCGCTGCCGCCTGCCGGCGCCGTCCATCCCCATGCCTCCACCCATTCCGACCACTAGTCACCACCACGCTCCACTCCTCCTCACCCTATCTCTCATCTTTCATTTTTTCGATGACATTCTCGAGATACTAGTTTTCCGATAAAACTCTCGAAACATCATTAGTTTTTACACATGGGATTACTCCTGCATGGGTAAATCACAACATGTGTTTTGTCAAAAATGCATATTGATGTTCCGTGCAATGCACGAGCATCTTGCTTGTAATTATATAACGCAAATCACGAGCAGGAAGTGACATTTTTTACACAACCACGTTAACATGGCCACGTAAATCAGTAGCTAAAGTAAATACAATTATACTTATATCCCGATGCAAAAGGTTGAGTACATGTCCGAAGAGTAGAGTCGCACACACGCACTCTGTTTCTCAGAATCTAACACACACACACACACCAGTTACGTGACGCCCACTTAAGCAGACACGTATGTTACAATTTGTGCACCCGCGGGTACACGTGATGTTGCGCATTTATTTAAGCTGGACGGCGAACCCAAACAGTAGTTGCATTCATTCCCCTCCCACCGCCTCTTCTCTGGTCGTCGTCGCCCGGTAGCCATGGCCTGGCCGAAGGTAACAACATACGCTATACTCCCACCGGAGCGGCTCTTTAATCTGGAAATTTTAGTGGTCATGCATGCATCTTTTTGTGCTAGCACTCCTATATAAGGGTTGACCGGTCGCTTCCCGCGGACGTGCACGGGCGGTGGAAGAGGAAGGAGAAGGGAAGCGGGCTGTGGAGTAACGTTTTTTACCATAATTTCTTAGGAAACTGAGTGCAATAATTGAGTAGTTTTGCAAACTACCAGTACTACACATGAAATGGTTCAAAATCTATACTCCCTTGCCAGTGCGCGCTTCCCGCGTGAAACGGTCAGCGTCGCCCTGGAGCGTCAGTGCCGCATTAATGCCCGGCCAGAGCGGAGGCGAACTCTCACTAGCGTCGACTAAGCGGTGCGACGGCCGAGATAGCGCCGCTTCCCGGTGCACCGACTGCTCCGCGTCGAGGCTGGCCATAGTCCCTGTTTGGACCCATGGGTTAGAGTTAGTTTGAACTAGTTAGGGCTCAAATAGCCCTAAAGTATCCAAGCATGAGGGTTTAAATTGGAGCAAGTTGCACCGAACCCACCAAAAAAAACTATCCCACCCAAGAGTTGCTAACTGCAGATAGTTCTCATTGGGACCACTGAAAAATCACTTCTCTCTCTCCATCAAGTGCATTTATTGTCAATCTAACCCGGTCACCAAAACACCTCTTTGGCTACAGTTAGTTCAGGGTTAGTCATGAGTTAGTCCAACCTCTAGCTAAGTTAGAGTATCCAAACAGGAGCAGTTTAGGACATGCAAGTTGCTCAAAGCATACAGTCAAATTCGTACGTGAAAGGATTTTATTTCTTTTTGAAAATGGAACGTGAAAGGAATTTTTTTTAGAATGCTCTTGGCATGTCACTAACATGTGATGAGTTAACCGACCTCAATAGACGGCAAAAACGCTAGCCCGCCGCACTTTGAGAGAGACGAGGAGGGAGAAGCGATACGGGCTGCTGGATTACTAGAGATAGGTGTCGCACGGAAGCCAGGAAATATGGTGATAGTGTGGGTTAGCCATGTACTAGTATGATGTAACTGCATTGGGCTACCGTGTTTCGTACTCTTCCAGTCCACTGTTGGTTGATTTTATATTGCTGAATAACATAAAATATTATGAGTGCAGATGCTCCACCCCGAGGTTCCTTGCTCCTTCTCGGTCGTCGGGAATCTATGTTCTTGCACTCTATTTTTTTACATGAGCTTTGTTCATCCTTTTGCCAACACGTGACACATCTAGCATCAAGGTGCACGTGTCATGCAAGGATCGTTCCATCTATATGAAGAACACATGGGACTGGAACTACGAGACGAACATGTACCCAGGAGTGGACGTGCCAACCTGTTAACGTAGCGCGATAAGTGAAGTAGAATGGCACAAATAGTATGAACATGTGTGGCATATAGGCATTTGTCTCTTACTACCACTAAGTGTTGTACGTGCAATGCCCGGTGATGTTATGGAGTACGTGACTAAGTACTCTTCTACTACTATATTAATTGGAGGCACATATTAGGTTTTATATTTGTTTACGTGTATGCCCCGAGACCTTCCAACTAGACGTGTCTTTCTCTTCGGGTCGCACTTCGTATCGTTCATACCACTAGTACAGTAGTACTACTACGTGTGGTCTCCGACCCAGAAGTGGAGACGCTCTACCATGCTGTTCATGTCCCACTCCTTTCGCTGACATGTGCGACATCCAGCACGTGCCGTGTGTTTGGCACTCCTTTGTCGTATGAGTTGAAATGCTAGCATTCACTAGAAATAGAAAATAAATATAAATCACCAGTGATACTATACCACACGGTTTCCTTGCTACACGATATCGGAAAGAATACTTCCGCTCGCCGACATGTGGGACGTCGACCATCGTGGTCCAATTGCCATGCCCACAGAACTCCAAGGGAGAGTCACCCCGGTCGTCGTGCCGTAGTAATTACTAATGAGCCGTCAAATCACAGGCCCAACCATACCCACTGTGAAGTTTCTCGGACGAAGGAACCATCATGACTTCGTTGAATTCCGCTTCTTGAAGAAAAACGACTGTACCAGTAGTACCGCTAGCTACAGTAGTTACTCCAGCAGAGGCCTCCTTTGGTTCATATAGTATAGGAATTTTATAGGAATATGGAAATCATAGGAAGTGAGATGACAAGCATCTCAATTCCTATAGAGAAAGAGATGCCATTTGATGCATAGGATAGGAATATTTCCATTGAGTCTAGGCTAATGTACTGGTAATTTGCTCTAAAAACTACAGTAGTAACAAGTAGTACTGTTACATGCTCGTAATTAATTAAACAAACGTACGGGCGACACAGACACACACACACACACTAACTACTAGTACTACTACTTCTCACATGCTGGCCAGACGCCGTCGTTCTCCTTCCCAACTTTGTCGGCGACACCCCATCGTGCTTGGATCTCCGCCGACCTCTCCGCAGCAGCGCGTGCATCCTCTTCTTTCTTGCGGTGGTGGGCCTCTCTTTTCTTGCAATTTTCTGACGTTTCCGCTCCCTCTGTGCGGCTTTGGCCGCCTCTTGCTCTACCGCCCATTCGGTCTTGGCAGCTTCAAATTTTGCCCACATAGGTGTGAGGTCACGAGCGGCGATGAACTCGGCACGGCGGGATGCCACCTCTTGCCTACCATTCTATGTGTGGTCGTGGGCGGCGAGGAACTCGGCGCGGCGGGATGCCATCGCTTCCTTACCGGTTAGTGTGCGGCGCGGTGGCATGAACGACGCTTGGTGACAGCTCTGGGTGGAGTGGCCGAACAACCGTAAAGTGCATTGGTTTGTCAAGAGCTCAAGGACAGAAGACGAAGGAAATTTGGATTCCCCTTCAATCCTGGTCATTTATTACCGAGTAAAATGCATTGGCGGTCATTGAACTTGTCTTGATAGCTCACTTTGATCATTGTATACGAGATATGGTGATTATACGGTCACTGGCTCAGCGTATAGCTCCGTATTTGTCTGGTTGACCAGTCAAACAGTCCGCATGCGCCTCATCAGCTCGTGTTCTTTATCTATCTATCTATGCGGGCCTACCTGTCAGTGGAGAAAGAAATAAAAACCAAAATTATGAGTATGTGACATTACTGTTTAGACGTTTGCTGGAGGCCTCCGCGAACACCGAGCATGTATTCACCTGGCTCAACACCAACGGTCATACTCGTGACTCAGCGCCTTGCTCATGTATATCGTCCATCACAACGACAATCTATAAAACAGCCTAGCTAGAGAGGGTACTATGGTGCGGAGTACTCCATGTACTATCGTGAGCAACCGATCATAGTGCCACTGCACACGAGTGTGTGTCTGATCGATTCGTCCATTATTCGTAAGTTATGTATGGTTGTGTGGTGGTCGTCGAATGCTAGCTGGCGACAAGAGTAGTTGCATGGACGCCTGGTTGTCAATACGTGCCGCATACGCTTCAAAGGCTCGTCATCTATGAGTTCACATTTTACCACCACGCCAGCGTCTGACCACCCTGGCCTACCGAAACCCCTTCCATCGCTAGCTCGCGCTTCCCGCCTGAAACGATCACCGTCTCTCCAGAACGTCAATGCCGCATTCACCGGCCTTTACATCAGATGTAGTTGGTGTGTCACTGACATGCGGGCCTGGCGCCCATTGGGCCCACATGTCAGTGAGACAACGCACCTGCGGTTAAGTCACTGAAGCAGCGTCCGCATTCACGCCCGGCGCGACCTCTCACTGGCGCCTGCATTGCAGCAGCGCGACGGCTGAGAGAGCTCCACCCGCGCGGCATCCCAGTGCAAGTGATTGCTCCGCGTTAATGACACCATGGCTGCTGACGAACCTACTCCAGTGCCAGCCATCCATCCGTCTGCCGCGGCTCATTGCCATTCGCCTGCTATATTAACTTGAGCCTCAGATCCCAGCCATAGCCAAAGACCCACACACATTCTCCTCCGGTCCCTTACTTCTGTTGGCACCACTCCAACCACGGCCTCCGGGCACTCTAAAGCTCTCTTGGACGTACTGTCGCAGGAGCAGACGAAGGACATCGGTGGCTCCGCTCCGGGCGTGCTCCAAAGCTCTCTTGGACGTACTCTCGCAGGAGCAAACGAAGGAGATCGCCGGCTACCCCCCCTCCCCGGCCGCCCTCCGCCGCCACGACTACGAAGCCGGCGCGCGGGCGCGGGCACAGCCGGCAGCGAGGAAGAGTAGTACACGGTAGGTCGCCACCGCTCCTCCACTCAGTTGACACCAAGCTTGGTGGGATAAAAATCGGCGGCCTATTAGCCGCTTGATAGCGACGTGGAGGCGGAAATCTTCATAACCTTGTGCTCCGGAGGAGGAGGTTATCGAGGCGGATAAGGAGGAGGCAAAGGCAATGGCCGGCTTTCTCGGATTCATGGCCGGACATGGTGGTCGGGGCCCAGCGATCGTTTAGATTAGGTTTACAGTAGGTTTTAGTATGGTTTGTGCGGAATATGTAATGAATTATGTCCAGTTTATAGGAAAAGTTCTCGAAATGTAATGAATTTCATCTGGTCAATTTAAAATTTGCTTTGTTTGCACGAATTTCGTCTGGTTAGTTCATATAGTTGTCGAAAGGTATGCGGGCAGCATTGGATGGCATCCATCAGTGTCCTCGGACAGATGCCGGTGTAAATTTGAGGGCCAGCGCTGGAGATGCCCTAACTATCATGCTATAATTACTAACGGTGCTCCATTATTTCGCGGGGAATAGTTATCCGTCGATCAAAATCAGATCCACCGTGTTTCGCACTTCTCCCACGTAAGAGTGTAGACTCTTGCTTACATAAAAATGGAGCAAGTGGATGGCACTGTAGCACGTCATATCACTCAAACTAGCCCACCAAATGCACGGGAAAGCACCGACCTCGTCATTTTGTTCTGGATTTCTATCAATCGATCGCACGAAAATGTTACGCTTTGCAAGTTCAAAAGGAAAAGGCGACACACTTACAACTCGTACGCATCGCATTCACGTCGCACCACCGACATTCCAGCTCGCACGCCGCTCACCAGAGGGGACACGCGTTGTCTTGCATTTTCACTGACATGTGGGACTGCAATTGAATAAACCGTCGATAGCCGAAATCTAATCGCTCGGCGGGCGTCGGCTGAGAGGAGAGAGATGGGGGAGGGAGAAGAGATCGCCCGCCTGCTATGCACGGACTCCAAGAAATATGTGGTGATAATGTGAGGTGGGCCATGCGGGAGTCTGCACCGCTTCCAAGCCCGCTTCTTACCGCCCTGGCCCACCAGAACCCCTCCCCCACCCCACCACCTCCCCGCGCGCGCTCCCCCTCAGAGGCCAGCTGCCCGCATTCATAGCAAGTAGTACCAGTAAAATTCTGGCCTATAAAGGGCATGTACAATGGTTGATAAGATAGTCTTATCATAAGTCTTGCATGTCATTTCGCGATGACAAAAAAACATGTGTACAATGGATCATCGCTTACCCTTATCTTCAATAACTAGCTATTCCTAAAAACATGGTGAAACATATTGTGCTAAGAGATCATCTCTTGTCTTCTCGACAAGCCCGCTTATGTGGAGGAGAGAGAGGCATTGACAAAGTCAAGGAGTGGGATATGCAGGAGCCCGTCTCTACACGTGCTCCTAGGTATAAAAAACTAATTCCAAAATAAGAGGCATAAAAAACAATTGTGTCTAAAAAAAGAAAGGTAAAAAACATTTGGGAGGAAATGGATAGAGAGAGAGTGAGAAAAAGTTGTAACCTTATAGTCAACACTATGGTAGTATTACATGAGGAAGGAGGGAGTGGTGCACATGTCAAGTTCACTGGGCTGCCGTGTTTCACACTCCTCCGTCGTAACAGTGGAGACAACAGGTTTCATCAAAAATAAACAATGAATACTCGTTGCTCGTCCACTATGTCAGAAAGAATACTTTCATTCGCCAACATGTGGGACGTCGACCATCCAGGTCCACCTGCCATGCACAAAATTATCCTGGTCCATCTGCCATGCACAAAGTTAGTCGGACGAAGGAACCATCATGACTTCGTTGAATTCTGCTTCTTCTTGAAAACTTACTCTACCCGCAGTGCTGCTACCACACGCGAAGACTGGACGGCACTGTACCACGTCATATCACTAAAACCCATTAGGCCAAACTAGCCCGCCTAGGATTTGTACTCCCTTCGTTTCAAAGTTAGTAGTACAAAGTTGACTCATCTATTTTGGAACGGAGGGACGTCTCTGTACTGCTATGATTTTGTGTTGTATGTCTCTGTACTTTTGCTACGATTTTCCTACCCTATGAACCAAATGAGGCTTGAATGTATCCGTGTCGACTATTGTCTGATCGATCGCTAAGCCTACAATTTCAGGAGCTTGGGCTATTGGCCGATCGACGACGGATCAGTATAACCGTACCACGAGCTCATCAGCCCCAACATTTCTCTTCGGTGAGTGTTTTGCAAGTACTATAGCTCGCACAGTAGCTAGCCTACTAACACCAAGAATCATCAAATAAGCCCTGCTGATACGATAAACAGTTCAAACTTACATCTAAGCATGCCATATATTACATCAAAAGCTGGTGAGGATACATCTGTTTCCATAACTCGGAGAGGGTTCGCATGATTCACTATCAAACAAAAGTAGCAAGTACCGCCCACACAAGACAGTGCACTAGCACTAAGATGGTTTGATAACATGCATCGTTCTAGTAATTAAACACATGGCAATGCAAACTATCCTGAAGGATTAGCGCAACCAACTATTTCTTGTCATCGATCTCTCGGGCAATGACCACAGCATGAACAGCGGCATGGGAATCGATCTCTGGGGCGATGTCCACAGGACTGACCACGACATTGGAATCGATCTCTGGGGTGATGTCCACGGGATGGACAGCAGCATCGGAATCAATCTCCGGGGCGATGCCAATAGGATGGACCGCGACATCGAAAACGATCTCTCGGGCATTGTCCACAGGACGGGCCGCGACATCGAAATCATCAAGGACGTCCACCGGCACCTGCACAACCCGAACATATTAGCAAGCACATTGCAAATAATCAAAAACCACAACTTTCGGTAATAAGCCATTATTTTTTACCTTGTGCAGCTCACCAGGGGATCCCATCCCTCCGGGGGCCATCTCCTCGTCCACGATGGGGGCCATCACCTTGCCAGGGGAATACTGCTTCTCAACGACGACTATCTCCTCAAACTCGTCCTTGAGCCTCGCATAGGTGGCCATTAGAGTTTCTGGGGTAGGCACGGTGGGTCCCTTGCCGTTCTTCCAACTTTCTTTGAGGAGTTCGTCCGCCAACATCGTCAACTCTTTGGCCAGTGCTTGTTTCTTGGAGTTCTTCGTCTCCATGGGTTGGCCCGCCAATGTGGTCAACTCGTTGGTCAGTACTCGCTTCCTGGAGATCGCTGTCTCCAGTGGGTTGTCCGCTGGCAACTCTTTGCCTAGTGCTCCAGGATCCATCAATGAACTAACAAACAAAAAGCAATCGAAAGGAAACCACAATCGCAATGAAAACAGGAAAAGAATAGGCTGTGAGAATCGGTCGGTGCTTCGCAAAAAGAAGGTTCTTGGAATGAAAATATAGCAGCATCACTGATTCGCCCACCTTTCCTTCGTCGGTACAGAAGAAAAATGGCAGAAGTGAGTAGCCTCGAGTGAGGTTTTCTTCAAGGAAGGGGAGAAAGGGCTTCAACGAGCGTTCTAGTGAAATGATGGTTGCTTCGTCCAGTCCAACTTCGAGGCCACTTTACCACTGCTGGTAAAGGTGTGGGTTTTGTGATATGACAGGTCATGACGGTCGCACCGGGGTGATCGGTGAGTTTCGACTGTAGCACCTCGCTGTGATTTGGTGGATGGCACGCGGGCCCGGATGCTTTGATGTCCCGCATGTAGATAGAGCGGCTAGTCATATAGGAGTAGTCAATATTGTGCACCGTGACCAAGGCGGAGAGGAAAACGAAAAAACTACGTAATTAATGCATGAGTTTAATTAGGGTAGTTTTGTAAAGTACGAGATACATTCCTCCAATCGCAAAATGCCTTGGTTGATGAGATTTGAGATTTGATCCCTATAAACCGGACGGGAGATTTGGGATACTGCACGTGGTGTAGTCACTTGTTGGAATCTCTAGAAAGACTTATACCGCATGATTCTTTGCTTATTCTTACTACTACGTACTACTTCGCCGACATGTGGGACAGCCAGCAGCACTTGGGTCGACGTAATATGTGTCATGCACCAGATTAGAGTGCGGAACAGAAGGGGGGGCATCACCCCGGTCGTACCGTATGGCCTTGTTTGGATACTCTAACTCAGTTAAAGGTTAGAGTTAGATTCTAATCTGAACTAACCTTGAAGTAACTCTAGCGAAAGAGGTGTTTGGATGACAGGGTTAGATGGAGCGCGGATACGGCGAGGTGCCTTCATGGGCGGTGCGAGAGGGAAGGAGGGAGAGGACGAGAAGCTTTGAGGAAGTGGGGAGGGATCTGCTGCGGGGAGAGCGAGAGAAAAATGTGTTTTTTAGTGTCCCGAGAAGAACTAACCCAAATAAGCACCTCTTGGGTGGGTTCGATTTTTTTGGGGTTAGTTGAGTTCAAACTAACCCAAACTAACTCTAACACATGGATCCAAACAGTAACCAAAACTAACCCTCCTGTTTGGATATTTTTGGGTTAGTTGAGTTCAAACTAACCCAAACTAACTCTAACACATGGATCCAAACAGTAACGCGCCGTCAAATCGCACAGTTAGACCTTTCCAGCAGTAAGTAAGTTGAATCCGCTACTCCCTCACCCTCCTCGCCTCTTTGTCAAACCGCCAACACGAAAACTGCCACGCATACTACCCGGGAAAAGCCCCACCCTCAACTTTTAACTACGCGAAAATAATTCGAGCTTGTTCGTTATATATAAGTACTAGTACTGTATGTTTATTCACCCGTGGGGTTGTTTAATGAATGGAGGGCCGGGGAGCACAAGTGAACAATACTACTAGTAGTAGAAAGTAGGAGTCGTACAGGTAGTCACCTTAAATAGAGAGCTTCTTTTCTTTAATGCCACATACACAAATTGAAACGCTTGTTGTGGAGAGAAAAAGATAATCACTCCTCTATATATGTACGCAGGGGCCTGAGCGCTTGCTTTACTAGCGTTGCTCTCTTCAATCTCTCATCCTCTCCAAATCTAAACAAGACAGCGGTAGCGACATTTTCTCTCTGCTCACCGCTGGTCACAGATCCGGCAAGATCCCTTCGAACGGTGTGTGTAGAGGACTAAAAGGTGCATCATTCACGCGGTCATCGCCGGCAAGGGAGGAAACCCGCAGCTGCCGGAGGGGCCCGATCCTCTGCCCGTGCCGTTCTCTCCGACACAGCGCTGGCTCAGGAGGTCCTCCGACCCTTCTTCCTCCCTGCCGTATTCTCCGTAGATCCGACCTACCGCCGCCAACATCCTGACGACCCTCGGGTATAAGTTCTTCGAAAGCGGCCTTGCTCTACTGCCCCAGCTCCCCACGTGTCTGCATGTGCATCTTTTTCTACTCCCATCAGCTCTTCCAAAGCCACATTTAGTATTATTAGAGGTAAAGCTACTTCATGCATTCGAATCTAGGGCTTTGTTCAAACAACGAAGAAAGGGGGGAAAGTTGTAGCATGAATCTAGGACTTGATTCAAAGAGGAAATAATATGGTGAAAGTAGTAGAGACCGGATACCCAACCAGTCTCTTGGTTGAAAAGGGAAATAATGGGAAAACACAGTACAAACTGGATAAGGAACAGATCTATTATTGGTTGAAAAAAGGATAGAAAGTGGCGGCTGGTGGACAAGTCAACAGAGTATGTCCAGGATTAGATTTGTTGCCCTCACATAGTAAAAGGTCTCCGGGATTAGAATTTCGGCCCTCACATAGTAAAAGGTCTCAGGATTAGATTTGCTGCCCTCACATAGTAAAAGGTGTCCAGGATTAGATTTGCTGCCCTCACAGAGTACAAGGTCTCCAGGATTAGGTTTGTTGCCCTCACATAGTAAAAGGTCTCCAGGATTAGATTTGTTGCCCTCACATAGTACAAGGTCTCTAGGATTAGGTTTGCTGCCCTCACATAGTAAAAGGTCTCCAGGATTAGATTTGCTGCCCTCACATAGCATGAACAAACTCAGCATCACCACTTTATGCCTCCTTGTAGGTACATTGTGTTGATGCGTCCACTGTCGCATGTCCTTATACCAACCTTTTACTGTTGTTAATGTATGGGCGCATGTAAAATGAAGCGATCACATTGTCACCTTAGGGACATGTCTAACCAGTGTTATTGTTAATCTAATGCCTCTAGTGATAAGATCCAATTAAACTGTGTTACAAATGGCACTCCTGCTGTTTTCCCCTGTATGATAAGTAAGTTGCTCCTTTACGCTACGAAGTGTCCTGGTGTCGCCACGGTCCCATGCCCTTAAACCAACTCTTTAGCTGTTGTTGATTTACTATATCTGGTAAACAAGCAATGCCACCATTAAAGTAATCCCATATTTGAGGAATCTCATTGTTGATCGTAATGCTTCTGGTAACATGAAGCATTGCTGGCATTTTAAAATTTCTACTGTCCTTGTGTGATTGCCATGAACATAATAAGATGCTTCTTTTCATTTCGTATATATTTCATATATTCTTATTGACCAGCAACTGTTTACTTTCCATCTTTTTGTGCAGATACGGATATCCATTTCACCTTGTTGCTATTGTGATCTTTTGGTGAACTGCACAAAACACTTTTTTTGGAATGAGTGTCTTGTGCAGTTCAACTAAAATGTCAAGTGGGCGACATCTCTCAATTTCGGTGGAACTGCACAAAATGGTGATTGGAGTTTCCAAAATCTCCGTCAAATTCTGCTGGTAATATCGTGCAACATTTTATTAGTCTTTGCAAGATCACTATCACCACAATGGCACTTTATTTTAGTGGAACTGCACAAAAGGATAAGCAAATTATAGTTGCACCTTACATGAGTAGGACAACTAACCTTAATTTTGCTCAATTTTTGTGTAACTACTAAAGAAGAACCTGCCATCTCACAAGAGCAAGTACTTCTTGCTAGCTCAATGATGCAATATTTGCTTCATTTCAGGTGAACTACAGAAAAAGGCTCATGAATTGAATCATAGATCTGCAGGTTGGCCAAATCCGAGTGGATTTGCATGTTCACCACATCGAGTCGTGGTGGCATAGGGCCCCTCATGAAGGAAATATGCCCTAGAGGCAATAATAAAGATGATTATTTGTATTTCCTTATATCATGATAAATGTCTTTTATTCATGCTAGAATTGTATTAACCGGAAACTTAGTACATGTGTGAATACATAGACAAAACAGTATGTCCCTAGTATGCCTCTACTAGAATAGCTCATTGATCAAAGATGGTTATGTTTCCTAGCCATAGACATGAGTTGTCATTTGATCAACGGGATCACATCATTAGGAGAATGATGTGATGGACAAGACCCATCCGTTAGCATAGCACTATGATCGTTTAGTTTTACTGCTATTGCTTTCTTCATGACTTATACATGTTCCTATGACTATGAGATTATGCAACTCCCGAATACCGTAGGTACACCTTGTGTGCTATCAAAGGTCACAACGTAACTGGGTGATCATAAAGATGCTCTACAGGTGTCTCCGAAAGTATTCGTGGTGTTGGCATAGATCAAGATTAGGATTTGTCACTCCGAGTGTCGGAGAGGTATCTCTGGGCCCTCTCGGTAACACACATCATAATAAGCCTTGCAAGCAAAAGACTGATGAGTTAGTCACGGGATAATGTGTTACGGAACGAGTAAAGAGACTTGCCGGTAACGAGATTGAACTAGGTATAGAGATACCGACGATCGAATCTCGGGCAAGTAACATACCGATGACAAAAGGAACAACGTATGTTGTTATGCGGTTTGACCGATAAAGATCTTTGTAGAATATGTAGGAACCAATATGAGCATCCAGGTTCCGCTATTGGTTATTGACCGGAGATGAGTCTCGGTCATGTCTACATAGTTCTCGAACCCGTAGGGTCCACACGCTTAACGTTTGATGACGATCGGTATTATGAGTTTATGAGTTTTGATGTACCGACGGAGTTCGGAGTCCCGGATGAGACCGGGGACATGACGAGGAGTCTCGAAATGGTCGAGACGTAAAGATTGATATATTGGACGACTATATTCGGACATCGGAAAGGTTCCGAGTGATTCGGGTATTTTTCGGAGTATATGGGCCTTATTGGGCCATACGGGAATAAAGGAGAAAGGCCAAAAGAAAGGAGGCGCGTGCCCCCCCTTTGGTCCGAATTGGACAAGGGGTGCAGCCCCCTTTTCCTTCCCCCTCTCCACCTCTTTCCTTCTCTCCTACTCCGGAAAAGAAAGGGGAATCCTACTAGGACTTGGGAGTCCTAGTAGGACTCCCCACACTTGGCGCGCCCCCTCTAGGGCCGGCCTCTCCCTTGCTCCTTTATATACGGGGCAGGGGGCACCCTAGGACACACAAGTTGAATTGTTCCAGCCGTGTGGGTGCCCCCCTCCATAGAAACACACCTCGGTCATACCGTCGCAGTGCTTAGGCGAAGCCCTGCGCCGGTAGATACATCATATCCGTCACCACGCCGTCATGCTGACGAAACTCTCCCGTGAAGCTCAACTGGATCAAGAGCTCGTGGGACGTCATCAAGCTGAACGTGTGCTGAACGCGGAGGTGCCGTACGTTCGGTGCTTGATCGGTTGAATCGCGAAGAAGTTCGACTACATCAACCGCGTCACTTGACGCTTCCGCTTCCGGTCTACGAGGGTACGTAGACACACTCATCCCTCTCGTTGCTATGCATCTGGTAGATAGATCTTGCGTGATCGTAGGAAAATTTTAAAATACTACGTTCCCCATCACCTCACACGGTCAGTACTATCCTTTATCAACATGATTGTGCTTTGTCATATTGTGCTAATGTTCTGTTTTCTAATTAAAGCTATTCTATCGCAATCTTTTCTCGTTTTGGAAATAAAGTTTGCTTCAACTAGTGCCACTATTATAGTAATCATGCTCTTTCTTATCTATGCAAACAGGAATACTCAATTACAGATGTTGTGATGGTCAAGAGCATTCGCCAAGTTCTTGGGTTGTATGACATGGCTAGCCAAGATGGATTTAATCCCGATATTCACTTTATCAAAAGGCTCTAATGGGTTGGTTCTGAATCTTGCAAGCTGGGAATCCATGAGATGTGTAGGCATCTTATTTGTACTTATTATTTGGATCTTAATTGTTGGTTCTGAATCTTGCAAGCTGGGAACCAATGAGATGTGTAGGCATCTTTGTTGTACTTATTATTTGGATCTTATTTGTTGGTTCTGAATCTTGCAAGCTGGGAAACACGGCATGATGATGTAGAGGACAACAATCATAACAAACAGTTCAAACTTGGTAGTATTATCTTTGTGAAAGTGCGACAAATGTGTTGATCGTGTGCGTCCTGAGAATAATAATTCTAATTGTTGTGTGTGTTGATCATGTGGCACTGATAGAACGAGCCAATGCATTGCTTGTTTTAAGTATAAATTTCTATTAAAGCTAATTAAATTTAAGTAAAGTGACCACTAACTCCTGTTATTATAGTACCAATACAGACCCGCTTGTGAACCGACGTGTGGCCGGAGTAGGTTTCTTAATGCAGGCGTTTGAATGCGCCGAGGGTGCATCTTCTGCCGGGCGTGCAGCTGACGAGGGAGGGGTAGTAACTGTTGTCGCCTGTACACACTCAGTTTACTATTGAATCCAGTTCCCCAAGAGCTGAAAAATGAACTGATGCCGCCGCCAACACACTCGTTCACTTGAAGAGACTCCAATGGCGATCTGAGGGGTGAGCCTGCTAGATATGGACTTCAGCAAGGAGTTCCCCTTTGAGTTCGCCATTCAGTCCTATGGCTGCACCAAGTTAAATGTGATGTACACCAACGATTCGGACTCGGTGAAGCTTTGCCTCGCCGAGCTCAAGGAGTACCTACAGGACGAGAGAGCACAAGGTTGTAGGACTAGACCTTGTGCCCATCCATTTATCTCCTGATAGGGACCAGCGGATCGCCGTGGCCTAGGTACGTGCGCGGGACGAGGGTCTCATCTAATAGTTTTGTAGGACCATCAGAGGTTCTGGAGCATTCGCCCGAATTATCGGCAGTGCCGACTGCACCTTCGCTGCGGCGGAGAGAAGGAAGAATGCGACGATTCGGCCATCTAGTGCAACAAGCTTGTCGACATCCAGAAGCAATACAAGATCATCAGCAACGGGCAAGAGAAGGACTCTGTGGTTGACCTCGTCAAGACCATCATCGACCCCTGATACGCCAACATGAAAGAAGACAACGATACCAAGGACCTGAACACGTGGGAGGTACCTCTGAATCTAGCCTACATAACTTACGTGGCCAGGAGGGCATTGGAGGTACCTCTGAATCCACCCTGCACCCCAACAAGTCAACCCTCGTACTCCCCTCCGCCTGCGTCTTCCCCCGCTCCGGTTCATTCGGTCCGAGGTCTCGACGTCGTCCTCCGCCTTGGTGCTCTAGCCGCGGCGCTGCCGTCTGTCGTTCCCAACATGGTCAGCAAAACAAGAGGAATCGGGAGAGAACTGTTCGTCGAGAGGCTGACAGTCCCGGGCCCACCAGATCCATGGCCTAGGTTTTGTTGTTTAACATGGGCAGCCCACGACATGTTTCAACATTTTCTGGATCCAGCAGGTATCAAGCGGCCTCTGGGCCTCCCAACCTAGCTTGTCTATAACTCAGCAGCCTAAGTTATGTTTGTTTTTTCAAGATGACGCACAGCTTAGATCTATTTTTCGTTTTCATTAATCATATATCTGAATTTTCTCCCACTTTCTTTTTCGATGTAAACTAAGTTTTCTCCCAGTACTTTTCCCTAGATCCAACTCAACTGTCCCACGTCTAGCCTAAAAAATAATAATACCCCACGTACTATTAACTCATAAAATTTAAATGATATTTTATTTCGTAAGTTGAAAGTTCTTACAAAATAATAATAATAATTGTTTATATATAACTTGGCAAGTTAACTCCTAGTGATTGCGTACATAAGCTTGCAAAGATTTTACTGACCAATGCAGTAATAGACGTGCAATCATGTGTTTATGTTTTTATAACATTTCTCCGTCTAGCCCAACATGATATTTTCACCCAGCCCAGCAAGTCCGCAGATTTCGAGAAAAATGCAAATGGGCTTTAAAATCTACCATATATATAAACCGGTTGCATAGATGCTACATCATTGTTTCACCCAGCCCACCAAATGGACTAAAAACAAATAGACTGGCTGACATGTGGGCCAGTAGGTCGAATCCTAAGAAGGCGTTGGATTTACATCCAACGGCCAGCATTCTTCTTCAATCTCTCGTCTTCTTCCCCCAGCACTGTCGGGACTGCCTGCTCCAGCCTTCGGCGTCCAACGGTGTTGTTTTGCGCTCCTCAGCGAAATGCTACCCCACCGATGGCGAGGCCATCCCTCCACTCCGCACCTCCTGTTATTCTCTGCCGAGTGTAGGCCCACCCCGCACCCGAACGAGTCAAGTTTCCCACTCCTCTCCATCTGCGACTCCACTGCCGCGTCTTCCCCATATCCGAGTTGTTCTAGTCTAGGGCCTCGCTGTCGTCCACCGCCTCGGTGCGCTCGGCGCGGCGTGGTCAACATATGAGAGTCATCGGAAGAGGATTGTACGTGGAGAGCCTGGCGGCTGGGACCCATGAGGTCCATGGTCGCACACAAGGAAAGTTCCTCCTTATTACGCACTGTACATGGACTGTACGTGGGAAGGGCTTCTGTATTTCGTGAAAAAAATGTTCCCCCCGCTGACAGGTCGGACTCACCAGCTATATCTTCGCACGCAAGGAAGTGCCTCCTTATTACTCACAAAAAAATGAATACCCCCTGCTAGCTGGGACCCACCATAATAGGTGGCTGATTTCTGGACCTACTAAGTTAACGGGGACGGAGGGCTTTGTCAACTTAGTCAATATGAACTATTCTGGCTCTAGTGACCGTGCGATGTCCATCCAACGGCCATAGTGCTTCTTCAACCTCTGGTCTTCTTGCTCCAGCCGCCCAAAGCAGTGTCGTTCGTGTCGCGTGCTCCTGCCTCCCGTGGCCGGCTGTGATGCCGCAGAGGCCTCACCGCCCCCTACTACTCCCACCGCTGGCCAGGGCATCCCTCTAGTCACCCACACCCCCTGTATTCTGCGGTGACGGCAGCCCCACGCCGCAGTCAAACCAGTGAACCCTCGTACTCCTCTCCGCGTGGGCATCCACTACCGCGTCTTCCCCGGCTCCGCACCGTCCCCTTCCTACGCCTCACCGTCATCCATCGCCTTGGTGCTCTCGGTGCAGCGTGGTCAATGTGGTCAACGACTGACTTCCATCGGAAGAGTACTGTACGTGGAGAGGCTGACAGCTGGGTCCACGGCCACTGCCCAGTTTTTTGTGATTTGCCAAGTAAGTCGCTTTGTCAGGCCTGTTGGGCTGCAAATCTTTCAAGACGAGGAGAGCTTCATTCGGTTGGCCAAGAAAATGGCCTATCAGTAATGAGAAATGGGATGTACATTTTTTAAACAGATCAAACCGACAATTAGTTTCAAATTTCTTTTTTTCATTTCGAGATTTTAAATTGCATTGATTTTTATGCGTGGACAATTTGTTGGATTTTACATTGATATACATTTATTTTTAAAATCAGTTTGAATGTGACTCGAAATTTCGGGATTAAAAACAGTTCGGACCGCACCGAAATATGCAAAATTTCGTATAATTTTTTAAGGGAAAATTTTGTTTTTGCCACTCTAGATTTTTCCAATTTTCCTTATGCCACTCTAGATTTTGACATTTCACCCTTGACACTCTTAGTTTTTGACAATTATCACAATTGCCATTCCCGTGGCAAAAGTGAAATTTTCAGAGTGGCAATTATGATAATTATCGAAAGCTAAGAGTGGAAAAAAATGAAATAAAATTATTTTGCTTTTGCCACAAAATGGCAATTGTGATAATTGTCAAAAACTAATAGTGGCAAAAGTGAAATGTCAAAATCTAGAGTGGCATAAGGAAAATTGGCAAAATCTAGAGTGGCAAAAACAAAATTTTCCCATTTTTTAACCGTGGCCACAATATGGGTTGTAATGCTAACAAAAAGAATATGGCCTCCAAAAAAACCTTAAGAATTAGCAAATGGGCTGTAAATTATTAGAAATAATGGCATATGGGATGTATGTTGTTTTCCACAGATTTGAGGCTTTCCTAAAAAAGGTTGACGCACAAGCAGTGACTGTTGGATTTCCATCCAACGGCCGTCGTGCTTCTTCAATCTCTGCTCTTCCTGCTCCAGCCGCTCAAACAAGTGCCGGCGGGATAGCCCGCTCCCTCCTCCCCGTGGCCGGTCGTCCTGCCGCGCAGGCTTCACCACCCCATCATACTCCCATCGCTGGCCTAGCCATCCTTCTACTCACCCACACCTGTTGTTATTCTCCGGCGACGGCAGACGAACCAGTAAACCCTCGTACAGTCGTACTCCCCTCCGCGTGGGAAACAGCTGCCGAGTCTTCCCTGCCTCTGTATCGTTCCCTTCCTAGGCCTCGCTGTCGTCCACCGCCCTGGTGCTCTCGGAGCGGCCTGGTGAACGTGGTCAACGACCGACATGCATCTGAAGTGGACTGTACGTGGAAAGGCTGACAGCTGGCTCCACGGCCGCACGCAAGGAAATGCCTCCATATTACGCGCAAAATAATGATTCCTCCACCTGACATCTGGGACCCACCGAAAGGGCCTCTGTATTTCGCGAAAAAAAAAGTTACCGCCGCTGATAGCTTGGACCCACCAGCTATATCTTCGCACGCAAGGAAGTGCCTCCTTATTACGCACAAAAAAATGAATACTCCCCCTGCTAGCTAGGACCCAGTATAATGGCAGGCTGACTTGTGGGCCTAGTAAGTTGACGGGGACGGAGGGCTTTGTCAACTTAGTCAAGATGCACGATTCTAGCTCCAGTGACTATACGATGTCCATCCAACGGCCGTAGTGCTTCTTCAACCTCTGGTCTTCTTGCTCCAGCCGCCCAAACCAGCGCCGGTCGTGCCTCGTGCTCCTGCCTCCCGTGGCCGGCTACGATGCGGCGGAGGCCTCACCGCCCCCTACTACTCCCACTACTGGCCAGGCCATCCCTCTACTCACCCATACCCCCTGTTATTCTACGGCGACGGCAGCCTCACTCCGCAGCGAACCAGTGAACCCTTATACTCCTCTATGCGTGGGCATCCACTGTCGCGTCTTCCCTGGCTCCGTGTCGTCCCATTCCTAGGCCTCGCCCTCGTCCACCGCCCTGGTGCTCTCAGTGCGGCGTGGTCAACGTGGTCATGGAACGGCTTCCATCGGACGTGGACTGTACGTGGAGAGGCTGACAACTGGGTCCACGGCCGCAACAAGGAAGTGCCTCCTTATTAGACGCAAAATAATTATTCCTCCACCTGATAGCGGGGACCCACCGGATGGGGCCACCGTATTTCACGAAAAAATGTTTCCCCCTGACTGCTGGGACCCACCAGCTACATCTTCGCACGGAAGGAAGTGCGTCCGGGAAAAAAATGATTCGCCCCCCTGACTGCTGGGACCCACCAGCCACATCTTCGCACGCAAGGAAGTGCCTGATAGTCGGGACCCACCTGGTCGAAGCGTGCGTAGCGTTGTCATTCTGGTCGCGAACGTGTACGTACATACTGGTCGATGTAGAGGCGCGCATGTGTCGTAGCAGAGGCGCGCACATAGCATGTACACGTACGTACATCGGCCAGGGTGCAAGAAAGTAAATACGCCACGTACGTACATACTGGGGTCTCGAACGCCTACTCGCGCATACCTACGGCCAGGGCTCGTGTACATGGCTGGGTCGGAACAGAGAAACATCGTCGTCGTCGTGTTCATGGGGAGCCAACCGGCTGGGTCGGAACAGAATGTGTCGTCGTGTTCATCGGGAGGGCTTGGATGGAACAGCCGATGGAAACGAGGCATGGCGTACTGCGGAACGGAGGAAACGGCCTTGTGTTCGACCGGCCACGGTCAAAATGGGATCCTGTTCATCGGGAGGGTTCTGGCATACCGCAAAATGGAGGAAACGGACCTCCTACGGTCGAAACGGGGGTCCTGTTGATCAGGAGGGGTGTGGCATACCGCAAAACGGAGGAAACGGACTTGTGTTGGAGCGCTACGGTCGAAATGGGGGTCATGTTCATCGGGAGGGGTGTGGCGTACCGCAAAATGAAGGAAACGGACTTGTGTTGGAGCGCTACGGTCGAAACGAGGGTCCTGTTCATCGAGAGGGGTGTGGCGTACCGCAAAACGGGACTCCACGGGATACTGTTCATCTCCACCGTCGACCCCCTCCAGCCTCCACGGGCTACTGTTCATCCACCGTCGACCTCCTCCTGCCTCCACCTACGACTGTTCAGCCTCCACCACGCACTACTCCACCGGCTACTGTTCAACCAGCCCTCTCCACGGGCTCCTGTTCAACCACCCCTCCATGGGCTACTGTTCATCCAGCCCTCCACTGTCTACTGTTCATCTAGCCCTCCACGGTGTGGTCCTATTCATGCAGCCCTCCACGGGGTCCTGTTCATGCAGCCCCAACCGGCTCGATCGATCGGGGTCCTGTTCAACACCACGGGGTCCTGTTCAGTCACCCCCACCGAGAACAGTTCATCCAAACCCACCCAGCAATGCTCACTGTTCATGCAGAGGCAGCATCGATCGGCTTCAGTTAGCAGCAGTAGCGAAGGAATCGCTCGATCGGGTTCAGTTAACAGCCATCAATCGTCGGTCGGGTTCTGTAACGCATAGCCTGCAGTGCAATCGCTCGGGTTCATTTAGAGCACAATGCCTCGCTCGGGTTCAGTTAGAGCCCAACGCCTCGCACCCACGCGCGTGCATGTACAAGGGAAACGCGCATCGCTTGGCCCCGATGATGGGCCTCGAACCCCTCGTTGGTTACCCCAAGTGGAAGGTGTAAGATGCAGTGTTGTGGAAGTGTTTTCCCTTAGCAAAGATGCCAAGGATCGAATCCCCAGAGACTCCTAGGTTCAACAAGTAGGTGTCAACTGCTACGACGCCAGATAGTAGCAATCAACGTGGACCTGCACACAGATACAAATAACTTTGCTCCCAACGAGTACAGAGAGGTTGTCAATCCCTCCGGCCTTGTAGTTCACAAAGGATTAAAAATAATGATAGTAGTGATAGATAGTGTTTTGCAGTAGTAAATAATAACGAAAAGTAAATAGTGGATGTGATCAATGATGGTAATATGGACCGGAGTCTCATGATGTTCACTAGTGATGTCTCTCTCCCAAAAGACGATAAAACAGCTATGTGAGGTAAACAAATTACAGCTGGGCAATTGACAGGACCACGAACGCAAACCAATGCTGATTACATTGCAAGAAAGGTTGAGGTTCAAAGCATGGGCGGTACGCCAAAGTAAGTAGACCGAAATCCATCAATATCTACTACTAATCATCCACCTTGAGATATCTATCCAGAACATCTCGCTGGTATTAAGTTGCGAGTCCCACCCATAGTGTAAACTCAATGCAACAGACAACTGCATTAAAAGAACTTTGCGTAAAGTAAACAATCCTTGCACCCGCGGGCACAAGCACCGTTGTTTCCCCCTTGTGGCAACAGCACATCCCCTAGACTCATGTTTCTGTCACTCAAGCTAGTCATCGAGGGGCATGAACCCACAATCGAGCATAACGTTCCCTCTTGGAGTCACTACCTACTACTTGGCCAAAGCAATAAATAACAACGGAGAACATGCAAGAATTACTTATGAACATAAATATAAAATAGGTGAATCAAATATATTACTCAAGATCAATCTGAACATAATCTCATAATCCATCGGATCCCAGCAAACTCAACATAGCAACAGCATAAGGATTACATAGGTGCCTCGATCATGTAGGGCAGCTCACGAGGACTAATTAGTGAAGCACAAGAACGGGAGGAGAACATCACATAGCTACTGGTCATGGACTTATGGTCCAAGGGAGATTACTCACGAGTCATCCGGGAGGCGTCCATGGTGGTGGAGAAGCTCCCGGTGGTGAGCCTCCCCTCCGGCAGGGTGCCGGGAAGAGTTCTCCTGGTGCTCCCGATCTTGGAAGCGGCGGCGGCGGCGGAACAGAGATGGGATCGCGAAAAGAGTTCCTGTTCTGAGGGTTTCGGAGGACGCTTTAAATATATGCCAAAGGGGGGCATCGGGGAAGCTTCGGGGGGCCCAGGCGCCCCCCCGACGCGGCCCAGGGGGG
>LR738714.1:67250376-67309665 GCA_902687465.1 Secale cereale
GTGCCCCCCCCCCCCCCGGCTGTCCTTCGGACGCACGGTTGTTTCCGAAACGCTGATTTTTTATATAATTTTTCTGGGCAGTTCTTGTAACGTGAAAACCTGAAATAAAAAAACAGCAGAAAACAGAAACTGGCACTGGGGTGCACTGGATTAGTAAGTTAGTCCAAATATGATCAAAAGTGTATGGAAGTGTATGAATATCATAGCAATATCACCCAAAAGTGGCATGGAGCAAGCAGAAATTATAGATACGTTTTGGACGTATCACCCGACCACCCACCGTAACTGGGAACACCCCTATATTTTCCTCGCCCTTGCTCCTACCACAGTATTTTCCGTCATGGACGGCCCAAAGAATGTCATGCAACTGCGTCTCCGGCCCGCCCAGGACGAAAAGCCCATTTTCTGTCATGATTTTTTGTCATAGAAGTAGGACCCCACCACATCTATGCTTATACTGTGTTTTGTAACAATTATTGTCATAGAAGTGTCATAAGTATGACAGAAAAAAGTTCCGTTCAGCCCAAAATGTCACGGATGTGTCTTTTTTTTGTAGTGGAAAAACATGCAACTTGTTGCATAAAGATGGTTGGCGGGTGTCTGTCTCTCCCACCTTAGTTGGATCGGATTCAACGAAGGCGTTCCTTGTAGAAGGTTGAATAGCAATTTGCATATCACCGTTGTGGCTTTGCGTAGGTAAGAATCATTCTTGCTAGATACCCATAGTAGCCACGTAAAACATGCAACAACAAATTAGAGGACGTCTAACTTGTTTTTGCAGGGTATGTTGTGATGTGATATGGCCAAGGACATGATGAGATATATTTGATGTATGAGATGATCATGTTTTGTAATAATTTATCACGACTTGCATGTCGATGAATACGGCAACCGGCAGGAGCCATAGGGTTGTCTTTAATTATTGTATGACTTGCGTGTCAATCATTAAACGCTTTGTAATGCTTTACTTTATCGCTAAGCGGAAGCGATAGTAGTAGAAGCATGGTTGGCGTGACAACCCCGATGGCAGCACGATGATGGAGATCATGGTGTCATGCCGGTGGTGATGGAGATCATGCCGGTGCTTTGGAGATGGAGATCAAAAGCACAAGATGATGGCCATATCATGTCACTTATGATTTGCATGTGATGTTAAACCTTTTGTGCATCTTATTTTGCTTAGGATGACGGTAGCATTATAAGGTGATCCCTCACTAAAATCTCAAGATAAAATTGTGTTCTCCCCAAGTGTGCACCATTGCGAAAGTTTGTGGTTTCGAAGCACCACGTGATGATCGGGTGTGATAGACTTTACGTTCACATACAATGGGTGCAAGCCAGTTTTGCACATGCGGAACACTTGGGTTAAACTTGACGAGCCTAGCATGTACAGATATGGCCTCGAAGCATAAGAGACCGAAAGGTCGAACATGAGTCATATAGTAGACATGATCAACATGGAGATGTTCACCATTGAAACCACCTCATATCACATGATGATCGGACTTGGGTTGGTGAATTTGGATTGTGTTAAACTCGGACAACCGGAGCGATGTTGATTTGAGTGGGAGTTCTTAAGTAATAAGCTTAATTGAACTCATTTATCTTGAACAATATTCTAAGTTGTCTTTGCAAATTTTTGTTGTAGATCAATGGCTCGCGCAGTAGCTCCCCTGAATTTCAATGCGTTCCTAGAGAAAGCTAAGCTGAAAGATGATGGAAGTAACTTTTTGGAATGGGCCCGTAATCAGAGGATTATCCACACGGCTGCCAAAAAGGTTTGTGTCCTTGATGCACCGCTTGGTACGCCACCCGCTCCTGCGTCTGTGGACGTTATGAACGTCTGGCAGTCACGAGTTGATGACTACTCAATAGTTCAGTGCGACATGTTGTATGGCTTACAACCGGGACTTCAAAGGCATTTTGAACGTCATGGAGCATATGAGATGTTTCAGGAGTTGAAGATTATTTTTGTGAAAAATGCCCGGATCGAGAGGTATGAGACCTCCAATAAGTTCTACACCTGCAAAATGGAGGAGAACAATTTTGTCAGTGAGCACATACTCAGAATGTCTGGGTACTACAACCGTCTGGCTAAGTTGGGAGTTGAGCTCCCACCTGAGGCGATCACTGACAGAGTTCTTCAATCGCTACCACCTAGCTACAAGAACTTTGTGTTGAACTATAACATGCAAGGGATAAATAGGTCAGTCTGTGAGCTGTTCGTGATGCTGAAAGTCGCTGAGTCAGACATCCAGAAGGAGCATCAAGTGTTGATGGTCAATAAAACAACTAGTTTCAAGAAGAGCAAGGGAAAGAAGGGAAACTTCAAGCAAGGTGGCAAAGCACTTGCTCCTCCCGTGAAGAAACCCAAGGCTGGACTCAAGCTAGAAACTGGGTGCTTCTATTGCAAGGGAACTGTGCGTTGGAAGCGGAATTGCTCCAAGTATCTAGTTGATAAGAAGGGGGCCAACAAAGGTATATATGATATACATGTTATTGATGTGTACCTAACTAGCTCTCGTTGTAGTGCCTGGGTATTTGCTACCGGCGCGGTTGCTCGCATTTGCAACTCTAAACTAGAACTATGGAATAGACGGAGGCTGGCAAAGGACGAAGTGACGATTAGCGTGGGAAATGGTTCCAAGGTTGATGTGATCGCCGTCGGCAGCCTCGCTCTTCGATTACCATCGGGATTAGTTATATATCTGAATAACTTTTATTTAGTGCCTACGTTGAGCATCAACATTATATCTTGATCTTGTTTAATGCG
Source organism: Secale cereale (assembly GCA_902687465.1). Classification (NCBI taxonomy): domain Eukaryota; kingdom Viridiplantae; phylum Streptophyta; class Magnoliopsida; order Poales; family Poaceae; genus Secale; species Secale cereale. Next base: position 67,253,150 of record LR738714.1, read on the forward strand.
AGATGGTTACTCATTTAAATCAGAGAATAATGGTTGTTCTATTTACATGGGTAATATATTTTATGGTCATGCACCCATTGTGAGGGGTTTATTCTTATTGAATCTCGATAGTGATGATACACATGTTCATAACATTGATGCCAAAAGATGTATAGTTGATAATGATAGGACCACTTTCTTGTGGCACTTCCGCCTAGGTCATATTGGTGTAAAGCGCATGAAGAAACTCCATGCTGATGGACTTTTGGAGTCTCTTGATTTTGAATCACTTGACACATGCGAACCATGCCTCATGGGCAAGATGACAAAAACCCCGTTTTCTGAAACAATGGAATGGGCAAGTGACTTGTTGGAAATCATACATATTGATGTGTGCGGTCCGATGAGTATTGATGCGCGTGGTGGATATCATTATTTCCTCACCTTCACCGATGATTTGAGTAGATATGGGTATATTTACTTAATGAAGCATAAGTCTAAAACATTTGAAAAGTTCAAGCAATTTCAGAGTGAAGTCGAGAATCATCTTAACAAGAAGATTAAATTCCTATGATCCGATCGAGGGGAGAATATCTGAGTTATGAGTTTGGCAATCACTTAAGACAATGTGGAATTGTTTCACAGTTGACGCCATTTGGAACACCATAGCGTAATGGTGTGTCTGAACGTCGTAATCGTACCTTGTTGGATATGGTGCCTTCTATGATGTCTCTTGCAAATCTACAATCCACTCTAAGTCTGTAGACACGACGTCGTATGAACTATAGTTTGGCAAGAAACCTAAGTTGTCATTTCTTAAGGTTTGGGGCTGCGATGCTTATGTCAAAAGGTTTCAGCCAGAAAAGCTCAAACCCAAAGCGGACAAATGCGTCTTCATAGGATACCCAAAGGAGACGGTTGTGTATACCTTCTATCTCAGATCTGAGGGCAAAGTGTTTGTCTCTAAGAACGGGTCCTTTCTCGAGAAAGAGTTTCTCTCAAAAGAATTGAGTGGGAGGAAGATAGAAATTGATGAGGTTGTTGAACCTTCACTTCAACCAGATATTAGCACGATGCAGAAAGAAGTTTTTGTGGCACCTACATTAGTTGAAGACGAAATTAATGATGGTGATCCTGAACTTGCAGATCAAGTTACTGTCGAACCTCGTAGGTCGACAAGGATACGTTCTGCTCCTGAGTGGTATGGTAACCCTGTCTTAGAGGTCATGTTGTTGGACAACAATGAACCTACGAGCTATGGAGAAGTGATGGTGGGCCCAGATTCTGACAAATGGTTAGAGGCCATGAAATCCGAGATGGGATCCATGTATGAAAATAAAGTATGGACTTTGGAAGTATTACCTGAAGGGCGAAAAGCCATTCAGAATAAATAGATCTTCAAGAAAAAGACAGATGCGGACGGTAATGTCACCATCCATAAAGCTCGACTTGTGGCAAAGGGGTTTTCACAAGTTCAAGGAGTTGACTACTATGAGACTTTCTCACCCGTAGCGATGCTTAAGTCCGTCAGAATCATGTTGGCAATAGCTGCATTTTTTATTATGAAATCTGGTAGATGGATGTCAAAACAACGTTCCTTAATGGTTTCCTTAAGGAAGAGTTGTATATGATGCAACCGGAAGGTTTTGTCGATCCAGAGAATGCTGACAAAATGTGCAAACTCCAGGGATCCATTTATGGACTGGTGCAAGCATCTCAGAGTTGGAATCTTCGCTTTGATGATGTGATCAAAGCGTTTGGGCTTATACAAGTTTTCAGAGAAGCTTGTATTTACAACAAAGTGAGTGGGAGCTCTATAGCATTTCTAATATTATATGTGGATGACATATCGCTGATTGGAAACAATATAGAACTTTTGGAAAACGTGAAGGAATATTTGAACAAGAGTTTTTTCAATGAAGGACCTAGGAGAAGCTGCTTTCATATTAGGCATCAAAATCTATAGTGATAGATCGAGACGCTTAATATGACTTTCACAAAGCACATACCTTGATAAGATTTTGAAGAAGTTCAAAATGGGTCAGTCCAAGAAGGGATTCGTGCCTGTTTAGCAAGGTGTGAAGTTGAGTAAGACTCAATGCCCAGCGACTACAGAGGATAGAGAAAAGATGAGTGTCATCCCCTATGCTTCAGCCGTAGGCTCTATTATGTATGCAATGTTGTGCACAAGACCAGATGTCAGCCTTGCCATAAGTATGGCGGGAAGGTTTCAAAGTAATCCTAGAATGGAGCAGTGGACAGCGGTCAAGAATATCCTTAAGTACCTGAAAAGGACTAAGGAAATGTTTCTCGTTTATGGAGGTGATCAAGAGCTTGTCTTAAAGGGTTACGTCGATGCAAGCTTTGACACTGATCCGGATGACTCTAAGTCACCGGATATGTATATATTCTTAATGGGGGAGCGGTAGGCTGGTGCAGTTCCATTGTGGTAGCTGATTCTACATGTGAAGCGGAGTACATTGCTACCTCGGAGGCAGCGAAGGAAGCTATCTGGATGAAGCAGTTCATGACACATCTTGGAGTTGTGCTTAGTGCACTGGACCAAATGACTATGTTCTGTGACAACACTGGTGCCATTGCTCTAGCCAAGGAACCAAGGTTTCACAAGAGGACCAGACACATAAAGCGACCCTTCAATTCCATCTGTGATTTGATCAAGGAGGAGGACATAAACATTTGCAAAGTACACACAGATCTGAATGTTGCAGATCCATTGACTAAACCTCTTCCATGGGCAAAACATGATCGACACCAGGACTGCATGGGTGTTAGATTCATTACCATGTAATACTAGATTATTGACTCTAGTGCAAGTGGGAGACTGTTGGAAATATGCCCTAGAGGTAATAATAAATTGGTTATTATCATATTTCTCTGTTCATGATAATCTTTTATTATCCATGCTATAATTGTATTGATTGGAAACACAAATACATGTGTGGATGCATAGACGATAATATGTCCCTAGTCAGCCTCTATCAGACTAGCTCGGTGATCAAAGATGGCTATGGTTTCCTAGCCATTGACATGAGTTGTCATTTGATAACGAGGTCACATCATTAGGAGAATGATGTGATGGACGAGACCCAAACTATGAACGGAGCATATGATCGTGTCAAGTTTATTGTTATCGTTTTCTCAAGGTCAAGTATATGTTCCTATGACAATGGGATCATGCAACTCATTGACACCAGAGGAGTACCTTGTGTGTACCAAATGTCGCAACATAACTAGGTGATTATAAAGGTGCTCTACATGTATCTCCAAGGGTGTCTGCTGAGTTGGCATCGATCAAGACTGGGATTTGTCACTCCGTGTGACAGAGAGGTATCTCAGGGCCCACGCAGTAATACAACATCACAAGAAGCTTGCAAGCAATTTGACTAATGAGTTGACCACGGGATCTTGTATTACGGACGAGTAAAGATTCTTGCCGGTAACGAGATTGAACTAGGTATGGAGATACCGACGATCGAATCTCGAGCAAGTAACATACCGATAGACAAAGGGAACTACATACGGGATTGTCTGAATCCTTGACATCGAGGTTCAACCGATAAGATCATCGTAGAATATGTGGGAACCAATATGGGAACCAGGTCCCGCTATTGGTTATTGACCGTAGAGGTGTCTCGGTCATGTCTGCATAGTTCTCAAACCCGCGGGGTCTACACACTTAACGTTTGATGACGATATTAATATAGTTGAGTCATTATGGTGGTTACCGAAGGTTGTTCGAAGTCCCGGATAAGATCCCGAACATGACAAAGAACTCTGGAATAGTCCGGAGGTGAAGATCGATATATTAGACGAAGGGTATTGGAGTCCGGAAGTGTTCCGGGGGTACCGGGTGATGGCCAGCATGACTGAAAGGGGTTTCGGGGGCCCCGACAAGTGTTGGGGGGCCTCATGGGCCAAGGGGAGGGGGAAACCAGCCCACTAAGGGGTTGTGCGCCCCCCTCACCCCTTCCCACGTTGCCAGAGGAGGTGGGGGCACCACCCTCGGTTTCCCACCCCACTAGCTTGGGCGCCAAGCCTCCTAAGGGGGAAAACCCATCTAGGGTTTCCCTCTAGAGGCCGCCGGCCCTAGATGGGATCTCCTAGGGGTGACCCCTCTCCCCTTTCCCCCTATATATAGAAATGTGGAGAGATATCAGCCTCACCCGAATACGCCTTGGCGCTGCCCCTTTTCTCATGTAGCTCTTCTCCTCATATGCGTAGTGTTTAGCGAAGCTCTGCCGCAATTCCTCCACCACCACTGCCACCACGTCGGCGTGCTGCCGGAGGACTCGAGCTACTACTTCACCATCACTCGCTGGATCTAGGAGGTGAAGGCGTCATCAAGCCGTATGTGTGTTGAACACGGAGGTGTCGTCCGTTCGGCGTTAGATCGGAGTTCGCGGGACGGTTCATGATTGGATCGCAAAGACGTAGCACTACATCAACCTAGTTCTTGAACGCTTTCACTTAGCGATCTACAAGGGTATGTGGATCCAACTCTCCTCTCGTAGATGTGCATCTCCTAGATTGATCTTGGGTGTTCGTAGGAAAACTTTATGTTTCCCATGCAACATTCCCCAACACTTGTCTATATTTTATACATGTTGGGTTTGCTTATGTTCTTATTCATTCCTTTGTGCAAATCCTGTATTGTCAACAATCCACCAAAAAGGGGGAGATTGTAAGGGCATATTTCTCCCTAAGTGGTTTTGGTGATTGATTACAATGCATTTGCGGACTAATTGTGTGCATTGAGCATTTCAGATATCTCATGTCGAGGCACAAGACGATTCAGCGCCCCTCAGAGCCTATCGAATACGTCGTTTCTCTATGTTTCTTTTCGGTGGAATTGAGTCATAGGAAATCCATACTATTAAGAGGGGGTCCGCTTCGGAAAGGTTAGGGTGGAACCAACACGTACACATATGTTCCTTTGCACCACCTTTCCTTCGCTTCATTGGAGCACTGGTTGTTTTCCTTGTTGTTGCGAAGACAAAGGCTTTCGTGCACTACCGGTCTGTTGCATGTGGTAGTACTGCTCAAGGAAGCAGGTACCGCAGAGGCCCACGGTAGTACCGCCCGTGGGAGAGCTGTGGCTGGCACGGAAGTAATTTTTTGCTTCCGCACCCTACGCGGTAGTACCTCTCCCTGTGAGTGGCAGTACCATGTCGGGTTTTTGCATCGACCGAAACTCAGCGGAAGTAGCCACAGAGGTAATTTTATTAGTTCGTGCCTTTCCCAGCCCAGGTTGTGCCCTGCCTTGCGGTAGTACCGCAAGGGCGCGCGGTAGTACCGCTCCGGAAGTACTACCGCTCGTTGCTATACGCAATAGGGCCACATCTGGCTCCTGGCGCACGACCGATAGTACCGGACTGCCTCATGGTAGTACCGCATGGCCTTGTGGTAGTACCATAGGTAAGTGCGGTAGTACCGCACGTTGCAGGCTGAGTTAAGTGGATAACGGTTGGATCTTTCCGTACACTATATAAGGGGGGTCTTCTTCCCCAAGTTGACTACCGCTTCCTTCCCTAAGCTCCATTGTTGCTCAAAGCTCCATTTTCGCCCGATCTCTCTCCCTATCCAATCAAACTTGTTGATTTCCTAGGGATTGGTTGAGAAGGCCTCAATCTACACTTCCACCAAGATAAATTGGATCCCCCCCCCCCACTAATCCCTTGCAGATCTTGTTAATCTTGGGTGTTTGAGCACCCTAGACGGTTGAGGTCACCTCGAAGCCATAGTCCATTGTGGTGAAGCTTCATGGTGTCGTTGGGAGCCTCCAATTTAGTTGTGTAGATAGCCCCAACCTTGTTTGTAAAGGTTCGGTCGCCGCCTTCAAAGGCATCACTAGTGGAATCACGGCATCTCGCATTGTGTGAGGGCGTGACGAGAAAACGGTGGCCTTAGTGGCTTCTTGGGGAGCATTGTGCCTCCACACCGCTCTAACGGAGACGTACTTCCTCTCAAAGGGAAGGAACTTCGATAACACATCCTCGTCTCCACCGGCTCCACTTGTGGTTATCTCTTACCTTTACTTGTGCAAGCTTTTGTTGGGTTGTATCTCTAGCTTGCTTGTGTGCTTTTTATTGTTGCATCATATAGGTTGCCCACGTAGTTGCATATCTAGACAACCCATCTTGATGCTAAGTTTAATTTGGTAAAGAAAAGCTAAAAATTTGTTAGTTTCCTATTCACCCCCCCCCCCCTCTAGTCAACCATTTCAATCCTTTCAGTTATCCCTACAAATCATATCATCCTTATACTCCCTTTTCTTAACACAAAGCACCCCTCATGCCCATCCCAGAGTCAGCCAAGCAATTGCTTTCATGCTCTACTCTTTCAAACTTTTCAACTCTTCACGCAATATATGAGCGCGAGCCATGGACATAGCACTATGGGTGGAATGGAGGTGGTAATAGACAAAAGGTGGGAGAAAGTCTCACATCAACTAGGCAAATCAATGGAGTATGGAGATGTCCATCAATCGATATCAATGTGAGTGAGTAGGGATCGCCATGTAACGAATGCACTAGAGCTATAAGTGTATGAAAGCTCAAAAGGACAACTAGTGGGTGTGCATCAACTTGCTTGCTCATGAAGACCTAGGGCATTTGAGGAAGCCCATCATTGGAATATACAAGCCAAGTTCTATAACGAAAAATTCCCACTAGTGATATATGAAAGTGACAACATAGGAGACTCTCTATCATGAAGAACATGATGCTATTATGGAGCACAAGTATGGAAAAGGATAGTAACATTGTCCCTTATCTCTTTTTCTCTCATTTTTTTATTTTGGGCTCTTTGGCCTCTCTTTTTTTGGTGGGCTTCTTTGACCTCTTTTTGTATAACCTCACATGGGACAATGTTCTAATAATGATGATCATCACACTTTTATTTAATTACAACTCGATATTACAACTCGTTGCTAGAACAAAGATATGACTCTATATGAATGCCTCCGTCAGTGTACCGGGATGTGCAATGACCAAGAGTGACATGTATGAAAAATATGAACGGTGGCTTTGCCACAAATACTATGTCAACTACATGATCATGCAAAGCAATATGACAATGATGAAGCGTGTCATAATAGACGAAACGGTGGAGTTACATGGCAATATATCTCGGAATGGCTATGGAAATGCCATAATAGGTAGGTATGGTGACTGTTTTGAGGAAGGTATAAGGAGGGTTTTATGCACCGGTGAATGTTGCGCGGCACTAGAGTGGCTAGAAAGGTGGAAGTGTGAGAGTGCGTATAATCCATGGACTCACATTAGTCATAAAGAACTCACATACTTATTGTGAAAAAACTACTTATCCCTCAAAGCAAAACACTATGACGCGTGGGGGAGGTTGGTAGGAGTTAACCATCGCGCGCCCCCGACCTTCTAACAAAGATGAAACAATCAAGATACAGTGCATGCTAATTTGGTTGCATAGGGCATACGTGCATGCTTCGGGAATCACAAACCTTAACACAATTATGTTTTTAACCTCACAAACTACCTCTAGCATGACTATAATATTACCATCTTAACATCTTAAAACAATTACAAGGAGTCAAACTTCACATAATATTCAATGCTCTCCATATGAAGGTTTTTATTATATCTCCTTTGGATGTCTATCATATTAGGACTAATTTCATAACCCAAGCAAATTACCATGATGTTCTTTAGAACTCTCAAAACAATATAAGTGAAGCAAGAGAGTTCAATAATTTCTATAAAATAAAACTACCACTGTCGTGCTCTAAAAAGATATAAGTGAAGAACTAGAGCTAAATTGCCTAGCTCCAAAGATATAAGTGAAGCACATAGAGTATTCTAATAAATCACAATTGATGTGTGTCCCTCTAAAAAGGTGTGTACATTAATAATGATTGTGACAAACTAAAAAGCAAAGACTCATATCATACACGATGCTCCAAGCAAAACACATATCATGTAGTGAATAAAAATATAGCCTCAAGTAAAGTTACCGATGGATGAAGACGAAAGAGGGGATGCCTTCCCGGGGCATCCCCAAGTTTAGGCTCTTGGCCGTCATTGAATTTTACCTTGGGTGCCTTGGGCATCCCCAAGCTTTCCATAGTCCATCAAATCCTTACCCAAAACTTCAAAACTTCACAACACAAAACTCAACAGAAAATCTCGTGAGCTCCGTTAGTAAAACAAAGCAAATAACCACCCAAGGTACTGTTGTGATCTTATTATAATTTCATAATGGTGTAATATATACTGTATTCCAACTTCTCCATGGTTCATACCCCCCGATACTAGCCATAGATGCATCAAAATAAGCAAAAAAACACATAAAAACAGAATCTGACAAAAACAGAACAATCTGTAGCAATCTATTAACTTCGCATACTTTTGTAACTCTGAAAATCCTGAAAAAAATGGATGACATGGGGAATTTGTATATCAATGTTTTGTAAAAATTTCAGAAGTTTTCGACGTTCCAGTGATTTATTGAATTTTCTGCAATGGACGCAAAAAATTTCTGTTTTTCAGCAAAATCAAATCAACGATACCCGTAAGCCATCACAAAGGTCTTACTTGGATCAAACACTAATTAAAACACCAAAAAACAATTACTACAGAAGTAATAATGTGCAAAACTCGCAAAACGAAACCAAAAAGTAAAAAAGCAAAAATAAAATTGGGTTGCCTCCCAACAAGCCCTTTCTTTATAGCCATTAAGATCGGCTTGAGATTTCAATGATGCTCACATGAAGGATAATAGTTGAAACACAAAGAGAGCATCATAAACATGTGACAAACCAATATAAGTCTAACATACTTCCTATGCATAGGCATTTTATAAGCAAACAAATTATCATGGCAAGCAAAAACTAGCATATGCAAGGAAGAAGAAAGAAACAAGATTAATCTCAACATGAAGAGAGGTAATTTAGTAACATGAAGATTTCTACAACCATACTTTCCTCTCTCATAATAATTGCATGTAGGATCATAAGAAAATTCAACAATATAGCTATCACAAAACATATTCTCAACATGATCCACATGCATACGAAGTTGACAGTCTTCCAAAATAGTGGGATCAACATTAACTAAAGTCATGACCTCTCCAAACCCACTTTTATCAAAAAATTCATAAGATCTCCAAATATGTGGGATCTAAACTTGACACTCTTCCAAACCCACTTTAAATATTATTGCAAACACTATTATCAATCTTATATTCATCATGGGGATTAAATAAATTTTCCAGATCATAAGAAGAATCACCCCAATCATGATCATTGCAACAAGTAGTGAACATGGCAAAATTAGCATCCCCAAGGTTAGGGTTTTGCATATCATTAACACAATTGACATTAATAGAATTTATAATAACATCATTACAATCATTTTTTTAATTCAAATATCTATCGTGAATCACTTCATAAATTTCTTCTTTCAACACTTCATCACAAATTTCAGATTCACGAATTTCAAGCAAAACCTTATAAAGATAATCTAGTGCACTCAACTCACCAGAAATTGGTTCAACATAATTGGATATTTTAAATAGATTAGCAAGTGGATGAGGATCCATAAATAGATTTTTAGCAAGTGAAGATGCAAGCAAATAGAAGACACATGGCAACACGAGCAAACATAAGATCGAACGAGAAAAGGGCAAATCTTTTCAAAAATGGTTTTAGAAGTGGAGGAGAGGAAAACGAGAGGCGAATGACAAATAATGTGAATTCGAGAGATGAGAGTTTAATGAAGGGTAATTGGTGGGTCTTGACTTGGTGTAGATCTCCCTAGCAACGGCGCCAGAAATTCTTTTGCTTCCTCGCTGCTTTCCGGAGGTAACGTTGGTGTTTCCCTTGAAGAGGAAAGCGTGATGCAGCAGAGTGAAGTAAGTGTTTCCCTCAGTTTATTGAGAACCAACGTATCAATCCAGTAGGAGATTACACACAAGTCGCCAAATACCTGCACACACAATCAAACAACTTGCACCCAACGCTATAAAGGGGTTGTCAATCCCTTCTAGGTTATTTGCAAAAGTGACATCTGATAGAGATAGATAAATGGTAAAATAAATATTTTTGGGTTTTTTAGTTTATAGATTGAAAAGTAAAATATTGCAAAATAGTAGATCTGACACTTATAAGATGTAAAATAGACCTGGGGGGCAAAGGTTTCACTAGAGGCTTCTCTCATGATAGCAAATATTACAGTGGGTGAACAAATTACTGCCAAGCAATTGATAGAAAAGCGAATAATTACGAAGACATCTAAGGCAATGATCATGAATATAGGCATCACATCCGAGACAAGTAGACCAACTCCTGCTTGCATCTACTACTATTACTCCACACATCGACCGAAACAATTCTGCATCTAGAGTATTAAGTTCATAAGAATAGAGTAACGCCTTAAGCAAGAAGACATGATGTAGAGGAATTAAGTCAAGCAATATGATGAAAACCCCATCTTTTTATCCTCGATGGCAACAATACAATATGTGTCATGTCCCCTACTGTCACTGGAATTGAGCACCGCAAGATTGAACACAAAGCAAAGCACTTCTCCCATTGCAAGAATTGTCAATCTAGTTGGCCAAACAAAACCGGTAGTTTGATGAGAATTACTAAGATATAAGATCATGCATAAAATAATTCGGAAGAAATTCAAATATTATTCATAGATAATCTGATCATAAACCCACAATTCATCGGATCTTGACAAACACACCTCAAAAGAAGATTACATCCGATAGATCTCCAAGAACAACGAGGATAACAGGGTATTGAAGATCAAAGAGAGATAAGAAGCCATCTAGCTACTAGTTATGGACCAGTTTGTCTGTGGTAAACTACTCACACTTCATCAGAAGGGTAATAGGGTTGATGTACATGCCCTCCGTGGTTGATTCCCCCTCCGGCAGAGTACCGGAAAAGGCCTCCAGATGGGATCTCGTGAGAACAGAAGGTTACTCTCACACCCCGAGACCAATGCGTCAGGTGTCTTCCAGTTATTCGTTGTCGTTGCCATGTCATCTGCTTGTGTGTTGCACTTTGCCATATCATCATGTGCATTTCACCTGCATGCTTTTCAAAACTTGCATCTGTGTAGTTGGCCGCCTCCCAGTTCTCTCCCTTGTTCGTTCTGAGTCCAGACACACTCCCACGTGCCCGCGGCACCTCCAAAACCTCTTTTTGTAAGTGCCCGAAAAACATTATCGGAATGGATTGAAACTTGGCATGTGGTCTTATTATCTCATAGGTATACCTCGTGTCAAATTTGGTCACATTCGGAGTCCGTTTGACAGCCCCCCGTTAAAAATAGAGCGGCACAGTTGCCGGTTTATTCGTCGGACGTTTTTGGTCTCCTAAAATCCCACCGGGCCTCTCTCTCTTTTCTCCTCTCAGCCCGAGGCTTTTCTTCGCAGCCACAATCAGCCCACTAAACCAGCCCACTACCCCCCCTCTCATCCTGGACCATCTGATCGCGATCCGAGGCCCCGAAACACCCCAAATCCCCAAACCCTAGCCCCCATACTATATATAGACCCCCCCTCCTGCCATTTTAGGCCTAATCTAATCTAACCTACCCCTACCCTCCTCTCCTCTCACCTCTGAGCCGCTGCCACCTCAGCCTTGTTTTCAGCGCCGGCCATCCCACCGCCGCCACTTGGTTCCTCCACAGCAGCCAGCGTCGCCGCTAGCCTCGCCCGCAGCCAACCAGGTAGTGCTACCTGCCCTCCTGCCTCCCTCCCACCGCGCCGGTCCGCCTGGCCTGTGACGGCCCGCCCAGGACTGAATCAGGCCTCCGCCTGTTGACCGCAGCCACCGAGCCGCCTCACTCAATGTCAGGACCCCGATCCTAAGCCACACCGATCTAGCTGTAACACGTCATATCACTTTGCGGCCTCACGCACGGTAACCCCACGGGTGCCACCTTACCTGGCCCGGGACCGTTTGCGCATTTTGGCACACGTATATGACAATGTCGCTAGCATCCATATGACAGAGAACCCGGGCCGACATGGCTAGTTATAAACCAAAAGTGGCACTAGATTACAGAGACAGGCATCCATGACCCAGCAACGAACGTGTCGGTCATTAACGTATGATCCCAAGTCATAGCAAGCTACATGGACTTAAAGGAACAACGCGTGACATTTCCCCTAAGGGACAGACACAGGAACGAAGAAGGACACATGCCGGCCAGCCTACGTGTTCCGAGCAGTAGCAAGCTACCAAGGCTCATTGGAGACACTAGGAGGCATTTCCCTGTAAGATAGGCTACCAAAGGAAAACAACTAGGTGTCGGATCCCACACATACCAAGCATTTCAATCATACACACAATATGCTCAATATGTGCAAATACAACATTGCATCACAACATAACTCTATGACTCAAAGTACTTTATTTAAGAGGCTCCAAGAGCCATACATAACATATCCAGACAGGTAGGGGTCACATGACCCAACACTCAAGTCATACAGTCATACAAGCACAAGCGGAAGCTACATGTCTGAGTACAGACAACTTAGAAAATAAAACAAGCTTGGTGCAGCCTGACTATCTACAAGGCCCTTCACAAGCTCCAGATCTCCGTCTGGGTGTCAAGCTACTCGTCGACGTCAACGTCTATGTAGAACCCATCAGCAGGGGCAGGGTTCTCCTCTGCAACAGTTATTAAGCAAACATGAGTACAAAGGTACTCAGCAAGTCTTACCACAGAACCTATCATACATGCAACATTATCAAAGGGGGTAGTGGAGTTCATTGCAGAAAGCCAGCTTTGACTCTTGGCTAACCTATACTACAACTCTCAACAGACTGCAAGATGTTATTACGAACACGAGTCCTCTACTCACCACATCAATACACTACCGAGGATCCTCTTCCGTCATCCTACGGAAGGGCCATCCACGGCACTCACGCTTATCTTGAGGCTTTTAGTAGTATCCATCAAATTGTCTATGAACTGTAAGAGTAACCAAGTAGTCCGTACCGCGAACAACGGCTATTCGAATAGTCTGATAACCCTGCAGGGGTGTACTTCTTCACACATGTTTTCACCACTTAGCGTCTGCACACGACATGTGCTCGGCAGGCTTCAAGCGAAAGCCGACGTGGGTGTAGACCACGACCAAACCAACCACTCAAGTCTCTCGTCCAGGTTTATCGCCTATTTGGGTTCCATCCGTGGGGACATCCGGCCGGGGTGTCGCTCACGGCCCCAAACAATGTGTATAGGGTTCTCGAGTCACCAAACGGTCAACCGGTACACCGTGCCACGTACCTGTCGCATCACAGCCCACCCCGAGGGTCAGCGCTGTGCACGACCTCCAGTAAACTATAAACACCAGAAACTAGTTGCAGCTCCTAGACAGAGTACAAGGGCAGTCAATAAGTCGAGCGGGGTCATATTTCAGGGCCCAATGTGTGGTAGTAACTGTAACTTGGATCACACACACAGATCTCGGGTCCTATGGACGATTCCAATGAAACAACCCACCATGTACTCCTACATGGCCTTTCATCGATACCTTTACCAAGCGTATTCCACACTTCCTTCTCTTTATCGGTATGATCATTTCACTCTGATCCATCACCCAGATGAACCAGACCTGACACAACTCTAAGCATAGCAGGCAACATAAGCAAATAGCATGGTGGATCACACATCACATGGCTCAATCAACTCCTACACATGCTAGTGGGTTTCAACTATTTACTGTGGCAATGACAGGTCATGCAAGGGATAGGGTTCAACTACCGCAGCAAGTAGCAGTTCACACGCTGTTGCCTTAATGCAGTAAAAGAGAGCAGGAGCGAGAAGATTGGGTTTGTATCGGAATGATCAATAATTGCTTGCCTGACAAAGTGGTTGTCGGGTACTGCTCTTCAACTGGATACGCAGCAGTATCCTCGGGAGCAGGACCTAACACAGAGAATACTGGCGATACAATCATTAACAAACAAATGCAACAATATGATGCATGCTCATGACATGGCAAGATGCATGTGTGTTGGCTAATGCAACTAAAACCAGAAGGGTTTGAGCCTATTTGAATCAAAGATTCAAATTGGCATTTTAACTATTATTTAATTAAGTGCATTATCATGTTTTTATGTATACAGCAAGGTTAACTTGCTCAAACATGCATGAAACCAGTGCCATTGGAAAGATTGGATTTTTCTGATCATTTTTCATATATATAAATCTTTTCCATCTGAGCTACTGTTGAATTTATATGATTTTTGAAGTTTAGGCATTTTCTGGAATTTCCTGAATTATTTTTAAATCTAAAAATCCCAGAAAATCCTTTATTGCGTTAGCATGACATCATGCTGACGTCAGGCAGTCAACAGGGCTAGTCCAAGTCAAACCTGACCAGTGGGACCCACTGGTCAGTGTCACAGTTAACTAATTAACTAATTAGAATTAAATTAACACCTAAACTAGGTTTGACTTGCGGGCAGGGCCCACATGTCAGTGACCCAGGGGGGTCAAACCCGTGGTCAAACAGGTCCAACTCGCCGGTGTTTAGCCGCCGGCGAGGCCAAACACGGCGGTGGGGTGCGGGTTTCGTGCTTCGGCTGCCAAATCGACGGCGGAGCGCATCTACGGGTAGCTGGAGGCAAACCGCATCGAGTGGAGGTGGTGGCTAGCCTCGGGGTCACCGGAGATGACGCCGGCGACGAGTCCAGCGGCGGCCGGAGTTCGGCGAAGTCGAAAACGACGGTGCGGTGCTCGTGGAGGAGCGTGGAGTGGTCCTACAACACCTACGTGTGATGGTGAAGCTGATAGGCACGGTGGCCGGACCATTGGATGGCCGGAGCCTCGTCGGCGACGAGCTCCGCGGCGGTGCGTGCAGGTGAGCTTCGTGCGGTGCGTTCCAGGGCAGAAGAGAGCCAACGGAGAGGGGGATGATGAAGCTAGGCTCACAGGGATTGCAGCAGGCGCCGGAGCGAGCTTGGGGGTGGTCGGAGCTGAGCGGGACGGCGAGGGGGATCTCCGCGGCCGGAGTTGGGGAAGAAGAGGTCGGGGGAGTCTCCAGGGCGGGCGAGCGCTCGGGGCTCGGCCTATTCGAAGTAGTCGAGGACGGCGAAGACGACGGACACCAAGGCGGGGCTCAGGGACGACGGTGGGCGCGGCTTCTACGACGGTGCGAGCACGACGGCGTCGGCCATGGCGCGGGGAGAGCGAGGGAGAGGAGCTGGGGAGAGGGGGAGGTGTCTGCGAGGTTGAGGCGACGTGTACGACCGATCCAGGCTTCCAGGGCGGCGAGGGGAGGAAGCATGGCGGCAGGCAGCTGCGTGGCGCGCGGTGCGGTCGCCGTCGAGCACCTGCCTGCCTGCCTGGCCGAGCCAAGCAGCTCGCTGGAGCGGCACCTGGGCTGGGCCGGCAGGTGGGCCGGGTGGGGCGCCAGGTAAACTTTATCTCTCCCTTTTTTTCTATTTCGTTTCTGTTACATTTCTTTTGCAGCTTTGTTTAATTAAATAAAATGCCAGAGCATTTTTATAACTCATAACACTTGTCATGCCTACTGTATATAATATGAACAGTAGGAAACATTATAGTTTATGGTTATTTGAGCATTTAAAAATATTTTATAGCATTTAAATGCCCAAATTCAAATACCATATGATTTAATCCAGTGACCTTGGATGTCCTAGAAAATTGTGCACCATTTTTAGCAAAGGTTTGAGACCAAGGCAGAAATGATGAACATTTTTGAAGGGCATTTTGGGTACATTGGAAAATATTTTATCAAACCCTAGTTGTTAGAAGAGGGGTGCTGGGGTTTCTGTTAATCCCATTTCAAGTTTCTTTGAAAGTAAACATGATGCACACTCTAGCTAGGTACTAATGCAAGTGCTAACTAGGGATGTGACAACTCACCCCCACTTAAAAGAATCGCGTCCCGAGATTCGGGTTCCTCCGGAAAGAGGGTGGGGTACTCAAGTCGAAGACGATCCTCCCTTTCCCAAGTAGCTTCACTCTCGGAATGATGTGACCATTGAACCTTGAGAAACTTGATATTGTGGCGTCGAGTGGTGCGCTCGGTTTGATCAAGAATACGAACGGGGTATTCTCGATATGTGAGATTGTCCTGGAGATCAAGCGTTTCGTGGTCCACTCCGCGGATAGGATCCGAGAAGCAACGCCTGAGTTGAGAAACGTGGAACACGTCATGAACTCTGGATAGGTGCGGAGGTAGTTCCAGTTGGTAGGCAACTTCTCCTAGTTTGGCAAGAATGCGAAAAGGACCGATGTAACGAGGGGCCAATTTGCCTTTGATACCGAAGCGATGGGTTCCCTTAAGAGGAGTAACCCGAAGGTAAGCCTTATCGCCAACTTCAAAAGTCACAGCCTTATGATGACTATCATATTGGCTCTTCTGGCGAGACTGGGCTGTTTTCAATCTCTCACGAACGATGCGAACTTGTTCCTCTGCTTCCTGGATCATATCCGGACCAAAGAATTGTCTTTCCCCGGTCTCTGACCAGTTAAGAGGTGTTCGACACCTTCGTCCATATGGAACTTTGAAGGGAGCTTTGCCCAAGCTGGCTTGATAACTATTGTTATAAGCGAATTCGGCAAATGGAAGACATTTTTCCCATTCCATAGCAAAAGAAATGACAGAGGCTCGAAGCATGTCTTCCAGAATTTGATTGACTCGTTCCACTTGACCACTTGACTGGGGATGGAAGGTGGTACTGAAGGAGAGATGAGTTCCCATAGCATTCTGGAAACTTTCCCAAAATCGGGATGTGAAAAGACTTCCACGGTCTGAGTTAATCTCCAACGGCACACCATGAAGTGATACTATCCGAGAGACATACAAATCTGCTAGCTGGCTAGCGGTAATACTCTCTCGAACAAGCAGGAAATGAGCTACTTTAGAGAGGCGGTCGATAACGACGAAGATAGCATTATTCCCTTTCCTGGTCCTGGGAAATCCGGTAATGAAGTCCATACCGACTTTGTCCCATTTCCATTCAGGAATAGCTAAAGGTTGAAGGGTGCCAGCAGGCCGTTGATGCTCTGCTTTGACTCGACGACAAACGTCGCAGTTAGCAATGAATTGAGCTATTTCTCTCTTCATCCTAGTCCACCAAAATCTCTGACATAAATCCTGATACATTTTAGTACTACCGGGATGAATCGTGAGAGGAGATTCATGAGCCTCCTTAAGGATTAACTGCCGTAGATGGTGGTTCTTGGGAACCACTACACGGTTCTCAAAGAAAACAACACATCGATCATCCATAGAGAAACTTTTAGCGAGTCCGCTAGCAATGTTCTCTTGGAGTCGGGATATACCTTTATCACGCTTCTGGGCAGCTATAACTTGATCCATAAGGGTAGGTTTCGCCACCAAGGTGGAAAGGAATCCTCGAGGAACAATGTGAAGGTTAAGCTTACGGAATTCCTCGTGGAGAAGTGGTTGACCTTGTTGTAACATTAAGTTGTTACAATATGACTTACGACTTAGTGCATCAGCCATGACATTGGCCTTTCCAGGGGTATAAGTGATTCCTAAGTCGTAGTCTGTGAGCAACTCAACCCAACGTCTTTGTCTGAGATTCAAATCCGGTTGGGTGAAGATATACTTCAAACTTTGGTGATCAGTGAAGATTTCACAACGATTACCAAGGAGGTAATGTCGCCACGTTTTGAGTGCATGGATTACAGCTGCAAGCTCTAAATCATGAGTAGGATAGTTATCCTCGTGTGGACGCAACTGTCGAGATGCGTATGCAATCACTTGACGATCTTGCATGAGTATGCAACCTAGTCCTTGTCGCGAGGCGTCGCAATAGATTATAAAATCCTTGGAAAAATCTGGTGGTACCAGTACAGGTGCAGATGTCAGGCGTCTTTTCAGTTCCTGAAAACTGGACTCGCACTGTGGGGTCCACTCAAACTTTTTATCTTTCTTGAGGAGCTCAGTTAAAGGTTTAGCAACCTTGGAGAAATTCGCGACGAAGCATCGGCAATAGCTCGCTAAGCCAAGAAAACTCCTAACTTGCTTGACCGATTCAGGGGGAGTCCAATCAAGGACGGCTTGAACTCGCTCGGGATTGACAGCAATACCCTTGGCAGAGATCACA
The DNA here is from genome assembly GCA_902687465.1 of Secale cereale. Classification (NCBI taxonomy): domain Eukaryota; kingdom Viridiplantae; phylum Streptophyta; class Magnoliopsida; order Poales; family Poaceae; genus Secale; species Secale cereale. Next base: position 67,271,259 of record LR738714.1, read on the forward strand.
TGACCTAGATAGGTTACTTCTGGCAACCAAAATTCACATTTAGAGAGTTTGGCATAAAGGCGGTGCTCTCGAAGTTTCGTCAATACCAGCCTTAAATGCTCGGCATGATCTTCCTTGTTCTTGGAATAGATGAGTATACCATCAAGGTATACCACGACGAATTTATCCAAATACTCCATGAATATAGAATTCATTAACCGAGAAAAGGTAGCTGGGGCATTGGTTAATCCGAAGGACATGACGGTGTACTCATATTGGCCATAACGAGTAACAAAAGCCGTTTTAGGAATGTCCCCGTTCTTGATTTTGATTTGATGGTAGCCCAACCTCAAATCCATCTTAGAGAAGACTGAGGATCCAGCGAGCTGATCATACAGGTCGTTGATCCTGGGGAGCGGATACTTATTCTTTATGGTAACCAGATTGACAGGTCGGTAATCTACAACCATCCGCTCCGTTCCATCCTTCTTCTTGACGAAGAGGACGGGGCAAGCCCAAGGGGAAGAACTAGGACGGATGAAACCTTTTTGCAAGGACTCATCGAGTTGTTTCTTTAGCTCAGCTAATTCTAGTGGTGCCATCTTATAAGGTCTCCTAGAGATTGGGATAGTTCCTGGGATAAGATCTATCACGAACTCGACATCTCTGTCAGGTGGAATTCCTGGCAGTTCTTCTGGAAAAACATCCAGGAAGTCATGGACTACCGGGATATCTTCGAGTTCTGGTAGAGGGCTGGCATTAAGAGAGTTGAGCTGACGCTCAGCCATTCGGGTCAAGACATTGACTATCTTGCCGGATGGATGTGTAAGTCGAACGGTCCTAGTATAGCAATCAATTTTGGCGTAATGAGTTGTCATCCAATCCATACCCAAAATGATGTTTATGTCCGAGGACTTGAGAGCGATTAAAGATGCTAGGAAAACAAGTCTATCGACAAGGATTTCATTTCCATGGCTTACCCTAGAGGTTTGCCACTTTGAACCAGGAGTTTGAATAACCATGGAAGTAGGCATGTCACAAAAAGTCATGTTGTGCAATCGAGCATAGCTCTCAGATATGAACGAATGGGATGCTCCGGTATCGAAAAGAACAGATGCCGGATGGCAGTTTACGAGAAGTGTACCAAGGACGACGTTAGGATCCTCATAAGCTTCCTCGGCAGAGACATAGTTGACATGACCACGTGTAGTGGGGATTGGCTTGACATAATTCACCTTGCCGGTTGGTTTACCACGGCCAACGGGTTTTCCTGGTTGGTTCTGAGGACACTCACGCATGTAGTGCCCCAGTTCTCCACACTTGAAACATGTCACAGTGGTGGTGCGTGGAGCAAAGTTGGAAGGTGGTCCTCCATAGGTCTTAGCAGGTGCAAACTGTTGAGTTGGGCGAGGCGCCTCATAGGATGGCCTCGGTGTGTACTTGGGTGGCAGAGCAGTATTAGGAACCCACACACGACGCTTGTGAGAGCCAGAGCCGGATGAGGAACCAAAGTCTCGAGTATGCTTGCGGGTGGCCTCGAAGTCGGTCTGGCCTGTTTCAGCACTGATAGCCTTGTTAACCAACTTCTGGAAGGAAGTGCACTCGTGCAGACGTACATCTCGGCGGAGTTCAGGGCTGAGTCCCTTGCGGAACCTCGCCTGCTTCTTGGCATCGGTGGATACTTCTTCAGGTGCATAGCGTGCCAAGTTGCCAAACTCGCGGCTATAGCCATCCACAGTTAACCGGCCCTGGGTGAAATTGCGAAATTCCTCCCGCTTGCGATCCATGAGACCTTCCGGAATGTGATGTTCACGGAATGCCTCACTGAACTCAACCCAAGTAGTGATTTGGCCAGCAGGACGCATAGCTTCAAAGTTTTCCCACCAAAGACTGGCAGGGCCCTCAAGATGGTAGGCAGCGTAGGTAACCTTGTCAGCTTCGGCCACACGGGCAGAGTGTAGCTTGTGGGTGATACTACGTAGCCAGTCATCAGCATCCAGAGGTTCAGTGGAGTGATGAAACTTCGGTGGACACATCTTGATAAAGTCATTGATTGACACCACGTCATTCCTCTGGCGGAACCCAGTGTTCTGCTCTATGCGTTCCAGCAGGCGGTTGGTCTCTCTCTTGTTCCGTTCTGCCTCGAGCATAACTTCCGCCAAGGAGGGTGGCTGGGGCAGATTCCCATCTCTAACCCCACTAGCCTCACCCTGCTCCTGAGCAGCAGGAGTGTTGCGAGTGTTGACCATCCTAGGAAAACAAAACAGCAGTTTAGACAAGGATGGCAAAAATTTAACATAGAAGTGCAGAATGTAATGGATGACACGGAATGCAAGGATGTTCATCCGTACGACATGGTAATATAGAAACTGCTATATATACACCAGTGGTCATACACACCAAACATAGTTCAGTACAAGCCAAGGCTAAAGTACAACTGCGGTGAAAGACGATACATCCCATCAGAGGCATTCCAAGCTCCTATACATTATTTAACTACACCTCCGGAACTCAGTACACACTAAGTCATATTCCACAAGATGCGCGGGACTCTGGAGATACAACTACTACAATACTACGGCCTAGCTCAGACATTCGCGTAATAATCCTCATAAAGATTACCACCGTAGCCTGGAAGTGGAACAGATGGATCTTGAAACTCGCGAGCACTCGAAGGCTGTGGACCATAGGGACATGGATGTGGCCTCGGTCCCGATGCTGGTGGTAACCGACGCCCACGTGGCGGTGTAATACCCCCAACGTCACGCCAATCCATGCGATCAGGCAGACGAGTCCGCACGGGGTACAAATCCCGCATGTCCAGGTATCCGGCGTGCACAGCAGGTGCAAGCCGTGTCAAAGTAGTCCAATGAGCGGCTCGAGTGTTATACAGCTCCATTCGGAGGGCACGGACCTCACGGTCCCTATCCTCCAGCATCCGAACAGTAGTCTGAAGCAGTGGCTCTTCATGAGCAGCATCAGTATACAGACCAGTATAGTAGCTTCTTCTCCGGGAAGTGAGGCTGGCATGTAACAGAACTCAGTGTTCAGCAACAGGGCATGCCTAGCACGGAGAATGGTCATCATCGAATAAGCGGCATCCTGCACTGCCATCTCGATGGTAATCCCGAGTCCATAAGACCAATGGATGGGATCATTAGCTCCGGGATATGAGGGATATATCCGGACTGTGCAGAAATACTGACTCTGATTGAAATCCCGGTACTGTTCCTCCACGGTGTACTCAGGATACCAGCGATAACCGGTCTCAGTCAGCACACAGACTAGCATGGCCGTGTGACCGGGCATATTAATGCACCGAGTCAAACGAACCACTTGGTGAGGGATGCGGCCAGACATCTGAAACACGGAATAATGCAAAGGCATTAGTGTTTCTGGAAGAAATCGGGCAGCATAACAACTGTAAATGCTCAAACAAAGATTTGAGACATCATACAAATGATAGCATAACCACTCAACATTTCCATATCAAGGTTCCGGGTCCAACAATCATCATACTAAAAGGATAGAAACTGAACTGAGGCTTGAAACCAACAATCCTAAGAGTCTACGGATTAGTAACACGTGAACCTAGTAAGGATAAGAGGCCTAGTCCTAAATCCCCGTAGAAAGAATAGACTGACTCAGATCAGAAGGGCATAAGGTAAAGGAGTAAAAAGAGCCTTACGTTCCCTTCCACAATCAATTCCCCTACATATAACTAAGAATTTTTCTAGACTCAACATCGACCAGTTTGGCTTGAGAAACCTACAGGCAGTCCAGCTCTGATGCCAACGCTGTCAGGACCCCGATCCTAAGCCACACCGATCTAGCTGTAACACGTCATATCACTTTGCGGCCTCACGCATGGTAACCCCACGGGTGCCACCTTACCTGGCCCGGGACCGTTTGCGCATTTTGGCACACGTATATGACAGTGTCGCTAGCATCCATATGACAGAGAACCCGGGCCGACATGGCTAGTTATAAACCAAAAGTGGCACTAGATTACAGAGACAGGCATCCATGACCCAGCAACAAACGTGTCGGTCATCAATGTATGATCCCAAGTCGTAGCAAGCTACATGGACTTAAAGGAACAACGCGTGACATTTCCCCTAAGGGACGGACACAGGAACGAAGAAGGACACATGCCGGCCAGCCTACGTGTTCCGAGTAGTAGCAAGCTACCAAGGCTCATTAGAGACACTAGGAGGCATTTCCCTGTAAGATAGGCTACCAAAGGAAAACAACTAGGTGTCGGATCCCACACATACCAAGCATTTCAATCATACACACAATATGCTCAATATGTGCAAATACAACATTGCATCACAACAGAACTCTATGACTCAAAGTACTTTATTTAAGAGGCTCCAAGAGCCATATATAACATATCCATACAGGTAGGGGTCACATGACCCAACACTCAAGTCATACAGTCATACAAGCACAAGCGGAAGCTACATGTCTGAGTACAGACAACTTAGAAAATAAAACAGGCTTGGTGCAGCCTGACTATCTACAAGGCCCTTCACAAGCTCCAGATCTCCGTCTGGGTGTCAAGCTACTCGTCGACGTCAACGTCTATGTAGAACACATCAGCAGGGGAAGGGTTCTCCTCTGCAATAGTTATTAAGCAAACATGAGTACAAAGGTACTCAGCAAGTCTTACCACAGAACCTATCATACATGCAACATTATCAAAGGGGGTAGTGGAGTTCATTGCAGAAAGCCAGCTTTGACTCTTGGCTAACCTATACTACAACTCTCAACGGACTTCAAGATGTTATTACGAACACGAGTCCTCAACTCACCACATCAATACACTACCGAGGATCCTCTTCCGTCATCCTACGGAAGGGCCATCCACGGCACTCACGCTTATCTTGAGGCTTTTAGTAGTATCCATCAACTTGTCTATGAACTGTAAGAGTAACCAAGTAGTCCGTACCGCGAACAACGGCTATTCGAATAGTTTGATAACCCTGCAGGGGTGTACTTCTTCACACATGTTTTCACCACTTAGCGTCTGCACACGACATGTGCTCGGCAGACTTCAAGCGAAAGCCGACGTGGGTGTAGACCACGACCTAACCAACCACTCAAGTCTCTCGTCCAGGTTTATCGCCTATTTGGGTTCCATCCGTGGGGAGATCCGGCCGGGGTGTCGCTCACGGCCCCAAACGATGTGTACAGGGTTCCTGAGTCACCAAACGGGCAACTGGTACACCGTGCCACGTACCTGTCGCATCACAGCCCACCCCGAGGGTCAGCGCTATGCACGACCTCCAGTAAACTATAAACACTAGAAACTAGTTGCAACTCCTGGACAGAGTACAAGGGCAGTCAATAAGTCGAGCGGGGTCATATTTCAGGGCCCAATGTGTGGTTGTAACTGTAACTTGGATCACACACACAGATCTCGGGTCCTATGGACGATTCCAATGAAACAACCCACCATGTACTCCTACATGGCCTTTCATCGATACCTTTACCAAGCGTATTCCACACTTCCTTCTCTTTATTGGTATGATCATTTCACTCTAATCCATCACCCAGATGAACCATACCTGACACAACTCTAAGCATAGCAGGCAACATAAGCAAATAGCATGGTGGATCACACATCACATGGCTCAATCAACTCCTACACATGCTAGTGGGTTTCAACTATTTACTGTGGCAATGACAGGTCATGCAAGGGATAGGGTTCAACTACCGCAGCAAGTAGCAGTTCACACGATGTTGGCTTAATGCAGTAAAAGAGAGCAGGAGCGAGAAGATTGGGTTTGTATCGGAATGATCTATGATTGCTTGCCTGACAAAGTGGTTGTCGGGTACTGCTCTTCAACTGGATTACGCAGCAGTATCCTCGAGAGCAGGACCTAACACAGAGAATACCGGCGATACAATCATTAACAAACAAATGCAACAATATGATGCATGCTCATGACATGGCAAGATGCATGTGTGTTGGCTAATGCAACTAAAACCAGAAGGGTTTGAGCCTATTTGAATCAAAGATTCAAATTGGCATTTTAACTATTATTTAATTAAGTGCATTATCATGTTTTTATGTATACAGCAAGGTTAACTTGCTCAAACATGCATGAAACCAGTGTCATTGGAAATATTGGATTTTTCTGATCATTTTTCATATATAAATCTTTTCCATCTGAGCTACTGTTGAATTTATATGATTTTTGAAGTTTAGGCATTTTCTGGAATTTCCTAAATTATTTTTAAATCTAAAAATCCTAGAAAATCCTTTACTGCGTCAGCATGACATCATGCTGACGTCAGGCAGTCAACAGGGCTAGTCCAAGTCAAACCTGACCAGTGGGACCCACTGGTCAGTGTCACAGTTAACTAATTAACTAATTAGAATTAAATTAACACCTAAACTAGGTTTGACTTGCGGGCAGGGCCCACATGTCAGTGACCCAGGGGGGTCAAACCCGTGGTCAAACAGGTCCAACTCGCCGGCGTTTAGCCGCCGGCGAGGCCAAACACTGCGGTGGGGTGCGGGTTTCGTGCTCCGGCTGCCAAATCGACGGCGGAGCGCATCTACGGGTAGCTGGAGGCAAACCGCATCGAGTGGAGGTGGTGGCTGGCCTCGGGGTCGCCGGAGATGACGCCGGCGACGAGTCCAGCGGCGGCCGGAGTTCGGCGAAGTCGAAAACGACGGTGCGGTGCTTGTGGAGGAGCGTGGAGTGGTCCTACAACACCTACGTGTGATGGTGAAGCTGATAGGCACGGTGGCCGGACCATTGGATGGCCGGAGCCTCGTCGGCGACGAGCTCCGTGGCGGTGCGTGCAGGTGAGCTTCGTGCGGTGCGTTCCAGGGCAGAAGAGAGCCAACGGAGAGGGGGATGACGAAGCTGGGCTCACAGGGATTGCAGCAGGCGCCGGAGCGAGCTTGGGGGTGGTCGGAGCTGAGCGGGACGGCGAAGGGGATCTCCGCGGCCGGAGTTGGGGAAGAAGAGGTCGGGGGCGTCTCCAGGGCGGGCGAGCGCTCGGGCTTCGGCTTGTTCGAAGTAGTCGAGGACGGCGGAGACGACGGACACCAAGGCGGGGCTCAGGGACGACGGTGGGCGCGGCTTCTACGACGGTGCGAGCACGACGGCGTCGTCCATGGCGCGGGGAGAGCGAGGGAGAGGAGCTGGGGAGAGGGGGAGGTGTCTGCGAGGTCGGGGGCGACGTGTACGACCGATCCAGGCTTCCAGGGCGGCGAGGGGAGGAAGCAGGGCGGCCGGCAGCTGCGTGGCGCGCGGTGCGGTCGCCGTCGAGCACCTGCCTGCCTGCCTGGCCGAGCCAAGCAGCTCGCTGGAGCGGCAGTTGGGCTGGGCCGGCAGGTGGGCCGGGTGGGGCGCCAGGTAAACTTTCTCTCTCCCTTTTTTCTATTTCTTTTCTGTTACATTTCTTTTGCAGCTTTGTTTAATTAAATAAAATGCCAGAGCATTTTTATAACTCATAACACTTGTCATGCCTACTGTATATAATATGAACAGTAGGAAACATTATAGTTTATGATTATTTGAGCATTTAAAAATATTTTATAGCATTTAAATGCCCAAATTCAAATACCATATGATTTAATCCAATGACCTTGGATGTCCTAGAAAATTGTGCACCATTTTTAGCAAAGGTTTGAGACCAAGGCAGAAATGATGAACATTTTTTAAGGGCATTTTGGGTACATTGGAAAATATTTTATCAAACCCTAGTTGTTAGAAGAGGGGTGTTGGGGTTTCTGTTAATCCCATTTCAAGTTTCTTTGAAAGTAAACATGATGCACACTCTAGCTAGGTACTAATGCAAGTGCTAACTAGGGATGTGACACTCAATTCGATGGGATCGGGGCCGCTCGCCGCCGGCAGCTCAGCGCCGCGACCCCGCCGCCTCACGTCGATGCTCCGGCCACCAGGGCCTCGCCGAAGACCGCGGCCACCACCTCCCTCACGTCACCGCCTCCCCATCACTCTCTCCTTCCCCTCTCTCGCTCAGATTCACATCTCTCTCCCTCTGCCATGGATCGACAGGAGCACACTGCCGCTCGTCGTGGTTGCTGTCGTGGCCAGATCCGGAGGCCCCATGTCCGGAACCGCCCGTTCCCAACCCCCTCTGCCCGCCCACCTCGTCGGAGCCCATCCCCTGTCGCCGGCCACCGTTGATCGCGCCTCAGTCTCCTACCTTGTGCAGGTGCGCGAGGAGGACGACGCGAGCGCTTGCTCGGGCCTGCCTCGCCTGCGTGGGCCTCCTCCCCGGTGGCCCAGCTTCCGCGCCCCCACGCCGGCCCGCCTTGCCAACTCGGGTTTGGCCCATGGTGAGAGCCCAGCCTCCCTAGTTTCGGCCCGACAAATTTTTTCCCCACTGGTCAAATTTTGTTTTTAGCTAGAGAAAACTGTTTTGCAAAAAAAAACCTAGACTTCATGCATATAATAGCTCACAAACGGTGCTTCGGATTAAAATGTTTTGAATATGTAAAATGCTTAGAATTTCATGTAGTTTAATAATATGCCACTTTCATCCTTGTTTAAAAATGTCCAATTTGTTGTTTGCTTTAATTTGCCTTAATGACATGTTAAAAAAACATCATATAGTATTCTTGTCTAGGCCATAACTATTTGCATATTTGTCCGATTGTGATGATTTTGGTATGTAAATGCATCTACTCTCTATGCCCTACATGTAGGTTGTATTTGCATTCATTTTAGGATCCATCCTGACATGTTTATATCTATTGCAAAAGTGCAAGTGGTTGTTAACTGCTGAAAACAGTCATAACTTGCTCATTTGTCATTTTCATATCTTTTTGTGTGATTTTGTTTTAGCATCATGTCAACATGTTTTAGGAGCACAATCATGTCATCTTTGCAATGGTGTAATTATTTTTTTCATGATATGCCTTGTGGTAAGTGAGACAAGCTTGTTAAGTGACCTACTTGTTGGTTGCTGTTTTCTGAAACTTGTTAAAAACTGGTAAGTCTGAATCTGTTATATTGTGATGCCATGTTTGCTTGGTGCTACACTCAAATCTATGCATAGTTGGAGATTTCCAATGATCATGTCTTGAAGTCCATTTTTTTAGAAAAGGAGGAATCACCCCCGGCCTCTGCATCTGCGTGATGCGTGCGGTCATATTATTTATTATTCACAAAGACCTTACAAAGTAATACAACAGTAAGCCCGAGGCCACCATTTGGATGACACCCGTCACTACTCCTATCCTCTTGATGAAGGGGTGCCGAATGTCCGGGCCAAATACCAAATAGACATCACACAAAAGCCTAACATCTAACGCCGGATGCCCCTTCCAAGCCACACAGGCTGGACTGGGTAACACTCCGGTCCGGCGCACTCTCAGTGACTACCACACGCACACGCTGCAAAGGGTCGTCACCTCTGTCTTCCCTCGATCCATCCTCAAAGCATGTACTGACGCATCGAACTTGTCAGGCCTCTCTGCCATCGATGCCACCACGACGCCAGAAAACGTCGACCTCCTGCGCGTGTCCATCGCCACATATCTGACGCCAAGCCTCCACTACTCCATGCTGCCGAGAACCGCCACCATGAATATGTAGAAATAAACACCGCTCCACCGAAGAAGCCATCCACTGGTCCCTCGAGCCCAATGCATCTCCAAGAATGCCACCCCCAAGGTGGTAACGACACATGAATGCCGCCATCATCCGATCAGCTGATCTAGGGTTTCCCCCGGAGGTATTGGGTGGGGTTGGGAGCTTTACCTCGATGATGCCTTCATGAAGGAAACGATGATGAGGGCATCTTCATCACCGGCTTCGGCCAACGATCGAAGACCAAGTTTTCACCCAGATCCATCCCAAGAAATCCACTCGACAACCTATGCACTCTCTCGGCCGCCTTCAAAGCACCAGATCTAGCTGCCTAGATCCGGCGACCAACCGCAATAGCACTGCCACCGTAGGAGCCCTGGCGCACCGGCCACTGCCTGAATGTGCCACCACTGGAGCCTGGAAGGAGGGCTCCCACCCCACCTCGCCAAAGCGTGAGAGCCGCCGAGATGGATCCCGCACGCTCATCATCGCCTCTGATCTAAACTAATCTGTGGCAAAACCACGAGATCGCCGATGCAAATCCTCCTTGGATAGGGACAGCACTACGCCATGCCGCCGTGGGAAGCCCAAGCTTCACCCGCCGCCACCTTCCTGGGCCGCCGCCCCGGGATCCAGCCACCGCCAACAGGCCGAGCTGCCGGCCACCGCGTCCCAAGGACGCCATGACCCAGCGAGCCTGATACGTCTCCAAGGTATCTATAATTTTTTATTGTTCCGTGCTATTATATAATCTGTTTTGGATGTTTAATGGGCTTTATTATACACTTTTATATTATTTTTGGGACTAACCTATTAACCCAAGGCCCAGTGCAAATTGTTGTTTTTTTGCCTATTTTAGTGTTTCGCAGAAAAGGAATATCAAACGGAGTCCAGATGGAATGAAACCTTCGGGAGGATCGTTTTTGGAACAAACGCAACCCAGAAGACTTGGAGTACACACCAAGGAAGCCACGAGGTGGCCACGAGGCAGGGGGCGCGCCCCCCACCCTCGTGGGCCCCTCGTAGCTCCACCGACATACGTCTTCGTCCTATATATACTCATATACTCTGAAAACATCTGGGAGCACCACGAAACCCTATTTCCACCGCCGCAACCTTCTGTACCCATGAGATCCCATCTTGGGGCCTGTTCCAGAGCTCCACCGGAGGGGGAATCGATCATGGAGGGCTTCTACATCAACACCATATCCTCTCCGATGAGTTGTGAGTAGTTTAGCACAGACCTTCGGGTCCATAGTTATTATCTAGATGGCTTCTTCTCTCTCTTTGGATCTCAATACAAAGTTCTCCTCGATCTTCTTGGAGATATATCCGATGTAATTCTTTTTGTCGTGTGTTTGTCGAGATCCGATGAATTGTGGGTTTATGATCAAGATTATCTATGAACAATATTTGATTCTTCTCTGAATTCTTATATGCATGATTAAAATATCTTTGCAAGTCTCTTCGAATTATCAGTTTGGTTTGGCCTACTAGATTGATCATTCTTGCAATGGGAGAAGTGCTTAGCTTTAGGTTCAATCTTGCGATGTCCTTTCCCAGTGACAGCAGGGGCAGCAAGGCACGTATTGTATTGTTGCCATCGAGGATAAAAAGATAGGGTTTATATCATATTGCATGAGTTTATCCCTCTACATCATGTCATCTTGCTTAAGGCGTTGCTCTGTCCTTATGAACTTAATACTCTAGATGCATCCTGGAAAGCGGTCCATGTGTGGAGTAATAGTAGTAGATGCAGAATCGTCTCGGTCTACTTGTCACGGACGTGATGCCTATATACATGATCATGGCTAGATATTCTCATAACTATGCGCTCTTCTATCAATTGCTCGACGGTAATTTGTTCACCCACCGTAGAATCTTCTATCTTGAGAGAAGCCACTAGTGAAACCTATGGCCCCCGGGTTTATCTTTTATCATATTAATCTTCCATCAACTATTTATCTTTCATGTTCTTTTATTTTGCAATCTTTACATTTCAATCTATACAACAAAATACCAAAAATATTTATCCTATTTTCTCTATCAGATATCACTTTTGCAAGTGGTCGAGAAGGGATTGACAACCCCTTTATCGCGTTGGTTGCAAGGTTATTATTTTTTGTGCAGGTATGAGGAACTTGCATGTAGTCTCCTACTAGATTGATACCTTGGTTCTTAAAAATTGAGGGAAATACTTACGCTACTTTGCTTCATCACCCTTTCCTCTTCAAGGGAAAACCAACGCATGCTCAAGAGGTAGCGAGAAGGATTTCTGGCGCCGTTGCCAGGGAGATCTATGCGCAAGTTACATACCAAGTACCCATCACAAACTCTTATCCCTCGCATTACATTATTTGCCATTTGCCTCTCGTTTTCCTCTCCCCCACTTCACCTTTGCCGTTTTATTCGCCCTTCTTTTTCCGTTCGCTTGCTTCTTGTTTACTTGTGTGTTGGATTGCTTGTTTGTCACTATGGCCCAAGACAGTACTAATCTGTGTGACTTTTCCAATACCAACAACAATGATTTTATTAGCACTCCAATTGCTCCTATTATCGATGCTGAATCTTGTGAAATCAATGCTGCTCTATTAAACCTTGTTATGAAAGATCAATTTTCCGGCCTTCCTAGTGAAGATGCCGCTACCCATCTAAACAACTTTGTTGATTTGTGCGATATGCAAAAGAAGAGAGATGTGGATAATGATATTGTTAAATTGAAGCTATTTTCGTTTTTGCTTAGAGATCGTGCTAAAAATTGGTTCTCTTCTTTGCCTAGAAATAGTATTGATTCATGGAATAAGCGCAAACATGCCTTTATCTCTAAGTATTTTCCTCCCGCTAAGATTATCTCTCTTAGAAACGATATTATGAATTTTAAGCAACTTGATCATGAGCATGTTGCACAAGCTTGGGAGAGGATGAAATTAATGATACGTAATTGCCCTACACATGGTTTGAACTTATGGATGATTATACAAAACTTTTATGCTGGATTGAATTTTGCTTCTAGAAATCTTTTAGATTCGGCCGTGGGAGGCACTTTCATGGAAATCACTTGAGGAGAAGCTACTAACCTCCTAGATAATATTATGGTTAATTACTCTCAATGGCACACTGAAAGATCCACTAGTAAAAAAGTACATGCTATTGAAGAGATTAATGTTTTGAGTGGAAAGATGGATGAACTTATGAAATTGTTTGCTAATAAGAGTGTTTCTTATGATCCTAATGATATGCCTTTGTCCACGTTGATTGAGAATAATAATGAATCTATGGATGTGAATTTTGTTGGTAGTAATAATTTTGGTAACAATGCTTATAGAGGAAACTTTAATTCTAGGTCGTTTCCTAGTAATTCCTCTAATAATTATGATAATTCCTACAACAACTCTTATGGAAATTTTAATAAGATGCCCTCTGATTTTGAGACTAGTGTTAAATAATTTATGAATTCGCAAAAGAATTTCAATGCTTTGCTTGAAGAAAAATTGCTTAAGATTGATGAGTTGGCTAGGAACGTGGATAGAATTTCTCTTGATGTTTATTCTTTGAAACTTAGATCTATTCCACCTAAGCATTATATCAATGAGTCTCTCAAAGCCATGAGAATTTCCATTGATGAGTGCAAAGAAAGAACCGCTAGGATGCGTGCTAAAAAAGATTGCTTTGTGAAAGCGTGTTCTTCTAGTTTTCATGATAATAAAGATGAAGATCTAAAAGTAATTGATGTGTCTCCTATTAAATCCTTGTTTTTTAATATGAATCTTGATAAAGATGGGACTGGATATGAGTCAACTTTAGTTAAAAGGTGTCCCAATGATTCAGAGTTTTTAGATCTTGATGCTAAAATTGTTAAAAGTGGGATTAAAGAGGTCAAAACTTTACATAGTAATGAACCCACTATTTTGGATTTCAAGGTATTTAATTATGATAATTGCTCTTTGATAGATTGTATTTCCTTGTTGCAATCCGTCCTAAATTCTCCTCATGCTTACAGTCAAAATAAAGCTTTTACCAAACACATCTTGATGCTTTAATGCAATATTATGAAGAAAAACTTGAATTATAAGTTTCTATCCCTAGAAAACTTTGTGATGAGTGGGAACCTACTATTAAAATTAAGATTAAAGATCATGAATTTTATGCTTTGTTTGATTTGGGTGCTAGCGTTTCCACAATTCCAAAAAGTTTGTGTGATGTGTTAGGTTTCCATGAACTTGATGATTGTTCTTTAAATTTGCATCTCACGGATTCTACCATTAAGAAACCTATGGTAAGGATTAATGATGTTCTTATTGTTGCAAATAGGAATTATGTGCCCGTAGATTTCATCGTTCTTGATATAGATTGCAATCCTACATGTCCTATTATTCTTGGTAGACCTTTCCTTAGAACGATTGGTGCAATTATTGATATGATGGAAGGAAACATTAGATTCCAATTTCCGTTAAGGAAAGGCATGGAAAACTTTCCTGGAAATAAAATCAAATTACCTTATGAATCTATTATGAGAGCCACTTATGGATTGCCTACCAAAGATGGCAATACCTAGATCTATTCTAGTATCATGTCTAGCTAGGGGCGTTAGACGATAGCGCTTGTTGGGAGGCAATCCAATTTTATTTTCTTTGGTTTTACTTCTGTTTAGTAATAAATAATTCATCTAGCTACTGTTTAGATTTAGTTTTGTGTTTTAGTCAGTGTTTGTGCCAAGTAGAACCTTTGGGGAGACTTGGGTGAAGTCTTTGCGATCTTGCTGTAAAAAACAGAAACTTTTGCGCTCACGAGATTAGCTGCGATTTTTTACTGGAGAGTGATTTTAAGTTGATTCTTTTTGCAGATGATTAATAGACAAATTCCTCACGTCCACCAATTTATTTCATAATTTTTAGAGTTACAGAAGTATTCGAAAGTTACATATTGCTACAGACTGTTCTGTTTTTGACAGATTCTGTTTTTCGTGTGTTGTTTGCTTATTTTGATGAATCTATGAGTAGTATCGGGGGGTATGAATCATGGAGAAGTTTTAATACAGTAGGTTTAATACCAATATAAATAATTAATGAGTTCAATACATTACCTTAAGGTAGTGGTTTGTTTTCTTATACTAACGGAGCTCACGAGATTTTCTGTTAAGTTTTGTGTTGTGAAGTTTCAAGTTTTGGGGTAAGGATTTGATGGACTATGGAATAAAGAGTGGCAAGAGCCTAAGCTTGGGGATGCCCAAGGCATCCCAAGGGAAAATTCGAGGACAACCAAAAGCCTAAGCTTGGGTATGCCCCGGGAAGGCATCCCCTCTTTCGTCTTCGTCTATCGGTAACTTTACTTGAGACTATATTTGTATTCACCACATGATATGTGTTTTGCTTGGAGCGTCATGTATGATTTGAGTCTTTGCTTTTTAGTTTACCACAATCATCCTTGTTGTACACACCTTTTGAGAGAGAGACACATGCATCGGAATTTATTAGAATACTCTATGTGCTTGACGTATATCTTTTGAGCTAGATAGTTTTGCTCTAGTGCTTCACTTATATTTTTAGAGCATGGTGGTGGTTTTATTTTATAGAAATTATTGATCTCTCATGCTTCACTTATATTATTTTGAGAGTCCTTTAGAACAGCATGGTAATTTGCTTTGGTTATAAATTTAGTCCTAATATGATAGGCATCCAAGATGGATATAATAAAAACTTTCATATAAAGTGCATTGAATAATATGAGAAGTTTGATACTTCATGATTCTTTTGAGATATGAGGATGGTGATATTAGAGTCATGCTAGTAGAGTAATTTTGAATTTAAGAAATACTTGTGTTGAGGTTTGCAAGTCCCGTAGATGCACGTATGGTGAACCGTTATGTGATGAAGTTGGAGCATGATTTATTTATTGATTGTCATCCTTTGTGTGGAGGTCGGGATCGCGCGATGGTTAACTCCTACCAACCCTTCCCCTAGGAGCATGCATTTAATGCTTTGTTTTGATAACTTATAGATTTTTGCAATAAGTATATGAGTTCTTTATGACTAATGACGAGTCCATGGATTATACGCGCGCTCACCCTTCCACCATTGCTAGCCTCTCTAGTGCCGCGCAACTTTCGCTGGTACCATACACCCACCCTATACCTTCCTCAAAACAGCCACCATACCTACCTATCATGGCATTTCCATAGCCATTCCAAGATATATTGCCATGCAACTTTCCACCATTCCGTTTATTATGACACGCTTCATCATTGTCATATTGCCTATCATGGTCATGTAGTTGACATCATATTTGTGGCAAAGCCACCATGCATGATTTTTCATACATGTCACTCTTGATTCATTGCACATCCCTGTACAACGCCGGAGGCATTCACATAGAGTCATATATTGTTCTAGCATCGAGTTGTAATCTTTGAGTTGTAAGTAAATAAAAGTGTGATGATCTTCATTATTAGAGCCAGTGAGGAAAGGATGATGGAGACTATGACTCCCCTACAAGTCGGGATGAGACTCCGGACGAAATAAAAAAACAAAAGAGGCCATAAAAAGAGAAAAGGCCCATGAAAAAAATGAGAGAAAAAGAGAGAAGGGGCAATGTTATTATCCTTTTTCCACACTTGTGCTTTAAAAGTAGCACCATGATCTTCATGATAGAGAGTCTCTTGTTTTGTCATCTTCATATACTAGTGGGAATTTTCATTATAGAACTTGGCTTGTATATTCCAATGATGGGCTTCCTCCAAATGCCCTAGGTCTTTGTGAGCTAGCGAGTTGGATGCACACCCACTTAGTTTCTTTAGTTGATCTTTCATACACTTAAAGCTCTAGTGCATCCGTTGCATGGCAATCCCTACTCACTCGCATTGATATCTATTGATGGGCATCTCAATAGCCCATTGATACGCCTAGTTGATGTGAGACTATATTCCTCCTTTTTGTCTTCTCCACAACCACCACTCTATTCCACCTATAGTGCTATATCCATGGCTCACGCTTATGTATTGCGTGAAAGTTGAAAAGTTTGAAAAAAAATTAAGTATGAAACAATTTCTTGGCTGAAACCGAGGTTGTGCATGATTTAAATATTTTGTGTGATGATGATAGAGCATAGCCAGACTATATGATTTTGTAGGGATAACTTTATTTGGCCATGTTATTTCGAGAAGACATAATTGCTTTGTTAGTATGCTTAAAGTATTATTATTCTTATGTCAATATTAAACTTTTGTCTTGAATCTTTTGGATCTGAACATTCATGCTACAATAAAGAAAATTACATTGAGAATTATGTTAGGTAGCATTTCACATCAAAAATTATGTTTCTATCATTTACCTACTCAAGGACAAGCAGGGATTAAGCTTGGGGATGCTTGATACGTCTACAACGTATCTATAATTTTTTATTGTTCCATGCTATTATATTATCTGTTTTGGATGTTTAATGAGCTTTATTATACACTTTTATATTATTTTTGGGACTAACCTATTAACCCAAGGCCCAGTGCAAATTGCTGTTTTTTGCCTATTTCAGTGTTTCGCGGAAAAGGAATATCAAACGGAGTCCAAATGGAATGGAACCTTCGGGAGGATCGTTTTTGGAACAAACACAACCCAGAAGACTTGGTGTACACGCCAGGGAAGCTACGAGGTGACCACGAGGCAGGGGGCGCCCCCCACCCTCGTGGGCCCCTCGTAGCTCCACCAACATACTTCTTCGTCCTATATATACTCATATACCCTGAAAACATCCGGGAGCACCACGAAACCATATTTCAACCGCCGCAACCTTCTGTACCCATGAGATCCCATCTTGGGGCCTGTTCCGGAGCTCTACCGGAGGGGGAATCGAACACGGAGGGCTTCTACATCAACACCATAGCCTCTCCGATGAGTTGTGAGTAGTTCAGCACAGACCTTCGGGTCCATAGTTATTAGCTAGATGGCTTCTTCTCTCTCTTTGGATCTCAATATAAAGTTCTCCTCGATCTTCTTGGAGGTCTATTCGATGTAATTCTTTTTGCGGTGTGTTTGTCGAGATCCGATGAATTGTGGGTTTATGATCAAGATTATCTATGAACAATATTTGATTCTTCTCTGAATTCTTATATGCATGACTAAAATATGTTTGCAAGTCTCTTCGAATTATCAGTTTGGTTTGGCCTACTAGATTGATCTTTCTTGTAATGGGAGAAGTGCTTAGCTTTGGGTTCAATCTTGCGGTGTCCTTTCCTAGTGACAGCAGGGGCAGCAAGGCACGTATTGTATTGTTGCCATCGAGGATAAAAAGATGGGGTTTATATCATATTGCATGAGTTTATCCCTCTACATCATATCATCTTGCTTAAGGCATTACTCTGTTCTTATGAACTTAATACTCTAGATGCATGCTGGATAGCGGTCGATGTGTGGAGTAATAGTAGTAGATGCAGAATCGTTTCGGTCTACTTGTCACGGACGTGATGCCTATATACATGATCATGCCTAGATATTCTCATAACTATGCACTCTTCTATCAATTGCTCGACAGTAATTTGTTCATCCACCGTAGAATCTTCTATCTTGAGAGAAGCCACTAGTGAAACTTATGGCCCCTGGGTCTATCTTCTATCATATTAACCTTCCATCAACTATTTATCTTTATTGTTCTTTTATTTTGTAATCTTTACTTTTCAATCTATGCAACAAAATACCAAAAATATTTATCCTATTATCTCTATCAGATCTCACTTTTGCAAGTGGCCGAGAAGGGATTGACAAGCCCTTTATCGTGTTGGTTGTAAGGTTCTTATTTGTTTGTGCAGGTACGAGGAACTTGCATGTAGTCTCCTACTGGATTGATACCTTGGTTCTCAAAAACTGAGGGAAATACTTACGCTACTTTGCTGCATCACCCATTCCTCTTCAAGGAAAAACCAACGCATGCTCAAGAGGTAGCAGAGCCCATCGAACGGCCGGCGCCACCAGATCTTCCTCGAAGCCTAGCAGCTCCACCGCCTCCGCCCAGCACCATGCCGCCACCTTGCTTCGTCGCCCAAGATGAATAGCCGCTCCGCCGTGATGCAGTTCGGGGTAGAAAGCGCCCCGACGCCTTGGGTGACCCGCCTCACCTGATCTGGCGCGGGAGGGAAGAGGGCCTACGCCGCCGCCATCAGCCGCCTGGGCCTTCGCTCGGCGTCCTCCTCTAGTAGCGGCGGAGGGAAAGGGGAGGACGGACGTGCCCGGCAGCGGGGGCTAGGGTTTCCACCCGAGCTTCCCTAGCGGGAGGGTGACGGGGGCGGAACTCGGGATCCGCAACCTAATCCATCCATGTTATGCTCTATCCATCCATGCCCTTGTGTGCAATTATAAGTGGCTGTAGCATGTCTCTTTCTTGCTCTCAAGTTGTCATCATGATGTTTCTGTCAGCCTGTTAACAACATGTTCAATTTGACAAAGCTTATTGTAATCAATCTATGCATCTTATGGAGTTGTGCCAATGGAGTTATTTGGAGTGTGTCATGCCTATTACATGTTCATAACCTTCACATGCTTATTAGGATTGATATGCTTGCTGTTATGTGCCTCCAAAGTCAGCATCATAATGTTGTTGTTTGCATTCCCAGATTTTCACTAAGTCTGAGAATATGCTATATCATGTTTGCATCTTGTTTTGATGAATGTCATGAACCTGTTGCTTCTATGTATATGCCATGTAGTGTCCCTTGAGCTCCATGTTATGTTCTAGCATGCCATGCTTTTGCTTGCCATGTTCTAGTGATGTAGCTTAATTATTTCTTGCCTCCAACATGTCATCTTATTAAATGTGCTCATGTATATGCTCTGTTTTCCACTAAGTCATAATCTGTGATATTAAGTTTTCTTGTTGCATTGATCATGTTGGTTTACTCTTGATGCATATGAACCTGATCCTTATTGATTCTTGAAGTGTGTAATTTGCAATTTGAGTTCATGCCATGCTTGTGCCTAGCTTGAACTTGTAGCATGTTGTTTTGATGCTTGTAAGATGCATAGTTGTTGTTTTGGACAGCTTGTCCTTTAAACTTGTTTCATGTGTATGTGTTGAACCGTGACTCCGTTTGGAGCATGCTCTATATGAAACTTGCTTGGTTTTGCATGTAGATGCATCATGTCATGTTGCATCCATGTTTTGAGTGTTGTGCTTGATGTTTGAATGCATTTTGCATTAATGCCATGTTCAACTTGTTTTGCTCATAACTTCTAGGCCGTAGCTCCGAATTAAATGAACTTTATATGTAACTTGACTAGAATTTCGTGTAGATCATCATGGTGCATGTTAACTTGCTGTTTAACAACTTTTACATAAGGTTTGTTCAGATCTGGACCAATTTCGAAATTTGCATATGAGGACTTACCAGAATTTTTATATGTTGTTTCCGGCCTCATTTAAACTTGCTTGTTGTGTGTTCTTGAATGCTTCATCTCTTGCCATGAGTAGTATCATGTAGCCTTGACATGCATCATACGTGGTTGAGCATCATGTCTTGTTCAAGTGTTGTGTGTTTACCATGTTGTTTACTTCTTCTCGTTAGTTCCTGTTTCATTGCGATCGTGAGGATTCGTTCGACTACGCTTGGATTGTCTTCGTGGCTTCTTCTTCTTCATGGGCTCGTTCTTCTTCCTTGTGGGATCTCAGGAAAGATGACCATCACCTTGGATCTCATCACTATCATTGCTATGCTAGTTGTTTCGATGTTATCGCTATATGCCGCGCTACCCACCATTTGTTTGTCAGCCTCTCTTTGTTGCCATGAAACCTCTAACCTTTAACACCATCCCAGCAAACCATTGTATGGCTATGTTACCGCTTGCTCAGCCCCTCTTATAGCCTATTTAGTTGCAGGTGAAGATGAAGATTGCTCCATGTCGGAACTTGGATATTTTGGGAGTATCACAATATCTCTTAATTAAATTAATGCACCTATATACTTGGCAATGGGTGGAAGGCTTGGCCTTTTGCTCGGTGTTTTGTTCCACTCATGCCGCCTTAAGAACCGATAAACCGGTGTTATGTTCCTTGATTTTGCATTCCTACCGCGGTTGGGTTTATGGGAACCCCTTGGCAGTTTGCTTTGAATAAAACTCCTCCAGGAAGACCCAACATTGGTTTTACCATTTGCCTAATAACTAAAACTTGCATAGGGAGTTAGCGCTACCCGCGGACTTAATTTACAAACCGGGCCAGTGGTCCTCATGAGTGTTGGTCCAAACTAGAGCACCTTGCGGCGCCGCCCCTTGGCAGCTTGGGGTATTTGGTCGTTGTACGCTTAGCTCATCCGATCGTGGCCTGAGATGAGATACGCACGGCTACTATCAGGGTGTCGGCATACCGGGAGGTCTTGCTAGACTTGTTTTACCATTGTCGAAATGTCTTGTGCACCGGGATTCCGAGTCTGATCAGGTTGTCCCTAAGATAAGAGGTTTTACCTCTGCTGATCGTGAGAGCTTATGATGGGCTAATTTGGAACACCCCTGCAGGGTTATGATCTTTCGAAAGCCGTGCCTGCGGTTATGTGGCAGATTGGAATTTGTTAATATCCGGTTGTAGTTAACTTGACAGAGGATCCGAAATAAAATACGCCAACCGTGTGAGTAACTGTGATCATCTCTTTTCATTTTGAGAAGAGAACACAGTCGGGTTATGTTTGACTCGTAGGTAGTTCGGGATCACTTAGTGATCATTACTAGTTTGCGACCGTTTGCGTAGATGATCTTCTTATTCTTATACTCATAAGTTAGCCACCATATAATGCTTAGTCGCTGCTGCAACCTCACCACTATCCTTTCCTTACCCATTGAGCTTTGCTAGTCTAGATACCCATGGTTATGGGATTGCTGAGTCCTCGTGGATCACAGATACTACAACAACAGTTGCAGGTGCAGGTTTTTGATGACTTGATGTGAGAGCGATGTTTACTTGTTGGAGTTCTTTCTTCTTCTTCTTCATCAGTCTTGGGATAGGTCCCTGGTTGGTCGGCAGCCTGGGATAGCAGGATGGATGTCGTGTGTTTTCATGTGTTTTCTTCCGTAGTCGGATGGCTTGTGTTTAATGTTGTTGTATTCATGTGGCTATTGTATGACTTTTATGTATCCCCATCTATTTATGTAATGGTACGATGTAATGATAT
Organism: Secale cereale; assembly: GCA_902687465.1. Taxonomy (NCBI): domain Eukaryota; kingdom Viridiplantae; phylum Streptophyta; class Magnoliopsida; order Poales; family Poaceae; genus Secale; species Secale cereale. The sequence continues at coordinate 67,292,961 of LR738714.1, forward strand.
CCATCTTGCTAAGCGCCCAACATACGGTTGTGCCCCAATCATGAGGTTACAAAGTGATCGGGATAGAATCGCATCTTGGACGTGAAAGTTACGGTGGTGGAAAAGTGGTTTCGATGAATGTTCTTATGTTTCTGAAATATATGGGTATTTATAGGCGAAAGAAATGGGTCAGGGGAGGCACGAGGGGCCCACAAGGTAGGGGCGCGCCCTACCCCCCTGGGCGCACCCTCCACCCTTGTGGCCGCCTCGCAGATCCCCTGGTGTGTACCCCAAGTCCATCTGATGTCTTCTGGTCCAAGAAAAATCTCCAAAAGTTCCGTTCCATTTGGACTCCGTTTGATATTCCTTTTCCGCGAAACTCAAAAACAAGGAAAAACATAAACTAGCACTCGACTCTGGGCTCTGGGTTAATAGGTTAGTCCCCAAAATCATATAAAATAGCATAATACTAATACATATAAAACATCCAAGATAGATAATATCATTGTTCAAGAACTGGGCCGAGTTACCATTTAAATGCCCATTTAATCGCTACTCAGTGCCTAACTGAGGCGAATAGCACATACTCGGTTCATTAAATGGTCCAGCCGATTAACTGGCATTTAATCGGTTGTCACACGATTAACTCTTTGTCAAACCGATTAATTGGTGATGGGTCAGGTAACTGAAGCGGCATCCATAAAAAAGGGGGGGTACCGAAGCGGCAATCCAGACCATTATTTGGCCCCGTAACCTCCGGCGCTGCATCCTCCCTCTCCCAAATCACAGCGCCCCTTCCTCTCCTAACTCCTCACGAGTCACGACCATGGCTTCTCCTCGCCGGCCCTAGCCACCGCCGGTGATTGCCCTGCTCCCGTCGATGGCCCTAGCCTCCTTCTTTTACCCCATCCCCTCCCATCCTCTTCTCCTCGTCTCTCCTCCAACCCCTACCTGCAGGCTGCAACAGCAGCGGCATAGGACAGGCAGCAGCATCGACCAAGGCTAGGCAGCAGTGCCGGTGACCTAGGCTAGGCAGCAGCGCCGGGGACACCTCGAACTAGGTCCCCAAGGATTCACCAACCAACAAGGTATAGTTCTGCTAAGATTCATCTCATGTGCAGCTGTGAGCATCGGATTATGTGGTGTACAATACATGAAAAACTAGTTACATGTTGCCAATATATTCTCATGTGCAGCCGATTAATGATCGACCTATTAATTCAGTTAAATGGCTGATTAACTGATTAATCGCTAATCAGTAGTCGACCGAGCAGTTACCAGTTACTGAATTCCCAAACAATGGATAATATAATAGCATGGAACAATCAAAAATTATAGATACGTCGGAGACGTATCACTTGTTCGGCGCGAGTCAATTGCGTCGGCGCATCGGGCGCTCGGATCCTCCGGGGCTAGATCATTGTGGTCCTCCCGGGAGTCTTCCAATCTCCCTTTCTCCAGTCCTCCCGAGACCGGTGTGCCCACCGTGGGAAGGAGAGGATGAGGGTCGCCGGGGCTCGACTCGCTGCCGACATGGAAGTCGTCCGTGCCCGCATTATAAAGAAGCGTCAACGAAGGAACGCGCGCACCCTCGCCCAAGAGCACAATCGGGCGATCCGTGCCATGGCCAGACTGCCCCCCAAGGAGGAGAATGAGGACAACGACGGGGCGGACAGCTCCGACTTGATCTATATTGTGTCTTCGATCGCTACTTCCACGAGAAGGATGACAAGCGCGCTGGGAAGGGCAAGGGCAGTCATGGATGAGCTAGCATGTAGGTGAAAACATGACAAATTTTGGCAGTCCGATGTCATGTCCTGATGTTGAATCCGGATGATGTGTGCAATGCATCATTTTGTATGAATTTTAGGTATGCTAATTGAGGTGTCCGATTGTGAGAAGAGAAATTTAAGGTGTGACTGGTCAATACCCGCAGAGGCATCCGCTAGTTTTTGAGGAGAAGGATTTACCAATTTCGGTTGTTGATGCTCTAATATACTATTTGTCATGCACATGCTTTTGTTATAGGCTTCGCTAGTGAAAAGGCCACTCTTTGGTGCAGGTGTTATTATATTATTTTTAGTGAGTTTACTTTGACATGTTTATATACAGACTCCGTATTTTTTATCATGGAGTTGGAAAGTTAAATGTTGTCGAAGTGCATAAAGAAATTGAAATGCTCTTTTGGTACATTAACTTCTACCATAGTAAACTTTAAATGGTCACTCTTTCGGGATGTTACATAGTGATTTATAACTTGTTTTTTAAGAAAGAAAGTGTGTAAAGGCGGCACATATAGTATAATTGATGTAACGAATCCAAATTGCAAGTACCATCACTAGGCTATGCCTTTGTTAATCGGAAATCCATTTTGGCTATACGGAGCACATGCTTCTCCGTGCGAAAAATGAATTTTACAAATGTCAAAAAAATGTGTTTATTATCACACCCAAATAATACATGCGAATTTCCAGCAGGTGAAACTTAAGCATTTTGACATGTGAAAAGACATCATTTCACGAAGGGCTTGTCTTTCCATGAAGACACATTTTTTCACTAAGGGACATGTCTTTCCACAAAGAACATCCTTTCACCAAGGGATGTGTTTTTTAACCAAGAAATACAACTGTCCGTAGGCCTAAACTGCTAAAAGTATAACAAACTTGATTGATTCTAGTTATAATTCAAAGTTTTTTTAGTGATGTGGTTTAATGTGTGCTGCAAGTTGAGGACGTAGGTTTAGGGTTTTTGCGTGGGTGGTTAACATCCAGCTTCACGTCTCAATATATAGATGATCAGGATACAATTACATACGTATACAGATACGTGTACATGTACAGTATGCTAGACCCTACTTTACATGCCCCCTCAGTCTGAACTACATACAAGATTCAGATTGGTTCGAAAGCGGTCTAGCATCTGTCGAGTAGCGGGTTTAGTAAATACATTCGGTAGCTGATCATCAGTTGAGATAAACCTAACTTCCAGTTTACCAACAGCTACTCTTTCTCTCACAAATGGAAATCAATCTCAATGTGTTTGGTTCGAGCATGAAACACTGGATTCACCGTCAGGTAAGTTGCCCCCAAGTTATCACACCACAATATAGGTGTGCGCTGCCATGTGACTCCAAGTTCTGTGAGAACTGTGTCTATCCAAATGGCTTCAGTTGCGCCATTGGCCAATGCCTTATACTCTACCTCTATGCTAGACCTCGAGACTGTAGGCTGCTTCTTGGAACTCCAAGATATAAGATTGGGTCCAACAAATACAGCAAAGCCACCAGTAGAACGTCTGTCATCAACACAACCTGCCGAGTCCGCATCGGTGAAAATACTGACTCCAGTAAATCTGGACTTAAGAATCCGTAGTCCCGTGTCTAGCGTACCTTTGACATACCTCAGAATACGCTTAACTGCTTCCAAATGAACCTCCATAGGCTGAGACAGGAACTGGCACACTTTGTTCATGGCAAAGGAAATATCTGGACGAGTGAGTGTCAGATACTGAAGTGCTCCAACTACACTGCGATACCTGAAAGAATCATCGGTACTCAGCAATGCACCACTATGACGCGAGAGGCTCTCGGAAGTAGCAAGTGGAGTGGAAGTGGACTTGCAGTTCTCCATGTTGATGCGATGAAGGATATCAAGTGCATACTTCTTCTGCGTCAATGTCATGCCCCCTGAGTGTAAGGACACTTCCAGTCCAAGAAAGTACTCCAGCCTGCCCAAGTCTTTGATGGGAAAACTCGCAGACAAGGACTGCACAAGGCGATCCACCACACTAGGTGTAGAACCAGCAATCACAATATCATCAACATACACCAGCATGCATATCTGAATAGCACCATGTGAAAATATGAACAAGGATGCATCTTCCTTGGAGGGAACAAATCCAAGATGTGAGAGGCCCTGACACAACCAAGCATACCAGGCACGCGGCGACTGTTTGAGCACGTAGATGGACCTCTGCAGTTTGCAGACATGAGAGGGATAATGAGCATCCTCAAAACCAGGGGGCTGCTGCATGTAGACATCTTCGGCCAAAAAACCATGGAGAAAAGCATTACTCACATCAATCTGTCGAAGACTCCACCCGCGGGAGATAGCGAGAGAGAGGACCAGACGAATCGTGGCAGGCTTCACCACGGGGCTGAAAGTATCTCCATAGGCGATCCCTTGTTGTTGAGTAAAACCACGAGCAACAAGACGAGCTTTGTGCTTGTCAATAGAACCATCCGATCGATGCTTTGTCTTAAAGATCCACTTGCAGCCCACAACATTAACACCAGGAGGCCGAGGCACCAACACCCATGTGTGCGTGTGACAAAGGGCATCAAATTCTTCAGACTTGCCGGCACGCCAAGCCGGTTCACCAAGAGCATCACGATGAGAAGTGGGTGCGGCGAAGAACGCACGCCGACGAGTGTAGTACCGCATCGTGCCATCCATGTATGTCCTAGCCTTACGCGTATGATCGCGGTTACGGGTGACCATGATGTGTCTGGGAGCCCCATCGTCGGTAGATGGTGGCAGCGATGATGAAGACCCGACCAGTGGTGTCGCGGCTGAACGATCTTCAGCAATAGGCAACAAGGGTCGGAGAGACGCGTCGGGCTGGGCCGAACCAGGCGACGATGGAGAGCCAGGTGGAGATGGCAGTCTAGGGGACGCAGTTGGCAACCCGGCGACGACGGGCGAGGTGGGCCGGGCCGACCCAGGCAAGGTGGGTGACGCAGGCGAGGCGGGCGACCCAGTCTGGCCCGCGGCCGCGCCATCGAGCAAGGCAAACTGGGTCGCGGATGCACTAGCGGCCAAGGCCGACGAGGCTGCCTCGAGAGGCGTGGCATGCACGTCGGGGCCATGCACGTCAATCACGCCGACGGATGCAGGTGCGGCGACAGGTTCCTGGGAAGAAATGAGAGCAGCATCTGCAGAAAACAAGTCAGGTGACAAATATGACAGGTCGTATTTCCGCACATGGACATCCGAAACCGGTTCATTAGATGGAAAAGTGAGGGCGTGCTCAATAGAAGCAATGTCAACCGAGACACCTGGGCTGGAGTAAGGGAAAACTGACTCGTCGAAAACAACATCACGAGAGATATATATCCTACCCGAGGTGCGATCAAGACACTTATAGCCCTTATGCAGAGGGCTATAGCCAAGGAAAACACACATCTTGGAATGAAACTCCAGCTTGGGAGAATTATACTTGCGGAGACTAGGCCAGCAAGCACACCCAAAAATCCTAAGAGAGGAATAATTAGGCTGAACATGAAACTGGCGGAACAGGGGCGTGTCCTTGTTGAGAACTGGAGTGGGCTTACGGTTGATGAGATAGCACGCCGTAAGGAAGGCCTCATCCCAAAACCGGAGTGGGAGATACGAATGCGCCAGTAAAGCGAGACCGGTCTCGACCAAATGACGGTGGTTGCGCTCGGCAATACCATTCTGCTGAGATGTATGTGGACATGACACACGGTGGGAGATGTCCATGAGTTGAAAATAGCGATGGAGCTTGTGGTATTCACCACCCCAGTCGTACTGAACGGCCTTGATTTGGCAATCCAAAAGGTGTCGACATGAGCCTAAAAGTTATAGAAGACTTGCTCAACATCAGACTTATGTTTAAGCAAACAAATCTAAGTGAAGCGTGTGTAGTCATCAACAAAGCTAACAAAATACTTGTACCCCCCCCCCCCCGAAGATGCAATAGCGGGACCCCAAACATCTGAATGAATTAATTCAAGAGGTACAGTAGTGACATGATAAGACGTAGAATACGGTAGTTGATGACTCTTAGCACGCTAACATGCATCACACACTAATGGTGAAGTATTTGAACTAGAACATGGAAGGTCATGGCTTCGAACAATGGAGGTGGCCACATTATTGGTGGGGTGACCTAGACGTTGATGCCATTGCGACGACAAAACTCGGACACTGGATGAACCATGGCGAGATGACGAGGACGATGCACGAGCAAAGGGAATCGGGTAGACCCCCCCCCCCTCGACTGCTACCTTGAAGAATGACGCGCCTGGTTGCTTTGTCCTTAACAAAGAAAAACCGACGGTGAAACTCAACAAACACGTCATTATCACAAATAAGGCGATAGACAGAAAGAAGATGCTCTCTGATGTGTGGAACATGAAGGATGTTGCGTAGTTTTAGAGATGAACCGTGTAAATGGGAATGACCAATGTGTGAAATAGACAAACCTGCACCATTGGCCACTTGAACTTGGTCCTTGCCATCATAGCACTCATGAACCTGGAGACGTTCAAGATCACTTGTCAGGTGATCCGTAGCCCCGGTGTCCAGTACCCAAGGATAGTCGATGGTGTTGGTGGAGGCCGAGTTGGTGGAGCGAGTGTTGTGGTCCTGGTCATAGCGCTTGCGACGGTCATCGGCCTCATGCCCCTAGTTTTTGCAAATTTGACATCGGGGGCGCCAACGATTGTTGCGACGGCCACCATCGCCGTTGTTGTCGCCGTCACCCCCGCTACCTTGCCGACCATTGCCGGCGTAGGAGGGGTTGCGGTCTCGGCCACCGTTGGGGCCACCGTTGCTGCCTTGGCGGCCTTGCCCGGGCTGGCCGTTGCCATCAGTCGGGCGACCCCCACCCTGGGAAGGGTAGGGCTCCGAGTAGGGAGCACGACCGCCCTTGTTGTAGGGGCCGGAGCGAGTCATGGCGTTGGCCGAGGGTGTCCACCCCTCCGACGTGCTCTGCTGAGCCTGCAACGCTTCGAACGACAAGATGAGTGAGTAGAAACTCGAGTAGGGCATAGGTGTGTTACTCACACCCAGGGAGGTGGCGACGGGGTTGTAGGCGGAGCCGAGTCCTGTGAGGATGTGATCAATGAGCTCATCATCACGAATCGGAGAGCCGGCGGCAGCCATGGTGTCGGCGAGGGCCTTCATCTTGTGCATGTACTCAGCCGCAAACATCTCCTCCTTCCTCAGCGTCTGAAGTTGACGCCGTATGTGACGGACGTTGGCGCGACTCTGCGCGCCGTACATGGCACCGACGACCGTCCATACCGCCTGCACCGTCTCGCAGCTGATGAGCTGACAGGTGATGTCCTCCTCCATGGAGGTGAGAAGAAGGCCCTTGACCTTCTGATCCCGAGTCCACCAATGGTGGTACGCCAGGTTAGCGGCGGTCGTCGCGGCATCACCAGTCCCGACGGAGATGGTCTTGCCAGGTGCCGCTGTGGTGCTGTCCAGGTAGCCATGGAGATTGGCGCCGGCCAAGACGGTGCCGACGATGCCTCCCCACGGCATGAAGTTGTGGCGGCCAAGACGGACGGAGATCGCCGGAACAGCGAGTGCGGCGGGAACGGTGGCAGCCGCGGACGAGTTGATGGCGCCGACGCTGTTGGAGAGCGAAAGGGCGGCAGACGACATCGCGGCGGCGCGGAGGAGGGCGGCGCGCAGCGGCGGAGAAGGAAACTTGCGGTGGCGGCGGCGCAGAGGGGCGGCAAGCGGCGGATGGATCGGGCGGCGGCGGAGGGTTCGTGCGGCGGCCCGATGGCTATCTGATACCAAGTTGAGGAGGTAGGTTTAGGGTTTTTGCTTGGGTGGTTAACATCCAGCCTCACGTCTCAATATATAGATGATCATAATACAATTACATAAATATACAGATACGTGTGTATATGTATAATATGCTAGACCCTATTTTACACTACATTGGAAGCCAAATTTAGAATAAAGAGATATTGCACTAGGTTAATTACCAGTTATTATTTTAATTGGTATGCGTTGCTCGAGGTGGGGGTGGGGGGTCTGAGGACAAACAAATTATAAAGGATTTGTATTCTCACTTTTGCCTCCCTGCCCATCCTGAGCTAATACTTTTGCTTCTCTGTCCATCCACAGCTAGCTTCATCATTGGTCTTAAGAGTATCTTCAATAGATGATGTAGATGTAACTTAAAACCCTCTCTCTAACAGATGATCTAGATATAAAAAGATTACATTTTCACCTCCTAAGATATAAAATACAACACCTCACGATGCAAATTTACATCTTCACCTACAGGAAATATAAAAGCGGTGACCGTCCAACCGCCTTCATTTTCACTTCCATTCGCCCGCCTGCCGCATGCCCGCCGACGAGTTTCACCTTGAAACACGCCGTCGCCACCCATCGGCCCATCCTGACCCCTGCTAGTTCGTCCCCGCCGCCGGCCGCACTGCCGTAGCCGTCGCCGACCCGCTCATTTGAGTCCACCACACCGACGACGGCCCGCCTTCGCCGCCGGCAATTTGTGCCCAGAAATGCTGCCGCTACCCCTCGTCTATCCATCGACCACGCGGCCTATCCCTGCCACCACCGCATCGCCGCTACGCCCGCACGCCATGAATCGGCCGTATTTTTCACCGCTCCACCGCCGCCGCCCGGTTCATCCCTGTCGTCGTTTCTACCGTCGTTGCAGCCACCACCCGACCGCCAAGCACCCGCCCAGCCACCACCGCATCGCCCGCGCGCTACGAATTGACCGTATTTTTTGCCGCTCGACCGCCGCTGCCCAATTCGTCCTCGACGCCATTTATGCCGTCGTCGCCACTCATCCTCCACCGCCGCTCCGCCACACAGCTTTTGCCCCGTGGACGCCGCCCCGATTCAAACGCCGCATTATGGACGCCGCCACTCTGTCGCCACAATTCTAGTTTTTACATCTTCAGATTCTCGGAGGATACTTGGCTAGGGGAGGCGCCTCTAGCTATCCAATATCCTTCTCTCTTTAATATTGTTCAGTGTAGAGAGACTTACGTTGCATCAGTATTACAGTCCAATCCTCTTAATATTCAATTTAGGAGGACTTTAGCGGGAAACCGTTGGGAAAGCTTGGCTTCATCTTGTGCGAAGATTGATGGATGTTCACCTTTCTCAACAGTCAGATCAGTTGCACCGGAAACTAACCAATAATGGAGTGTTTCAATAAAATCCATGTATTTGGATATTATCAACACTGGATCTATCCCTCGATCCGTGCATATTTAGAAAGTCAAAGTACCCTTAAAAATTAAAGTATTCATGTGGTTTGTCCACAAACAAGTCATTCTCACTAAGGACAATTTGTCAAAACGTAACTGGACAGGATCTCGAAGATGTAGCTTCTGTGATCATGATGAATCTATCAAACACCTCTTTCTTGATTGCCCAATGGCCAAAAATTTATGACGGTCTGTTCATATAGCGTTGAACATTACTCCCCCAATTAGCATCCACATGTTATTTGGGACGTACCTAAATGGAATTGAGACAGAAATGGCGAAACATATCCGTGTAGGAGTATGTGCTTTATTGTGGGCTATATGGAACTGCAGGAATGATTTGATTTTTATACATAACAACGCATATTCATTTCTTGCAGGTTATTTTCCGGGCCACTACATTGATCCATATGTGGTCGCTACTCACTCCAACGAATGCCATGGGGCGTAGTTACTGGGTCTATCCGATGAAAGACGGTAGTGTGGGGTATCTTCAACCGGTTTGGATGGCGGTCATGTAATAGGATATGTGTTTAGTTTTCTATCTATCTTTATTCCGTCGGTTGTCGCTATCCCGATTTCATATTTTTAGCTCTTCGTGAGCCCTTTGGCATTTTGAGACTTTGAGACTTTGTTGAACTGACTGCTTATTAATAAAATGGCCGCATGCATCTTTCTGATGTAGAGATCGAAGAATAATCTCCTTTTCGGAAAAAAATTGCTTCATCTATTGGAGTTGCACTTTTACATCTCCAATATACATCATCTGTTGGAGTTGCCTCTTTATTGGAGATGTAAAATGCACTTTTTTTAGATGTTAATTTTACATCTCCAACTTTGCATCTTCTGTTGGAGATGCTCTAAGTATTGTACTCCCTTCATTCCTAAATATATGATGTTTTTGCAGTTTAAATCGAACTACCAAAACGTTCCTACTACCAAAATGTCATATATTTAGGAAGGGAAGGAATATGCAAGTGATATTGCATTTTAATTGGTTCAAAGATCATGATATGTGTCTTAGTTGTGGGACTCCGTTAAATATACGTCTTGTGGACTGAGTTGTGCGATGCTAATCAACATGGGAAGTTTGTCTTACCGGTAACCATCTAACCAACGTGTTGATGCGGTAGGACGAAAGGGCAAATACAAATAGGAGATAGATGTTGGGTTGTTTTACTACCTCTGCATCAAAATATACCAAAATATAATAGTACGTTTTTTAGGCTAAACTAGCCTAAAAACCCGTCTTAAATTTTGATACAGAGGGAGCAGTAGGGATGTAACATCAATAAGAGATACATAGCCGACACTGCATAATACCACTTGCAGTACTGAAGAGAACTGGGTACTACACTAGATAAGGTTCAGTTACAGCTAACTGCTTAAAAACTGATACATAGCACAAGTGCAGAAAGCTAGACTACCTGAGAAGCTACTCTACTTCTTTGCAAAGTAAGAAAACAGGGACGCTTGCCCATCCTTCGGGCCCTTCTCCTTTTTCCTGGCAGGGGTGACCGGCGATCTCCCGCTCTTCTCCATCTCCATCTCCGCCTCGACTCCAGCGTCCTCTATCTTCCTCTTGATGCCGAAAGGATCATCGGGCAACATCCCGTCTTCTTTCTTAATGCCTTCATCAGCTTTATAGAAATCTTGTGGATCCAAAGCGACAGGTTCATTCTTAACCACTGCACTTGAAGCACTTTGCTTCTGTGAAGAAGCCTCGTGTGGCTGCTCTCTTTTGTTCAGTGGGGTTTCACCTGAATCATCATCACACTCCTCTTTCGCGTTCTTGAAAGCTTGTGTTTCTGCAAACCCTCCCTGTGCCTTCTCCGGCTTCACTGATGCGGCTGCTTTTTTGGTGAAGAAATTTGAAATTGGCTTTTCACTGGGCCCTATTTTCACCTGCAATTTGGCAAGCAGCAGAATAAAAAAAAAATCATTGCACATCTTGTTGATATGCAGAAAACGCATAATGGGGGTAGTTACAGAATTATCATCGGTATAAATTGCGCGGTACAACTGTGTGTACCCAATAGAGGTACACTGAAGGAATTTTACTATTACTAAAGTAACATTAAGTAGTTCAAAAACCAGTTAATGGTGCTGAAGATAAAATTAAACAGGTTATACCTTCAGGTCACATAGAACTATAGAGCAAGAATGAGAACACTTATCAAGCATCTCATTTCAGCACGGAAGAAACCCATGGGTACTTCATTACGTACACCAGGAAAATTGCATGTTTAATGGATGGTCAGTGTACAGCAGTGGAAATCCGCATTTATATGCTAGGTCAATGAGGACCAAGTATCCATCTGTGTTCAAGGCTTGGCCTCTGTGCTGCTCAGGGTAATTCTCCTATTAAAAAACACGACAGGTACTATAGCATGTTGGTCTAGGTTTTTCTTATGCTACTCAATGACATCTTTCATGCATTAGAGAACATCCATAAATATTTGAAGGTTGTGTCATCTTAATTTTTTTAAAGTAGTGTGTTACTGCAAGCGTGAGCTACGTGCACCGAGCTGCCCTTTTTAGTTACCCTGCCAACATTAGGCAAGGGCAGCAATACAATGAACAAAGCACACAGTGTACCACCTATCACAGTTTAATCCCAGACAATAGTAATGTTCCATGTATCAGACATCAACAAAAACCAATACAACACACTAAGCATAGTTTCCTACCTCCTTGATGCAATCAGGACCCTGAAATGATGTTTTGCCCATTGCAGTTGTCACTGGATACCAAACCTGCAGAAGGGATTTGATTAAATAACGTTATAGAGTCATACCTAGAAATTCAGAGTGGTGATCATTTTGGTCCCACGAGTTTGGCTAAGGGACCACATTGGTCATTTAAGTTTCAAAAGGCGCAAAATAAGTCCCTAAGGTATATCCTTTGAGTGACGAACAATAAGATTACAAGACGAAGATATAAGATACAAGATGCAAGCTGCTTGTAAACATGGCCAAAGAGGACAACATGTCCATCACGGCTATGCCATCTGGTCCAGCAGAATTCTCTCCAAATCTGCCACCAACTCACCCGTTCCCTATTCATTGTCATAAACTAACAACAACAACAACAACAACAACACTCTAGGAAAGACATCATCTATGCTCAACAGCTCAAGCAACATATATCGACATGCTGCTGTTGCAGAATCCTTTGAATGAAAATACGAGATCAAGAACGACAGTATAGCACTAAAAACTAAGTCAAAGAACAGAGTCATGTCTAATTTGAGAGGATGGATAAATAGGGGGAAAATGTCAATTCTTAGAGTTGGGAGCGAATGTTGCTGACCCACCAGCCCACCGGCATAGTGGGGCATGCTACCTGAGGGGACACTTTTACCTAAGATGCAAACCTCACAGACTTGGTTCACCTGTTTGAAGGCCTAGACCATTAACCTTGTATGATTCATACTCCCTCCGTTCCAAAGTAAGTCTTGTGGTTTTAGTTCAAATTTGAACTAAAACCACAAGACTTATTTTGGAATGGTATGAGTAGTATTGAATAACCATAAATGTGCTACTAGCTTGATGAAATGAGAGAAAATTAGCTTTTGCTTGGAAATGTGTCTCCTGCTGGATTATAGTACAAAACAAAATGTAACATCATTAAACTAGAACTTCAACAAAATCAATGTTGTTTAATCAAAAAAAGTTGATTTAGAAAGATGGCCATGTATGTACTGTAACATGATTCACATCATGGACTTACTAAATCAGTTCCTTCATAGGGTACAGTTATTTCTTCCAGCTTCACGGAGCTATTGTTCAACCAAGCATTAACAGAGTCTTCATCGCCCAAGATTACCGGCATTCTATCTGTCAGCACATGTTAAAGTTTCAAATAGTGCATCTCACAGAAACACCATTTGCAAATAAGTTTCCTATATCTAGTACCAAAATGAGGCACTGTCCATTTACCCCCGTTAAATTGCACACCAGCAGAAATCCTTACCAGACTATGGTTCCATCATAGATAATATATTGGTACTTCATTGAGAACCAACTATCTATATCCCTTGGTCCTAAACAAGGCTTTACAAAAGGAACATGAAGAAAGCCACTCCATGCACTAACCAACCAGTGGATTCCCAAACTATCCATTCAGTAGTTCCATTAATCATGAAGTCATTCTAGAGTAGGGCTATATTAAATTTAAGAAATGTAAAATAATAGGTGTAATCAATTATCCAATGAACTTTAAAGCAGCTAAAGAGTAGGCGATAGTACATGAATGAACAATCTGAGAACCTGGGGCAAAGACCAAAGAGTAAGCAACTAACCATGAAGCCATTTCAAAGAAGTTGAAACATGGGTAGTCAAAATAGTAAATGTATGGAGGGTCTCTCCTGTGAAAAAATAGCAGGTAATATTAGTATTGCAGTAAATAAATTATCCTTTAAGAATTAGAGTAATAACAGCCTTCACTTTTTTATAATTCAATTCTAACAAATTGGCGCAATTATACATCTGTGAACAACAGAAAGCAAAATGAGATACATAAAAAGGAAAAGGCAGACCTGGTAGGAGCGAGTAGCCTACCGGGTCTAGGGCGTAGATTATATGGGGTGTGTCGTGTTTGGGGAGGAAGAGGACGAAGCCGGCGGCGATGCGGCGCCGTCGCGAGGGAGGGAGAGGGGGCCGGCGGCCAAGGGGCGGCGGCGGCTAGGGTTTAGTCCGACTCCTTTGAGGAGTCGGCAACAAAGAGTTTTCTTATTGCCTGTTGATTCTAGTCGATTACAACTTGTTTATATAAGCGAAATCTGCTAATTGGGCTAAGCCCCTAACTAGGCCTGTCTAATGGGCCTCCTCCGGGAATAGACCGTACCGGTCATAACATCTCTCCCCGCCTGCGCAAACAGCTCGTCCTCGAGCTGATAATCTGGATAATGTTGCTGGAATTCCTCACGCTGCTCCCAAGTGGCCTCCTCCTCGGGTAGGCCCTCCCACTGCACCAACAAGTGCCAAACATCACGGGGAGCTGGGCGCGCAACACCTTGGCCGGCCTCGGAAGCAGACGGCCATCCGCTGTAGGAGGTAGAGCTGGAGTGGCGGCTGGTGTAGTGCCGCGGTAGGGCTTGAGCAGTCCCACGTGGAAGACGTCGTGGAGACGAGCACCCGCCGGTAGCTGAAGGCGGTAAGCCAACTGCCCAATGCGCTCCAAAATGATGAACGGCCCGGCATAGCGCGGTCCTAGCTTGCGCTTCGCCCGCGGGTCCAAGGACTGAGTGGAGCGGTGCAGGAGACGCAACCACACCCAGTCACCCACCGCGTACTCCACCTCACGATGCTGGCCGTCGTAGTAGTGCTTGGCCAGTTGCTGGGCCTGGACGAGACGCTGCCGCACCTCGGCGAGCATCTCATCACGGCTACGGATGAGCTCACCCGCAGCCTCCGTCCGCGCCGTCGCCGGGTCCACCGGCAGAATAGGCGGAGGGGGTCGACCATAAACCACCTCGAATGGCGTGGCGCGTAGGGCGGAGTGGTAGGACGTGTTGTAGCAGTATTCCGCCCAAGCAAGCCAATCAACCCAAGCACGCGGGCGATCTCCTGTCACACACCGCAAGTACATGGCGATCACCTTGTTAACCACCTCCGACTGGCCGTCTGTCTGGGGGTGGAACGCCGTGCTGAACCGGAGCTTCACGCCCGCCATCCTGAAGAGATCACGCCACACATGACCTGTGAACACCGGGTCCCGATCGCTGACAATAGATGTGGGAAACCCGTGGAGGCGCACGATGCCGTCGAAGAACGCCCGGGCCACTGACGCAGCTGTGTAGGGGTGGCCAAGCGCGATGAAGTGGGCGTACTTTGAGAAGCGATCGACGACCGTGAGGATGACAGACTTGCCGCCCACCTTAGGTAGCCCCTCGATGAAATCCATGGAGATGTCCGCCCACACCTGAGACGGCACCTCCAAGGGTTGCAATACCCCGGCAGGCCGCAGTGTCTCCGTCTTGTTGCGCTGGCAAGTCTCACAAGAGCGCACCCAATCGCGGACCAAGGCCCGATCACCCGGAATATAGAAGTCAGCACGCAGCCGATGGAGTGTCTTCTGGACACCCTCGTGACCGACAGAGTGGGCCATCAGCAGCACTTGGTGGCGGAGGTCGTCGTGCGCGGGCACGAATATCCGGCGCCCGTGAAGTAGCAAGCCGTCGGCCAGGCGCCATGGCTCGTCCAGCTCGCCCGCCTCGAGCTGCTGGCGCAGGAGCTGGGCGTCAGGAGCCGCTACGGTTGCGCGTCGAATATGGCCGAATAGTGCGAACGTCGGCCCCGAGCGGATGCAAAGCACCAGACCCTCGGCGTCGTCCTCGGTGGCTTCGACTGGAGTGTCGCGGCGAGACAAGGCATCGGCGGCGGTGTTGAGGCGCCCCGGCCGATACTCCACCGTAAAGTCGAAGCCAAAAAGCTTGCTGATCCATTGGTGCTGCGGCACCGTCGACAACCGTTGGTCCAGGAGAAACTTGAGGCTGTAGTGATCGGTGCGGACCCGGAACGACCGCCCCCATAGATAAGGGCGCCAATGGCGCACGGCCTGCACCAAGCCGATGAGCTCCTGCTCATATGCCGCCAGCTTGAGGTGGCGGGCAGCGAAAGGGTGGCTGAAGTACGCGAGTGGGCCGGCGCCCTGGTGTAGGACGGCGCCGAACCCTGCTCCCGAGGCGTCGCAGTCGACGATGAAGGGCATGTCGAAGTCGGGCATCTGAAGGACGGGGCCCGTCGTGAGGGCCCCCTTGAGGGCCTCAAATGCGGCGGTAGCCTCGTCGTCCCATGCGAAGGCATCCCGCCTGAGGAGGCGCGTGAGTGGTGTGGCGATGAGGCCGAAGTCGCGGATGAACTTCCTGTAATATCCCGCGAGACCGAGGAAACCACGTAGGGCACGCGGCGAGTGCGGTGTCGGCCAAGCCGAGACGGCCGCCACCTTGTCGGCGTCCATGGCCACCCCCTCCGCGGAGATGACGTGGCCCAGGTAGGCGACCGACGTCGTCCCGAACGAGCACTTCGAGCGCTTAAGGTGAAGATGATGCGCTCGAAGCTCGTTGAAGACGAGGGCGATGTGCTGCAGGTGCTCCGCCCACGAAGCGCTGAAGATCAGTATATCATCAAAGAAAACAAGCACAAACCGGCGTAAATATGGGCGTAGGACGTCGTTCATGAGGGCCTGAAAGGTC
Organism: Secale cereale; assembly: GCA_902687465.1. Lineage (NCBI taxonomy): Eukaryota > Viridiplantae > Streptophyta > Magnoliopsida > Poales > Poaceae > Secale > Secale cereale. The sequence goes on from LR738714.1 coordinate 67,309,148, forward strand.
GCCGGCGCGTTGGTGAGGCCGAACGGCATCACCACGAACTCGAAGTGGCCGTGATGGGTCCGAAACGCCGTCTTGGCGATGTCGTCCGGGTGCATGCGCACCTGATGATAGCCCGAGCGGAGGTCGAGCTTGGTGAAGAAGCGCGCCCCATGGAGCTCGTCGAAGAGCTCATCAACCACCGGGATCGGGAACTTGTCCTTGAGCGTGAGCGCGTTGAGGGCGCGGTAGTCGATGCAGAAGCGCCAAGTGCCGTCCGACTTGCGGACGAGGAGCACGGGCGCCGAGAAGGGGGATGTCGAAATACGGATGATCCCCGAGGCGAGCATGATCTCGCACTGTCGCTCCAACTCGTCCTTCTGCAGCTGCGGGTAGCGATACGGCCGGACAGCGACCGGTGCCGTGCCCGCCGGGAGGTGGATGCGATGGTCGTACACCCTGGCGGGGGGCAGGCCCTGTGGCTCGGCGAAGATGTCGGCATGTTGCTGCAGGAGCTCGGTAAGGAGCGGGTGCTCCGCCTC
>LR738714.1:67309675-67367609 GCA_902687465.1 Secale cereale
GCGCTGGTCACGGCGAAGTGCAGGTGAGGTGCCGGGCTGGTGCCACCCAGGCCTTCCCACTGGACGCGCCGTCCTTGGCGGGAGAAGGACATCGTGAGGGTGTCGAAATCCCACAGGATGGGGCCAAGCGTCCGTAGGAAGTCCACGCCGAGGATGAAGTCGAAGCAGCCCAAGTCGATGCCGGCGCACGTGATGGTAAAATGCTCGTCGCCGATGGTGAGCGGCACATGCTGCGCCAACCCGTGGCATTGCAGGCGGTCGCCGTTGGCCACGGTGACCCGAAGGTTGTCGCCTCCCGACGGCGCTAGGCCAAGGCGACGCATAGTGGACGCGGGCAAGAAGTTGTGTGTAGAGCCCGAGTCCAGGAGAGCCACCAGCTTCTCGCCTCGAATCGTCACCGGCAAGAGCATGGTGCGCTCGGTCCGTATGCCTGCCAACGCATGCAGGGAGACCACAAAGGCCGCGGCCGGCTCGGGCGGGTCCGGGTGAGGTGCAGCGGCAGGCTCCTCGGCCGAGTCGGCTGTCTCCCCGTCAAGCACCGTCTCCAGGTAGAAGAGGCGTGGGCATGCATGCCCCGGCGTGCAGGGCTCATCGCAGTTGAAGCAGAGGCCGAGTCGGCGGCGCTCGAGCTGCTCGGCCGGCGTCAGGCGGCGGAAAGTCCGCGTCGGTGCCGGGGGCGTCGGCGCCGCTGGTGGAGGACGACCCGGGGTCGGGGCGGTCAGCGGTGGCCGGGAGGCCTGTCGGGCCCCTCGAGGCTGAGGGGGCTGCATGGCCTGGGCGCGGCGCTCGTAAGCCCGCGCCAGGTGGATCGCCGTCTGGAGGTCGGTGGGGGCCTGGAGCTCCACGTCCACCCGTATGTTGTCCGGGAGGCCGCCCACGAAGAGGTCGGCGCGCTGCTGCCCCGTCACCCCGGGAGCGTGGCATGCGAGGGCCTGGAAGCGGTCGGCGAAGTCCTGGACCGTGGAGGTGAAGTGAAGGCGGCCGAGTTCCGCCAAACGACTCCCCCGAACTAGCGGTCCGAAGCGTTGGAGGCAGAGCTCGCGAAAACGCTCCCATGACGGCATGCCTCCTTCGTCTTGCTCGAGGGCGTAGTACCAGGTTTGCGCGTTGCCCCGGAGGTGGTAGGACGCAAGCCACGTGCGGTCCGACACGAGGGTGCGCTGCCCTCGGGAGAATTGCTCGCACTGGTTGAGCCAGTTCAGCGGGTCCTCCGTCCCGTCGTACGTAGCGAAGTCGAGTTTGGCGAAGCGCGGTGGAGTCGGCCCGCTCAGGGCAGGCTGGCCGACGCGCCCGTCGTAGGGCGCCGCGGTGTACGCTGGTAGGGCGACCGGGAGGGTCGGGCTCGGCCGTTCCCCGGCGGCTGTGTAGACGGGGGCCGGTGATGATGTAGAGGCCCATGCCGGTAGTGGGGAGGGCGACCGTGGCCAGGCGATCTGGTGGATGGGCACCCCGCCCTGGGCCAGGGATGGCGCGGCGGAGGTGGCCGGCGGCTGCCATGGTTGCCACGGCCCGGTTGAAGCTGGCGGCGGCGGGGTTGGCAGGAGCCACGGCTGCCCCTGCGGAGGTGGCGGCGCGGTGAGGCCCGGCGGCGGTGGAGGCGGCGGGGGCCCTCGCGGCCCGAGCAAACATAGCTGGAGCCCCTGGACTGCGAGCGTCAGGTCGTTGAGGATGCCCGTCATCTGCGCCGGGGTGTAAACGGCCGACGCGTTGGGGCCCGTGGGGACGGACGCCGCGGCGCCGGAGGCCGGCGGCGGCTGCGTGAGCGCGGCTGTGGAGGCGGGCGGCGGTGGTGGAGGGGATGCGGTGGTGGGTATGGTGGAGGTAGTCGGAGAAGATGTCATGATCGAACGAGGACAATCTGATACCAAATTGGTAGGAGCGAGTAGCCTACCGGGTCTAGGGCGTAGATTATATGGGGTGTGTCGTGTTTGGGGAGGAAGAGGACGAAGCCGGCGGCGATGCGGCGCCGTCGCGAGGGAGGGAGAGGGGGCCGGCGGCCAAGGGGCGGCGACGGCTAGGGTTTAGTCCGACTCCTTTGAGGAGTCGGCAACAAAGAGTTTTCTTATTGCCTGTTGATTCTAGTCGATTACAACTTGTTTATATAAGCGAAATCTGCTAATTGGGCTAAGCCCCTAACTAGGCCTGTCTAATGGGCCTCCTCCGGGAATAGACCGTACCGGTCATAACAAGACCACACAAAATATATAAAAGAAATATAATTACAAAGTAATGTACTACAAAACATCAATAGTGTGACAACTTAGCCAATGCTATATATTTGCTACTGTCTTGCTAATAAAGATATTATAATATGTAGTGTTCTACCAATGTCCAGCCATCCAGGTAATAGCTTATCCACCCTTCCCATGCAACGATTGCACACTTGATGCATTAATTCAAAAAAAATGTGATTAGTCATGAGGGTAGTACTTCAATTTCGGTATAAAATATACAGTTTGAAATTTTCATTATTGAATTCCTTCCTACTGATAATGTCTACACCGCGAGGCACATTAAGATAACAAGAGAAAATTCAATGTAGTCACAAATTCCTCCTGTCTCTAAACCAATTATGATCTACATATCTGTGACTACAACTGCAGGTATGGATATATAAAATAAAAACTTAATTATGAGCCCAAATGTCTGAATCAATTGGCCGGATAATTTTCATCTACTTTAACTAGTTTGTGCTTGATCAGCAACACCTGAAGAAACAATCTCTCCTAACAAGCAAAGCAATTATTCTTATCTCTATCTTCCAACTGACATCACCAAGCCGGTGAACAGCCATATGGATGCTACAGTAGTCACTAGCCATTTGGCTAAAATAAGTTACAAAAGGTAGGACAGACCCAGTACATAGAAGCTCCCACACAAGGTGGGGTCTGGGGAGGGATTAAAGGAACCAAGTCTTACCTCTGCAAAGTGCAATGCAGAGAGGCTGGTTCGAACCCAGGACCTCTTGGCACAAGTGGGGAGGACTTCACCACTGCACCATGCCCTCGAAATAAGTTACAAAAGGTGCCGTAACTCCCAAGGATTGAATCACAGGAACAAAAAGAAGGGAGACAGCTTTGAACCTCACCATCTGGAAATAACAACCATGATACTAAAAACCAGTAATATCAAGTCCAGCTGCTGTTATGTATATATAACTGAACTATGTAGAGAGTGTGATCACCAAAACGCTAAAATTCAAACTTTCAGTTCCATAACACCAATGGCATTCAAGATACAAAATACAACGGAATGTGTAAAAACTAAGTATCCTAACCTTCTGAATTTGTCCAAGTGTCAAAGAGGGCAGCAAACACAAGAGGCCTCTCATCTCGGAAATGAATGTAATATGGTTGCTTTTTGGATCCATCCTTTTTCCACTCATAGAACCTGAAACCCATACAAAACACTAATGCATTATTAATACAAGAATTTAGTGACAAATTATTTTCACAAAATGAAAAGTTTGTTATCATTCAAGTGCTTACATCAATTAAAACAGGTCCACATATAAATGAACTAACAACCAAATGCTCTATGCTATAAACACAAAGAACAATAAAGGCGGACCATATTAGATTTATAGAATATGGAAGTGTGACATGTGGCAATCGGATATCATGCTAGTTGCAGTCCCTAGGTTGTACTCGCCTCAACTCCAAACTGAGCAGGTCAAAGTTAAGCCTGGTACTTCCGGTAAATCAACAGCAATCCAAGTAAAATAATTTATGATGTTGCCCGCCATGTGCTCATGTGTCTTCAGAGTGGGAGTAACACTAGTACATCTAGCTCAGCTGTATTTATTTTTAGGCCTATAAACATGCACTCAGCACTTCGCTTTTAGCGGCTAATAGTTTTTCAGGTGAATTAGAACCTATTATTTGATTTTTAAAATTTTGGTAGACATATTTGATAGTTTCAATGGTGTGATTGATATTCTGGTTTCCATTTTCCAGTGTTTTTTCTTTTTCAGTGAGCTTCTAGGTTTCAGTTGTTTATCTAGATTGTTGCAAACCCACCAACGTGCTTAGCCAAGTTGCACTTTTGTGTGAATAGATTATTGGTGGTTTTGCGATTGCTGAAAGGCTTTAGTAGTAGGCACATGCATCGAGTAGAGGGAAGCTTGTTATCTCCACTTATATGCCATGAAGACGTGGGCCACCTGGGATTCGGAATGAAAGCTGTATCAATAGAAATGTATGTGAATTTGGGATTTCTAATTCAAAGAGGAAATCTGTTTATATTACTCATGATCTTGATCGAACAAGAATAACCAATCGTGATATCTAAACATATAATCTTACGTTACTTCCCTGCGCCCGATGGGTGGCTCATTCATAAGCTCCATTGCAGCAGCAGCAGCGCTAAACTAAAAGAGAGTGGAGGGGAGGTAGGGAGGAAGGGGGGAATTACAAGGTGAAATGGACAAAAAAGGACTTCAGAATAATAACTGACAGGACTGAATTTCGCATCAAGGATTCAAGGTACAAAGCATTCTTCTACAACCTTAAACCTATACCATGCAATTTGCAATGTATCAATGGACTTTGGGCAGGGAGCATCTGGGGTCATGCTTAGGATCAACAGAGATAGAACAAATCCATAAATAGCAGATGCAAATAGTAATAGTCAACCATATGTCCATACCCTTCTACTGCAACAAGACATCTATTCTTCGGGATAAGTCGCCTAAACGAAGCCTTTTCCTTTACAGATTCTGATCTGGCATTGAACTGCAAAACAAAAGCAATCAGCTCATGTAATGCAAAACCAACAGAACATTGAATGAGCATAGAGACATAAAAAGAAACTAAGCTCCAAGGCATGCATGGTCCAATATACATGCCATGCTAAGGGCAGGTGCATAGTCGGATAAGTTTTTTTTTGGTAAACATAGTCGGATAAGTGGTACTACTCCCTCCGTCCCAAAATACTTGTCATCAAAATGGACAAAAAGAGATGTATCTATAACCAAAATACATCTAGATACATCCTCTTTTATTCATTTTGATGACAAGTATTTTCGGACGGAGGGAGTACAAATTATACCGCTGGCTTTTTCATTGTATCAACAGCCCATTGACCCAAATCAACTGCATTCTTGTCAAAACGTGGCTAATAGCAACTTAACCACCGCAGTGCACTGCCAGTGAAGTCCAATCTACAGTGTCACATCGAAAGAAACTTGTGCAAAGTCACTGCATATCGTACCATCCTGAAATGGTCGGGCTTGTCGGTCTTGCTTGAGAAGCTGGGGACGAGCCCCCACTTCATGCACTGGATAACCGGGCCTTGCTCCTCCGCACCTCCTTCGTCGCTCGCCGCCCGCGCTCGCAGGGTCCCCACCGGCAGGTACGCCCCCGGTGTCACGTTGTACGACGGCCGGAACCTGCGCGACGCAACCGTGGATCGAATAGCTGAAGAAACGAGAGGCTTCCTACTGGCATAGGTGACCACGTTAGGTCGAGATTCTCCTCTTACCGGTCCATCTGGAGCGTCCGTACGGCGGGGGCGTCTCCTCCTCCGTCGCCGCCGCCCCCTCCGCCGGCGGCGGCGGAGGTGGTGGTCGGGAAGCCAAAGGCCCTGGCTGCCTGGGCCGCGCTGAGGGTACACCTGGCCCTGCCGCACATCTCGGATTACTCTCGCAGGCCGCCGGCCGCCAAGCGCCGCTGTTTGCTGCCTGGGGTGTGGGATTTGGGGCTTTGGGGCTTTGGGGGTCGGAGTCGGCGGCGACGAGGCCAGAATTGGGGCGCGGGAAGGGGGAATGACTAGTTTATTTGGTACGGCGGTGGAACGGTGCGTTTGCGTCAGGTTTGGAAAACAGAGTTGGACTGTTCGCAGTTGGCCTGATTATTACTCAAAAGGAAGGGGGAATTACTAGTATTGTTTTTCTGAGAGGACCCTAAAAAAAATCTGAGAGAAGAAAGCTGTTTATTTAGGAAAACTCTTCTTTTCCCCGACTGATCTTTGGCTAGTGTCAACCGCTTCGTGAGCCGTCCGATCAAACATGATCAAGTGGCGCTCGTCTCTCGCGCGTGCGAGCCGGATAGTCTCGCACAACTGGCCCAGCTGGACCATGATGCGTCCAGAGGGAAGTGGCGCATTTGCTCAGGTCAAAATCAAGCTTGGCAGATTTGGAGTGATGCGAGAGTATTCAGGCGACGACGAGCTTTGGAAGCAGCAAAGCCGACGCGACGAAGGGGGGCGGAGGGCAAGCACATCAATGATGACGCTCCACCGCGTAGGTACTCCATACATCCCCAAATAAAGCGAGAAATGCTCAAGATCTGCAAATCGCGCGAGGGATGAGTGCAAGGGGGCTCGATGGAGCGACCCTCTTGAGGGCTGAGGGACTCGTCGGAGGGCTATTGTGGGGCGGAGGGGCTCGACGTCAAGGCGATTAGGTACGTTTCATGCAACATAGATCGCGCATGTGGGTGGATTTTGCTTCGTTTCAAAGCAGTAAATTCGCAGGCAGCGTAGGAATCCACTGCGAGATAGGGATGTGATCGTTGGCTTGACATAACAGGACTATCTTTTTCTCCATTTTTGCGTGATTTTTCTATGCAAAACAGAGTGGTGCTTTCATTCTAGCACAAAATGTGACGTGCTTTGATTTCTCTAGGCACTGGGCTTCGATTTTGGTTGGGGATAGATTTAGTTCTATGCACCGAGGCATGGTGTTTCGTTGTAGCACATAATTTAGTGGTGTCTTTTGTTCATTTGCTAGGATTTCCATGTCGAATGGGGCTTCTGTATTTTGATTACATGTATGGCGATAGTTAATGTGATATGGCTTCTGTTGGAAATATGCCCTAGAGGCAATAATAAAATGGTTATTATTATATTTCCTTGTTCATGATGATTGTCTATTGTTCATGCTTGAATTGTATTATCCGGAAACAGTGATATATGTGTGAATACATAGACATCAACGTGTCCCTAGCAAAACCTCTAATTAACTAGCTCGTTGATCAACAGATGGTCACGATTTTCTGACCATGGACATTGGATGTCATTGATAACGGGATCACATCATTAGGAGAATGATGTGATGGACAAGACCCAATCTTAAGCCTAGCACAAGATCATGTAGTTCGTAATGCTAAAGCTTTTCCAATGTCAAGTATCATTTCCTTAGACCATGAGGTTGTGCAACTCCCGGATACCGTAGGAATACTTTGGGTGTGCCAAACGTCACAACGTAACTGGGTGGCTATAAAGGTATACTACGGGTATCTCCGAAAGTATCTGTTGGGTTGGCACAAACCGATACTGGGATTTGTCACTCCTTATGACGGAGAGGTATCTCTGGGTCCACTCGGTAAGACATTATCATAATGAACTCAATGTGACTAAGGGGTTGGTCACGGGATGATGTGTTACGGAACGAGTAAAGAGACTTGCCATGACGAGATTGAACAAGGTATCGGTATACCGACGATCGAATCTCGGGCAAGTATTATACCGTAAGACAAAGGGAATCATATACGGTATTGATTGAATCCTTGACATCGTGGTTCATCCGATGAGATCATCGAGGAGCATGTGGGAGCCAACATGGGTATCCAGATCCCGCTGTTGGTTATTGACCGGAGAGTCGTCTCGGTCATGTCTACGTGTCTCCCGAACCCCTATGGTCTACACACTTAAGGTTCGGTGACGCTAGGGTTGTGAGATATAAGTATGTGGTAACCCGAAAGTTGTTCGGAGTCCCGGATGAGATCCCGGACGTCATGAGGAGTTCCAGAATGGTTCGGAGGTATATATATATATATATATATATATATATATATATATATATATATATATATATATATATATATATATATATATATATATATATATATATATATATATATATATATATATATATAGGAAGTCAGGTTTCGGCCACCGGGAAAGTTTCGGGGGTCACCGGTATTGTACCGGGACCGCCGGAAGGGTCCCGGGGGTCCACCGGGTGGGGCCACCTATCCCGGAGGGCCCCATGGGCTGAAGTGGGAGGGGAACCAGCCCCTGGTGGGCTGGTGCGCCCCCCCTTGGGCCTCCCCCTGCGCCTAGGGTTGGAAACCCTAGGGGTGGGGGCGCCTCCACCTGGCTTGGGGGGCAAGTTTCCCCCCTGGCCACCGCCCCCCTTGGAGATTGGATCTCCTAGGGCCGCCCCCTCCCTCGAGGTCCTATATATAGTGGGGGAGGGAGGGCAACCGCACCCTAAGCTCTGGCACCTCCCTCTCCCTCCCGTGACACACCTTCCTCCTCCGGTAGCGCTTGGCGAAGCCCTGCTGGAATCCCGCTACTTCCATCACCACGCCATCGTGCTGCTGGATCTCCATCAACCTATCCTCCCCCCTTGCTGGATCAAGAAGGAGGAGACGTCGCTGCTCCGTACATGTGTTGAACGCGGAGGTGCCGTCCATTCGGCGCTAGGATCATCGGTGATTTGGATCACGACGAGTACGACTCCATTATCCCCGTTCTCTTGAACGCTTCCGCTCGCGATCTACAAGGGTATGTAGATGCACTCCTCTCTCCCTCGTTGATAGATGACTCCATAGATTGATCTTGGTGATGCGTAGAATTTTTTTGATTTCTGCTATGTTCCCCAACAGTGGCATCATGAGCTAGGTCTATGCGTAGTATCTTGCACGAGTAGAACACAAAATAGTCGTGGGCGTAGATTTGTTCAATTCTCTTGCCGCTACTAGTCTTATCTTGATTCGGCGGCATCGTGGGATGAAGCGGCCCGGACCGCCTTACACATACGCTTACGTGAGACAGGTTCCACCGACTGACATGCACTAGTTGCATAAGGTGGCTAGCGGGTGTCTGTCTCTCCCACTTTAGTCGGATCGGATTCGATGAAAAGGGTCCTTATGAAGGGTAAATAGAAATTGGCATATCACGTTGTGGTTTTGGCGTAGGTTAGAAACGTTCTTGCTAGAAACCTATAGCAGCCACGTAAAAACTTGCAACAACAATTAGAGGTCGTCTAACTTGTTCTTGCAGCATGTGTCGTGTGATGTGATATGGCCAGAAGGATGTGATGAATGATATATATGTGATGTATGAGATTGATCATGTTCTTGTAATAGGAATCACGACTTGCATGTCGATGAGTATGACAACCGGCAAGAGCCATAGGAGTTGTCTTATTTTATTGTATGACCTGCGTGTCAATGAAAAACGTCATGTAATTACTTTACTTTATCGCTAACCGTTAGCCATAGTAGTAGAAGTAATGTTTGGCAAGACAACTTCATGAAGACACGATGATAGAGATCATGGTGTCATGCCGGTGAATATGATGATCATGGAGCCCCGAAGATGAAGATCAAAAGGAGCAAAATGATATTGGCCATATCATGTCACTTTTTGATTGCATGTGATGTTTATCATGTTTTACATCTTATTTGCTTAGAACGACGGTAGTAAATAAGATGATCTCTCACTAAAAATTTCAAGAATTATGTTCCCCCTAACTGTGCACCGTTGCTAAGGTTCGTTGTTCCGAAGCACCACGTGATGATCGGGTGTGATAGGTTCTAACGTTCGCATACAACGGGTGTAAGCCAGATTTACACACGCAATACACTTAGGGTTCACTTGACGAGCCTAGCATGTACAGACATGACCTCGGAACACGGAAGAACGAAAGGTCGAACATGAGTCGTATAGAAGATGCGATCAACATAAAGATGTTCACAGTTGATGACTAGTCCGTCTCACGTGATGATCGGACACGGCCTAGTCGTTTCGGATCATGTATCACTTAGATGACTAGAGAGATGTCTATCTGAGTGGGAGTTCATTAAATTGTTTAGATGAACTTAATTGCCATGAACATAGTCTAAATTCTTTACAATATGTCTTGTAGATCCAATGGCCCATGCTCATGTTACCCTCAACTTCAACGCGTTCCTAGAGAAAACCAAGCTGAAAGACGATGGTAGCAACTATAAGGATTGGGTCTGTAACTTGAGGATCATCCTCATAGCTGCCAAGAAAACATATGTCCTTGAAGCACCGCTAGGTGACGCTCCCGCCCCAGCGAACCAAGACGTTATGAACGCTTGGCAGTCGCGTTGTGATGATTACTCCCTGGTTCAGTGCGGCATGCTTTACAGCTTAGAATCGGGGCTCCAAAAGCGTTTTGAGCACCACGGAGCATATGAGATGTTCCAAGAGCTGAAAATGGTTTTCCAAGCTCATGCCCGAGTCGAGAGATATGACGTCTCCGACGCATTCTACAGTTGTAAGATGGAGGAGAATAGTTCTATCAGCGAGCACATACTCAAATTGTCTGGGTTGCACAATCGCTTGTCTCAGTTGGGAATTAATCTCCCAGATGAAGCAGTCGTTGACAGAATCCTTCAGTCGCTCCCACCTAGCTACAAGAGCTTCGTGATGAACTTCAATATGCAAGGGGTGGAGAAGTCCATTCCCGAGGTGTATTCAATGCTGAAATCAACGGAGGTGGAGATCAAGAAAGAACATCAAGTGTTGATGGTGAATAAAACCACTAAGTTCAAGAAAGGCAAGGGTAAGAAGAACTTCAAGAAGGACGGCAAAGGGGTTGCCGCGCCCGGTAAGCCAGTTGCCGGGAAGAAGCCAAAGAATGGACCCAAGCCTGAGACTGAGTGCTTTTATTGCAAGGGAATGGGTCACTGGAAGCGGAACTGCCCCAAATACTTAGCAGATAAGAAGGCCGGCAACGTCAAAGGTATATGTGATATACTACATGTTATTGATGTGTACCTTACCAGCGCTCGTAGTAGCTCCTGGGTATTTGATACCGGTGCAGTTGCTCACATTTGTAACTCAAAGCAGGAGCTGCGGAATAAGCGGAGACTGGCGAAGGACGAGGTGACGATGCGCGTTGGGAATGGTTCCAAGGTAGATGCGATCGCCGTCGGCACGCTACCTCTGCATCTACCTTCGGGATTAGTTTTAAACCTCAATAATCATTACTCCCTCCATTTTTGTATACAAGGCCACAAACTCATATGACAAGTACCAAGGCAAAAGTAAATGTGTGCTCAAGCCAATATTACAAGCTAGTTTGTCTCCTTGTTTGTTGTGTTAATCAATGCATATTTTTCTGTTCCACACACAACAAGCCAATGCTCTCACTCCTTTTGGCTGATTAATGAGGTGCATGCAAGACAACCTTCTCACACCCACATGCATGCAAAAGATAGTTAATGTCATCCTTTGCTAGTACGAGGCAAACACCATCAATTTTGTCTCAATTAGTGTTAGTGGCCTTGTATATAAAAATGGAGGGAGTATTTAGTACCAGCTTTGAGCATGAACATTGTATCTGCATCTCGTTTAATGCGAGATGGTTACTCATTTAAATCCGATAATAATGGTTGTTCTATTTATATGAGAGAGATGTTTTATGGTCATGCCCCGCTGGTCAATGGTTTATTCTTAATGAATCTCGAACGTGATGTTACACATATTCATAGTGTGAATGCCGAAAGATGTAAGGTTTATAATGATAGTCCCACATACTTGTGGCACTACCGCCTTGGTCATATTGGTGTCAAACGTATGAAGAAGCTCCATGCAAATGGACTTTTGGAGTCTCTTGATTATGAATCATTTGACACGTGCGAACCATGCCTTTTGGGCAAGATGACCAAGACTGCGTTCTCCGGAACAATGGAGCGAGCAACCAACTTATTGGAAATCATACATACCGATGTGTGCGGTCCAATGAGTGTCGAAGCTCGCGGAGGCTATCATTATGTTCTCACCCTCACAGATGACTTAAGTAGATATGGGTATGTCTACTTGATGAAACACAAGTCTGAGACCTTTGAAAAGTTCAAGGAATTTCAGAATGAGGTTGAGAATCAACGTGACAGAAAAATAAAGTTCTTACGATCGGATCATGGAGGAGAATATTTAAGTCACGAATTTGGCACGCACCTAAGAACTGTGGAATTATTTCACAATTGACGCCGCCTGGAACACCTCAGCGCAACGGTGTGTCCAAACGTCGTAATCGTACTCTGTTGGACATGGTGTGATCTATGATGTCTCTTACCGACTTACCGCTATCTTTTTGGGGTTATTGTAACACCCGGATAATTAAGCTACAGTAATCGCCTCCTAATAGTGCCATGTCATCGCAGTTAATTTGCTAAACCTCACTCGATCCTAACCCGATTCAAATTCAAATTTAAAACAAAGTCAAATTATTATTTCTGGAAATCGTAAAACAAAAATTTTCGGTAGGTCGCAAATATTCACTAACAAATTGTCATGAAAGAATTAACGTTTTTGAAAACTATAAAATTGCCCCTGGATCTTAAAACAGTGGACCAACAACGCCTTTTTATCCCGTTTAAATATAAACTCAAACTTAATAAATTATTTCGAGCCCAAACTTTTTGTGGCAGTGCAAAATAATGCATAGTAATTATATGGCAAGGTTTTACATTTTACAAAAGTATTTCTATGTAAGAAGAAAGTACAAAACAATAGCTAAGTAAATAAACAGAAAGGTAAAATAGGAAAAGGCTCTATGCACCTTGGCCCAACCGCTACAGAGTCAACCCTGGCCCAACACTGCTCCATCCTCTACCTGACGCTCTCTCTCCTGTGCGTGTCGTGCATCCCGGTCGCCATGGCGCGGATGCTCGACGCGTGCTGCTACAGGGAATCGAGGAGAGGATAAGAAGGCCACCAGGAACGCTCGACGAACCCTAACTCCATTCGTTTCCCCCCCTCGCGCCTTCTCACCAAATCGAGCCGCGCCCGAGACCATAGTCGCCGCCGCCTTCGTCGATCCCGCAGCCGCCGTGGTTCCCGCGCCACGGGAGCACGTCTACGAGGTCCCCCACGGTCGACTTCGCCCGTTCTGGATGCCACATCGACCAGGGAGCTCTATAGCCGACATCGTCTTCGTCTTCTCCGTCCGTCTACCGCCATCTCATCATCGATCCGCACCAACCCCTCGTCCCTGGCCTCCCCGACCACGCCCTCGGGCTCCTTGGTGAGCTTCTCCTCCGGATCCCCTCCTTCCCGGTCCCAATTCACGCCGCGTGGCCGCCAGCCAGCTCCCGCGACCGCCTCCACTCGCCGGAGCTCCCCGACGCGTCGGTCGCTGCTACCCCACCCGCACCTGCTTCCGCCTGTTGCTCCTTCCGCCACTACCGCCGGCGCCCCGCTGCACTGCGACGCTGCCTTGCTCCCGTTGCTCGCCGCCGCACCATCCAACGGCTAGCCGTGCCCCACTCGACGCGCCCCTGCAGGCGCCCTCACGCGCGCCCGTCTCGCCGCGCCGCCCCCCCGGGCGCTGCCCACTGCCCCCTCCCCGCACCACTCGCCGTCGCCGACCGGTGGCCTCGCCGGAAGCCGTGCCCGGCCGTCGGAGCCCGAGCCGCCCTGGTGTTGTGCCTCCCCAAGGCCGCGCGCTCCGGCGCCTACGCGTGCGCCACTAGGGCGGAGCCCTGCTCCTGCAGCCCTCTAACCCACCCCCATTAAGCCCCTGGGTCACTGGTGTTGGGGCCCCACGTCCCCTTTTTCTTAAAAAAAAAAGAAAGCAAAAAATAATAATAATTAATTATTTATATAATTAATCAGAGATTTAATTAATTAACTTAATCAGTCTAGTTAACAGTCTAATTAACAGTCTAAATACCTATTGGCTCTATGACAGAGGGCCCATTACTAATTAGAATAATTTAAGCATATTTTTATATACATGTGACACTGACAGATGGGCCCAATTGACCCTGTTGACTGGTCAACTTTGACCCAGTCAACGCTGACTGTACTACTGATTGGGCCCACATGTCATTGGCTGTGGCTGCATGTGTCCTGTGTAATAAAAGTATTTTACTGTTTATTTCAAATTTAATAAATTCAAGGATTTTTTAGAAATGATTTAAAACTTTGATAAATCATATAAAATAATCCGTAACTCGGATGAAAATAATTTATATATGAAAAATGATCAGAAAAACGAGACAAATCCGAATACGCGGTCCGTTCGTCCACCGCACGTCCCTAGCATGGCGAACCTACAACCGTCCCCCTTCGTTTCACCTGTCCGAAAATACCTAACACCGGGAATACTTTCCCGGATGTTTTCCTCTCGACCTGTATCACCGAACAGTGCGTTAGGTCACACGTTGCATCGCGTATTTCCATGTTACGCCTTGTGATGCATTGATTACTCTGTTATTTATTATGTTTCCCCTCCATTACTTCTTTCCGGTAGACCCCGAGACTGCCGGTGACCCCAGTTCGACTACGGTGTTGACGACCGCTCCTTCTTGCCAAAGAAACCAGGCAAGCCCCCCCCCTTTGATCACCAGATATCGCCTATTCTTCTCTCCATTGCTTGCATTAGAGTAGTGTAGCATGTTACTGTTCGGTTACTCCTATTCTGTTGCATAGCCTGTCATTGTTGCTACAACTGTTGACACCTTTACCCGCTATCCTAAATGCTTAGTATAGGATGCTAGTATTCCATCAGTGGCCCCACATCCTTATCCGTCTGCCACGCTATACTATCGGGCCGTGATCACCTCGGGTGGTGATCACGGGTATATACTATATACATTTTACATGACACATGGTGATGATTCGGATATGGGGGCTGAAGGGGCAGGTGGCTCCACCCAGGTAGTGGTGGGCCTGGGTTCCCGGCAGCCCCCTGATGGTTACTTAGTGGCGGAGCGACAGGACAGGTTGCGACCACCTAGGAGACAGGTGGGCCTGGCCCTGGTCGTTGTCCGCGGTTATTTCATAATAACACGCTTATCGAGATCTTGGTATTTGATCTGAGTCTGGCCATTTGGTCTATACGCACTAACCAGCTACGTGGGAATAGTTATGGGCACTCGATGTCGTGGTATCAGCCGAAGCCTTCTTGACGTCACCGACTTAGCGGCGCGCGCCGGGTTGGACCGCGTAACGCAACTTCCTTAGTAATGGAGGTTGCTAGGTCTGCTCACCGGCCGCGTATGCAACGTGCAGGTGTGCGTTGGGCGATGGGCCCAGACCCCTGCGCGTCTAGGACTTAGACCGGCGTGCTGACCTCTCTGTTGTGCTTAGGTAGGGCTGCGACGTGTTGATCTTCCGAGGCCGGGCATGACCCTGGAAAGTGTGTCCGGCCAAATGGGATCAAGCGTGCTGGGTTATGTGGTGCACCCTTGCAGGGAAGTTAATCTATTCGAATAGCCGTGTCCCTCGGTAAAAGGATGACCCAGAGTTGTATTCCGACCTCATGACAACTAGAACCGGATACTTAATAAAACACACCCTTACCAGTGCCAGATACAACTCGGTGGTTGCTCTCTCACAGGGTGATGTGCGGGAGGATCGCCGAGTAGGATTATGCTATACGATGTTACTTGGTGAACTTACCATCTACCCCCTTCTACTGCTGCAAGACGGAGGCTGCGAGAAGCGAGGATACTTGTTACTTTCCAGCTACCCTCATCTTCTGCTGCAAGATGGAGGTTACGAGAAGCGTAGTCTTCGATTGGATTAGCTATTCCCCTCTTATTCTGGCTTTCTGCAGTTTAGTCCACAAATATTACCCCTTTACACATATATCATTGCATATGTAGTGTAGATCCTTGCTTGCGAGTACTTTGGATGAGTACTCACGGTTGCTTTGTTCCCCCTTTTCCCCCTTTTGTTCCTCCTTCTCGGATGATGCAACCAGATGGTGGAGTCCAGGAGCCAGATGATCCCGAGGATGTTTCTGTGTGGAGTTCGGCTTCGAGGAGTAGTTAGGAGGTCCCAGGCAGGAGGCCTTGCCTTTTCGATCGTTGTTACTTTTGTGTTAGCCTTCTTAAGGCAAACTTGTTTAACTTATGTCTGTACTCAGATATTTTTATTTCCGCTGACTCTTGTGTTTTCGAGCTTTTGTATTCGGGCCCTCGAGGCCCCTGGCTTGTAATATAAAGCTTGTATTATCTTAATTCGTGTCTAGAGTTGTGTTGTGATATCTTTAAGTGAGTCCCTGATCTTGGTCGTACACATTTGCATGCATGATTAGTGTATGGACAAATCGGGGGCGTCACAAGTTGGTATCAGAGCTGATTGCCTGTAGGAATCCCCCTTTCCAACTCCTTGGCCGAAGTTGAGTCTAGCATTTGAAAAACAAATTTACTAACTTGTTGTGTGGCTTACGGGCCTGAAGGAAATATGCCCTAGAGGCAATAATAAAGATGTTATTTACATTTCCTTATATCATGATAAAATGTCTTTTATTCATGCTAGAATTGTATTAACCGGAAACTTAGTACATGTGTGGATACATAGACAAAACAGTATGTCCCTAGTATGCCTCTACTAGACTAGCTCATTGATCAAAGATGGTTATGTTTCCTAGCCATGGACATGAGTTGTCATTTGATCAACGGGATCACATCATTAGGAGAATGATGTGATGGACAAGACCCATCCGTTAGCATAGCACTATGATCGTTTAGTTTAACTGCTATTGCTTTCTTCATGACTTATACATGTTCCTATGACTATGAGATTATGCAACTCCCGAATACCATAGGAACACCTTGTGTGCTATCAAACATCACAACGTAACTAGGTGATCATAAAGATGCTCTACAGGTGTCTCCGAAAGTATTCGTGGTGTTGGCATAGATCAAGATTAGGATTTGTCACTCTGAGTGTCGGAGAGGTATCTCTGGGCCCTCTCGGTAACACACATCACAATAAGCCTTGCAAGCAAAAGACTAATGAGTTAGTCACGAGATGATGTGTTACGGAACGAGTAAAGAGACTTGCCGGCAACGAGATTGAACTAGGTATAAAGATACCGACGATCGAATCTCGGGCAAGTAACATACCGTTTGACAAAAGGAACAACGTATGTTGTTATGCGGTTCTGACCGATAAAAGATCTTCGTAGAATATGTAGGAGCCAATATGAACATCCAGGTTCCGCTATTGGTTATTGACCAGAGATGAGTCTCGGTCATGTCTACATAGTTCTCGAACCCGTAGGGTCCGCACGCTTAACGTTTGATGACGATCGGTATTATGAGTTTTTGAGTATTGATGTACCGAAGGTAGTTCGGAGTCCCGGATGAGATCACGGACATGACGAGGAGTCTCGAAATGTCCGAGACATAAAGATTGATATATTGGACGGCTATATTCGGACACCGGAAGTATACCGGAAAAGTTTCGGATTTATCGGGAATGCCGGAGGGGGTTACCGGAACCCCCTACGAGAGGGGATGGTCCATAGTAGGCCTAAAGGGTGAGAGAGAGGCAGCCCATAGGGCTGGCCGGCGCCCCCACCTAGGAATCCTAGTTGGACTAGGATTGGGGGGGCGCCACCTCTCCTAATCCTTCCCCCCTTCTTCCTTCCGGTGAATCCTACTAGGAATAGGATTGCAATCCTATTCCTAGTTGGAGTCCCCTCCCTAGCCGCACCATAGGAGTTGGCCGGCCCCTCCTCCCTTGCTCCTTTATATACGGGGGCAGGGGGGCACCCAAAGACACACAAGTTGAATTGTTTTAGCCGTGTGCGGTGCCCCCCTCCACAGGATCACACCTCGGTCGTACCGTCGCGAAGCTTAGGAGAAGCCCTGCGCCGGTGAACACATCATATCCGTCACCACGCCGTCATGCTGACGAATCTCTCCCGTGAAGCTCAACTGGATCAAGAGCTCGTGGGACGTCATCAAGCTGAACGTGTGCTGAACGCGGAGGTGCCGTACGTTCGGTGCTTGATCGGTTGGATCGCGAAGAAGTTCGACAACATCAACCGCGTCTCTTGACGCTTCCGCTCCCGGTCTACGAGGGTACGTAGACACACTCTCCCCTCTCGTTGCTATGCATCTGGTAGATAGATCTTGCGTGATCGTAGGAAAATTTTAAAATACTACGTTCCCCAACAGTGGCATCATGAGCCAGGTCTATGCGTAGATGATATGCACGAGTAGAACACAATGAGATTGTGGACGATACTAGTCATACTGCTTACCAGCATGTCATACTTTGCTTTGGCGGTATTGTGAGATGAAGCGGCCCGGACCGACATTACGCGTACGCTTACGCGAGACTGGTTTCACCGTTACGAGCACTCGTTGCTTAAAGGTGACTGGCGGGTGTCTGTCTCTCTCACTTTAGCTGAATCAAGTGTGGCTACGCCCGGTCCTTGTGAAGGTTAAAACATCACATACTTGACGAAACATCGTTGTGGTTTTGTATGCGTAGGTAAGAACGGTTCTTGCTAAGCCCGTAGCAGCCACGTAAAACTTGCAACAAACAAAGTAGAGGACGTCTAACTTGTTTTTGCAGGGCATGTTGTGATGTGATATGGTCAAGACATGATGAGTTATACGGCTTTGTATGAGATGATCATGTTTTGTAAAGTTATCGGCAACTGGCAGGAGCCATATGGTTGTCGCTTTATTGTATGAAATGCAATCGCCATGTAATTGCTTTACTTTATCACTAAGCGGTAGCGATAGTCGTGGAAGCAATAGTTGGCGAGACGACAACGATGCTACGATGAAGATCAAGGTGTCAAGCCGGTGACGAAGGTGATCATGACGGTGCTTTGAAGATGGAGATCAAAAGCACAAGATGATGATGGCCATATCATGTCACATATTTTGATTGCATGTGATGTTTATCTTATTATGCTTAGAACGACGGTAGCATTATAAGATGATCCCTTACTAAATTTCAAGGTATAAGTGTTCTCCCTGAGTATGCACCGTTGCGAAAGTTCGTCGTGCCGAGACACCACGTGATGATCGGGTGTGATAAGCTCTACGCTCAAATACAACGGGTGTAAGCCAGTTTTGCACACGCAGAATACTCGGGTTAGACTTGACGAGCCTAGCATATACAGATATGGCCTCGGAACACTAGAGACCGAAAGGTCGAGCGTGAATCATATAGTAGATATGATCAACATAAGATGTTCACCATTGAAAACTACTCCATCTCACGTGATGATCGGACATGGTTTAGTTGATTTGGATCACGTGATCATTTAGATGACCAGAGGGATGTCTATCTAAGTGGGAGTTCTTTAAATTAATATGATTAAATTGAACTTTAATTTATCATGAACTTAGTCCTGATAGTTTTGCATATCTATGTCGTTGTAGATCAATGGCCCGTGCTACCGTTCCTTTGAATTTTAATGCATTCCTAGAGAAAGCTAAGTTGAAAGATGATGGTAGCAATTACACGGACTGGGTCCGTAACCTGAGGATTATCCTCATTGCTGCACAGAAGAATTATGTCCTTGAAGCACCGCTAGGTGACAAGCCCCCTTCCGCTAATGCAGACGCTTTGAACGTTTGGCAGTCGCGGTCTGATGACTACACGACAGTTCAGTGTGCCATGCTTTATGGCTTAGAACCGGGACTTCAACGACGTTTTGAACGTCATGGAGCATATGAAATGTTCCAGGAGTTGAAGTTAATATTTCAAGCAAATGCCCGAATTGAGAAATATGAGATTTCCAATAAGTTCTACAGCTGCAAAATGGAGGAGAATAGTTCTATCAGTGAACACTTGCTCAGAATGTCTGGGTATTACAATCATATGACTCAACTTGGTTGCAATGTTGACGAGGATAGTGTTATTGATAGAGTTCTTCAATCACTGCCACCAAGCTATAAAGGCTTCGTGATGAACTGTAACATGCAAGGGATGCAAAAGACAATTCCCGAGCTCTTCGCTATGCTCAAAGCTGCGGAGGTAGAAATCAAAAAGGAGCATCAAGTGTTGATGGTTAACAAGACCACTAGTTTCAAGAAAAAGGGCAAGGGAAAGAAAGGGAACTTCAAAAAGAATAGCAAGTCAGTTTCTACTTCAACGAAGAAACCCAAATCTGGAGCGAAGCCTGAAACTGAGTGCTTCTACTGCAAGGGGACTGGACACTGGAAGCGGAACTGCCCCAAGTATTTGGCGGATAAGAAGGATGGCAAGATGAACAAAGGTATATGTGATATACATGTTATTGAAGTGTACCTTACTAATGCTCGTAGTAGTACCTGGGTATTTGATACCGGTTCGGTTGCTAATATTTGTAACTCGAAACAGGGACTACGGATTAAACGAAGATTAGCTAAGGACGAGGTGACGATGCGCGTGGGAAACGGTTCCAAAGTCGATGTGATCGCCGTCGGCACGCTACCTCTACATCTATCTTCGGGATTAGTTTTAGACCTAAATAATTGTTATTTGGTGCCAGCGTTGAGCATGAACATTATATCTGGATCTTGTTTATTGCGAGACGGTTATTCATTTAAATCAGAGAATAATGGTTGTTTCATTTTGATGAATAATATCTTTTATGGTCATGCACCCTTAAAGAGTGGTCTATTCTTACTGGATCTTGATTGTAGTGATACACATATTCATAATATTGAAACCAAAAGATGCAAGGTTAATAATGATAGTGCAACTTATTTGTGGCACTGCCGTTTGGGTCATATTGGTGTAAAACGCATGAAGAAACTCCATAAAGATGGACTTTTGGAATCACTTGATTATGAATCACTTGGTGCTTGCGAACCATGCCTCATGGGCAAGATGACTAAAACTCCGTTCTCCGGAACTATGGAGTGAGCAACAGATTTGTTGGAAATCATACATACTGATGTATGTGGACCAATGAGCGTTGATACTCGCGGCGGGTATCGTTATTTTCTGACCTTCACTGATGATTTGAGCAGATATGGGTATATCTACTTAATGAAACACAAGTCTGAAACATTTGAAAAGTTCAAAGAATTTCAGAGTGAAGTGGAGAATCATCGTAACAAGAAAATAAAGTTCCTACGATCTGATCGTGGAGGAGAATATTTGAGTTACGAGTTTGGTCTTCATTTGAAACAATGTGGAATAGTTTCACAACTCACGCCACCTGGAACACCACAACGTAATGGTGTGTCCGAACGTCGTAACCGTACTTTATTGGATATGGTGCGATCTATGATGTCTCTTACCGATTTACCACTATCGTTTTGGGGTTATGCTTTAGAGACAGCTGCATTCACGTTAAATAGGGCACCATCTAAATCCGTTGATACGACGCCTTATGAACTATGGTTTGGCAAGAAACCAAAGTTGTCGTTTCTTAAAATTTGGGGCTGCGATGCTTATGTGAAAACACTTCAACCTGATAAGCTCGATCCCAAGTCGGAAAAATGTGTCTTCATAGGATACCCAAAAGAGACTGTTGGGTACACCTTCTATCACAGATCCGAAGGCAAAATATTCGTTGCTAAGAACGGATCCTTTCTTGAAAAGGAGTTTCTCTCGAAAGAAGTGAGTGGAAGGAAAGTAGAACTTGATGAGGTAATTGTACCTTCTCCCATATTGGAAAGTAGTACATCACAGGAAATTGTTCCAGTGATTCCTACACCAATTAGTGAGGAAGTTGATGATAATGATCATGAAACTTCGGATCAAGTTTCTACTGAACGTCGTAGATCAACCAGAGTACGTTCCGCACCAGAGTGGTACGACAACCCAGTTCTGGAAATCATGTTACTAGACCATGATGAACCTACGAACTATGAGGAAGCGATGATGAGCCCAGATTCCGCAAAATGGCTTGAAGCCATGAAATCTGAGATGGGATCCATGTATGAGAACAAAGTATGGACTTTGGTTGACTTGCCCGATGATCGGCAGGCCATCGAAAATAAATGGATCTTCAAGAGGAAGACCGACGCAGACGGTAATATTACTGTTTACAAAGCTCGACTTGTTGCGAAAGGTTTTCGACAAGTTCAAGGAGTTGACTACGATGAGACTTTATCACCTGTAGCGATGCTTAAGTCTGTCCGAATCATGTTAGCAATTGCCGCATTTTATGATTATGAAATCTGGCAAATGGATGTCAAAACTGCATTCCTAAATGGATATCTCAAAGAAGAGTTGTATATGATGCAACCAGAAGGTTTTGTCGTTCCAAAAAGGTGCTAACAAAGTATGCAAACTCTAGCGATCCATCTATGGACTGGTGCAAGCATCTCGGAGTTGGAATATACGCTTTGATGAGGTGATCAAAGCATATGGTTTTATACAGACTTTTGGAGAAGCCTGTATTTACAAGAAAGTGAGTGGGAGCTCTGTAGCATTTCTAATATTATATGTAGATGACATATTGTTAATTGGAAATGATATAGAATTTCTGAATAGCATAAAAGGATACTTGAATAAAAGTTTTTCAATGAAAGACCTCGGTGAAGCTGCTTACATATTAGGCATCAAGATCTATAGAGATAGATCAAGACGCTTAATTGGACTTTCACAAAGCACATACCTTGATAAGATTTTGAAAAGGTTCAAAATGGATCAGTCAAAGAAAGGGTTCTTGCCTGTTTTACAAGGTATGAAGTTGAGTAAGACTCAATGCCCGACCACTGCAGAAGATAGAGAGAAAATGAAAGTCATTCCCTATGCCTCAGCCATAGGATCTATCATGTATGCAATGCTGTGTACCAGACCTGATGTGTGCCTTGCTATAAGTCTAGCAGGGAGGTACCAAAGTAATCCAGGAGTGGATCATTGGACAGCGGTCAAAAACATCCTAAAGTATCTGAAAAGAACAAAGGATATGTTTCTCGTATATGGAGGTGACAAAGAGCTCGTCGTAAACGGTTACGTCGATTCTAGCTTTGACACTGATCCGGATGACTCTAAGTCACAAACCGGATATGTATTTTTATTGAACGGTGGAGCTGTCAGCTGGTGCAGTTCCAAGCAGAGCGTCGTGGCGGGATCTACGTGTGAAGCGGAATACATAGCTGCTTCAGAAGCAGCAAATGAAGGAGTCTGGATAATGGAGTTCATATCCGATCTAGGTGTAGTACCTAGTGCATCGGGTCCAATGAAAATCTTTTGTGACAACACTGGAGCCATAGCCTTGGCGAAGGAATCCAGGTTTCACAAGAGAACAAAACACATCAAAAGACGCTTCAATTCCATCCGCGATCTAGTCAAGGAGGGAGACATAGAGATTTGCAAAATACATACGGATCTGAATATTGTAGACCCGTTGACTAAGCCTCTTCCACAGGCAAAACATGATCAGCACCAAGACTCCATGGGTGTGAGGATCATCACTTTGTAATCTAGATTATTGACTCTAGTTCAAGTGGGAGACTGAAGGAAATATACCCTAGAGTAAATAATAAAGATGTTATTTATATTTCCTTATATCATGATAAAATGTCTTTTATTCATGCTAGAATTGTATTGACCGGAAACTTAGTACATGTGTGGATACATAGACAAAACAGTATGTCCCTAGTATGCCTCTACTAGACTAGCTCATTGATCAAAGATGGTTATGTTTCCTAGCCATGGACATGAGTTGTCATTTGATCAATGGGATCACATCATTAGGAGAATGATGTGATGGACAAGACCCATCCGTTAGCATAGCACTATGATCGTTTAGTTTAACTGCTATTGCTTTCTTCATGACTTATACATGTTCCTATGACTATGAGATTATGCAACTCCCGAATACCGTAGGAACACCTTGTGTGCTATCAAACATCACAACGTAACTGGGTGATCATAAAGATGCTCTACAGGTGTCTCCGAAAGTATTCGTGGTGTTGGCATAGATCAAGATTAGGATTTGTCACTCCGAGTGTCGGAGAGGTATCTCTGGGCCCTCTCGGTAACACACATCACAATAAGCCTTGCAAGCAAAAGACTAATGAGTTAGTCACGAGATGATGTGTTACGGAACGAGTAAAGAGACTTGCCGGCAACGAGATTGAACTAGGTATAAAGATACCGACGATCAAATCTCGGGCAAGTAACATACCGTTTGACAAAAGGAACAACGTATGTTGTTATGCGGTTCTGACCGATAAAAGATCTTCGTAGAATATGTAGGAGCCAATATGAACATCCAGGTTCCGCTATTGGTTATTGACCAGAGATGAGTCTCGGTCATGTCTACATAGTTCTCGAACCCGTAGGGTCCGCACGCTTAACGTTTGATGACGATCGGTATTATGAGTTTTTGAGTATTGATGTACCGAAGGTAGTTAGGAGTCCCGGATGAGATCACGGACATGACGAGGAGTCTCGGAATGTCCGAGACATAAAGATTGATATATTGGACGGCTATATTCGGACACCGGAAGTATACCGGAAAAGTTTCGGATTT
The DNA here is from genome assembly GCA_902687465.1 of Secale cereale. NCBI lineage: Eukaryota > Viridiplantae > Streptophyta > Magnoliopsida > Poales > Poaceae > Secale > Secale cereale. The sequence goes on from LR738714.1 coordinate 67,333,845, forward strand.
ATTGGGAATGCCGGAGGGGGTTACCGGAACCCCCTACGAGAGGGGATGGTCCATAGTAGGCCTAAAGGGTGAGAGAGAGGCAGCCCATAGGGCTGGCCGGCGCCCCCACCTAGGAATCCTAGTTGGACTAGGATTGGGGGGGCGCCACCTCTCCTAATCCTTTCCCCCTTCTTTCTTCCGGAGAATCCTACTAGGAATAGGATTGCAATCCTATTCCTAGTAGGAGTCCCCTCCCTAGCCGCACCATAGGAGTTGGCCGGCCCCTCCTCCCTTGCTCCTTTATATACGGGGGCAGGGGGGCACCCAAAGACACACAAGTTGAATTGTTTTAGCCGTGTGCGGTGCCCCCCTCCACAGGATCACACCTCGGTCGTACCGTCGCGAAGCTTAGGAGAAGCCCTGCGCCGGTGAACACATCATATCCGTCACCACGCCGTCGTGCTGACGAAACTCTCCCGTGAATCTCAACTGGATCAAGAGCTCGTGGGACGTCATCAAGCTGAACGTGTGCTGAACGCGGAGGTGCCGTACGTTCGGTGCTTGATCGGTTGGATCGCGATGAAGTTCGACAACATCAACCGCGTCTCTTGACGCTTCCGCTCCTGGTCTACGAGGGTACGTAGACACACTCTCCCCTCTCGTTGCTATGCATCTGGTAGATAGATCTTGCGTGATCGTAGGAAAATTTTAAAATACTACGTTCCCCAACAGGGCCCACATCACCAATGGATGGTATTAGCATCTTTTATTTATCGTCTATGCTCTGGGACTCTGATCTATCTTCTATTCGGGTCAAAAGATTTTATTAACTCTGACTCTAGGTTCTCGCAACTATTTCTCCCGGAGAGCCCTCATTACGGAAGATCACCTGCTTCGTCAGAAGGTTTTGAGGATATCCTTCGATATTTTCCCAAGACCATTGTGCTCATCGCCTTTGCAATTCACTGCCACCAATATATCCCTATGGATATCTGCATGCACTTGTCATTCTCGTGATCATTCCTCGTCGCTCTTGTTGTTACAAGATGCCTCGAAATATTCTCCGTTGTCTCGAGAATCCTTTGAGTTTATTGTCTTGCAGTTTTGTTTCGCGTGAAAACCCTTACGGTTATTTTGTCACATTTATCGAGGATCCGTGCTTCTCAATTATTCATGTGTCTCACAAAATTCTTCTGAATACTTTTCGATCTTTCGAAAATCCTCTGCAGCCAGTTACTCTTGAAATTCTTGCCGGCTTGCATTATGGTTAATTCCATGTGACTAGTAGTCTTCGTTAGCATCCCTTGTCTTAGCCATTTTGAGCCTATTGATTCAATGTGTGCGTATGCACGCAGTCATCGGGTTATCCTTTTTGAAATTATCTTTCCGACTTAGACGTCATTCCGGACATGAGTTGGTTCTCGGCAATTCAAACCTTTATTGATTGTACAATTAAGTGTTTTCAACTTATCCATCCTGGATCAGAGCGTCTGCTTCTGATGCTTCGTTTTGGAAACCATAATTTCTTTCTATTTAAGCTTCATACTAATCAGGTGATTCTTGAATCTGATGCCTCTGCATTCTTCTTCCTATGAGTGAGTACCGATACTCACATCAGCTCTGTTGTGGATCGCTCGATCCTTTGTTGAAATATTATCCGACAGTGTCCTTCGTATACAAAAAACCTCGAGAAGTTCTGTCCCTGATGCATAATACCTTCGATAAATGGTATCCTCTTCCTTGACAACCATGCTCTCCCTTGGAGCTGGTGATATTTACTTTTGAAACTTGTGGTATATGTTACTAAGATGCCCGATGGGTGGAACCTATGCCTTCCCCTAATCCGTGAAAACCCGAAAGTATTCACAAGTCATACTCTTCTGGTGTTCTACCAGATAAAATTCCAATACTACAGTTTTAGCAAAGCGAGAGGTGAATGAAATGACATGCATTAAAGAAGTGGGAGTCGACCTTGAACTTTGTGTTCATGCCCATGAAAATGATGTAGACCGTCTCGGAAGCTTCTTGCATAATGATTATCCAGTTGTACGATTCTTTCAAAATTCTTGAATTGATTACTTACAATTATGGTTCCGACCATGCTGTCTTGATCTGATATATCTGATGGGAATTCATTCCAGTTCCTCGTCTATTTTGGCTAGGTTGAAGTATCTACTGTCATAGGTCAATGACCTAGTTCAACTTCTATCGTGTTCTACCTTCGAGTTTTACCCTCTGATATCTCGAGGATATCATGCCTTTGCACTACACCTTTTGAACTTTTGATGAAGTAATACCTTTGCTTGTAGTAATCACTCTACAGGTTCTAGGTTGCCGTCAACCGAGGACACCGTTTAGTAAATCAAATCCGCTCTAAAAATTCAACACCCCTGGTAGATGTTACTGGGAAAATTTTAAACTCAATCTGGTTTTATTCCTAGACTATCGGGTACATCCCTTGTCTAGCTATCTTTGACTGTGCTACCTCGTCCTTCTTTGGTGCACGAATTCTTCAGAGATTGAGCACAACTTATGTCGAGCTTTCAGCATCTGGTTGCTTGTTCAGTAAAGCAACTTTGATTCCGAGCTTGCATCTTATATATTGATCCTATAACTTGCCACTTCGTCATTCCCTTGCTTGTTGTCGTTGTTGTTTGACTGCATCCTCTTAAAACCTCCCGACAAATGTGTCGGATCACCTTCAACACTTTGACTTCTTCTGAGATGTCAACTGTGTTCGTGATGATAAATCCCCTCCTTGCCCTCGATGATTTTTTTATCATCGACAACACCCTTGACTTCCTTTCATCGCGAACTTGTCCACATTATAAATACAACTTGCTCTCCAGCTAGTGTTGTGTTCTGCCTTGAAGTATTACTGTCTTTTATGTCGAGAATGTTATGGGGATTGCTCCACCTCTTAGAAATTCTCGGTATGATGATACTTCGCACCATCACCATTCTTCCTTGGTCCCCGTGTTGTTTTAATTGGGATACCAATATGCTAACAATGCTGCTTGAGTTCTGTATTTCTAGCAACCCTATTGCTTCGAAGTTAATGATCGGCAGTTCATTCTTAGACTGTTGGTTATGGAATCGTCACTCTAACATTGATCTTGCTACCTAAGGTCATATTTCGGGCACACCTTTCACCTAATGATTAATGGTGTATGTTTTTCCTTGAGCATACAACATTATATCATTTGAATTGACAAAGTGTTATCTTCTTGTTCACATTATTGCGGGAATTCATTTGTCTGGAATTCTCGATGATTGTCGCTGAGCCCATCAGCCACCCCCTCATCCTCTCCTTGGTTTAATGATGAATTATTGTTTCGAGAACCCGCTCCCATAGTTCATTTCCCGAGAATCTTGCAATATCCGTCGATTTGTGTTGCACCTTTTCTTCTCGAACATCCTGAGTCTGAGGTATCATGGCACCAATCGGATCTGAATCTCGGTCAGATAAGATGGCCGGGACAACTTTCCAGGAGTTATAATATTTGTCCTTTGATGAATCAATAATATGATGTCATGCCTAGCACCCCTGGCTGGAGGACCTAACCTTGTAATCTCTTTTGCAAGGATAACCATTCTTCCAGGAGGAAATTATAAGACTTATTCTATAAGTTGTTCCCGATGAATCCTTTGTGTATCCAAATCCGATCTTTGCTTCAAGACCATGCCAATGCTATCTCGAAGCATGTCTGTGGTACTCCGATTTTCAACAAGAGCATTTGAAGCCCAATGCTAAATGTTTCTTGGCCAGTTATCCAAACACCGTTGCATGGGTAACATCTTGATTAATCCCCGCCTCTTTATCTGAATGGTTGGGCACTTGCTCTCCTACCATGTATGCCATGTTCTTCTTGTCCATGGGAAGGATATACTCCTATTGATTGTGTGTAATCACAATTTTCCTTTCCATTTGTTTGTTTAACCTTTCTTTGATCTACATATAATCTAAGCAGTAATAATTTTTGCTTATATAAACACCTTGTGTCGGGGGAAACTGTCCACCACGAACACCTATGGGACCGGAGCCCCTTGTCTGTGCGGTACGAGGGCGGAGGGAGCACGAAGAGCAGATCGAGGCAGACGCACGGGCAGTTTTACCCAGGTTCGGGCCGCGCGGACGCGTAAAACCCTACTCCTGCCTTGGTTGTATTGAGTTTGGGCGCTCGGAGCTTGAAGAAGCAGCTACACGAGCGTGAGAATGATCTAGCTTTCGAACCTAACTGAGCCGAACCCCCTCCACGTTGTGCATGGGCCTCCTTTTATAGTGCAAGGGGTCACCGACAGGTGTCAACGTAGGAGAAAGGGGTAAAAATGTAAAAGATGTGGTAGTTGGAACAGTGCGGGAACAGTGGAGCTACAGTACAGAACAGTGGCCTATACCTACTCTAACAGTGGGGGACAAGGGCATTTAATGCCCGTCGCCGTCGACCCCAAAAGCTCCCGCCGTTGTGTCTCCGTCTGCCACGGCGATGGATCCACTGCCGTGGAGTGCCACCGTGTCCCCCAGGCTGCACAGCCATCCGCCACGCGTCCCTAGAGTGGCCCCAGGGCGACGCGTGGGCCGATGAGCTGGAGCGCGGGCACACAGCGCACCTCCCCCGGCAAGCACCTTGCCGGGGATCTCGACCTTGCCGGGCCCGGAAGCTTGCCGCTCCCCGAGCCCTTGCTGGGTCTTCTAAGATAAAATCTTCTGTTCGTCCTGACAAGCTCCTCTTGCCAGGGCCTCGTGCTAGTTAAGCAATCTTGAGCCTGGAACGGCCTTCCCGGCAAGCTCCTCTTGCCGGGGTCTTGGTCTTCTGTCTTGTATACTTTGTTTTTGAATGGTTAGATAAGGACCAGGAAGGTCTCCGGCGAGCCAGCAGTAAACCTTGCCGCGGGAAGCTGCAACTGCCCGTGCACAAGTTGGGGTACTGAGGTACCCCTACCTTAGTACACCGACAGGAGCCCCCGGGCCTGGGCCACACACGGTGCCGAGCGCTGTTGGGCCAGGCCCAAAACAGTGCACGGGCACCCGCGGCCCGCGGCGCGCCGAATCCACTTCCCTATCCGCCGCACCCCACGGTAACGGCACGCGTCGATTGCGGCGCCGTGGGATGGGACGTGCCCACGATTTCTTTAATGGGAAGGGCGAAACGCCCCCCACTCCCCCATAAAAGCAGAGAGAGCGGCGCGGTTCCCCTCCCTGCGCACTCATTACCATCGTCTTCTTCCTCAGATCCTCTGCTCTTTGCATCTACTCCTCCGCCACCACCAAGCTCTTCGCCCCCTTCCTTCCACCGCGTCCGCCATGGCCCCAAAGACCGACAAGGCGAAGGCGGAGAAGTCCAAGCGGGAGAAGTCAGATCAGGCGGCGAAGCTCGTCGCGTTGCGGAAGGAGCACATCGTCTTCTCGCCGAGGCTCGGCGTGCGGGAGCTCTGGAGTAAATATTATTGGTTCTGGTCCAAGGAGACTCCAGCGCATCCCCGCACGCGCGTTTACCCGGCCGTCGCCAAGGATCACTACCCCGGCGGGTATTACTTTTTCGCAGCCTTCTTCCACTGCGGTCTGTGCCCTCCCTTCTCAAACTTTTTCTGCGATATCATGAATACTTATGGCCTCCACCTCCTCGATTTCACTCCCAACGCCATCCTCACCATGTCCGTTTTCGCACACATGTGCGAAAACTTCGTAGGAATCCAGCCCAACGTAGCTCTCTTTAGGCACTTTTTCATCCCCAGAGTAGAGGCCGACGCCCCCCTCTCCGGAGGAATCTCTTGGGTGTTTAGGCTGAATAAGAAACCCGCCTACTTGCCGGGGGAGCTCCGCGGCAAATGGGAAGAGTGGCGTGCGGAGTGGTGCTGGGTCGCCGAGGAACGGCCGCAACACTTCACCGCGCCGCGCACATCGCCCATCGTGCGCGGCAGGGATTGGAGTAACTTCGATTCCGACGACTCCAAGCTGGACATTGCTCTCGTCAGGATCATGCGTCTTCGTTTGGCGCCGCTGTCTGTCGCTGAAGTGGGCAAGGACTTTCTTCGTCGCCGGATCGCCCCCCTCCAAGACCGGAAGAGGCCGGCGTGGCAATATGGCGGCCCGGCAGACATCATGAGGCTGCGCCCCGGCCTCAATTTTAACTTCACAACACTCGAGCTGCGGGGTATGGTCAGGGAACTTTTCAAGTTCGACCCGGCCCACCCCGAGTACTTCCGCGCTCCCCGGGGAGTGGTGCCGCTCTGCGCCAGTAGCGCCCGGGATCGCCTTGTCGCTATGATGCCCGCGTGCGACTCGCATGGAGTGGAGCGCACGTGGATTGCGCCCAAGCCCATCGACGTCCTCGAGTTCTACGACCGCCTTGTGGAGGTGTTGGAGAAGAAGGACGATCTCAAGCTGCACACGCGGGCCACCACCGACCAAGAGATTGCTTACATAGCTTCTCGCGCTGAAGAAGTCGCCGCAGCCGCAGCGGCGGGGAACTTTGGATACACACCCGCGGAGGCGGAAGCCGCGGATGCCGCCAGCCAGGCGGACAATGAGGAGATTCGCAAGCTGCTGGAGCTCCCTCCCGACGCGCTCGCCGTGATCCCCTCGCTGAGGCACTCCGGGATTAGTGGGATCGCGACGGAGGCCGCGGCAATGGAGGGAACCGCCGGAGGAAGCAGAGGCGCCGCGAGGGGCGGAGGCGCCAAGGGGAAGAGGGCCGCATCGTCGGATGCTGGGCCCAGCGAGCCGGCCGAGGCAGAGGAGGAGGAGGAGGAGGAGGCCGAAGGCTCCGGCGGATCGACGGAGTTGTACGCCGACGACCTCTCCTCGTCGGAGAGCTCCCCGCCCCCGGCAAGCCCGAAGCAGTCCCCGTTGAAGCGTCTCCGCAAGGCGGCGACGGGAGAGCAGACGCGAGCGCCCCGGCAACAACCAGCTCGCCGGGCAGCTCCCCGGCCGAGCCAAGCCGCGCCAAGGGCGGCCGGCGTGCCGGCCACGGCAGAGGCGTCCCGCAGGCCGGCACCGAGCCGGCAAGGATCTTCTCGGAGCGGAGCAGCTGCTCCGCCCCCTTCTCGGGCGCCGGCCACCACAGGGGCTGGGCCTACGCAGCCCCCAGCCCCGGTGGCTCCGAAACGCGCGAGGGAACCTTCATCCTCCGCTCCTCGCGCCGACGCGCCCACCGTGGAGTTTGACTTCTCCGCGCTGAGCGAGGACGACGAGGAGGACCAAGAGTAAGGACCTGAGACCTTACTCCTTCTTGATTTTTATATCTCGATTGTTGCTGACGCTTGATTTTGTTTGTTGCTTGTGATTGCAGGACCTTGGAGCAGCGCGCGAAGAGGGTCAAGGTGCCCACAGTTGAGGTCGTGGAGGACCCATCCGTCGCGGAAGCAGGGATCGCGGCGGAGCCGATCTTGCCGGACCCGAGTGCCGCTCCGGGGAGCAGCCCCCAGCGCAGCCCCCAGCGTAAGTTAGAGGTTTACTGTTTTTGCTCGTCGGGGCGCGCTTAGGGCTTTGATCTCTGAATGTCTTGGTTCTTCTATCTTCTCTTGTGCAGAGGTGGAGCCGCAGCGGGAAGAGCGCCCGGAGGCCGTCACCGAGGAGCCGCAGGCCCCGCCGTCCCCGGCAAGGCAAAACTCTCCGGCGAGGGAGAGCGCTCCGCCAAGGGCGGGTACTCCGCCAAGGCAGAGTACCCCGCCAAGGGCGAGCAGCCCGGCGAGGACGGCCACTCCGCCAGGGCCGAGCTCCCCGGCAAGGGAGCCCGCCGCAGAGGACGTCCGCCAAGGTACGCTCTGTACTTGGTTTTCTTGACTTTGCTTCTTTTTGGATCTTTGCTTGATTTTGAACTTCTTTTTCTTCTAGATCTTCCTCCTCCTCCTCCCGCGCCAATGGAGACCGAGGTCATCAATATCGAGGATGAGGAGGGCGCACAGGGCGGCGGCGATGACGCTCCCGTCGTCGTGGAGATGGCCGAGGCCACCGCGGAGACGGCCGAAACCACCGAGCCGGCCGTGCAGGAGACCGCTCCGGCTGCCGACGCAGCGGCCGGGGAGGGGGACGGCGACCGCACCGCCAACCCGGAGGTGGCGGGAGCATCAGATGCTGCACCGGCCGCCGGTCCCTCCGCCGGCGAGGAGCCAGCCGGTTACTATCTTCGTGCCCCCAATGGCATCTTTATCCAAGTGCCTTGGGGGTCTTCATCAAGAGCTCCCGCGGAGGGCGAGGCGTTTGACGGGGAAGTCCTCGCCTCCGCGGGTCTGACAGTCGTCGAAGCGCCCGGCGAAGGAGATGGGCCCGAGGAGGAGAAGCTTCTCCACCAGCTCCTGGCCCTTTACCGGGCCAGGCAGGCGAAGCTCGCCTCCCGGGAAGCGCTTGCCGCCAAGGCCGCCGCCGAAATGGAGAAGCGTGCGGCGGAGCTCAGCGCTGCCCACAAGGCGGGCCTCCGCGAGGTGGCGGAGGCGCGCGAGCGCCTTGCCGGCGAATATGAAGAATGGGTGCTGGAGAAGGCCGAGGCTGAGGAACAGCAACGGCTCGCCGGGGTGGAGATGTCCCGGCGAGAGGGAGAGCTCGCGCAGCGCAAGGTGGATCTCGACTCCCACGAGGAGGACCTTGCCGCTCGCGAGGCTGCTCTTGGCGGGGAGCTGAAGGAGGCGAAAGCCGCTGCTGCTGCCGCGGAAGACGCCAAGAAGGAGCTCGCCGCCAAGGTCATCCAGTTGGAGAAGGCGATGAAGGTGAGCGCCGAGAAGGTTGCCGCGCTCATTACTGAGCGCGAGAAGGACGCCCACACCAACGCGGAGCTCCAAGTAAGCTTATCCAAGAAGGGCGACGAGTTGAAGGCCGCCAAGGATTCCATCGAAGACTTGGAGCTGAAGGTCTCAACTCTGAGGGATTCAATTGACGCCGCCAAGCTTCGAGAAGACAAGCTGAAGGAGGAGCTCCGGAAGGAGCGGACTTTGGTGGATAGCGTCAACAAGGCGTCTGAGCTATTCCGGCAGACCATCGAGGCGTGGACCGAAGAGCTGGCTTCTTCTGCGTCCAACATCGACCAGGAGTTGCTTGCTTTGAAGGCCGAGCATCTTATCTACTCGCCGGATCCAGATCTCCCGCACAGCGCCAAGCTCAGCCTCTTCTTCAGAGGCGTCGCTCCGGCCCTTGCAGGTCTCCGGAACCGCATCCCCGCGCAGCTGGCCGAGGAGTCGCGCCGTCTCTGCGCGGGAACTCTGGAGCGGGTCTTGACGAAGATTGTGTTCCGCAACCCGGGGATCAACCTGACGAACGTTCTTCGCAGCTTGCCGGAGGATGCGAACACGGAGGCCCTGAAGGAGCAGGTCAGCCACATCATCGCCAAGGTGGCAAAGCTCGGCAGGAAGGAGGGCGACCGCGTAGACTAGGGCCCCATCTATCTTTATCTTTTTGTTGCTGCACGTTATGTTATGAACTCATTAGTCCATTGCGACAAGTTATCCTTGTAAGATATTTGCTTTACTTTAATCAATCAGTGCAGTGTTATCTTCCTTGTTCCAATCTTTGACTTTGTATGTTTTTCACCCTACGCTCCCGGGGAGCTTGCCGGCAAGGGGCCCTTGCCGCGAGCGCTGAGTGCTGGACTCTGAGCAGCCTGCTGGCCAAGGTCCTCGCCGGCAAGCAACCTTGCCGCAGCAGGTCGCAACGCACTTAGCTTGCTGAGTGTACTCGGAAACGAGGTAAGGGCGCGACACTTGTCGCAGCTCACTTAAATCGTTGAGTGAACTCGAAAACAAGATAAGGGTGCGGCAAGCCACGGGTAGGTTCCTCCGCGCACAGGTTTTCCATACAAAGTGTGATCGTTCAAGGAAGACAACCAAAATTTAAAATTCGAACTGGTCAAATTCTAACAACTTATCTTTCATAAGCTGCTTGCTCATGTTGTTTGCTTTCCGGTAAGGCTCTTCCTTCTTGAACGGAACTAAGACTTAGTTCCTCTTAGTTCCTCCTCCATCTCCTTCACTTGTCGCTTCTTGTACGGGTACACTTGTTTCTTGAACTTCCTCGTCTGGCGTTGGGGTCCACTCAGCGATGAATTCTGCCAAAGCTCGACTCTGTATGGTTGAAGTACTTTCAAACTTGAGTCCGAAGCTTGACAGTTCCAGTGCCCACTCGACGATCCTGCCTGTTGCCTCTGGATTGTGCAATATCCTCTTCAACGGAAAGCGAGTGACCACCGTTATCTCATGGGCTTGGAAGTAGTGGCGCAGCTTTCTCGAGGCCATAAGGAGGCCGAAAAGCAATTTTTGCACACCAGAGTACCTTGATCTAGCTCCCTGGAGAAGGGAACTTACAAAATACACTGGGCGCTGCACCATCTTCTTCCGCACCTCTTCCTTTTCCTGCGCAGATTCATCTTTGTCGGGGCCAGAGCTTGTCGGGACAGCCCCCTGCTTGTCGCTAGATTCGCTTGCCGGTGATGCTGTCTCCTCGTCGGACTCCCTCTCCGCTACCAACGCAGCACTAACCACCTGGTTGGTTGCCGCTAAGTATAGCAACAACTTTTCCTGTGGTTTAGGTGCGACAAGTATAGGAGTGGAGGACAGGTACCGTTTCAAATCCTGCAACGCCGCCTCCGCTTCCGGAGTCCACTTCATGGGACCTGCCTTCTTCAAGATTTTGAAGAAAGGTAGGGCGCGTTCCGCGGATTTTGAAATGAACCTACTGAGGGCAGCAACGCAACCTGCAAGCCTTCTGACATCCTTGACGCGCTTCGGGGCTTCTATCTGCTCGATGGCTTTGATCTTGTCGGGGTTGGCTTCAATCCCTCTCTGCGAAACAAAGAACCCGAGAAGCTTGCCGGAGGGGACTCCAAAGACGCACTTCTCGGGGTTCAACTTGAGCTGTATCCTGCGCAGGTTCTGAAATGTTTCTTCCAAGTCCTGAATCAGTGTTTCTTTGCTCTTGCTCTTCACCACGATGTCATCCATGTAGGCTTCTACATTCCTGTGGATCTGTGGCTCAAAAGCAGTGTACACTACCCTTGCAAAAGTTGAGCCTGCATTCTTCAGTCCAAATGGCATGCGGATAAAGCAGTAAGTGCCACATGGAGTGATAAATGCAGTCTTCTCTTCATCTTCCTTGGCCATGAAAATCTGATGATAGCCTGAGTATGCATCAAGAAAACAGAGTAGCTCACATCCGGCAGTGGAGTCAACGATCTGGTCAATGCGCGGCAAAGGGAAGGGATCCTTGGGACATGCTTTATTGACATCAGTGAAGTCTATACACAGCCTCCACTTCCCGTTGGCTTTGCGCACGACGACTGGGTTTGCCAACCACGTCGGATGGATCACACCTCTAACTAGGCCTGCTGCCTCTAGTTTCTTGATCTCCTCGTTGATGAACTCTTGGCGCTCCACGGCTTGCTTCCTTACTTTTTGCTTGATGGGCCGCGCATGAGGGCAGACAGCAAGCTTGTGCTCAATCACCTTCCTGGGAACACCGGGGATGTCAGATGGTTGCCAAGCAAACACATCGACATTCGCCCGCAGGAAGGCGACGAGCGCGCTTTCCTATTTGCTGTCAAGGGTGGCGCTGATGGTGAAGGTACCACCAGTGCCATCCTCCCTTGCGGACACCTTCTTGGTTGCCGGAGGAGCAGCCATTCCTTTCTTGCTCTTGCCGGTGGAGCTCGATGGAACGTCCTCGACGGCAGCGCAGCATTCCGAAGAGGTGCGGTTGCCGGAGTGTGTCCCAGAGCACTTGCCGGACTTGGTCTTCGTCTTCTTCGGGGTGCGTCTTGCCGTCGTACTTCTCCGGTACGTCGGGCTTAAAGTTCTTCATGCTGGGCCACTGGACGCGCCGCAGCTCGCGGGTGAACGCAGGGCAGCCTGCCGCGTACGGCAAGTCGCCTGGTTCACCGGGCGCGGGTGCGTCGACAGCGTTCCCAGCTCTCTTGTCGGATTGTCGCCGAGCTTCTCGGCGGCGCTCGATCGTGGTCCGAGCGTCTTCATCTCGCCGGTCGTCGAGGACCTGGCGCTGGTCCCGACGGGCCCGCGGGTCCGACGAGGCTGTGGAGCCGTCGTCGGGGTTGTTCCGGCGGGGCGGCGTCTTCTGCTTCTGCGGCGGGGAGTGCACGCTTGTCGCACCCCCGGCCGTCTTGTCGCCGATAGCCTTCGTCTTCTCGGCCTGCCGCGGCCGCGAGGCCGACGGCTGCTGCGGAGAGTCGTTGTTGGCGAAGTCTATCAGGCTCCGGATAGTGGCCCTCCATTCCTCGGCCTTGTCGGCCGCTGGAGGAAAATCGAGGAGCAGCTGCGCCCTTGCGAGCGCTTCTGCCGGAGTAGTGGGGAACGCGGGCGAGCGGTGCGAGGAGCGGGATACGCTCGGACTTCTAACAACGTTAGAAGGAGCGGGGTCCCGCGCCGGCGCCTTCGCTTTGCTTGTGCCCGGACGGGGGTCCGGGGCGTCCCGCGAACCTCCAGTATGGCCTTGTCCCAGCAAGCGGATACCACCTCCCGTGGTATGGCGCTGCGGGGTCGTTGTGTGCTGCGATGGACGTGGCGCGTCCACGGAGACCGAGGTCCGGTCGTCCGTCCTGTTCTTGGACCTGGTGGCACCGTGAGTGTCCTCGCCGGCAACCACCCTTCCGACGGCGTCTCCCCCGCCCACCGTTGGCTCAGGTGGCGGCGGGTGAGACGCGGACGGGCCTCCGACCTCCGAAGGCTTCTTCTTCGGGGCCATGGAGTTGTTGCTGATGAAGTTGTTGATGAAGCTGGAGAGGTTGATGAAGATTGCGCCCGCGCGAACGCCGGATCAGGTTCGCACAACCTCGACGCCCCCTACCTGGCGCGCCAAAGATGTCGGGGGAAACTGTCCACCACGAACACCTATGGGACCGGAGCCCCTTGTCTGTGCGGTACGAGGGCGGAGGGAGCACGAAGAGCAGATCGAGGCAGACGCACGGGCAGTTTTACCCAGGTTCGGGCCGCGCGGACGCGTAAAACCCTACTCCTGCCTTGGTTGTATTGAGTTTGGGCGCTCGGAGCTTGAAGAAGCAGCTACACGAGCGTGAGAATGATCTAGCTTTCGAACCTAACTGAGCCGAACCCCCTCCACGTTGTGCATGGGCCTCCTTTTATAGTGCAAGGGGTCACCGACAGGTGTCAACGTAGGAGAAAGGGGTAAAAATGTAAAAGATGTGGTAGTTGGAACAGTGCGGGAACAGTGGAGCTACAGTACAGAACAGTGGCCTATACCTACTCTAACAGTGGGGGACAAGGGCATTTAATGCCCGTCGCCGTCGACCCCAAAAGCTCCCGCCGTTGTGTCTCCGTCTGCCACGGCGATGGATCCACTGCCGTGGAGTGCCACCGTGTCCCCCAGGCTGCACAGCCATCCGCCACGCGTCCCTAGAGTGGCCCCAGGGCGACGCGTGGGCCGATGAGCTGGAGCGCGGGCACACAGCGCACCTCCCCCGGCAAGCACCTTGCCGGGGATCTCGACCTTGCCGGGCCCGGAAGCTTGCCGCTCCCCGAGCCCTTGCTGGGTCTTCTAAGATAAAATCTTCTGTTCGTCCTGACAAGCTCCTCTTGCCAGGGCCTCGTGCTAGTTAAGCAATCTTGAGCCTGGAACGGCCTTCCCGGCAAGCTCCTCTTGCCGGGGTCTTGGTCTTCTGTCTTGTATACTTTGTTTTTGAATGGTTAGATAAGGACCAGGAAGGTCTCCGGCGAGCCAGCAGTAAACCTTGCCGCGGGAAGCTGCAACTGCCCGTGCACAAGTTGGGGTACTGAGGTACCCCTACCTTAGTACACCGACACCTTGGTGTACAACTCTGACAGTAAGACCATGTTCCTATTGTTGATAACATTCCGGTAACCACCGATGGACGAGAACTTTACCTATTGGTCCGCCTTGTTCAACGAGCAAGACAATGGTTCTCTTCGTTCCCCGTCCTTGGTACCGACATTGTTGCCAACTTAGCTGACAGACTATCCTCTGACATGCCTTGCTTTCTGTGCAAGATGTCATCACCCTTCCTACTTTCAACCCACATGGTGGGCCCATAACCCACAGGTCCACTGGATCGAAACCTGACTCTTCTTTACAACCTGAATTCTATGGTATCCTTTGCACCTGGCTTCGTATGTGATTCACGAGCTAAATTCTACTATGTTTCATCCTGGTATCAAACACCATGTTATTCTCGTTGTTCAAACCCCCATTCCGGCTGTTGTCTAGGCGTCGAATGATGCTTACCCATTTGAAACTTTTGTACCATCGTGTATTGCTCTCAAGGAGTTCACTACAATACTACTCGTAGGGTACTTCGTGTATTTCCCAATTAGTTCACCGTTGGATGCCCAACCTTGTGGAGATGCGTTCTTCCAAAATTTCCCCCCTTATCGCGTTCATAGGACGATGGAGATCCTGAAGAAAGGATGACGACTTGATCACGATAACTTGAAGCAGAGAAATGAAGACAACAACGGAATGGATCAACTTCTTCAAAAGGGCAGCCAAGACCGAGAAGAGTCGTTAGGTTTTCGCTACCAGCACCCCCCCTACTCCACCGCTTAAATCTCGGGACGAGATTTCTTGTAGTGGAGGAGAATTGTAACACCCGGATAATTAAGCTACAGTAATCGCCTCCTAATAGTGCCATGTCATCGCAGTTAATTTGCTAAACCTCACTTGATCCTAACCCGATTCAAATTCAAATTTAAAACAAAGTCAAATTATTATTTCTGGAAATCGTAAAACAAAAACGTTCGGTAGGTTGCAAATATTCACTAACAAATTGTCATGAAAGAATTAACGTTTTTGAAAAGTATAAAATTGCCCCTGGATCTTAAAACAGTGGACCAACAACGCCTTTTATCCTGTTTAAATATAAACTCAAACTTAATAAATTATTTCGAGCCCAAACTTTTTGTGGCAGTGCAAAATAATGCATAGTAATTATATGGCAAGGTTTTACATTTTACAAAAGTATTTCTATGTAAGAAGAAAGTACAAAACAGTAGCTTAGTAAATAAACAGAAAGGTAAAATAGGAAAAGGCTCTATGCACCTTGGCCCAACCGCTACAGAGTCAACCCCGGCCCAACACTGCACCATCCTCTACCTGACGCTCTCTCTCCTGTGCGTGTCGTGCATCCCGGTCGCCATGGCGCGGATGCTCGACGCGTGCTGCTACAGGGAATCGAGGAGAGGATAAGAAGGCCACCAGGAACGCTCGACGAACCCTAACTCCATTCATTTTCCCCCCTCGCGCCTTCTCCACCAAATTGAGCCGTGCCCGAGACCATAGTCGCCGCCGCCTTCGTCGATCCCGCAGCCGCCGTGGTTCCCACGCCACGGGAGCACGTCTACGAGGTCCTCCACGGTCGACTTCGCCCGTTCTGGATGCCACATCGACCAGGGAGCTCCATACCCGACATCGTCTTCGTCTTCTTCGTCCGTCTACCGCCATCTCATCGTCAATCCGCACCAACCCCTCGTCCCTGGCCTCCCCGACCACGCCCTCGGGCTCCTTGGTGAGCTTCTCCTCCGGATCGCCTCCTTCCCGGTCCCAATTCAAGCCGCGTGGCCGCCAGCCAGCTCCCGCGACCGCCTCCACTCGCCGGAGCTCCCCGACGCGTCGGCCGCTGCTACCCCACCCGCACCTGCTTCCGCCTGTTGCTCCTTCCGCCACTACCGCCGGCGCCCCGCTACACTGCGACGTTGCCTTGCTCCCGTTGCTCGCTGCCGCACCATCCAACGGCTAGCCGTGCCCCGCTCGACGCGCCCCTGCAGACGCCCTCGCGCGCGCGTCTCGCCGCGCCCCCCGGGCACTGCCCACTGCCCCCTCCTCGCACCACTCGCCGTCGCCGACCGGTGGCCTCGCCGGAAGCCGTGCCCGGCCGCCGGAGCCCGAGCCACCCTGGTGTTGTGCCTCCCCAGGGCCGCGCGCTCCGGCACCTGCGCGTGCGCCACTGGGGCGGAGCCCTGCTCCTGCAGCCCTCTAACCCGCCCCATTAAGCCCCTGGGTCACTGGTGTTGGGGCCCCATGTCCCCTTTTTCTTTAAAAAAAGAAAGCAAAAAATAATAATAATTAATTATTTATATAATGAATCAGAGATTTAATTAATTAACTTAATCAGTCTAGTTAACAGTCTAATTAACAGTCTAAATACCTATTGGCTCTATGACAGAGGGCCCATTACTAATTAGAATAATTTAAGCATATTTTTAAATACATGTGACACTGACAGATGGGCCCAATTGACCCTGTTGACTGGTCAACTTTGACCCAGTCAACGCTGACTGTACTACTGATTGGGCCCACATGTCATTGGCTGTGGCTGCATGTGTCCTGTGTAATAAAAGTATTTTACTGTTTATTTCAAATTTAATAAATTCCTGGATTTTAGAGAAATGATTTAAAAATTTGATAAATCATATAAAATAATCCGTAACTCGGATGAAAATAATTTATATATGAAAAATGATCAGAAAAACGAGACAAATCCTAATACGTGGTCCGTTCGTCCACCGCACGTCCCTAGCATGGCGAACCTACAACCGCCCCCCTCCGTTTCACCTGTCCGATAATACCTAACACCGGGAATACTTTCCCGGATGTTTTGCTCTCGACCTGTATCACCGAACACTGCGTTAGGTCACACGTAGCACCGCGTATTTCCATGTTACGCCTTGTGATGCATTGATTACTCTGTTATTTATTATGTTTCCCCTCCATTACTTCTTTCCGGTAGACCCCGAGACTGCCGGTGACCCCAGTTCGACTACGGTGTTGACGACCGCTCCTTCTTGCCAAAGCAACCAGGCAACCCCCCCCTTTGATCACCAGATATCGCCTATTCTTCTCTCTACTGCTTGCACTAGTGTAGTGTAGCATGTTACTGTTCGGTTACTCCTATTCTGTTGCATAGCCTGTCATTGTTGCTACAACTGTTGACACCTTTATCTGCTATCCTAAATGCTTAGTATAGGATGCTAGTATTCCATCAGTGGCCCCACATCCTTGTCCGTCTGCCACGCTATACTATCGGGCCGTGATCACCTCGGGTGGTGATCACGGGTATATACTATATACATTTTACATGACACATGGAGATGATTCGGATATGGGGGCTGAAGGGGCAGGTGGCTCCACCCAGGTAGTGGTGGGTCTAGGTTCCCGGCAGCCCCCTGATGGTTACTTTGTGGCGGAGCGACAGAGCAGGTTGCGACCACCTAGGAGACAGGTGGGCTGGCCCTGGTCGTTGTCCGCGGTTATTTCATAATAACACGCTTATCGAGATCTTGGTATTTGATCTGAGTCTGGCCATTTGGTCTATACGCACTAACCAGCTACGTGGGAATAGTTATGAGCACTCGACGTCGTGGTATCAGCCGAAGCCTTCTTGACGTCAGCGACTTAGCGGCGCGCGCCGGGTTGGACCGCGTAACGCAACTTCCTTAGTAATGGAGGTTGCTAGGTCTGCTCACCGGCCGCGTACGCAACGTGCAGGTGTGCGTTGGGCGATGGGCCCGGACCCCTGCGCGCCTAGGACTTAGACCGGCATGCTGACCTCTCTGTTGTGCTTAGGTAGGGCTACGACGTGTTGATCTTCCGAGGCCGGGCATGACCCTGGAAAGTGTGTCCGGCCAAATGGGATCAAGCATGCTGGGTTATGTGGTGCACCCTTGCAGGGAAGTTAATCTATTCGAATAGCCGTGTCCCTCGGTAAAAGGACGACCCGGAGTTGTATTCCGACCTCATGACAACTAGAACCGGATACTTAATAAAACACACCCTTACCAGTGCCAGATACAACTCGGTGGTTGCTCTCTCACAGGGTGATGTGCGGGAGGATCGCCGAGTAGGATTATGCTATACGATATTACTTGGTGAACTTACCTTCTACCCCCTTCTACTGCTGCAAGACGGAGGCTGCGAGAAGCGAGGATACTTGTTACTTTCCAGCTACCCTCATCTTCTGCTGCAAGATGGAGGTTACGAGAAGCGTAGTCTTCGATTGGATTAGCTATCCCCCTCTTATTCTGGCTTTCTGCAGTTCAGTCCACAGATATTACCCCTTTACACATATATCATTGCATATGTAGTGTAGATCCTTGCTTGCGAATACTTTGGATGAGTACTCACGGTTGCTTTGTTCCCCCTTTTCCCCCTTTTGTCCCTCCTTCTCGGATGATGCAACCAGATGGTGGAGTCCAGGAGCCAGATGATCCCGAGGATGTTTTTGCGTGGAGTTCGGCTTCGAGGAGTAGTTAGGAGGTCCCAGGCAGGAGGCCTTGCCTTTTCGATCGTTGTTACTTTTGTGTTAGCCTTCTTAAGGCAAACTTGTTTAACTTATGTCTGTACTCAGATATTTTTGTTTCCGCTGACTCTTGTGTTTTCGAGCTTTTGTATTCGAGCCCTCGAGGCCCCTGGCTTGTAATATAAAGCTTGTATTATCTTAATTTGTTTCTAGAGTTGTGTTGTGATATCTTCAAGTGAGTACCTGATCTTGGTCGTACACATTTGCGTGCATGATTAGTGTACGGACAAATCGGGGGCGTCACAAGTTGGTATTAGAGCCGACTGCCTGTAGGAATCCCCCTTTCCAACTCCTTGGCCGAAGTTGAGTCTAGCATTTGAAAAACAAATTTACTAACTTGTTGTGTGGCTTACGGGCCCACATCACCAATGGATGGTATTAGCATCTTTTATTTCTCGTCTATGCTCTAGGACTCTGATCTCTCTTCTATTCGGGTCAAAATATTTTATTAACTCTGACTCTAGGTTCTCGCAACTATTTCTCCCGGAGAGCCCTCATTACGGAAGATCACCTGCTTCGTCAGAAGGTTTTGAGGATATCCTTCGATATTTTCCCAATACCATTGTGCTCATCGCCTTTGCAATTCACTGCCACCAATATATCCCTATGGATATCTGCATGCACTTGTCATTCTCATGATCATTCCTCGTCGCTCTTGTTGTTACAAGATGCCTCGAAATATTCTCCGTTGTCTCGGCAATCCTTTGAGTTTATTGTCTTGCGGTTTTGTTTCGCGTGAAAACCCTTACGGTTATTTCGTCACATTAATCGAGGATCCGTGCTTCTCAATTATTCATGTGTCTCACAAAATTCTTCTCAATACTTTTCGATCTTTCGAAAATCCTCTGCAGCCAGTTACTCTTGAAATTCTTGCCGGCTTGCATTATGGTTAATTCCATGTGACTAGTAGTCTTCGTTAGCATCCCTTGTCTTAGCCATTTTGAGCCTATTGATTCAATGTGTGCGTATGCACGCAGTCATCGGGTTATCCTTTTTGAAATTATCTTTCCGACTCAGACGTCATTCCGGACATGAGTTGGTTCTCGGCAATTCAAACCTTTCTTGATTGTACAACTAAGTGTTTTCAACTTATCCATCCTGGATCAGAGCGTCTGCTTCTGATGCTTCGTTTTGGAAACCATAATTTCTTTCTATTTAAGCTTCATACTAATCAGGTGATTCTTGAATCTGATGCCTCTGCATTCTTCTTCCTATGAGTGAGTACCGATACTCACATCAGCTCCGTTGTGGATCGCTCGATCCTTTGTTGAAATATTATCCGACAATGTCCTTCGTATACAAAAAACCTCGAGAAGTTCTGTCCCTGATGCATAATACCTTCGATAAATGGTATCCTCTTCCTTGACAACCATGCTCTCCCTTGGAGCTGGTGATATTTACTTTTGAAACTTGTGGTATATGTTACTAAGATGCCCGATGGGTGGAACCTATGCCTTCCCCTAATCCGTGAAAACCCGAAAGTATTCACAAGTCATACTCTTCTGGTGTTCTACCAGATAAAATTCCAATACTACAGTTTTAGCAAAGCGAGAGGTGAATGAAATGACATGCATTAAAGAAGTGGGAGTCGACCTTGAACTTTGTGTTCATGCCCATGAAAATGATGTAGACCGTCTCGGAAGCTTCTTGCATAATGATTATCCAGCTGTACGATTCTTTCAAAATTCTTGAATTGATTACTTACAATTATGGTTCCGACCATGCTGTCTTGATCTGATATATCTGATGGGAATTCATTCCAGTTCCTCGTCTATTTTGGCTAGGTTGAAGTATCTACTGTCATAGGTCAATGACCTAGTTCAACTTCTATCGTGTTCTACCTTCGAGTTTTACCCTCTGATATCTTGAGGATATCAGGCCTTTGCACTACACCTTTTGAACTTTTGATGAAGTAATACCTTTGCTTGTCGTAATCACTCTACAGGTTCTAGGTTGCCGTCAACTGAGGACACCGTTTAGTAAATCAAATCCGCTCTAAAAATTCAACACCCCTAGTAGATGTTACTGGGAATTTTTTAAACTCAATCTGGTTTTATTCCTAGACTATCGGGTACATCCCTTGTCTAGCTATATTTGACTGTGCTACCTCGTCCTTCTTTGGTGCACGAATTCTTTAGAGATTGAGCACAACTTACGTCGAGCTTTCAGCATCTGGTTGCTTGTTCAGTAAAGCAACTTTGATTCCGAGCTTGCATCTTATATATTGATCCTATAACTTGCCACTTCGTCATTCCCTTGCTTGTTGTCATTGTTGTTTGACTGCATCCTCTTAAAACCTCCCGACAAATGTGTCGGATCACCTTCAACACTTTGACTTCTTCTGAGATGTCAACTGTGTTCGTGATGATAAATCCCCTCCTTGCCCTCGATGATTTTTTTATCATCGACAACACCCTTGACTTCCTTTCATCGCGAACTTGTCCACATTATGAATACAACTTGCTCTCCAGCTAGTGTTGTGTTCTGCCTTGAAGTATTACTGTCTTTTATGTCGAGAATGTTGTGGGGATTGCTCCACCTCTTAGAAATTCTCGGTATGATGATACTTCGCACCATCACCATTCTTCCTTGGTCCCCGTGTTGTTTTAATCGGGATACCAATATGCTAACAATGCTGCTTGAGTTCTGTATTTCTAGCAACCCTATTGCTTCGAAGTTAATGATCGGCAGTTCATTCTTAGACTGTTGGTTATGGAATCGTCACTCTAACATTGATCTTGCTACCTAAGGTCATATTTCGGGCACACCTTTCACCTAATGATTAATGGTGTATGTTTTTCCTTGAGCATACAACATTATATCATTTGAATTGACAAAGTGTTATCTTCTTGTTCACATTATTGCGGGAATTCATTTGTCTGGAATTCTCGATGATTGTCGCTGAGCCCATCAGCCACCCCCTCATCCTCTCCTTGGTTTAATGATGAATTATTGTTTCGGGAACCCGCTCCCATAGTTCATTTCCCGAGAATCTTGCAATATCCGTCGATTTGTTTTGCACCTTTTCTTCTCGAACATCCTGAGTCTGAGGTATCATGGCACCAATCGGATCCGAATCTCGGTCAGATAAGATGGCCGGGACAACTTTCCAGGAGTTATAATATTTGTCCTTTGATGAATCAATAATATGATGTCATGCCTAGCACCCCTGGCTGGAGGACCTAACCTTGTAATCTCTTTTGCAAGGATAACCATTCTTCCAGGAGGAAATTATAAGACTTATTCTATAAGTTGTTCCCGATGAATCCTTTGTGTATCCAAATCCGATCTTTGCTTCAAGACCATGCCAATGCTATCTCGAAGCATGTCTGTGGTACTCCGATTTTCAACAAGAGCATTTGAAGCCCAATGCTAAATGTTTCTTGGCCAGTTATCCAAACACCGTTGCATGGGTAACATCTTGATTAATCCTCGCCTCTTTATCTGAATGGTTGGGCACTTGCTCTCCTACCATGTATGCCATGTTCTTCTTGTCCATGGGAAGGATATACTCCTATTGATTGTGTGTAATCACAATTTTCCTTTCCATTTGTTTGTTTAACCTTTCTTTGATCTACATATAATCTAAGCAGTAATAATTTCTGCTTATATAAACACCTTGGTGTACAACTCTGACAGTAAGACCCTGTTCCTATTATTGATAACATTCCGGTAACCACCGATGGACGAGAACTTTACCTATTGGTCCGCCTTGTTCAACGAGCAAGACAATGGTTCTCTTCGTTCCCCGTCCTTGGTACCGACATTGTTGCCAACTTAGCTGACAGACTATCCTCTGACATGCCTTGCTTTCTGTGCAAGATGTCATCACCCTTCCAACTTTCAACCCACATGGTGGGCCCATAACCCATAGGTCCACTGGATCGAAACCTGACTCTTCTTACAACCTAAATTCTATGGTATCCTTTGCACCTGGCTTCGTATGTGATTCACGAGCTAAATTCTACTATGTTTCATCCTGGTATCAAACCCCATGTTATTCTCGTTGTTCAAGCCCCCATTCCGGCTGTTGTCTAGGCGTCGAATGATGCCTACCCATTTGAAACTTTTGTACCATCGTGTATTGCTCTCAAGGAGTTCACTACAATACTACTCGTAGGGTACTTCGTGTATTTCCCAATTAGTTCACCGTCGGATGCCCAACCTTGTGGAGACGCGTTCTTCCAAAATTCCCCCCCTTATCGCGTTCGTAGGACGATGGAGATCCTGAATAAAGGATGACGACTTGATCACGACAACTTGAAGCAGAGAAATGAAGACAACAACGGAATGGATCAACTTCTTCAAAAGGGCAGCCAAGACCGAGAAGAGTCGTTAGGTTTTCGCTACCAGCACCCCCCCTACTCCACCGCTTAAATCTCGGGACGAGATTTCTTGTAGTGGAGGAGAATTGTAACACCCGGATAATTAAGCTACAGTAATCGCCTCCTAATAGTGCCATGTCATCGCAGTTAATTTGCTAAACCTCACTTGATCCTAACCCGATTCAAATTCAAATTTAAAACAAAGTCAAATTATTATTTCTGGAAATCATAAAACAAAAATGTTCGGTAGGTTGCAAATATTCACTAACAAATTGTCATGAAAGAATTAACGTTTTTGAAAAGTATAAAATTGCCCCTGGATCTTAAAACAGTGGACCAACAACGCCTTTTTATCCCGTTTAAATATAAACTCAAACTTAATAAATTATTTCGAGTCCAAACTTTTTGTGTCAGTGCAAAATAATGCATAGTAATTATATGGCAAGGTTTTACATTTTACAAAAGTATTTATATGTAAGAAGAAAGTACGAAACAGTAGCTAAGTAAATAAACATAAAGGTAAAATAGGGAAAGGCTCTATGCACCTTGGCCCAACCGCTACAGAGTCAACCCCGGCCCAACACTGCTCCATCCTCTACCTGACGCTCTCTCTCCTGTGCGTGTCCTACATCCCGGTCGCCATGGCGCGGATGCTCGACGCGTGCTGCTACAGGGAATCGAGGAGAGGATAAGAAGGCCACCAGGAACGCTCGACGAACCCTAACTCCATTCGTTTTCCCCCCTCGCGCCTTCTCCACCAAATCGAGCCGCGCCCGAGACCATAGTCACCGCCGCCTTCGTCGATCCCGCAGCCGCCGTGGTTCCCACGCCACGGGAGCACGTCTACGAGGTCCTCCACGGTCGACTTCGCCCGTTCTGGATGCCACATCGACCAGGGAGCTCCATACCCGACATCGTCTTCGTCTTCTTCGTCCGTCTACCGCCATCTCATCGTCTTCGTCTTCGTCTTCTTCGTTTTCTTCTGGATGCCACTGCGACGCTGCCTTGCTCCCGTTGCTCGCCGCCGCACCATCCAACGGCTAGCTGTGCCCCGCTCGACGCGCCCCTGCAGAGGCCCTCGCGCGCGCGCGTCTCTCCGCGCCGCCCCCCCGGGCGCTGCCCACTGCCCCCTCCTCGCACCACTCGCCGTCGCCGACCGGTGGCCTCGCTAGAAGCCGTGCCCGGCCGCCGGAGCCCGGCCGCCGGAGCCCGAGCCGCCCTGGTGTTGTGCCTTCCCAGGGCCGCGCGCTCCGGCGCCTGCGCGTGCGCCACTAGGGCGGAGCCCTGCTCCTGCAGCCCTCTAACCCGCCCCATTAAGCCCCTGGGTCACTGGTGTTGGGGCCCCACGTCCCCTTTTTCTTTAAAAAAAGAAAGCAAAAAATAATAATAATTAATTATTTATATAATGAATCAGAGATTTAATTAATTAACTTAATCAGTCTAGTTAACAGTCTAATTAACAGTCTAAATACCTATTGGCTCTATGACAGAGGGCCCATTACTAATTAGAATAATTTAAGCATATTTTTAAATACATGTGACACTGACAGATGGGCCCAATTGACCCTGTTGACTGGTCAACTTTGACCCAGTCAACGCTGACTGTACTACTGATTGGGCCCACATGTCATTGGCTGTGGCTGCATGTGTCCTGTGTAATAAAAGTATTTTACTGTTTATTTCGAATTTAATAAATTCCAGTATTTTTAGAAATGATTTAAAACTTTGATAAATCATATAAAATAATCCGTAACTCGGATGAAAATAATTTATATATGAAAAATGATCAGAAAAACGAGACAAATCCTAATACGCGGTCCGTTCGTCCACCGCACGTCCCTAGCATGGCGAACCTACAACCGTCCCCCTCCGTTTCACCTGTCCGAAAATACCTAACACCGGGAATACTTTCCCGGATGTTTTCCTCTCGACCTGTATCACCGAACACTGCGTTAGGTCACACGTAGCACCGCGTATTTCCATGTTACGCCTTGTGATGCATTGATTACTCTGTTATTTATTATGTTTCCCCTCCATTACTTCTTTCCGGTAGACCCCGAGACTGCCGGTGACCCGAGTTCGACTACGGTGTTGACGACCGCTCCTTCTTGCCAAAGCAACCAGGCAAGCCCCCCCTTTGATCACCAGATATCGCCTATTCTTCTCTCTACTACTTGCATTAGAGTAGTGTAGCATGTTACTGTTCGGTTACTCCTATTCTGTTGCATATCCTGTCATTGTTGCTACAACTGTTGACACCTTTACCTGCTATCCTAAATGCTTAGTATAGGATGCTAGTATTCCATCAGTGGCCCCACATCCTTGTCCGTCTGCCACGCTATACTATCGGGCCGTGATCACCTCGGGTGGTGATCACGGGTATATATTATATACATTTTACATGACACATGGTGATGATTCGGATATGGGGGCTGAAGGGGCAGGTGGCTCCACCCACGTAGTGGTGGGCCTGGGTTCCCGGCAGCCCCCTGATGGTTACTTAGTGGCGGAGCGACAGGACAGGTTGCGACCACCTAGGAGACAGGTGGGCCTGGCCCTGGTCGTTGTCCGCGGTTATTTCATAATAACATGCTTATCGAGATCTTGGTATTTGATCTGAGTCTGGCCATTTGGTCTATACGCACTAACCAGCTACGTGGGAATAGTTATGGGCACTCGACGTCGTGGTATCAGCCGAAGCCTTCTTGACGTCAGCGACTTAGCGGCGCGCGCCAGGTTGGACCGCGTAACGCAACTTCCTTAGTAATGGAGGTTGCTAGGTCTGCTCACCGGCCGCGTACGCAACGTGCAGGTGTGCGTTGGGCGATGGGCCCGGACCCCTGCGCGCCTAGGACTTAGACCAGCATGCTGACCTCTCTGTTGTGCTTAGGTAGGGCTGCGACGTGTTGATCTTCCGAGGCCGGGCATGACCCTGGAAAGTGTGTCCGGCCAAATGGGATCAAGCGTGCTGGGTTATGTGGTGCACCCTTGCAGGGAAGTTAATCTATTCGAATAGCCGTGGCCCTCGGTAAAAGGACGACCCAGAGTTGTATTCCGATCTCATGACAACTAGAACCGGATACTTAATAAAACACACCCTTACCAGTGCCAGATACAACTCGGTGGTTGCTCTCTCATAGGGTGATGTGCGGGAGGATCGCCGAGTAGGATTATGCTATACGATGTTACTTGGTGAACTTACCATCTACCCCCTTCTACTGCTGCAAGACGGAGGCTGCGAGAAGCGAGGATACTTGTTACTTTCCAGCTACCCTCATCTTCTGCTGCAAGATGGAGGTTACGAGAAGCGTAGTCTTCGATTGGATTAGCTATCCCCCTCTTATTCTGCCTTTCTGCAGTTCAGTCCACAGATATTACCCCTTTACACATATATCATTGCATATGTAGTGTAGATCCTTGCTTGCGAGTACTTTGGATGAGTACTCACGGTTGCTTTGTTCCCCCTTTTCCCCCTTTTGTTCCTCCTTCTCGGATGATGCAACCAGATGGTGGAGTCCAGGAGCCAGATGATCCTGAGGATGTTTGTGCGTGGAGTTCGGCTTTGAGGAGTAGTTAGGAGGTCCCAGGCAGGAGGCCTTGCCTTTTCGATCATTGTTACTTTTGTGTTAGCCTTCTCCAGGCAAACTTTTTTAACTTATGTCTGTACTCAGATATTTTTGTTTCCGCTGACTCTTGTGTTTTCGAGCTTTTGTATTGGAGCCCTCGAGGCCCCTGGCTTGTAATATAAAGCTTGTATTATCTTAATTTGTGTCTAGAGTTGTGTTGTGATATCTTCAAGTGAGTCCCTGATCTTGGTCGTACACATTTGCATGCATGATTAGTGTACGGACAAATCGGGGGCGTCACAGTTATGCTTTAGAGACTATCGCATTCACTTTAAATAGGGCACCGTCTAAATCCGTTGAGACGACACCGTATGAACTTTGGTTTTGCAAGAAACCTAAGTTGTCGTTTCTAAAAGTTTGGGGATGCGATGCTTATGTCAAGAATCTTCAACCTGAAAAGCTCGAAACCATATCGGAAAAATGCGTCTTCATAGGATACCCTAAGGAAACTATTGGGTACACCTTCTACCTCAGATCCGAAGGCAAGGTCTACGGTGCCAAGAATGGATCCTTTCTGGAGAAAGAGTTTCGCTCGAAAGAAGTAAGTGGGAGGAAAGTGGAACTTGATGAGGTGATTGTCACCCCTTCCGAACCGGAAAGTAGCGCAGCGCAGGAAGATGTTCCCGTGGTGCCTGCACCAACTAGGGAGGAAGTTAATGATGATGATCATGAAGCTTCAGTCAAGTTACTACTGAACTTCGTAGGTCCACAAGGACACGTTTCGCACCAGAGTGGTACGGCAACCCTGTCCTGGAAATCATGTTGTTAGACAACGGTGAACCTTCAAACTATGAAGAAGCGATGGCGGGCTCGGATTCCAACAAATGGCTTGAAGCCATGAAATCCGAGATAGGATCCATGTATGAAAACAAAGTATGGACTTTGGTGGAATTGCCCGATGATCGGCACGCCATAGAAAATAAATGGATCTTTAAGAAGAAGACTGACGCGGATGGTAATGTGACCATCTATAAGGCTCGACTTGTCGCTAAAGGTTATCGACAAGTTCAAGGAATTGACTACGACGAGACTTTCTCTCCCGTAGCGATGCTAAAGTCCGTCCGAATCATGTTAGCAATTGCCGCATTCTATGATTATGAGATATGGCAAATGGACGACAAAACAGCATTCCTTAATGGCTTCCTCAAGGAAGAACTGTATATGATGCAACCGGAAGGTTTTTTCGATCCTGAGAATGCTAACAAGGTATGCAAGCTCCAACGCTCAATCTATGGGCTGGTGCAAGCATCTCGGAGTTGGAAAATTCGCTTTGATGAGGTGATTAAAGCGTTTGGGTTTATACAGACTTGGTGAGAAGCCTGTATTTACAAGAAAGTGAGTGGGAGCTCTGTAGCATTTCTCATATTATATGTGGATGATATATTGCTGATGGGAAATGATGTAGAATTCTTGGAAAGCATAAAGGCCTACTTGAATAAGAGTTTTTCAGTGAAGGACCTTGGAGAAGCTGCTTACATATTAGGCATCAAGATCTATAGAGATAGATCGAGACGCCTCATTGGTCTTTCACAAAGCACATACCTTGATAAGATATTGAAGAAGTTCAATATGGATCAGTCCAAGAAAGGGCTCTTGCCTGTATTACAAGGTATGAGATTGAGCACGGCTCAATCCCCGACCACGGCAGAAGATAGAGAAAAGATGAGTGTCATCCCCTATGCCTCGACAATAGGTTCTATTATGTATGCCATGCTGTGTACCAGACCTGATGTGAACCTTGCCATTAGTTTGGTGTGGAGGTAACAAAGTGATCCCGGTATGGAACACTAGACAACGGTCAAGAACATCCTGAAGTACCTGAAAAGGACTAAGGATATGTTTCTCGTTAATGGAGGTGACGAAGAGCTCGTCGTAAAGGGTTACGTCGATGCTAGCTTCGACACAGATCTGGATGACTCCAAGTCACAAACCAGATACGTCTATATTTTGAATGGAGGGGCAGTCAGCTGGTGCAGTTGCAAGCAAAGCATCATGGCGGCATCTACATGTGAAGTGGAGTACATAGCTGCTTCCGAAGCAGCGCAGGAAGGAGTCTGGATGAAGGAGTTCATCACCGACCTAGGAGTTATTCCAAGCGCGTTGGGCCCGATGACTCTCTTTTGTGACAACACTGGAGCTATTGCCATTGCCAAGGAGCCCAGGTTTCACAAGAAGACCAAGCACATCAAGCGTCGTTTCAACTCCATCCGGAATTATATTCAAGATGGAGACATAGATATTTGTAAAGTGCATACGGATTTGAATGTCGCAGATCCGTTGACTAAACTTCTTCCACGAGCAAAACATGATCAACACCAGAACTCCATGGGTGTTCGATTCATCACAATGTAACTAGATTATTAACTCTAGGGTAAGTGGGAGACTGTTGGAAATATGCCCTAGAGGCAATAATAAAATGGTAATTATTATATTTCCTTGTTCATGATGATTGTCTATTTTTCATGCTTGAATTGTATTATCCGGAAACAGTGATACATGTGTGAATACATAGACAACAACGTGTCCCTAGTAAAGCCTCTAGTTAACTAGCTCGTTGATCAACAGATGGTCACGGTTTCCGGACCATGGACATTGGATGTCATTGATAATGGGATCACATCATTAGGAGAATGATGTGATGGACAAGACCCAATCCTAAGCCTAGCACAAGATCGTGTAGTTTGTAATGCCAAAGCTTTTCCAATGTCAAGTATCCTTTCCTTAGACCATGAGGTTGTGCAACTCTCGGATACCGTAGGAATACTTTGGGTGTGCGAAACGTCACAACGTAACTGGGTGGCTATAAAGGTATACTACGGGTATCTCCGAAAGCATCTGTTGGGTTGGCACGAACCGAGACTAGGATTTGTCACTCCGTATGATGGAGAGGTATGTCTGGGCCCACTCGGTAAGACATCATCATAATGAGCTCAATGTGATGAAGGGGTTGGTCACGGGATGATGTGTTACGGAACGAGTAAAGAGACTTGCCATGATGAGATTGAACAAGGTATCGGTATACCGATGATCGAATCTCGGGCAAGTACTATACCGTAAGACAAAGGGAATCGTATACGGGATTGATTGCATCCTTGACATCGTGGTTCATCCGATGAGATATCGAGGAGCATGTGGGAGCCAACATGGGTATCCAGATCCCTCTATTGGTTATTGACCGGAGAGTCGTCTCGGTCATGTCTACGTGTCTCCCGAACCCGTAGGGTCTACACACTTAAGGTTCAGTGACGCTAGGGTTGTAGAGATATAAGTATGCGGTAACCCTAAAGTTGTTCGGAGTCCCGGATGAGATCCCGGATGTCACGAGGAGTTCCGAAATGGTCTAGAGGTAAAGATTTATATATAGGAAGTCAGGTTTCGGCCACCGGGAAAGTTTCGGGGGTCACCGGTATTGTACCGGGACCACCGGAAGGGTCCCGGGGGTCCACCGGGTGGGGCCACCTATCCCGGAGGGCCCCATGGGCTGAAGTGGGAGGGGAACCAGCCCCTGGTGGGCTGGTGCGCCCCCCCTTGGGCCTCCCCCTGCGCCTAGGGTTGGAAACCCTAGGGGTGGGGGCGCCTCCACCTGGCTTGGGGGGCAAGTTCCCCCCTGGCCGCCGCCCCCCTTGGAGATTGGATCTCCTAGGGCCGGCGCCCCCCTAGGGGCCCTATATATAGTGGGGGGGGGGGGGGGGGGGGAGGAAGGGCAGCCGCACCCTAAGCCCTGGCGCCTCCCTCTCCCTCCCGTGACACACCTTCCTCCTCCGCTAGCGCTTGGCGAAGCCCTGCTGGAATCCCGCTACTTCCACCACCACGTTGTCGTGCTGCTGGATCTCCATCAACCTCTCCTCCCCCCTTGCTGGATCAAGAAGGAGGAGACGTCTCTGCTCCGTACGTGTGTTGAACGCGGAGGTGCTGTCCATTCGGCGCTAGGATTATCGGTGATTTGGATCACGACGAGTACGACTCCATCATCCCCGTTCTCTTGAACGCTTTCGCTCGCGATCTACAAGGGTATGTAGATGCACTCCCCTCTCCCTCGTTGCTAGATGACTCCATAGATTGATCTTGGTGATGCATAGAAATTGTTTGATTTCTGCTACGTTCCCCAACAGCTTCATCAGTAGTAATTTTTTTCACCAGCAGGGTACTTTTGTATGAGTCCTATAGCAAACTTTTCATGTTAGGCCGTTATCAGTAGCATTTGTGTTTTTGTTTTATGAAGTGGCCAAATGCAGGGAGTTTCTCATATATGGTTATATATGTATGCAATTGATTTATATCTAGGGTGGTGGGTGTTGTGTGTTTGTTTAATCAGTGGAGGGCCAATGTAGAGATAGTGGTTATAATCTAGCAGAAGCATGCTTCATCAAGTAGTGGTCAATGTAGAGTGTACCTGGCCATGGGCAGCCCGGCCTGGTTATAATGCCCAAGATGCAACTATATCTCCTACGTGTCGAGGCATGACTTAGAGACATAAGCGCATTCTGGAATGATCGCAAGTGTGGTATCTTTGCACAACTCATGTAAAAGAACAGGGATGAAAGAGTAAAATAGTTGGCTTACACTCTCCACGTCACACAATGAATACAATAGCATACATTCATCCAAATAACACAGGGTCCAACTATGGACAAAATCCAAACGAGAAAAGATATCACGAACACAAGTCCTGATCGCCCCTAGTAGGAACCACTACTGATCGTCGAGATACGTAACATAGAAACGACCACGCTCTTCATCGAACTCCCAGAGAAGTTCTGATCCATCCCCCGCATTGTTCTCGGCTGTACCTGCATCTGGCGTGTGTTGTAATCTGTGAGTCACAAGGACTCAACAATCCCATTACGACGCATCAAAACTAACAAAGCCTTTAGGTGTGGACAGGTAAATAAAGTGTTTGCAACAAGCACTAAGCAACTAGCTTACGAGTTTAGAGCGAGATGAGAATATGTGCCAAAGGTTGCCAAAGATGATCAAGAAGTGATCCTAGCTACTCACGTTCATGCATAACCCCACCGTGTTCACTTTCCGAAACCCCTTCGAAAAGAGACCATCACGGTACTCACACAGGTAGTGTATTCTTAAGGATATGGTGTCAAGTTATCTACAACCGGATATTAACAAATCACCATCTGCCACATAACAGCGAGCACGACTTTCGAAAGTTCATAACCTTGCAGGGGTGTTCCAACTTAGCCCATCACAAGCTCACGATCTGCGGAGTCGCAACTCCATGTTGGGAAGGCCCGAGTATTCTCGAAATCCTGTGCTCAAGATATTTCGACAAAGGTAAAACTAATCCAGCAAGACCTCTCGGCGTGCCGGCACCTTTATAGTAGCCGCGCGTATCTCGTCTCAGGCCACGACCGGATGGGACAGCCTACAGGAAAATACCAGATACCTCGGGTTTCCCCAAGGCGGCCCTGCAGTCCGCCCAGTTGGACCAACGCTCATGAGGAGCACTGGCCCGAGTTGTTGATTAAGAACTCAGGTTTATAACTCCCTATGCAAGTTTTAGTTGTTAGGCAAATGTAGTACCAATATTGGGCCTTACTGGAAAAGCTTTAAGCAGAGCGAATTATCAAGGGGGGCCCATAAACCCCAACCGTGTTAGGAACGCAAAATCAAGGAACATAACACTTGTTTATCAGGTCCTAAGGTGGCATGAGTGGAACAAAACACCAAGCAGAAGGCCAAGCCTTCCACCCATTACCAATATATATGTCCATTAATTTAATTAAGATGAATATTGTGTTATCCCAATAACAAGTCCGAACATGGAGCAATCTTTGAAACTTCACCTACAACTAACAACACTATAAGAGGGGCTGAGCAAAAGCATACTTGTCCAATCAACGGTTTGCTAGGAAGGCGGTTAGAGTGTTTCATGGCAACATAGGAGGCTGACAAAACAGGAATAGGCATTGAGGCATATCTAAAGAGCGATACAACTAACAAGGCAAAGATAGAGGTGATATCGGGGAATGGTCATCTTGCATGTTAAGTCCACGGAGGGACCGTAACCTTGCTCCTCAAACTCAGTCTCGATAGGAACCTCGAACCCCGAATCGTCATCGGGCTCTAACCAACACAACAATACAAACACCGGAACAATAATAAATCATCATGCAATGCTCAAACACATGATGCAAGACATGATGCATATGTGCATGGACAGGATATGATGCATCTCAAAGGAATATGATGAGTGCACAAGTGGCATGGCATGATGCAAGAACATAATTCATGTAAAGGGACACAATATGCAAAAGAGTGCAAGAACAACCATATTCACATATGTAGTTTTTTTAGTTGAACTAACCAAGCACCCAACAAGTTTTAAAAGTTTCTTAGCATGGAAAGGAATGCGACTTGAGACCAACAACATCATGCAAGCATTTAAAATGGGCAGGAAGGAACAAACAGCAATTCCAGAAACTCCCATGTGCATATAATAATATGTAGAACAGATCTGTGGTAACCATATTTTATAGTTGTTAAACATGTAAAGTAACAGCATCATGTTATTCTACACATTTTTCCACCCCATTTACATATAAATTTAATTAAATTTGGAGCTACCGTTATTTAGTTATGAATTAAACAAGTTTGAGCATGTTATTTAGCAAATTATTGCAAACAACAGTTTAAATATTTTAAACATGCACGAAAGTTGGTTATTATGAATCTACACTAAATTCTAAGCAATTTTCATATATAAGTTTTTACATATGATGCACAGTTGTGGAGTTATTAAATGCATGAAGACTAAGGGGTTTTCTGAAAAACTAACATTCTCTGGAAATTAGACAAATTCACAGCCGAAGGAAAAAAACATAAACGACCTGAATCTGGCAAACTGAGCCAGATCCGGCTAGTTGAGGGGCGGCTCACCTTGTGGGCCTTGGCCCAGGTCGGTGGAGGAGGCGGCCTGGCAGGCCGACGGAGGCTGGGCTCGAGGCGGCTGCACGCTGGACCTACGGGAGCAGCGGATCGGGCGGAGTTAACGGGCGCGGTCGCCATCCTCCCACTCGAACCCATCGGGAAGAAGCAGGATGACGGTAGCTGGGGGCGAAGAACGGCAACACCGCGGCGGGATCCATGGCGGGGAAGGCGCGTGGAGGCGGGGAACGGTCGGATCTAGGCAGCGGTGCGAGCTGCTGGCGACGGCGGCGACCCAGTTCATGATGGCGAGAATCAGACGTGGGCGAGGGACTTGGCGCGACAGCTTCAGGGGATGCAGAGTGTGGTCAATGGCGACGGCGGGGACACGAGAGGGAGCTCGATGGGGAGCTCAGGGAAGCGGCATCATCCATGGTTAGTGCTCGGGGTGTAGATGGTGCTTGGAGCCCCTGTTGGTGGCGACGAAGACAGGCGGAGGCGCTCCTGCCAGTTGACGGTGAGGGGAATGGTGGAGACTGGCCGATCTAGACGAGGGGAGGTGGATCCCAGCGAGGGGCTTGGCACGAGGTGGGCAGGGCCGACACTCAGGATGAGCTGCTTCTGCGGGCGCGAGGGGAAGCAGGAGGAGCTCGGGGCTCGGGCGCGCGAGGCTGCTCAGGGGGGGGG
>LR738714.1:67367804-67505632 GCA_902687465.1 Secale cereale
TCGTGCTCCTGTCCTCTGGATTGAGCGAAGCAGAGGCCCTCTGGCGCCGTGATTGGAAGCAGCGATGAGGCGGGACTCTGGTGGCGAGGCAGTTCAGCGGGAGGAGAGAGAGGCACGGGGAATGGAGGGAGACGGCCGCACTAGTTGGGTTTGGATGGCACGGAAAAACACGGGAGGGGTCGGAGGCTGCGGTGGGGATGGGTAGTTGGATGGATGGAGAACGAGAGGTGGAGGCTCGAGCGCTGGTTGGAGGGAGATGGATCCGGGACGATCCCAATGAAGATGTGAGCGACTCGCGGTGGAGGAGGAATGGATGGATGGGACTGCCTAGACTAGGTTTGGCCTGCTATTTATATATAGGGGCTAATGGAACAGAGTTTTTGGACCCTCCGATCATAATTAGATGGTCTGAGATAAATAGGTTAGGTAGTCCAAATAAGAAAACTGAGATGTTTTATAGATGTTTGGGGATGATCCGGACAGAACGGCCATGGCTGCTCGGGTCGGGTTCGGGAGAAGTTGTCGGACTAGGTTGCGAAGGTGGTCGGTGACTGTGCAGAGAGGCTCAGGCGGTCGGACAACAAAGCAACGGTTGGTCTTGGAACAGACAACGAAGGCAAGGAGGAGAAGCGAGAACTACAATCTACTACGGGTTTTCTGAAAACATGTGGACGCAATGCGGATGATGCGACGATGAAATGCAACAAACACAATAAATCACACGGCGACAACAAAATAATTGGAAGTCCTCCGGAGCGCCGGTCTTGGGGCATCACAACTCTCCCACACTAACAGAGGATCTCGACCCGAGATCCTGGAGATGGCATCGGAGAGAAAACGGAAAAGGAAGAGGTAAAACAAAGTTGATTCTTCGACAAACGAGTGAAACCAAGAACCTTGAGAGGTTGAAAACTTAAAGAAATTACACGACGGAAAATGAAAGAAATTGAAACACTCCGATAGACAAGAGGAACAAGTAATACATCAAGAAACGAGAGCTCAAGGAACAGTGTAGACTTTGAAACCACTCTGGCTGAAGAGAAGCAAGGAAAGAGGAATTCGACAGCACTCCGACTGAAAATGGAAGGAATTTAACATGAACTTGAGGAGATGGTATGATACTTGATGAAATCAAGAACACACTGCCTCCGAAACTATTGAACAAATGGCACAAGGGGTAAGAAAGGCTTCAGACAGCACTCCGGTTGAAAAGAGAGGAAAAACTTGATAGGATGAGAGAACTTGAACGGAGGACACATCACTCCAGTTGAATGGAAAAGCAAAGGAAAGAACATGATCTCGGTAAAACGAGATGATGGCTTGGGGTGGGCAACATCACAATGCCTCCGGAATGAAAGAATAGATGCTAGATCGTTGGAAAGAAAATAATGGAGAAGAAAATGGCAACTTCTCCCACAAATTTATTTGAAAATCATCCTTACGAAGAAGGGTTGAACGGAGTTGTTGAAAATAATCAACAACAAAAGAATAAGTTTGTTGTGGGCTGATGGCTTCTCGCCCCTCGTTGGTTACCCCAAGTGGAAGGTTGAGATGTAGCGTAGCGGCAAATTTCCCTTGGCAAAGATAACAAGGATCGAATCCCGTGAGACTCCGAGGGTCGACAAGTAGGTGTCAACGGCGCCAGAAACTTAGCGGTTGACGGGACCTGCACACAGATACAGATAACTTTGCTCCCAACGAGTACAGAGAGGTTGTCAATCCCTCCGGCCTTGTTGTTTACAAAGGATCAAACACAAGAGATAATAATGATAGTTATGACTGTAACTAGGAAATAAAAACAGGAAGTAAATAGAAGGTGTGATCAGCGGTGGTAATATGGACCGGGGTCCCATGATGTTCACTAGTGATGTCTCTCTCCCAAAAGACGATAAAACAGCAAAGCGAGGTAAACAAATTACAGCTGGGCAATTGACAGGATTATGTGCGCAAACCAATGCTAACTATGCTACAAAGAAAGGTAGAGGCTCAAAAGCATGGGCGGTACGCCAAGGCAAGTAGACCGAAATCCATCTGCATCTACTACTAATCATCCACCTTGAGATATCTATCCAGAACATCTCGCTGGTATTAAGTTGCGAATCCCACCCAAAGTGTAAACTCAAAGCAACAGACAACTGCATTAAAAGAACTTTGCATAAAGTAAACAATCCTTGCACCCGCAAGTACAAGCACCGTTGTTTTCTCCCTTGTGGCAACATCACATCCCCTAGACTCATGTTTCTGTCACTCAAGCTAGCCGTCAGGGGGCATGAACCCACAATCAAGCATAACGCTCCCTCTTGGAGTTACAACCTACTACTTGGCCCAAGCAATAAACATCAACGGAGAACATGCAAGAATTACTCAAGAACAAAGATATAAAAGAGGTGAATCAAATATATTACTCAAACACAATCTGAACATAGTCTCATAATCCATCAGATCCTAGCAAACTCAGCAAAGCAATAGCAGAAAGATTACATATGTGCCTCGATCATGTAGGGCAGCTCACAAGGTCTAAACCATGAAGAGCAAAGAGGGGAGGAGAACATCACATAGCTACTGATCATGGACCCATGGTCCAAGGTGGACTACTCACAACTCGTCCGGGAAGCGTCCATGGTGGTGGAGAAGCTCCCGGTGGTGGTTCTCCCCTCCGGCAGGGTGCCGGGAAGAGTTCTCCTGATGCTCCCGATCTTGGAAGCGCTGCGGCGGCGGAACAGAGGCGAGATCGCGAAAAAGGGTTCTGTCCTCGAGGGTTTCGGGACGAGAGGGATATATATGCGAAGGGGGGCAGCCAGAGGCGGAGCAGGGGCCCCAGGCGCCCCCCTGGCGCGGTCAGGGGCGGGGCCGCGCCAGGTGGCCGCCTGGGCCTCCCCTGGCTCCCCTCTGGCCCATCTTTGGTTCTTCGCGAAGCTTCCTGTACGCTGATTTTTCCTATATTTTTCCTGGAATTTTTGGAGCACTTTTAATATGGGGGAAACCTGAAATAGAAAAACAGCAGAAAACAGGAACTGGCACTGTGGTGCACTGAGTTAATTGGTTAGTCCAAATATGATCAAAAGTGTATGGAAGTGCATCAATATCATAGAAATATCACACAAAAGAAGCATGGAGCAAGCAGAAATTATAGATACGTTTTGGACGTATCAACATCCCCATGCTTAATTCCTCCTCGTCCACGAGTAGGTAAATGATAACAAGCATAATTTCTGTGGTGACATGCTACCAACCATATAAGAACTTTTTAAGTAAAGCAATCAAGGCATGTAATTCAATTCAAGTCATAACAAGAAGAGTCTATATTAGCATTGTAACAAGCAACATAAGAACATAAAGGTGCAAGAGCTCTCGCTGTCCGTGACTCGAATGTCTCCAAATGGTGTTTGCGTGCAAGAAAGGGGATAGGGATATACGAGAGAGTAAAACATAGTTTTTGTATTGTTGAGAACTTAATCTACTAAAGTTTCACACTTGGTCTTCTTTGGAATCTTATCTTGACTCATCCCCAGACCACTAGCCAGGTACAAGTCAAAATGATCCACTCCCTTTCAATATTTTGAGCACTCATGCAATGGATGAGCGTAAGCAAGAAAGTTGACACTTAGGATGGCAAAGAGAGAAAAATGATGAAGGGGGAAGACAAAAAAGGTGTGAAAGGCTCACATCAATGAGGACAATCATAGGCGAGAGAAAGCCAAATGATAGATATGATGTGAGGAGTAGGGATTGCCATGCAACGGATGCACATATGAGCTAAGGTAAGCTCTCCAATGGAACTAGTGGGGGTGCATCCAACTTGCTCGCTCAAGAAGACCTAGATCTCTTTTGAGGAGGCTCATCGTTGGAATATACAAGCCAAGTTCTATAGTTTGAAGGTCCCCACATAGCTATATGCATGAATGATAATCTCTATGGAGTACAAGTTATAAGATGAAGTACGAGTGTGGATCTTTCAAAAGGAATAGTAGTGTGCCCCCTTCTCTCTTTTTATTTCTTTTTCTCTTTTTTCTCTTTTTTTATTTTTTTGTGGCCTCAATGGCTCTTTCTATTTAACTCTCATTTGTCCTCTTTGGGATCTTTTGATTTTGTCCTCTTTGGGATCTTTTCCTCACTTTAGGGGCAACACTCTATGTATTACAAGAAGTATAGAAGATCTTTCACACTTTACAAAAGTACTCAACATAAAGAAAATGAAACTATCATGATGTATGCAAATGTATGCCTCTGCCGGTGTAGCAGGATATGCAATGATACTAGCGCGTCATGTAGCAATAATTAGGGCAAGGCCCAACTAGCATGCGGCTCATCGATCAAGCAAAAGGCATGTATGACATGAAGATCAAGTCATGAGAAGATGGATGTTGCATGGCAATGTATCTCGGAAAGGCTATGGAAATGCCTTGATAGGTAGGTATGGTGGCTGTTTTGAGGAAGGATATAATGAGGCTTATGATGACAGAGCGTATCGTGCCAAGGATTTGGATGCACCAGCGAAGTATGCGCCAACTCTTGAGGTGAGAAAGGGCAATGCACGATACCGAAGAGGCTAGAAAAATATGGCTAGCTGGAAGTGTCAACTTTCGAATACTCACATTAGTCCGAAGAACTCATGCACTTATTATCGGTAACTCTCAATCTAATTAGGAGGTTCACAAAGAGACAAGTACCCCGAGGAGGAGTGTATGGGGGTTTGGTTATCCTTGCGCATCCTCGACTCATGGTACGTGAGTGTACTCTAATATTCGATCCCTCCAAAGATTAGTGATCCATCTAGTAGCTAAAGTTCTCAACTATTTTGTAGGTTTTCGAAAATAAACACGGATTGCCCAAAATACGACATCTATCACTAATAGGCTAAAGCTCTTGACACCAAAAGTTCAAACATTAATCATGGCAATACCTCAAAACTATTGCAAGTTACTACTAAAATTAAATAGCAACCTCAGTTACCTACTTTAAGTTAAGACACACAACTCAATGCAACAGGCAAACTCTCTTAACAAGATAAACATGAAAACTCAAGAGAGTTCAGCAACCAACTAAACAAAAGCTCTTTAAAAAGAAAAGCATGAAAACTAAGAGCTAAACATGACAACAGCTATGGAAAGACAAAGAACACACACATCAAAGATAAGCATGAAAATCCTATGTTGTGTTCTAGGTTGAAGTGGAGCGTGTTTCTCTCCCACACAAAGAAAGCTGGGTTCTAACTTGTTATGAACAGCAAGCAAAGCTAAAGAAAACTAAAAAAAGAAGCTAAGAGCAAGACGCTCCAAGCATAGCACATAACGCATGAAGTGATAAAATTATAGTGGAACGAAAGACGAACTGATAATTGTTGATGGAGAAGGGGATGCATGGGGGCATCCCCAAGCTTAGACGCTTGAGTCTTCTTGAATATTTCTTGGGGGTGCACGGGGGCATCCCCAAGCTTGAGCGTTTGACCCTCCTGAATCTTCTTTTATCATCTTCCCTCGCACACTTGAAAACTCCCTTCATACATAACTCATCATAATCTGATTAGCGAGGTTAGTACCCACAATAAAATAATTTTTCCCTACTGGAAATAAAGATAATCTTGAAGAGCTACTGTTTCTCAAGATTGCCAAAAGGTTTTTGCAAAGAAAAAGCAAGCTCAAGGTTTGCAAAACGAAGAAAAGGCAAAACATGACAGAATCTGTGAAAAACAGACCAGCAGGTAGTAAATAATTTTTTCGGGGCACTTCTGCAACTCAAGTCAAAAAACTCAGAACAGACGCTCGAAAGCCAATTGTATAGAGCACTCTGTCAAAAAAATTCAGATCAAAAAGATGATCTGGTGATTTTATTCGAATTTTTCTGTCCAAGGACAGAATCTGTTTTCTGGACAGCACGTCACAACTTTTGAACTTTCTTGCAATCGGAGGCTAAACTTGGCACAAAGCTTGAAAAGAAAAAATACAATGATGATGCTACTGTAGTAACAAACATCAAGACACAACAAAAGCAAATTAAAACCTAATTCGTTGTGGGCTGCCTCCCAAAAGCGCTTTCTTTTATGCCTTTAAGCTAGGCATGATGCAAAAAGAGAAGATCAAGTTTTATCAAGAGTAAGTGAATAGCTAGCCCGTGTAACGGACTCAAAAGGCAACTTAATCTTCTTTCTAGGGAAGTGTTCCATCCCTTTCTTGAGAGGGAATTGGAATTTTATATTCCCCTCTTTCATGTCAATGATAGCACCAACGGTGTGAAGAAAAGGACGTCCCAAAATAATTGGACATGAAGGTTCACATTCAATATCCATAATAGTGAAATCAATGGGAACATAATTGTCATTGACAATGATAAGAACATCGTCGATCTTCCCCAAAGGTTTCTTTACGGAAGAATCAACAAGACGAACACCAAAAGAACAAGGATCAAAAGGTTTCAATTCAAACATATCATACATTCTTTTGGGCATAACGAAGGTACTAGCTCCAACATCACATAAAGCATAGCAAGAGAAGTTGTTCAATTTAATTTTGACTATGGGATCCCAACCATCTTCTAGCTTCCTAGGGATGGAAGTCTCAAGCTTGAGCTTTTCTTCCCTAGCTTTGGTAAGAGCATTGGTGATATGCTCTGTGAAGGCAAGGTTAAGTGTGCTAGTGTGGGGGTCTTTAGCCATTCTTTGTAAAAATGTGACAACTTCTGAGAGACTACAATTATCAAAATCAATTTTATCATTATTGAGCAGAATTGTAGTGTCATCTTCTTTGTTTGAATTGCTCTCTATTATAAGAGTTTGGACGTCTTCCCTAGTTTGGCGAAGTGTGGGAGCAACTTTAAACAGAGGCTCATACTTTTTTCCTGGAAGACCATGCCATGGGCATAACTCTCCATTAAAACTAACATAATCACAAGGTTTATTACTTTTGTAGATCCCGACAGTGGTGATTGGCGTGATGGAGGAAGGGGTGTACTCCTCCCACTTTGTGTTTTTGGTGGAACCCATAGCAGCAGCAAGCAAGATAACTATTTTTGTGATTTTTGGTAAGGGACACTAAAGCAAAAACTGAAAGGTAAACTAACAAGACTAAAAAGCAAAGATAAAAGATAGCGTGCAACTCCCCTATCTTGAAGAGTGGAGTCCCCGGCAACGGCGCCAGAAACTTGCTTGATGGCTTCTCGCCCCTCGTTGGTTACCCCAAGTGGAAGGTTGAGATGTAGCGTAGCGGCAAATTTCCCTTGGCAAAGATACCAAGGATCGAATCCCGTGAGACTCCGAGGGTCGACAAGTAGGTGTCAACGGCGCCAGAAACTTAGCGGTTGACGGGACCTGCACACAGATACAGATAACTTTGCTCCCAACGAGTACAGAGAGGTTGTCAATCCCTCCGGCCTTGTTGTTTACAAAGGATCAAACACAAGAGATAATAATGATAGCTATGACTGCAACTAGGAAATAAAAACAGGAAGTAAATAGAAGGTGTGATCAGCGGTGGTAATATGGACCGGGGTCCCATGATGTTCACTAGTGATGTCTCTCTCTCAAAAGACGATAAAACAGCAAAGCGAGGTAAACAAATTACAGCTAGGCAATTGAAAGGATTATGTGCGCAAACCAATGCTAACTATGCTGCAAAGAAAGATAGAGGCTCAAAAGCATGGGCGGTACGCCAAGGCAAGTAGACCGAAATCCATCTGCATCTACTACTAATCATCCACCTTGAGATATCTATCCAGAACATCTCGCTGGTATTAAGTTGCGAATCCCACCCAAAGTGTAAACTCAAAGCAACAGACAACTGCATTAAAAGAACTTTGCGTAAAGTAAACAATCCTTGCACCCGCAGGTACAAGCATCGTTGTTTTCTCCCTTGTGGCAACAGCACATCCCCTAGACTCATGTTTCTGTCACTCAAGCTAGTCATCAGGGGGCATGAACCCACAATCAAGCATAACGCTCCCTCTTGGAGTTACTACCTACTACTTGGCCAAAGCAATAAACAGCAACGGAGAACATGCAAGAATTACTCAAGAACAAAGATATAAAAGAGGTGAATCAAATATATTACTCAAACACAATCTGAACATAGTCTCATAATCCATCAGATCCCAGCAAACTCAGCAAAGCAACAGCAGAAAGATTACATATGTGCCTCGATCATGTAGGGCAGCTCACGAGGTCTAAACCATGAAGAGCAAA
Source organism: Secale cereale (assembly GCA_902687465.1). Classification (NCBI taxonomy): domain Eukaryota; kingdom Viridiplantae; phylum Streptophyta; class Magnoliopsida; order Poales; family Poaceae; genus Secale; species Secale cereale. The sequence continues at coordinate 67,375,978 of LR738714.1, forward strand.
GAGGGGAGGAGAACATCACATAGCTACTGATCATGGACCCATGGTCCAAGGTGGACTACTCACAACTCGTCCGGGAAGCGTCCATGGTGGTGGAGAAGCTCCCGGTGGTGGTTCTCCCCTCCGGCAGGGTGCTGGGAAGAGTTCTCCTGATGCTCCCGATCTTGGAAGCGCTGTGGCGGCGGAACAGAGGCGAGATCGTGAAAAAGGGTTCTATCCTCGAGGGTTTCGGGACGAGAGGGATATATATGCGAAGGGGGGCAGCCAGAGGCGGAGCAGGGGCCTCACTAGCGCGGCCAGGGGGTGGGGCCGCGCCAGGTGGCCGCCTGGGCCTCCCCTGACTCCCCTCTGGCCCATCTTTGGTTCTTCGCGAAGCTTCCTGTACGCTGATTTTTCCTATATTTTTCCTGGAATTTTTGGAGCACTTTTAATATGGGGGAAACCTGAAATAGAAAAACAGCAGAAAACAGGAACTGGCACTGTGGTGCACTGAGTTAATAAGTTAGTCCAAATATGATCAAAAGTGTATGGAAGTGCATCAATATCATAGCAATATCACACAAAAGAAGCATGGAGCAAGCAGAAATTATAGATACGTTTTGGACGTATCATGGGCTTATGAAAAACATCTCAAAATTATGAGGTGACAACTGGCCACTGCCGGAAACAATCGATTTGATTGAGAGCACCAAAGAGATGAAAAATGTTTTCCACCAAGATGATGAAGAGATAACTTGGATCATTAATAAGCACCACAATAGCAACATTCCCAATGGAAGGCTTTTGGTGAAATCTATACCAAGATACTCCAACGAAGAAAATGAGGGGTTGAAATGATCTCCTGAAAGAAGTAAATGATGGGTTTACATATTTCGTTCTTGATAACTTATGAATCGTGAAACATGAAGTAAATTGTCAAGAATGACATAACACCATCTCAAAAGATAAGGTAGAATGAATTGCACTTCGGAATGCATGATGAAGAATGCTTGAGCTCCAACAAGAATCTTGAAGAACACTTCGACGATGAATTAAATCATGATGAACCACCATGAAGAACTCCGGTAATAAAAGGATGAGAAGTGAAGGATGAAAAGAATAAGATTGAAGCCTTGCAATGATTAGAAGGATCTTCGCGATGAGAAAAATTGAGAGAGCTAAGAACACCGGGAGACAAGACGAACAACTTGAAACCAAGAATTTATTCCTCGTGAACAAACTCTGAAGGAAGGGATTAATCACTTGGATAAAACAAGAATAAGAATTATGTTATGCGTATCCTCCACCAATTAAATTGATGAGTAACAATGGATTTGCATACTACTTATCCCCATTGCAAAGAATTAAAAAGAGATCTCGCACAATCTTGAGAAAGTATTCAACGAATCACTGGTAGGATTTCAGAAAGAACGAATGAATTGATATGATGACAAAGGAAAATGAATTTTTGAACGAACCACCATAAGAATATGGAGACGAACGAAGAGACATCAATTAAGAATAGTTGGAGGACGAAGTTGAGAACTGAGAACGAAGAAATCTTCTGAAATGATGGCCTTCGGAGGATCACAATGGGAAGAATTCATGAAATGCTTCGGATGATATGAAAAGATTCCTCGTGATCGAAACAACTATGAGGATGGCATGAAGCTAGAACCACGAATCTTCAAGAGAAAGGATATGATTTAAGAGAAACTCTTCTCCGGTCTTCAAATGTTGAGAAGAACGACGAGAAATACCATTAAGAATTTCGAGAAACTCCAGACGAATGAAAAGAGGAAGGTTGAATCAAAGTTGAAAAGAATTTGAAAGCGGTCTTGGAGAAGGCATGTGATTGATGGAATCCATTCTTACGTCACACTTTGAAAAGAATTTCGTAATAACTACGAATAATTAGAAGAGTCTGGCAAGATCCTGGGAATAAACCTGTGGGTTAGGGCCCACTCAAAAGAAATCACCACATTTCGAGAGCCTTCGACTCGCTTAACTGGGCGTTCCTGATGGAGGTGATGAGGATGAAAGGCTTCGGCCAAAAGTGGTGCACTTGGATCGCTATTCTGCTCAGAACAACGAATACCAGGGTGATAGTCAACGGGGTTCCAGGCAGAAGTATCACTCACGTTAAGGGCCTAAGGCAGGGGGACCCGGTGTCGCCGCTGCTCTTCGTTATTGCCATGGACGTGCTATCGAGAATTATGATCAAGGCCGAGAGCCTGGGGGTCCTTAGCAGCTTCCCTGGTATTGCCGCGCACCAGGCGGTGTCCATCTATGCCGATGATGTGGCGCTGTTCATTAAGCCAAGGATGCTAGAACTCACGTTCATCAGATCCATGCTTCATGCATTTGGTGCTGCCTCCGGTCTTCGGGTTAATTACCAGAAGTCTCTTGCTATCATGATCCACGGAAGTATCCCGGACCGGGAGAGGGTTCAATCCATTTTGCATTGCCGGTTGGGCAGCTTCCCCTGCAAGTACCTCGGCCTCCAATTGGCCATCAGACAGCTCTCGCGGGTTGAGTGGTAGCCTATGATTGATCAAGCAAAGAAGTTCGCCCCTGCCTAGCAAAGAGGTCTGATGCAACGCCATGGACGGCTTGTTCTGGTCAAGTCGGTGATCGCCGCCAGGCCTATCCACCACTTCATGGTTACTGACGCTCCTTTATGGGTGTTCGAAGAGATTGACCAGTGGATGCGCTCCTTCTTTTGGGTCGGTAAAGAGAAAGTGAATGGGGGACAGTGCTTGATAGCTTGGAATATGGTTTGTAAGCCTACTTGGCTCGGAGGTTTGGGTGTGCACAATCTGCAACTACAAGGATTGGCTTTGAGAGTAAGGTGGGAATGGCTTCGAAGAACGGACCCGGAAAGGCCGTGGCAAGGTCTACCCATGACTGTGGATAAAGAGACCCGTTCGGTCTTTGATAGCTTGGTTCATATCAAGGTTGGCAGGGGCAATAGAGTCCTGTTCTGGAAAGATAGATGGATACACGGCTTCGCGGTTAAGGACATTGCTCCGTACATATATGCCCTGGTGGACACGAGAACGATCAACCGTCGTACGGTTGAGGATGGCCTAGAAAATGCTAGATTGGTCTTCAACATTGCCGACGAAGTCAACTTTGGTGGCCACATGCAACTGCTGCACCTCAACCTTGCGATCAACACGGTCAACCGCGACCCCTACAGTGAGGATGCCTTTTCCTGGCCGGCGGACCCCTCTGGTTGTTACACGGCCAAGTCCACTTATCTCAGGCTTTGCATGGGGGCGATGAAGGTTCCTTACGCTTCTTGCATCTGGAAGAGCTGGGCCCTCCTTAAGTGCAAGATTTTTATGTGGTTGGCCGTTCAACACCGGATTTGGACGTCCGACAGGATAGCTAGGCATGGCCTCCAGGACCCCCCTCCGCCTGTTTTACATGCCTCCAAGATGACGATAACGCAGAGCACATTCTACTTCAGTGCACCTACGCTAGAGAAACTTGGCACTACATTTTCGAGGCTCTTAGCCTACAGGGCGGCATCCCGGAGCCAAATGATTGCTTGCTGGAGTGGTGGCTGGCTAGGAGAGGACCTTTCAGAAAGGCCGCCAAGCGTGGCTTTGACACGGTGGTCATCGCAACCACTTGGGCCGTTTGGAAGCAGCGCAACGCTAGAGTGTTCCATATGACTCACCAACAGTTGACGCCCCCTGAGCTGGCTCTGGCAATTATTGCGGAACTTAAAGAGTGGAGGTTGGCAGGTCTTGGAGGAGGAGGATATGGCACGTTTTGTGAGAGTGTAGGTATAGGTTAACTTCAGTAGATGTGCTCGATTGTGTGTCCTGATGGAAGTATGCTTCCATTAAAAACTCTCTTGTACTGTTTGTTTTCTGCTTTCCTCCTTCTATAAAAGTAAGGTACGCCTTTGGCGTACTCTCAAAAAAAAAGAAATCACCGATGGAAATGATTCTTGAAAGAGAGATTGCACCGGTTGAATTAAATGGCTTGAATAAGATGACGATCCTCAAAATAACTTGAACGGATTAAGAATTGAAACACGAATCTTCTGAGATACCTTGTACACTCCGGATAAGAATTAGAGAGAGTTGAATAAACATGAGAGACTTTGGATAAGAAATTTCAACATGTGAAAACATGTGAAACAAGAGGAAGGATATAATCATGACCGAAGCTTGAATTTAGTCCACCGGAGAAGAAACGAGAACGGAGAATGATGAACTTGAATCTTCCTGAGCATCTTCATGAGAATCACCGGATAAGGACATTGAAGGAAAAGAATGAAGAAACATCACATGAACAAAATGTATATTTCATTTGTGAATTTCTGGCTCCAAGAAGAAGAAGGGAGGGAGGGCGGGGAAAACAAAGACAATTTGGGATGAATGGAGTGAACACCGTTGAGAAAAGATTGAGAGTTGATCTTGCAAATGATGAAGATATTGGATTAACTTGAAGAGAAACACACCGGTTGAAAAAGAATTTAACATGACAATCTTGATGATCAAGAAGGATTAGCACTCCCATAGAAATATGAGAACACCGATTAGGAAAGGTATGGAATCAACACTTGACATCGAAGCAACTCGAATACCACAATCAAAACAAAAACAAAGGATAGATATGTTGCAACATAATCTTCACAATATCATTCGAACAGAGAATTGAACGAATGAATTCCATAAGCTTAATGGTACATCAACTTGTCGAGAAGCCACTTGGGAGAAAAAAATGATAGAATAAAACAACAAGGTACAGATGGAACAAATACATAATAGAGGTTTCGTCCCACATGTTCATGCTGAATGCCCCATGGCACGTGTTACAAAGGGTATTGCAATCCCCGGATGAGCATAGCCAAGGATCCTTTAAGATGTAACCCCCTAGTACAACAACGCCCATGATAGCCTCTCCACTAGATGTTGAACCCCAACCTCATATCATGCACCCGTTGGAAGATTACCTAAGAGCTACTTGAATCCCACCTATTAATTCCCGAAGCTTTCCGGTTATGCAATCTGGTGTTGGGGATACAGGGGAAGCCCCGCATATCACTCAACTAATAAATCCTACATCCAGCTGTATCCATCCGTCAACACATAACCAGGCACCTTCGGAAACTGTTTACCTCGGACCTTCGAAACGCATCCGCTATACTAGCTGTGGCAATACTCTCGAACTATCCCCCAGTACTGGGTGACATCGGGGTTATCTCACCACCAGACATGCATAGAAGAGTTTTCGATGTCGGCCGCCTCTGGTATTCTAGAACCAATACAATACATTTGTGACGACAACACCTCGGAGCTCAACTCCCCGGGACACTGCCACAACCCCTAAATGACAGGAGGCACCAAGAACAATGTTCTCGTCACAAAGATATCGGAACAATCCAAACAATACCCGCGTGATCCTAAAACAAATTGGTGAAATTTTGAGAATAGTGAAGATAAAACAACGTCAGGAGTCCTCACCAGAGCGACGAAGGGGATGCGGAGTAAAAAGAAATCCTACTCTCCGATATATATATGACTCAAAACATTTTGTGTGTGTGCCTAGACTCAACCGTCAGCGGTTCAATCAATCAGGGGGCTCCTAGGTCGGAGAAGGCTCTGAATACCAACTTGTAATGCCCAGGATGCGACTATATCTCCTACGTGTCGAGGCATGACTTAGAGACATAAGCGCATTCTGGAATGATCGCAAGCGTGGTATCTTTGCACAACTCATGTAAAAGAACATGGATGAAAGAGTAAAATAGTTGGCTTACACTCGCCACGTCACACAATGAATACAATATCATACATTCATCCAAATAACACAGGGTCCGACTACGGACGATATCCAAACGAGAAAAGATACCACGGACACAAGTCATGATCGCCCCTAGTAGGAACCACTATACATAACATAAAAACGACCACGCTCTTCATCGAACTCCCAGAGAAGTTCTGATCCATCCCCTGCATTGTTCTTGGTTGTACCTACATCTGGTGTGTGTTGTAATCTGTGAGTCACAAGGACTCAGCAATCCCATTTTCGGGCATCAAAACTAACAAAGCCTTTAGGTGTGGAGAGGTAAATAAAGTGTTTGCAGCAAGCACTACGCAACTAGCTTACGAGTTCAGAGCGAGAGGAGAATATGTGCCAATGGTCGCCAAAGATGATCAAGAAGTGATCCTAGCTGCTCACGTTCATGCATAACCCCACCGTGTTCACTTTCCGAAACCCCTTCGAAAATAGACCATCACGGTACTCACACAGGTAGTGTATGTTGGGGAACATAGTATTTCAAAAAAATCCTACGATCACGCAAGATCTATCTGCTAGATGCATAGCAACGAGAGAGGAGAGTATGTCTACGTACCCTCGTAGACCGAAAGCGGAAGCGTTTATCAATGTGGTTGATGTAGTCGTACACCTTCACGATCCGTCCCGATCTAGTACCGAACGTACGGCACCTCCGTGCTCAGCACACGTTCAGCTCAATGACGTCCTCGCCTTCTTGATCCAGCAAGACGGGCGAAGTAGTATATAAGTTCCGACAGCACGACGGCGTGGTGACGGTTGTTGATGAAGAACAATCTTTGCAGGGCTTTGCCAAGCACTACAGAAACTAGATGGAGATTAAACTAGAGGGTCGGGGTTGCCGGCACACGGCTTGGTGTATCTTGATGTGTCTTGGGTGCTAGCCCTACCCCTCTATTTATATTTTGAGCCTTGGGGTCTAAACTTGTAGTAAAAGCCTGCACAAAGTCGGTTTCACCCAAAAGGCAAGAGTCCTTCTCAGACTCCAGGGCCAGACGCCAGGGTTCCGGCGTCTAGACCCAGACGCCAGGGACCCTGGCGTCTGGCCCCTGGACTCCGCAAAACTTCCTTTTGTGCTTTCCAAAAACCTTGTGGGCTTTCCCCTTTGGCCCAAATAAAGTGTTCTCGTACCCAAACATTTCGGGAAACATCCGGAACCCTTCCGGAGGTTAAACACTATTATCACATATATCAAACTTTATCTCCGGACCATTCTGTAGTTCCTCGTCATGTCCGTGATCACATCCGGGACTCTGAATAACATTCGATCACCAACATACATAACTCATTAAATACTATATCGTCAACGAACGTTTAAGCGTGCGGACCCTACGGATTCGAGAACTATGTAGACATGACCAAGACATCTCTCCGGTCAATAACCAATAGTGGAACCTGGATGCCCATATTGGCTCCTACATATTCTACGAAGATCTTTATCGGTCGAACCGCATAACAACATACATTGTTCCCTTTGTCATCGGTATGTTACTTGCCCGAGATTCGATTGTCGGTATCTCAATACCTAGTTCAATCTCGTTACCGGCAAGTCTCTTTACTCATTCCTTAATAATCATCTCGTGACTAACTCATTAGTCATTTGCTTGCAAGGCTTATTATGATGTGCATTACCGAGAGGGCCCAGAGATACCTCTCCGACACTCGGAGTGACAAATCCTATTCTTGATCTATGCCAACACCACAAATACTTTTGAAGACACCTGTAGAGCATCTTTATAACCACCCAGTTACGTTGTGACGTTTGATAGCACACAAGGTGTTCCTCCGGTATCCGGGAGTTGCATAATCTCATAGTCACAGGAACATGTATAAGTCATGAAGAAAGCAATAACAGTAAAACTAAACGATCATAGTGCTAAGCTAATGGATAGGTCTTGTCCATCACATCATTCTCCTAATGATGTGATCCCGTTGATCAAATGACAACACATGTCTATGGTTAGGAAACACAACCATCTTTGATCAACGAGCTAGTCTAGTAGAGGCATACTAGGGACACTCTGTTTTGTCTATGTATTCACACATGTATCAAGTTTCCGATTAATACAATTCTAGCATGAATAATAAACATTTATCACGATATAAGGAAATATAAAATAACAACTTTATTATTGCCTCTAGGGCATATTTCCTTCAGTGTATTCTTAAGGATATGGTGTCAAGTTATCTACAACCGGATATTAACAAATTCCCATCTGCCACATAACCGTGGGCACGGCTTTTGAAAGTTCATAACCCTGCAGGGGTGTCCCATCTTAGCCCATCACAAGCTCACGATCTGCGAAGTCGCAACTCCATGTTGGGAAGACCCGAGTATTCTCGGAATCCCGTGCTCAAGATATTTCGACAAAGGTAAAACTAATCCAGCAAGACCTCCCGGCGTGCCGACACCCTGATAGTAGCCGCACGTATCTCGTCTCAGGCCACGACCGAATGGGACAGCCTACAGGAAAATACCAGATACCTCGGGTTTCCCCAAGGCAGCCCTGCAGTCCGCCCAGTTGGACCAACACTCATGAGGAGCACTGGCCCGGGTTGTTGATTAAGAACTCGGGTTTATAACTCCCTATGCAAGTTTTAGTTGTTAGGCAAATGTAGTACCAATGTTGGGCCTTACTGGAAAAGCTTTAAGCAGAGCGAATTATCAAGGGGGGCCCATAAACCCCAACCATGTTAGGAACGCAAAATCAAGGAACATAACACCGGTTTATCGGGTCCTAAGGTGGCATGAGTGGAACAAAACACCAAGCAGAAGGCTAAGCCTTCCACCCATTACCAATATATATGTGCATTAACTTAATTAAGATGAATATTGTGTTATCCCAATAACAAGTCCGAACATGGAGCAATCTTCAAAACTTCACCTGCAACTATCAATGCTATAAGAGGGGCTGAGCAAAAGCGTACTTAGCCAATCAATGGTCTGCTAGGAAGGCGGTTAGAGTGTTTCATGGCAACATAGGAGGCTGACAAAACAGGAATAGGCATCGAGGCATATCTAAAGAGCGATACAACTAGCAAGGCAAAGATAGAGGTGATATTGGGGAATGGTCATCTTGCCTGTAAAATCCACGAAGGGATCGTAACCTTGCTCCTCAAACTCAGTCTCGATAGGAACCTCGAACTCCGAATTGTCACCGGGCTCTTAGCAACACAACAATACAAACACCTGAACAACAATCAATCATCATGCAATGCTCAAACACATGATGCAAGACATGATGCATATGTGCATGGACATGATATGATGCATCTCAAAGGAACATGATGAGTGCACATGTGGCATGGCATGATGCAAGAACACAATTCATGTAAAGGGACAAACATGTAAAAGAGTGCAAGAACAACCATATTCACATATGTAGTTTTTATTACTTGAACTAACCAAGCACCCGACAAGTTTTAAAAGTTGCTTAGCATGGCAGGGAATGCAACTTGAGACCAACAACATCATGCAAGCATTTTAAATGGGCCGGAAGGAACAAACAACAATTCCGGAAACTCCCATGTGCATATAATAACATGTAGAACAGATCTGTGGTAACCATATTTTATAGTTGTTAAACATGTAAAGTAACAACATTATGTTATTCTACACATTTTTCCACCCCATTTACATATAAATTTTATTAAATTTGGAGCTATGGTTATTTAGTTATGAATTAAACAAGTTTGAACATGTTATTTAGCAAATTAAAGCAAACAACAGTTTAAACATTTTAAACATGCACGAAAGTTGGTTATTATGAATCTACACTGAATTCTAAGCAATTTTCATATCTAAGTTTTTACATATGATGCACAGTTGTGGAGTTATTAAATGCATGAAGACTAAGGGGTTTTCTGAAAAACTGATGTTCTTTGGAATTAGACAAATTCACAGCGAAGGAAAAAAACATAAACGGGCTGAATCTAGCAAACTGGGCCAGATCCGACTGGGCGAGGGGCGGCTCACCTTGTGGGCTTGTCCCAGGTCGGTGGAGGAGGCGGCCTGGCAGGCCGACGGAGGCTGGGCTCGAGGCGGCAGCGCGCTGGACCTACGGGAGCAGCGGATTGGGCGGAGTTAACGGGCGCGGTCGCCATCCTCCCGCTCGAACCCGTCGGGAAGAAGCAGGACGACGGCAGCTGGGGGCGAAGAACGGAAACGCGGCGGCGGGATCCACGGCTGGGAAGGCGCGTGGAGGCGGGGAACGGTCGGATCTGGGCAGCGGCGTGAGCTGCTAGCGACGACGGCGACCCAGTTCGCAATGGCGAGAACCGGACATGGGTGAGGGACTTGGCGCGACAGCTTCAGGGGATGCAGGGTGTGGTCAACAGTGACGGTGGGGACGCGAGAGGGACCTCGATGGGGAGCTCAGGGAAGCGGCAGCGTCCATGGTTAGTGCTCGGGGCGGCCATGCCGCTTGGAGCCCCTGTTGGTGGCGACGAAGACAGGCGGAGGCGCTCCTGCCAGTTGACGGTGAGGGGAATGGTGGAGACAGGCCAATCTAGATGAGGGGAGGCGGATCCCAGCGAGGGGCTTGGCACGAGGTGGGCAGGACCGACACTCAGGATGAGCTGCTTTTGTGGGCACGAGGGGAAGCAGGAGGAGCTCGGGGCTCGGGCACGCGAGGCTGCTCGGGGAGGTCGTGCTCCTCTCCTCTGGATTGAGCGAAGCAGAGGCCCTCGGGTGCCGTGATTGGAGGCAGCAACGAGGAGGGACTCCGGTGGTGAGGCAGTTCAGCGGGAGGAGCGAGAGGCACGGGGAATGGAGGGAAGACGGCGGCACTGGTTGGGTTTGGATGGCACTAAAAACACGAGAGGGGGTCGGAGGCTGCGGTGGCGATGGGTAGTTGGATGGATGGGGATCGAGAGGTGGAGGCTTGAGCGCTGGTTGGAGGGAGATGGATCCGGGACGATCCCGGTGAAGATGTGAGCGACTGGCGGCGGAGGAGGAATGGATGGATGGGACTACCTAGACTAGGGTTTGGCTTGCTATTTATATATAGGGGCTAATGGAACGGAGTTTTTGGACCCTCCGATCGTAATCGGACGGTCTGAGATAAATAGGTTAGGTAGTCCAAATAAGAAAATGGAGATGTTTTATGGATGTTTGGGGATGATCCGGACACAACGGTCATGACTGCTCGGGTCGGGTTCGGGAGAAGTTTTCGGACTAGGTTGCGAAGGTGGTCGGTGACTGTGCAGAGAGGCTCAGGCGGTCAGACAACAAAACAACGGTTGGTCTTGAAACAGACAACGAAGGCAAGGAGGAGAAGCGGGAACTATGAACTACTATGGGTTTTATGAAAACGTGCGGATGCAATGCGGATGATGCGATGATGAAATGCAACAAACACAATAAATCACATGGTGACAACAAAATAATTGGAAGTCTTTTGGAGCGCCGGTCTTGGGGCGTCACACTAGTCGGCCCGACCCGACCAGGCCCAAAAAAGCCTGACCCGGCCCGACCCGACCTTGTCCACAGGCCGGGCTTGGGCCTTGATTTCAAGCCAGTCGGCCGGGCCGGGCCTGGTCTCGTCATATTTGCGCATTACCGAAGAAGCCCGGCCCGAGGCCCGACGGCCTTTTAGCGTAATGATCGGGCTCGGGCCCGATTTTTAGGCCCGACAGCCGAGCCGGGCTCGGGCCTGGATTTTTTGCGTCGGGCTTTGGTCAGCCCAGCCCGAAGCCCGGCCCGACAGATGGCCAGATATAATGTAGAGAGTGTGGGTTTGACCGAGTTAGTGTGCTGATGGTGATGCATAGTTTTAACAAGTACGTCATTTCTATTTTGTTGTGGTTTGTGTTTTTCCTCGTAGAGCCTCAACAATAGATGATGAAGAATATACTGATGGATACTTCTCAACTGGCTTTTCAACAAGTGCAGTCGATGCCATGAGCCAGTGCTGCGAGGCTGCTACAAGCGTTGTTGTGATGGCTGCTGAAACGTCGCCGGGGGCAGTATCGTGATGAGTGTCATTGATTTGTAGACCGATGTTGTGATGGTTGCAGTAACGCTTTAATGGTTCTTCGGAGCTGCGAGGGGTGTTGTGATGGTCACCGCACTGCAATGGGCATCTGAAGCTGTGGGCGGGTTTTGTGATGGTCGTTGCCATGTTGAAATTGGTGTGTGTGGAGTTGTCACTAGTACGAGAACCCATAATTAGCGGCATTCGTATGTGAGCACTGGAAGTGTTCAAGCTGAGTGCTGTCAGTGCAGCGCTGCTGGTAAGTTGAGACTAGCAGCGTTCACACTGGATGCTGCTAAAGGCAGTGCTTTAGCAGCGTGCACATGGAACGTTGCTAATGGTTTTACTGCAGCAACGTGCACACTACTAAGTCGGTACGACTCGGTGGTGTTTGCTTAACGTGAACGCTACTAAAGCTGGATAAATCTAGTGGTGTTTTGAGTCCATAGAACACTGCTAGTTTCAGTTTCCCGAATATAAAGATATTAAAACATTTTCTATATTACCCATGACTTTGAATTTGAACGGAATTTGAATCATCGCGCGATTAACAACAGTAATCGTGGTGACGTGGCAACATTAGTAGAGGGTTACTGTAGCTTAATTATCCGGGCGTCACAATTCTCCTGCACTATAAGAAATCTCATCCCGAGATTTAAGAGATGGAGTAAGGTGGAAAGGTCTGGTTACGAAATTCTAACGAATCTTCTCGGTCTAGGTTGCTCTTCTCGAAGAGGTCGATCCATTGCATTGATATCTTCATTCCTCTGTTTCAGGCCATCATGATGAAGTCATCATCCTTTCTTTGGAAGTTCCATCGTACTTACGAAAAAGGATAAGGGGTATCTTTGGAAGAACTAACCTCTACGAGGTCGCTTATCTGGTCGATAACATGAGGGAAGGTGGCGGAAAGTAACTCTCAAATTGAAACTTAAGAAAATATAGAGAGCAAAGTAAGGAGGTGTCATGGGAAGTTTCAAGCGACAGGGAATCGTTCGATGCCTGAAATAGGGCGTGAAAGGGGTTCAGAGCAACGAGAATAAGTATTGTGTCGGATATGAGATTAGATCATCTCTAGGAAGGTGGCCCGTGAATTACATACGAAGTCAAGCACGAGGAATAGCTTTGGCAGCAGAGGTGTACATGAGAATTATGTTTCGATCCTATGGAACTGTGGGTTATGGGCCCACCATGTGGTTAAAAGTAGAAGGAGCGGTGACATCTAGCACGGTTATGATTTTAGAGGGTAGCCTATTAGTTATGCCGGCAACAACGTTGGTACCAAGGGTGAGGGACGAAGAGAACCATTTTCCTGCTCATTGAACGAGGCGGACCAATAGGCAAGGTTCTCGTCCATCGGTGGCTACCGGAATGTCTTCAACAATAGTAACAGGGTTATATTTGACAGGGTTGTACACTGAGGTGTTTACATAAGTAGTGAAATATTACTGCTTGGTTCATACAGATCACAAGAAAGACCAAAAAACAATGGAAAGGAAATGATAATATCATATTCAATAGAACAATGGAAAGGAAAAGGCGTTTAAACACATATTTTCGGGGTGTATCCTTCCCAAGGTCAAGCAGAGCATGATATCCATGATATGATAGACAGTAGAAACCATTTAGGTAAGGGGGATGAATCTCATGTCATTACTCATACAACGGTGTTTGGATAATTGATAAAGAAAAATTAGCATTGCTTCAAATGTCCTTATTGAAGATCAGAGTACCTCGGACATGCTTCGAGATAGCATTGACATGGTCTTCAAGCAAAGGTCAGACTTCCGATACATGAAGGATCCATCGGGAACAACTTGTAGAATAAGTCTTACAATTTCCTATGGAAGAATGGATAACCTTGCTAAAAAGCAAACTATAACAATAGGTCCTCCAACCAGGTGTGCTAGACATGACATCACCTTACCATCATATAAAGACCAATGTTATGACTCTTGGAATTATGTTCCAACCATCATATCTGACCGAGATTTAGATCTGATTGGTGTTAGGATACCTCTGACTTAGGATGCCTGAGAAGAAATGGTTCACACAAATTGACGAGATGGCATGATAAGATTCTTGGGAAATGAATTATAGAAGCAAGTTCCGAAACAAGAGTTCATCATTAACCAAGGAGAAGATGAGGATGTGGCCGATGGAGTCAGCAACAATTCACCGAGATTTCCACAATTAGGTTAACAAAGAGACGACAACTGTGAGGTCAATTGATATAATGATGTATGCTCGGGGAAAGCATACACTATTAAACACTCACCGAAATTCGCACCCGAAATATGGGTTGGGTTGCATGATCAATATTAGAATGGTGACTCAATGAACAAAAGACTTAGAATGAAACTATCGACCATTTGTTTCAAAGCAATAGGGTTGCTAGAAGTTTTGATTTCACACATCATAGTTGAATTGTCGGTATTCCGGTTAGAAACAACGCAGGGACCAAGAAATGAACGAAGATGGCGAGAAGTACTCCTATACCAAGAATTCTTAATATGCGGAGCAATTCTCACAATATCCTTGATATAATAGATGGTAATATTCCAAATTAGAACATAGTACAAGCTGGATGGCAAGTTGCATCCATAACATGAACAAATTTGTGTTGAAGGGAAGGTAATGATGTTGTCGATGGTAACTCAATTTATCAAGGGACAAGGATGGCACTTATCATCAAGAATTCGATTGATATCCTCGAAGGGGTAAAATTTTTAGTGATGAGCATGACAAAATTTGTCGAGAGGCTCCACGGAGAAGCAATCAAACAATGGCTGCATCAAGCAAAAGGACTGATGCAACGAAAGATTATTGGAACCACATATTCGACACAAACTCGGAGTCAAGTTTGCTGTTCGAGGTGAAACGATAAGACGAGGAAATCGACAAAAGCTTAGCTCATCGTCGAAAGTGTGCTCCGGGAATAAGGACCAAGTTGCTGACGTGCGCTTGAGATGCGTTGGTATTTCCCCAAAGAGGAAGGGTTGATGCAGCACAACAACGGTAAGTATTTCCCTCAGTTATGAAACCAAGGTTATCGAACCAGTAGGAGAACCACGCAACACTATGTAAACGGTACATACACACAAAGAACAAATACTTGCAACCCGACGCACTAAAGGGATTGTCAATCCCTTTCAGGTAACGGTGCCAGAAATTGACGTGTTGATGAGATAAATTTGTAGTAGATTGAAAGATGCAAATAAAACGCAGCAAGGTATTTTTGTGTTTTTGATAATATAAATCTGAAAACAAAAGTTGCAAATAAAGGAAAAGGCAAATGGCAAAATAGATCTGAAATTATATAATAGGAAAATAGACTCGGGGGCCGTAGATTTCACTAGTGGCTTCTCTCGAGAAAATAGCATGCGGAGGGTAGACAAACTACTGTTGGACAATTGATAGAAAAGCAAATAATTATGACAATATCCAAGACAATGATCATGTATATAGGCATCACGTCCAAGATTAGTAGACCGACTCCTGCCTGCATCTACTACTATTACTCCACAAATCGACCGCTATCCAACATGCATCTAGTGTATTAAGTTCATGGAAAAACAGAGTAATGCAATAAGAACGATGACTTGATGTA
Organism: Secale cereale; assembly: GCA_902687465.1. Classification (NCBI taxonomy): domain Eukaryota; kingdom Viridiplantae; phylum Streptophyta; class Magnoliopsida; order Poales; family Poaceae; genus Secale; species Secale cereale. Next base: position 67,391,359 of record LR738714.1, read on the forward strand.
GACAAGATCTATTCATGTAGGAATAGACCCCATCTTTTTATCCTTAATAGCAACGATACATGCGTGCCTTGCTGCCCCTTCTATCACTGGGAAAGGACACTGCAAGATCGAACCCATCACAAAGCACCTCTTCCCATTGCAAGATAAATAGATCAAGTTGGCCAAACAAAACCCAAACATCGGAGAAGAAATACAAGGCTATAATAATCAAGAATGGATATTAAATCAAGGAAAACCTGATCATAAACTCACAATTCATCGGATCCCAACAAACACACCGCAATAAGTCATTACATTAAATAGATCTCCAAGAGACCATTGTATTGAGATACAAAGAGAGAAGAAGCCATCTAGCTACTGCCTACGGACCCGCAGGTCTGTGGTAAACTACTCACGCATCATCGGAGAGGCACCAATGAGGATGATGAACCCCTCCGTGGTTGTGTTCCCCTGCGACGGAGTGCCAGATAAGGGCTCTAAATTGGATCTCGTGGTTCTGGAACTTGCGGCGGCTGGAATAAAATTTTGCCGACTCCCCTAGGGTTTCTGGAGTATGGTGGTATTTATAGAGCGAAGAGGCGATGCGGGAGGCCACCGAGGTGGGCACAACCCACTTGGGCTGGGTTGTGCTCCCCTCGGAGCCCCCTCTGGTACTTCTTGAGCCCATGTTGTGTCTTCTGGCCCAGAAAAATCTCCAAAAAGTTTCGTTGCATTTGGACTTTGTTTGGTATTTATTTTTTGCGATGTAAAAAACAAGCAAAAAACCAACAACTGGCACTGGGCACTATGTCAATAGGTTAGTCCCCAAAAATGATATAAAATGATTGTAAAACATCCAAGAATGATAATATAACAGCATGGAACAATAAAAAATTATAGATACATTGGAGACGTATCAGCATCCCCAAGCTTAATTCTTGCTCGTCCTCGAGTAGGTAAACAATAAAAACAGAATTTTTGATGTGGAATGTTGTCTATCATGTTCATCAAATATTCTTTTCTTTATAGCATGGACATTTGGACTTTTATATGGTTCAAAGCAATAGTCTAGTTTTGACATGAAGACTTTAATACTCAAGCATACTAACAAACAATCATGTCTTTCAAAATATCAATACTAAAGCAAGTTATCCCTAGCCCATCATGCTCAATCATTGATCCATTCATGAAACACACTCACATATTAGCTACATACAATGCTCAAGTACGATCATAGTGCCCCTTAGTTGGTGCTTTATAAGAGAAGATGGAGACTCAAATAAAAATAAAAATTGCGTAAAGTAAAAGAAATGCCCTTCGTGGAGGGAAGTAAGGATTTGTAGAGGTGCAAGAGCTCATAGCTTAAATTGAGAGATATTTTTTTGAGAGGCATACTTTTCCCGTCAACGAAATCGACTTAGAGTTTCCAATTCTTTCCATGCTAGATATATCATAGGCGGTTCCCAAACAGAAATTAAAGTTTATTCCTTTTCCACCATTCTTTCACAATCCATGGCTAACCGTATCCTTGGGTGCCCTCCATACCAACACTTTCCAAGGAATTTATTATTTGACAACATAAAGTAAATTTATTTTTCATTTCGGGACTGGGCATCCCTAATACGTTTGTCGTACTCTCGTGCAATGACAAGTGAATAAACACTCATCTTGAGAATAACACATCTAGCATGGAAAAATATCGGCCACCCCTCACCGCCTCGTGAGCGGTACAAGCACACAAAACATGAGTTTATTTTGAAATTTAGAGATGGCACATACAAATTTTCTTAGAACATCAAGGGAATACCGCATATAGGTAGGTATGGTGGACTCATATGGCAAAACTGGGTTAAGGGATTTTGGATGCACAAGTATTATCTCTACTTAGTACAAGTGGAGTCTAGCAAATAGATTGAGAAGTGACCAACCAAGAAACGAAAAATCACATAAGCGAGCATTGAAAATATCTAACACGGAATAATGCACCACAAGTAGGATGTAATTGCATTGCATAACTATTGGCTTTCGTTCTTGCATAGGGAATCACAAACCTTAACATCAATATTCTTACTACAACATAATTACTCATTAACATGGCTCACATATCACTATCATCATATATCAAAACTATTACAAAGAATCAAGTTTATTTTGTCCAATGATCTTCACGAAAGTATTTATCATACCCCTCTTGAATATGTATCATATTGGGACTAGTTTTATGTGTTGCTTTTGATAAGCTCAAACAAATATAAGTGAAGAACATGAGCATAATATTTTCTTCTCTCAAATTAGTCTAAGTGAAGCATGAGAGACTTTCTTCAAAAATAACAAAGCACACCGTGCTGAAAAAGACATAAGTGAAGCACTAGAGCAATTCCATAGCTCTCAAAAAAATTAAGTGAAGCAAAGAGAGCAATTCTAACAAGTCATAGCACAATTTTGGCTCTCTCAAATGGGTGTGTCCAACAAGGATGATTGTGACAAAATAGAAAACAAAACAAGCAAAGACTCATATCATACAAGACGCTCCAAGCAAAACTCATAATATGCGATGAATAAAAATATAGTCTCAAGTAATATACCGATGGTCGTTAGAAGAAAGAGGGGATGCCACTTAGGGGCATCCCCAAGCTTAGTTGCTTGATACTTCTTGAAAATTATCGGTGCCTCGGGCATCCCCAAGCTTAGCCTTTTGCTAATCCTTATTCCTTGATCCATCGTGATCTCACCCAAAACTTGAAAACTTCAATCACATAAAACTCAACAAAACCTCGTGAGATCTGTTAGCATAACAAAACTAATATTTACTCTAGGTATTGTAGCAAACCAATTCATATTTTGTAATTGTATTATATCTACTGTATTCTAACTTTTCCATGGAAAAAACTCTTCAAAAGAAACCATAGATAAATCAAAACAAGCACATAACACAATGAAAACATAATCTATCAAAAACAGGACAGTCTGTAAAGATGCGATTTCTTATCATACTTCTGTAACTCTAAATTTTTTGAAAATTAGGATAACGTGGAAAATTTGTATCCGAATAATGTATAAAATATTCAAGAGTTTATCACGCTCCAGTAATCATCATAAATTCTAAACTCCGGATGCAAAAGTTTGTGAATTTCAATGCAATCAAATAACCTATCAACCAAATCATCCCAAAGGCGTTGCTTGGCACAAACACTAATTCAAACCACAAAACACATCTAATAAGAGGTATAATTGGGTATTTTATTGAAAACATCAAGAAAAACAAAAAGCAAAAAGATACAAGTTGGGTTGCCTCCTAACTAGCGCTATTGTTTTACGCCCCTAGGTAGGCATAACACCAAGATCTCAAGTGTTGTCATCTTTGGTCTTTGCCACTTTAGTAAGGGCCTTTTCATATCCAGGAGGCTCTTTGCGCTTCTCGAAATTTTCTGGAAAGAAACCATCTTGAGATCTAAAATATCCAACCATTTATTGCAAAGGGTAATCAATGTATTCAAGCGATTGATAGTCCCATTGATATGTTTGAGAGGTTCATTATATTTTTGTAATTCAACCATATGTTTGTGCAAATCACAGAGTTTGTCAAAAAATTAAACTCCCTACCCGGTGAAAGAAAACCCTTTCTTTTGTGGTGGAACCCCCAAAATTCCTTCTAAGGTTTCATAGGAAGTATTAGCATCAAGCTCAATAAAATTCCCTTTAGCAGCAAAATCTAAGAGTTGTCTATAAACCCACAATTCATCGGATCTCAACAAACACACCGCAAAAAGAGATCACATCGAATAGATCTCCTCGAAGACCGAGGAGAACTTTTGTATTGAGATCCAAAGAGAGTGAAGAAGCCATCTAGACACTAGCTATGGACCCGAAGGTCTGTGGTAAACTACTCACAACTCATGGTGAGGCGATGATGATGATGTAGAAGCACTCCGTGGTAGATCCCCCCTCGGGCGGAGCTCCGGAATAGGCCCCAAGATGGGATCTCACGGGAACAGAAGGTTACAGCTATGAAACTAGGGATTTCTCTGTTCGTTTGATGGTTTCGGGGTACGTAGGCTTAGATAGGACGAAGAAGGGCACCGAGGGCCTTACGAGGGACCCACACAACAAGGGGGCGCGCCCCCGACCCTCGTGGGCACCACGTGTGTGGGGACCCCGACTTAAAAGTCGAGATCATCAAATGCACGTGTACAGTGATCCGAGAGATCAATGCTCACTAAACACACAGAAGCTGAATAACAAGAGTCTTACATCCATACATACCGTCTTACACAAATTATGACCATTATGGCCAAGTCTTACATAGATAAAGCCTCAAGGGCTGAATAGCAAATAAACTCGAATAGCGGAAGTCTTCGTAGATAAGTAGAACCCATGCCATCTGCCTTAACCCTATAGGCATTCTGACTAGCAAAGCGTCCTAGTTCGCACGTTCGTCTCCATAGAATTCTTCTTCAAATTCTTGCTCCTCCATGCCTGGCCAATTAAATAACCAGTGGCAAGCCAATGAGTACTTTGAATGTACTCGCAAGCAACCCATGATTTGGTTCAAGATAACAATGCAAATTGTAAGACAATAAGCAACTTAGCTACAAGCTAGACAAGACATTCTGCCATCTGTGAGCCATGCATCAATGTACTTGGGTAACCTCGAAGACAGGTTACAGATATCAACATAAATAAGGTTCAAATCATACCTGGTTCTTTCAACGAGTCAAGTCACCACCTTGACTGAACACACACACACTTCCACCGAGATTGTAAAATTCTGGACATAGTTTAAGTAGCACCTCCCAACTGTCCATGACCGTGGACACGGCTATTCGAATAGTTTTACACTATGCAGAGGTTGCACACTTTACCCACAAGATCCGGGAAGCTTTCGTGTCACCCACGATCCCACAGTACCTCAAGCACTCGGGGGAAGCACCCAGTCATTACCTTTCCCTAGACGACACTAACATAGGGTCCACTCGTTGGTGCACGGCCCTCGTGTACAACCGATAGATCGTGGGACTTGCCCTTTTTACAATGTCACGCATACACGAAGGGACCAACGGTGTGTCCGGTGCGCTGTAAAAACAGTCATGGTCGCCTATCCAAGCACGACCCCGTCCCGGGAGTGACATCAAGTCTCCCCCGTCACTAGTAATGTGGGCACCATGCTAGTATCAGCCTAAGTAATCAATAATGCCCCGTCCCATAAGGGGTAGAGTGGTTGCACATGTTTGGTTGGGACGGTAATCACACATAAATCTAATCCATCATTTTACCCACACACGAGAACTTTCTTGGCACACCACTTCTTTCTCAAGTGATGACCTTAACTCAACATCACCCTCAGGCATTAGGGGCACCCGATGTTTTTTTTGAAAAGAATGCAACCATGAAGGATTCATGGCACATATGCATCACTATGCATCACAACTAATTCTTTTGTCATTACATCTAAGCACATGGTAAAGATCATGAGTAGGGATATGCATCATGTGGTGGCTCTCAACAAGTTTACCACCGTCACTCTTTATCATCATGCATTCGGAAATAAAAGTGTTCCGAGGAACAAAGGGGTATCATGGTCAAAGGGCTGCTTGCCTGGATTGGCTTAGTCTTCAAGGTCTTCAAATCCTTCCCCTCCTCCTTCTTCAGCAACTTCGTCAAACACGGTATCTAACCGTCGCAATAAATAACGGAAAAATAAGATAATAATAAAAACAGAAAAATCATAGTGCTCATAAAAATGTCAACTTATTTTTATAAAATACTAGAGGGAAAACTAAGATGGCAAAAATACTTTGTTTGGGATTTGGAGTGATAGAATGGGGTATAAGATTTTTTGAACAGAGGTTTTAGTGTTCAAATTTAGATTTAAATTTGAACAGAACAGAAAAGGTTCATGGATATGGGTGAAAGTGATATCATTAAATAGGTTGGAATTTTACAAGTTTTTAGGAACTGGAATTATTTCATTTGGATTAATATTTAATCCTATGGAATTATTTGAAAAACCTAGAGAAAAGAAAAGGAAAAGGGCTACTGTGCAACTGGGCCAGAAAGGCCACAGTGCAGCAAGCCCAGAAGGAAAACAGCCCAGCGCGCTGGTGCCTACGTGCGCGCCAAGTTTCAAACCTGACGGGCGGGGCCCAGGCGTCAGCGAGAGGGGAGAGAGATGAGGGAGAGGAGAGACTGACAGGCGGGGCCCGCCTGTCATCCCTAACCCTCCGGCAGAGGGCCGGCGAGCTCACCAGCGGCGATGCAGGGCACGGCGAGGGCAGGCGAGGGCACGGCAAGACTCAGCGTCGAGTCGCCGTTCTGGTGGAGGTGGAGTTGGTCGCCGGGGTTGCCTGGTTCGCCGGCGGCGAGGTCACGCGGCGGAGGAGCTTCGGGTGGTGGTGGTTCGGTCCGTTTTCGGCAGCTGCAGAGATGGGAAACGAGGGGGAAATGATCAGTGAGGTTCGGCGGTTTCAGATCGAGGCTCAAGGATAGCGGGGACGGCTCGTAGCGAGCAGACGACGGCGAGCCGCCGCGGCAGAGCTCGAGCTCGATCTCGAGGTCGAGAGCTTTTGGGAGAGAACTGGGAGCGTAGGGGGGTGCTTGAGTGAGCTCAGAGGCGAGTGATGGAGAGGAGAGGGCTCGAGGAGGCCTTTATATAGGCGGACGGCGGTCCGCCGAGGAGGTGTGTGCCGGCGAGCTCGTTGTGGTCGCTACAGGCCACGGGGGCTCGTCGGGGCGTGTCTGGGGTGCTTGTGGGTGTGGTTCACGACCAGAGAGGGGAAGGGAAGGAGCGGGGGAAGGCTCCAGAGAGTTGCGCGTGTGAGGCCGGAGATTGGAGCTCGCGAGCGGCCAGCGCGCGTGCGAGGGAGACCACAGGAGGGAGAAGGAGGAGGGGGACAGGGCCGTGGCCTGTCGCGGACGTCGAGGCACCTCGACTGGCGTAAGGGGCAGGCTCGAGGTGGTCGGGCGCTGGGGATTGGGGGTGGCTACAGTGCGGGAGCGCACTGTAGCGTGCTCCAGAGCGCCCATATGGTCGGCATGGCCGTGTCCCACACGCTCTGGGCGCGGCCATCGTGTCCATTGGCTCTAGGGGGAGTAAACAACGTAGGAGGAGCATTGGATGACAGGGAAAGCTTCTAGAAGAAGAGAGGGCTGAGATAGAATGGTGACAACTGCTGTCCAGAATGCAAATTGGTGTTTTACCCCTACTCAATCATTGAGCTGATACCAGGGGAGAGTTACTGGAGGTGCAAGGGAGCGTGAGGAAGCTGTGGTAAAAAGTTGGGCTCAAGGAGAATAAGGAAAGAGGTGAAAGTGGTAATTTTGGAAAATCACCAGAAGGTGTTTGATGTGGTTTTGAGCAACCAAATGATTTCCACTAGACATGAGACTTAACAGGATTAAATGCTATATAGAAATAGGATGTTCCACCAAGTTTGGGCTCATTTGAAGAAACTTGCCAATGTAACTTTGGTGAACCCTAGAAATCAACAGAAATGGATTTACCAAGTTTGAGTTAAGCAAATCATCCCTACTTGATGCACCACTTGGTGTAGTGTCATAATTTGGGGTTGTGATCATGCCCATAAAGTTTGAAGTCCCAAGTAAAAAGTTGGTAATGTAAAGTTGTTCAAATTTGAATCTGAACAAAAAGGGTTTTGGGGTACTCTGATCAAGTTACCCTTCTCTAAAACTTGTGCCATTTGGTCTAGATGCATTATTAGACCATTCTCGGATGTGTACCAAGTTTGAGAGCATTTGGTCAAGTTTGGCAATGTAAAGTTGCTCAAACTTCAAAAATGGACATAATGGTTTTGAGGGGTTTTGATGATGTTTTATTGCTTCCCAGGGTATGGGGCTTGGCAAGATCATAAAATATGTCATATATGACATGATAGAATTTCCCTGGAATTTTTAGAGAATATTTCCTTCGTAAATATTTCAAAAGCTTGAAATATCTAGAAACGGTTTCTGAGGGATTTGTCCAATATTTTGAACATGACCAAGTGTTGAAACTCTTATATATGGAAAATATATGTCCTAAGAGTCTCCCTGAATTTTGGCAAATATTTTTGAAATAGTAAAATAAATTTTCCCTATTAAAGACCATTTCTGGCCTTAAGAAAAAGCTTTTAAATAAAATAGGAAAATAACTTTTAAAATTATATTTTTGTGGTTTATGGGAGTCCTATATCTACTAGGTTTCAAATATACTCTTTGAAATATTTTTCTCACCCTAAATCAAGTACTTGTAGTGCAAACCTCAATTCAGGGGTTTTTGGAAAACTAATTTTTGAAAATACATTTTGGCCAAATTATTTTTGTAAGAAAATACTATACTGATATATACACTTGGTACGATCATTGGGCAGAAGTTTGGGGTAAGGAGTTGAAATATATAAGAGGGAGTAGTTGACTTTAATGAGCACTTGAAAATCACAGAGAGAAAAACTAAATTCCAAATAAAAGCCAAATGATGCCAAAATGCAGGGTGTGACAGACCTACCCCCCTTACAAGAATCTCGTCCCCGAGATTCCTAAACTAGGTCTTAAAAGAGATCGGGATACTCGGATCTAAGATAGTCTTCACGTTCCCAGGTTGCTTCTGCTTCCGTGTGGTTGCTCCACTGGACCTTGAAGTACTTGATGGTGCGGCTTCGCGTCCTTCGTTCTGCTTCATCTAGAATGCGAATGGGCTTCTCGCGGTAGGTCAAATCAGGCTGAAGATCGATGGCTTGGTGATCGACATCCTTGTAGAGATCAGGCTTGTCCGGAACTTGGAGACACTTCCAGAGTTGTGACACGTGGAATACATTGTGCACATCGAATAGCTCAGGTGGTAGTTCCAACTGGTAAGCCACTTCTCCTCGTCGTGCAGTGATTTCAAAGGGACCAATGAACCTTGGTGCGAGCTTCCCTTTAACGTGGAAACGCTTAGTTCCCTTCAGAGGAGTTACTCGTAGGTACACATGGTCTCCGACACGGAAACTCATATCTCGACGATGATTGTCAGCATAGCTCTTCTGCCTTGATTTGGCGGCCTTCAATCGTTCTCTGACTAGTTGGACTTGCTCTTTTGCTTCGCGGAGAATATCTGGTCCAAAGACTAGCCCTTCTCCAGTCTCTGACAAGTTGAGGGGTGTGCGACACTTGTGTCCGTACAACACCTCAAATGGTGCCATCTGAAGGCTCGACTGATAATTGTTGTTATAGGTGAACTCGGCGAAAGGGAGGCAATCTTCCCACTTGGCTCCATATGCCAAGACACAGGCTCGGAGCATGTCTTCGAGAATTTGATTTACTCGCTCTGTCTGACCTTCGGTCTGCGGGTGGAAAGTCGTGCTGAAAGACAACTTGGTTCCCAATGCTTCTTGGAACTTCTTCCAGAACCTTGAGGTAAACTGGGTTCCTCGATCTGATACAATCTCCTTGGGAACACCATGAAGGCTTACGATTCTGTCGATGTAGAGAGTTGCCAGCTGGTTGCCATCATAGGTAGTCTTGACAGGAATGAAATGGGCTACTTTGGTCAAATGGTCGACTATGACCCAGATGGAGTCATGTCCTTTATTCGACCTTGGTAATCCAGTGATGAAGTCAATTCCGACTTTATTCCACTTCCACTCAGGAACCTTGAGTGGTTGGAGCAATCCAGCGGGTCGCTGATATTCAGCCTTGACCCTTTGGCACACATCACACTTTGCAACATAGGTTGCAATCTCTCTTTTCATCCCGTGCCACCAGAATCTTTCCTTCAAGTCTTGATACATCTTGGTTCCTCCGGGGTGGATGGAATACAGAGTGTCGTGGGCTTCTTGCAGGATCAAGTTCTTCAGCTCCTTCTTGTTTGGTGCGCAGATGTGGCCTTTGTACCAAACAATCCCGTGCTCGTCCTCGGAGAATCCTGGGGCCTTGCCTAGCTTCATCTTCTTCTTGATGCCTTCAATGCTTGCGTGCCCACCTTGTGCCTTCTGGACTTCGTCCATTAGGGTTGGTTTGACTTTCAAATGGTCTAGAAATCCATGGGGAACCAATTCTAAACTGAATCGTTCCAGCTCTTCAAATAGGGCTGGCTGCCTTCTTTGAATTATGGCATTCAGGGAGCAAGCCTTTCTGTTTAAGGCATCGGCTACCATGTTAGCCTTCCCGGGGTGATATTAAACACTAAGGTCATAATCCTTGATTAGTTCCAACCATCTTCGTTGCCTCATGTTCAATTCCTTCTGGGTGAAAATATACTCTAGATTTTTGTGGTCTGTGTATATCTCACGCCGTTTGCCTAGGAGGTAATGTCGCCATGTCTTCAAGGCATGAACCACTACTGCTAACTCAAGATCGTGAGTAGCGTAGTTCTCTTCATGAGGTCGTAGCTGCCTTGAGAGGTAAGCTATGACTCGACCTTCTTACATCAGAACGCTTCCCAATCCGGTTCGAGAGGCATCACAATATATCACGAACTCCTTGTGAATATCAGGTGTTGCCAGAACTGGGGCGGTGGTCAATCTCTTCTTGAGCTCTTGGAAGCTTTCTTCGCATTTTGGCATCCATTCGAACTTCTTGACCTTCTTCAAGAGCTGAGTCATTGGCCGAGCAATGCTAGAGAATCCTTCCACGAATTTGCGGTAATAGCCCGCAAGTCCGAGGAAGCTTCTGACTTCCTGGACGGTCGTTGGAGATTGCCATTGGTTCACAACTTCGATCTTCGCGGGATCAACTGACAATCCTTCCTCGGTCAAGACATGACCTAAGAATCCAACTTTATGCAGCCAAAACTCACATTTGCTGAATTTGGCGTATAGTTGGTGCTCTCGAAGCTTGTCCAGGACCATCCTCAAATGCTGCTCGTGCTCTTCCTCCGTCTTCGAGAAGACAAGAATGTCATCAATGAAGACAACAACAAACTTGTCCAAATATTCCATGAAGACTTTATTCATGAGATACATGAAGTAAGCTGGGGCATTGGTTAACCCTAAGGGCATGACCGTGCACTCGTACAGGCCATATCTTATTACAAATGCCATCTTCGGAATATCCTGGGGTCTGATCTTCAGCTGGTAATACCCAGATCTGAGGTCGATCTTGGAGAACACCTTGGCTCCGTTGAGTTGATCAAACAGATCTTCAATCTTGGGAAGTGGATACTTGTTCTTGATTGTAACCTCATTGAGGGAACGGTAGTCAATGCATAAGCGGATGGTACTGTCCCTCTTCGCCACAAACATAACATGTGATCCCCAAGGGGAGGCACTTGGGCGGATAAATCCCTTCCCGAGCTGCTCTTCCAGTTGCTTCTTCAACTCGACTAATTCTTCTGTCCCCATTCTATAAGTATTCTTGTAGATGGGTCCTGCCCCAGGCACGAGCTCGATGAGGAACTCAATGTCACGGTCAGGGGGCATTCCCGGTAGCTCATCTGGAAAGACATCGGGGTACTCGCATACTACCGGCACTTGCTCTAGTCCAACTTCAGACAGACAGTTGACTTGAGTGGTTTGAGCAGAAGAGGAGTTGGAAGCAAACTTAACCTTGACTCCTTGGTCATTGGTCACAGTGACAGTCCGATTGGCACAGTCTAATAAGCCTTGGCGCTTCCTGAGCCAATTCATAATGAGGATCACATCCAAGCCTTGTGATCTCAGGACGATAAGGTCTGCTAGGAATTCTACCCCGTTAATGATGATACTGACTCCCTTACAGCCTATCTTGGCTCTCATCTCTGCTCTGGGGGTTTGTACCACCATGGGGTTATTCAGGGGTGTAGGGGTCATGCCACTTTTTAATGCAAATATTTGAGTGACAAATGAATGCGTGGCTCCAGAATCAAACAAGACAGTTGCAGGTGCTGAGTTGACAAGGAACGTACCCAGCACGACGTCCGGGTCTTCCTGGGCTTCTTCAGCAGCGACGTGATTCACACGCCCCTTCCCATGGTTGGGCGGCTTGCGAGGAGCTTGGTTCCTTGGTGGCATCCCGCGGCCTTGTCCTGGGTTCTGCGCATTGGGGCGCGGGGCATCGGGCTTCTTGTTGGGGCACACCCTTGAGATGTGTCCTGACTGACCACATCCAAAGCAAGTGACTTGGTTTGGGTTGTTGATCTTGTTGCCACCACTATTATTGGGGTTGAATGCTGGCCTTGGGTTGGCATACTGCGGAGGCTGATAGTTGGTGCGAGGTGCAGGAGCTCTTGGCTCCTGATATGTTGGCTTGACCGGGGCTGGCTGCCACGGGCGAGGCTTCTGGTTGCTAGAACTTCCCTTGCTGCTCATCTTGCGCTTGCGAGTGTCTTCCAGAGCACGTTGCTTGTCTTCAAGCATGAGTGCTTTGTTCACCAGATCAGGAAAGGTTTGGCAGTCACACACGACAAGCGAGTATTGCAGAGTCTGATTGAGGCCTTCCGTGAAGCGCTCCCTTTTTGCAGCATTAGTGCTGACATCTTCAGGGGCATACCTTGACAGAACACTGAACTTCTGCATGTACTCCTTGACAGTGCCACTTCCTTGCTTCAGGGCTCGAAACTCACGCTTTTTGATAGCCATGATTCCGGAAGGAATATGGGCCTTGCGGAATTCTGCCTTGAAGTTGTCCCAAGTGATGTCTTGCCCAGCATGCATGACCTTGAATCCATCCCACCAAGCTCTAGCAGTCCCCCCGAGGCAGTGGGCAGCATAAGCCACCTTCTCGTGGTCTTCGGTGCATCTAACTAGTTCCAGCAAGTCCTCAATGGTGCGGACCCAGTCGTCTGCATCCAGGGGTTCAGCAGTCTCGATGAAGGTTGGCGGTGCATGCTTCTTGAATTCTGCCAACGTGGAACGTCCATTGCCATTCCCTGCCGGCTGGCGGTTGTTGGTGACAGCTTGAGCAATCATCTGGAGGCTGCGGTGTTGGCTTGGCGTTCCTCTCGGAAGGCTTGGAGAAGCTGAGCCATGTCCATGTTCGGGGGAGGTGGTGGTGGAGCTTGGTCGTGGGTTTGGTCTTGGCCGGCCTCTGATTGGGCGGATGCTCCGGCTTCGGGCTGCTGGGTAGAGGTACCAGTACGAGTTACAACAGGCATCCTGTTGGAGCGGTAAAGGTCTCATGATTTGGAATGAAGAGGGAAAGCAATAAAGATGGGTGCCTAGTAAGGGGGTGGGTGTGACACTAATCATTTTCATGCAAGGGCCAAAAGGGCCAAACACATTCATTAAAATCCAAATGGGTGATGTAGTCGTTTACATATTCCCGAAGGGAAGATACGACATACATCAAACACAACAAAAGCAAACACTAGATGGCTTCATATGAACCATACAAGGACTCGACTTCGCATAAGGGTTACACGACCTATCCTACCGTAGAGGTCATGAGCTGGCATATCCAAGTTGCGAATAAGGCCTAAGAGGCGGAATGCTCGGTCGCGTATTCTGGCTCTTCTGGGTCTTCCTCCTTGTCTTCATCTGTCTGGGCTCCCCTATCACTTGAGGGTGTGGGGGAGTGGAGGAGTTGGATACGGCGGTGCTTTGTCGGTGGTGCAGGGAAGAGCTTGTGATATTCCCTTGCTGTCATACGGCGTCGCTGGGGTGGCTCTTCATCCTTGGAAGATACATCTCCTGAGGGCCTTCCGCCTCTACGCAATAGCGGGTCGCCCAGGAGGCGCACCTTCCTTCTTGATCCTATCCGTCTTCTCTTGTGCTCGACGAAGAAGTGCCTTGGTCTTGTGCAGTTCTTCTCGGAGCTTCATCGATTCCGAGGCCAAATCTTGTGCCAAGCTGTCGGCACAAAGGCTGAAATAGGTCTGGAATCGAAGTGGAAGTCCTTCCTTAAGTGGAGGGGCTTGGGTGCTGCTTTCATCTTCACCTTCCTTTCGGTAAGGCAAGAAGCGGGTTATCATCTTGGCTGCCATCTCCGGAAGAAGTTCTCGGAGGCGGGTTAGTGCCTTGAGTGCAGCAGCCTCGACAGCAAGGGGTAGTGTTGCCATCTGGGGTCCCTCAAAGAACCAACTTGTGGGAGGATCGTTTGCCTTCACGATAACTTCCACATGGTACTCCACCTCAGCGTCGTTAACCCAATGCTCATGGTAGGTGAGGATGGGTGCTTGGTGGAACTAGCACTCCTGGAGGCTATCCTCGAGAAGCAAGGGGAACCCAGTGGTCAGGTGCTCTTCAGGTACAGCGGCCATCTACAAAGGTTGAATAGGAGAGGTTAATAAGCTGATGATATCTCAGGTTTGGTAAGGTTTAGAAAAGAAGAGAGGTTCAAAAGGTTTATGAAAAGGGTCTCATCCTAACTAACGCCCATGCTAACTAAGGCTTCCTACAGTCAAGATGGCTCTGATACCAGCTCTGTGGGGACACCGACTTAAGAGTCGAGATCACCGAATGCACGTGTACAGTGATCCCAGAGATCAATGCTCACTGAACATACAGAAGCTGAATAAAAAGAGTCTTACATCCATACATACCGTCTTACACAAATTATGACCATTATGGCCAAGTCTTACATAGATAAAGCCTCAAGGGCTGAATAGCAAATAAACTCGAATAGAGGAAGTCTTCGTAGATAGAACCCATGCCATCTGCCTTAACCCTACAGGCATTCTGACTGGGAAAGCGTCCTAGTTCGCATGTTTGTCTCCATAGAATTATTCTTCAAATTCCTGCTCCTCCATGCCTGACCAATTAAATAACCAGTGGCAAGCCAATGAGTAATTTGAATGTACTCGCAAGCAACCCATGATTTGGTTCAAGGTAACAATGCAAGTTGTAAAACAATAAGCAACTTAGCTACAAGCTAGCCAAGACATTCTACCATCTGTGAGCCATGCATCAATGTACTTGGGTAACCTCGAAGACAGGTTACATATATCAACATAAATAAGGTTCAAATCATATCTGGTTCTTTCAACGAGTCAAGTCACCACCTTGACTCAACACACACACACTTCCACCAAGATTGTAAAATTCTGGACATAGTTTAAGTAGCACCTCCCAACTGTCCATGACCGTGGACACGGCTATTCGAATAGTTTTACACTCTGCAGAGGTTGCGCACTTTACCCACAAGATCCGGGAAGCTTTCGTGTCACCCACGATCCCGCAGTACCTCAAGCACTCGGGAGAAGCACCCGGTCATTACCTTTCCCTAGGCGACACTAACATAGGGTCCACTCGTTGGTGCACGGCCCTCGTGTACAACCGATAGATCGTGGGACTTGTCCTTTTTACAATGTCACACATACACGAAGGGACCAATGATGTCTCCGGTGCCCTGTAAAAACAGTCATGGTTGCCTATCCAAGCACGACCCCGTCCCGGGAGTGACCTCAAGTCTCCCCCGTCACTAGTAATGTGGGCACCATGCTAGTATCAGCCTAAGTAATCAATAATGCCCCGTCCCATAAGGGGTAGAGTGGTTGCACATGTTTGGTTGGGACGGTAATCACACATAAATCTAATCCATCATTTTACCCACACACGAGAACTTTCTTGGCACACCACTTCTTTCTCAAGTGATGACCTTAACTCAACATCACCCTCGGGCATTAGGGGCACCCGATGTGGTTTTCGAAAAGAATGCAACCACGAAGGATTCATGGCACATATACGTCACTATGCATCACAACTAATTCTTTTGTCATTGCATCTAAGCACATGGTAAAGATCATGAGTAGGGGTATGCATCATGTGGTGGCTCTCAACAAGTTTACCACCGTCACTCTTTATCATCATGCATTCGGAAATAAAAGTGTTCTGAGGAACAAAGGGGTATCATGGTCAAAGGGCTGCTTGCCTGGATTGGCTTGGTCTTCAAGGTCTTCAAATCCTTCCCCTCCTTCTTCTTCAGCAACTTCGTCAAACACGGTATCTAATCGTCGCAATAAATAACGGAAAAATAAGATAATAATAAAAATAGAAAAATCAAAGTGCTCATAAAAATGTCAGCTTATTTTTATAAAATACTAGAGGGAAAACTAAGATGGCAAAAGTTCTTAGTTTGGGATTTGGAGTGACATAATGGGGTATAAGAATTTTTGAACAGAGGTTTTAGTGTTCAAATTAAGATTTAAATTTGAACAGAACAGAAAAGGTTCATGGATATGGGTGAAAGTGATATCATTAAATAGGTTGGAATTTTACAAGTTTTTAGGAATTGGAATTATTTCATTTGGATTAATATTTAATCCTGTGGAATTATTTGAAAAACCTACAGAAAAGAAAAGGAAAAGGGCTACTGTGCACCTGGGCCAGAAAGGCCACAGTGCAGTAGGCCCAAAAGGAAAACAGTCCAGCGCGCTGGTGCCTGCGCGTGCGCCAGGTTTGAAACCTGACGGGCGGGGTCCAGGCGTCAGCGAGAGGGGAGAGAGATGAGGGAGAGGAGAGACTAACAAGCGGGGCGCGCCTGTCATCCCTAACCCTCCGACAGAGGGCTGGCGAGCTCACCGGCGGCGATGTAGGGCACGACGAGGGCACGGCTAGACTCAGCGTCGAGTCGCCATTCTGGAGGAGGTGGAGTTGGTCGCCGGGGAGGCCTGGTTCGCCGGCGGCGAGGTCACGTGGCGGAGGAGCTTCGGGTGGTGGTGGTTCGGGCCGTTTCCGGCAGTTGGAGACAGGGGAAACAAGGGGGAAATGATCAGTGAGGTTCGGCGGTTTCAGATCGAGGGTTAGGGATAGCAGGGATGGCTCGTACCGAGCGGACGACCACGAGCCGCCGCGGTGGAGATCGAGCTCGATCTCGAGCTCGAGAGCTTTTCGGAGAGAACTGGGAGCATAGGGGGTGCTTGAGTGAGCTCAGAGGTGAGCGATGGAGAGGAGAGGGCTCGAGGAGGCCTTTATATAGGTGGACGGCGGTCCATCTAGGAGGTGTGTGCCGGCGAGCTCGTTGTGGTCGTTACAGGCCACGGGGGCTCGTCGGGGCGTGTTTGGGGTGCTTGTGGGTGTGGTTCACGACCAGAGAGGGGAAGAGAAGGAGCGGGGGAAGGCTCCAGAGACTCGCGCGTGTGAGGCTGGAGATTGGAGCTCACGGGCGGCCGGCGCGCGTGCGAGGGAGACCATAGGAGGGAGAAGGAGGAGGGGGACAGGGCCGTGGCGTGTGGCGGACGTCGAGGCACCTCGACTGGCGCAAGGGGGAGGCTCGAGGTGGTCCGGCGCCGCGGATTGGGGGTGGCTACAGTGCGGGAGCGCACTGTAGCGCGCTCTAGAGCGCCCATATGGCCGGCATGGCCGTGTCCCATGCGCTCTGGGCACGGCCACCGTGTCCATTGTCTCTAGGGGGGAGTAAACAACGTGGGAGGAGCATTCGATGCCAGGGAAAGCTTCTAGAAGAAGAGAGGGCTGAGATAGAATGGTGAAAACTACTGTCCAGAATGCAAATTGGGGTTTTACCCCTACTCAATCATTGAGCTGATGCCAGGGGAGATTTACTGGAGGTGCAAGAGAGCCTGAGGAAGCTGTGGTAAAAAGTTGGGCTCAAGGAGAATAAGGAAAGAGGTGAAAGTGGTAATTTTGGAAAATCACCAGAAGGTGTTTGATGTGGTTTTGAGCAACCAAATGATTTTCACTAGACATGAGACTTAACAAGATTAAATGGTATATAGAAATAGGGTGTTCCACCAAGTTTGGGCTCATTTGAAGAAACTTGCCAATGTAACTTTGGTGAACCCTAGAAATCAACAGAAATGGATTTACCAAGTTTGAGTTAAGCAAATCATCCCTCCTTGATGCACCACTTGGTGTAGTGTTATCATTGGGGGTTGTGATCATGCCCACAAAGTTTGAAGTCCCAAGTAAAAAGTTGGTAATGTAAAGTTGTTCAAATTTGAATATGAACAGAAAGGGTTTTGGGGTACTCTGATCAAGTTACCCTTCTCTAAAACTTGTGCCATTTGGTCTAGATGCATTATTAGACCATTCTAGCAGGTGTACCAAGTTTGAGAGCATTTGGTCAAGTTTGGCAATGTAAAGTTGCTCAAACTTCAAAAATTGACACAATGGTTTTGAGGGGTTTTGATGATGTTTTATTGCTTCCCAGGGCATGGGGCTTGGCAAGATCATCAAATATGTCATATATGACAAGATATAATTTCCCTGGAATTTTTAGAGAATATTTCCTTTGTAAATATTTCAAAAGCTTGAAATATCGAGAAAGGGTTTCTGAGGGATTTGTCCAATATTTTGAACATGGCCAAGTGTTGAAACTCTTATATATATGGAAAATATATGTCCTAAGAGTCTCCCTGAATTTTGGCAAATATTTTTGAAATAGTAAAATATTTTTTCCCTATTAAAGATCATTTCTGGCCTTAAGAAAAAGTTTTTAAATAAAATAGAAAAATAACTTTTAAAATTATATTTTTGTGGTTTATGGGAGTCCTATATCTACTAGGTTTCAAATATACTCTTTGAAACATTTTTCTCACCCTAAATCAAGTACTTGTAGTGCAAACCTCAATTCAGGGTTTTTTGGAAAACTAATTTTTGAAAATACTTTTTGGCCAAATTATTTTTGTAAGAAAATACTATACTGATATATGCACTTGGTATGATCATTGGGCAGAAGTTTGGGGTAAGGAGATGAAATATATAAGAGGGAGTAGTTGACTTTAATGAGCACTTGAAAATCACAAAGAGAAAAACTAAATTCCAAATAAAAGCCAAATGATGCCCAAAAAAATTGTTGGTCCAAATTTTCATTCTTTATTATTGCAAATGACATGTTACAAAATGCAGGGTGTGACAACGTGGCCCCTACTCCGTTGTTCTCAAGTCTCCCGTGCGTGATTTTCTCCAAAAATATCTCTCCCGAAGGTTTCATTCCGTTTGGACTCCGTTTGATATTCCTTTTCTGCAAAACCCTGAAACAGGCAAAAAACATCAATCTCGACTCGGCCTTTGGGTTAGTAGGTTAGTCCCAAAAATAATATAAAAGTGTATGACAAAGCCCGTTAAATATCCAAAACATCATAATAATAGCATGGAACAATCAAATATTATAGATATGTTGGAGACGTATCAAGCATCCCCAAGCTTAATTCCTGCTCGTCCTCAAGTAGGTAAATGATAAAAATAGAATTTTTGATGTGGAATGCTAACCAACATTGTTTTTCGATGTAATTCTCTTAATCGTGGCATGAATGTTTAGATCTGAAAGATTCAAGATAAAAGTCTATATTGACATAATAAATAATAATACTTCAAGCATACTAACAAAGCAATCATGTCTTCTAAAAATACTATGGCTAAAGAAAGTTATCCCTACAAAATCATATAGTCTGGCTATGCTCCCTCTTCATCACACAAAATATTCATATCATGCACAACCCCGATTTCAGCCAAGCACTTGTTTTCATACTCTATTCTTTCAAACCTTTCAACTTTCACGCAATACATGAGCGTGAGGCATGGACATAGCACTATGGGTGGAATAGAGAGGTGGTTGTGGAGAATACAAAAAGGAGGGAGATAGTCTCACATCAACTAGGCGTATCAACGGGCTATGGAGATGCCCATCAATAGATATCAATGTGAGTGAGTAGGGATTGCCATACAACAGATGCACTAGAGCTAAATATGTATGGAAGTTAAACAAAATAAACTAGTGGGTGTGCATCCAACTTGCTTGCTCACGAAGACCTAGGGCATTTGAGGAAGCCCATCACTGGAATATACGCGCCAAGTTTTATAATGAAAATTCCCACTAATATATAAAAGTGACTAAGCATGAGACTCTCTATCATGAAGAACATGGTGCTACTTTGAAGCACAAGTGTGGAAAAGAAATGTAGTAGCAATTGTCCCTTTTTTCTTTTCTTTTTATTTTTCTTATTTTTTTGGGCCTTTTTTTCTTTGGCCTTCCCCCCTTTTTTCTTTTTTTTGTGTGGAGGGGCTTTACTGATTTAGCCTTTCCTCCCATGGGACAATGCTCTAATAATGATGATCATCACACTTTCATTACAACTCGATACTAGAACAAAGTATGACTCTATATGAATGCCTTCGGCGGTGTACCGAGATGTGTAATGAATCAAGATTGACATGTATGAAAAATTATGCATGGTGGCTTTGCCACAAATACAATGTCAACTACATGATCATGGATGGCAATATGACAATGTGATGCGTGTCATATGAACGGAACGGTGGAAAGTTGCATGGCAATATATCTCAGACTGGCTATGGAAATGCCATGATAGGTAGGTATGGTGGCTAATTTAAGGAAGGTATATGGTGGGTGTATGGTACCGGCGAGAGTTTGTAGTAATCTGTAGGTTTCACATACTTCTGTAACTCCAAAAAATTCAAACTAAATTGGTAAACATGAGGAATTTGTCTATTAATCATCTGCAAAAAGAATCAACTAAATAGCACGCTCCAGTAAAATCTGATGACCATTCTAGCGAGCGCTAACGATTCTGTTTTTCATAGCAAGATCACATAAACTTCACACAAGTCTTCCCAAAGGTTCTACTTGGCACAAACACTAAACAAAAAACAAAAACACATCTAAACAGAAGCTAGATGCAATATTTATTCCTAAACAGAAGAAAAAACAAAAAAAATATAAAATTGGGTTGCCTCCCAACAAGCGCTATCGTTTTACGCCCCTAGCCAGGCACGATAATTCAATGATGCTCACATAAAGGACAAGGATTGAAGCACAAGGAGAGCATCATAAGACATGTGACAAACACATCTAAGTCTAACATACTTCCTATGCATCGACATCTTATAGGAAAACAAATTACCAAGACAAGCAAGATCTAGCATATGCAGGGAAGGAGAAAGAAACAATAGCAATCTCAACATAATGAGAGGTAATTTAGTAACATGAAAATTTCTACAACCATATTTCCCTCTCTCATAATAATTGCATGTAGGATCATGATCAAATTCAACAAAATATCTATCACATAACATATTCTCAACACGGTCCACATGCATGCAAAGTTGACACTCTTCCAAAATAGTGGGATTAACATTAACTAAAGTCATGACCTCTCCAAACCCACTTTTATCAAAAGTTTCATAAGATTGAACATTCTCCAAGTATGTGGGATCTAAACTTGACACTCTTCCAAACCCACTTTCAATATTAATGCAAACATTATTTTTTGACAGAAAGACTGTAAGGGAACCCCTTACAGTATAATTGGTGCAACAAACCCAAATTGCAAGTACCCTGCCTTGAACCTGGGTGGGTGGGAAGGCATCAACCCCTTCCCACCACTAGGCTATGCCTTAGTATGCTAATGCAAACATTATTATCAATCTTATAATCATCATGGGGATTAAATAAATTTTCGAGATCATAAAAAGAATCACCCCAATCATGATCATTGTAACAAGTAGTAGACATAGCAAAACTAGCATCGCCAAGCTTAATGTTTTGCATATTACTAGCACAATTGACATCAATAGAATTTATAATAACATCATTGCAATCATGCTTTTTATTTGAGGAGCTAACATGAATCACTTTTTCTTTTAACTATTCCTCACAATTTTCAGATTCATAAATTTCAAGCTAAACCCCATAAAGATAATCTAGTGCACGCAGCTCACTAGCAATAGGTTCAACATAATTGGATCTCTTAAAGAGATTAGCAAGTGGATGAGGATTCATACTTTAGCAAGGGAAGACACAAGCTAAATGAGGGAACATAGCAACACAATCAAACAAGAGGTACGCGAACGGTAAACACACGGTAGAAGAAGGGCAAATAAAACGACAAGGGTGAAGTGGGGGAGAGGAAAACAAGAGGCAAAAAATGTAATGCGAAGGATAAGGGTTTGTGATAGGTACTTGGTATATGAATTTTGTGTAAGCCTCCCTGGCAACAGCCCCAGAAAATCTTCTTGCTACTTCTCGAGCTTGCGTTGTATTCCCTCGAAGAGGAAAGGGAGATGCAACACAGTAGCGTAAGTATTCCCCTCAGTTTTTTGAGAACCAAGGTATCAATCCAGTAGGAGACCATGCATGAGTCCCTCGCACCTGCACAAACAAATACGAACTTCGCAGCCAACACGATAAGGGGTTGTCAATCCCTTTTACGGTCACTTACGAAAGTGAGATCTGATAGAGATGATAGTTTATATTTTTGGTATTTTTGTTTATAAGAACAAACAGCGTAAAAAGTAAAGTAGATGTAGATTGATATGTTGATAATAGACCCGGGGGCCATAGTTTTGTCTAGAGGCTTCTCTCATGATAGCGATATTCTACGACGGGTAAACAAATTACTGTCGAGCAATTGATAGAAAAGCGTATAATTCTGAGACTATCTAGGCATGATCATTATATATAGGCATCACGTCCGAGACAAGTAGACCGACTCCTGCCTGCATCTACTACTATTACTCCACACATCGACCGCTATCCAGCATGCATCTAGTGTATTGAGTTCATAAGAACAGAGTAACGCCTTAAGCAAGATGATACGATGTAGAGGGATAAACTCAATCAATATGATATAAACCCCATCTTTTTATACTCGATGGAAACAATACAATACGTGCCTTGCTGCCCCTACTGTCACTGGGAAAGGACACTGCAAGATTGAACCCAAAGCCAAGCACTTCTCCCACTGCAAGAACTATAGATCTAGTAAGCCAAACCAAACCGATAATTCGAAGAGACTTGCAAGGATATTATGAGCACATATAAAGAGTTCAAAAAAGAACCAAATATTTCTCATAGATAATATTAATCATAAACCCACAATTCATCGCATCTCGACAAACACACCGCAAAAAGAGATTACATCGAATAGATCTCCTCGAAGACCGAGGAGAACTTTGTATTGAGATCCAAAGAGAGAGAAGAAGCCATCTAGATACTAGCTATGGACCCGAAGGTCTGTGGTAAACTACTCACTACTCATGGTGAGGCGATGATGATGATGTAGAAGCACTCCATGGTAGATCCCCCCTCCGGTGGAGCTCCGAAACAGGCCCCAAGATGGGATCTCACGGGAACAGAAGTTTACGTTTGTGGAACTAGGGTTTTCTCTGTTCGTCTGATGGTTTTGGGGTACGTAGGCTTGTATAGGAGGAAGGAGGGCACCGGGGGCCTTACGAGGGACCCACAAGGCAGGGGGCGAGCCCTGGGCAGGGGGGCGTGCCCCCCACCCTCGTGGGCACCACGTGGCCCCTACTCCGTGGTTCTCAAGTCTCCCATGCGTGATTTTCTACAAAAATATCTCCCGAAGGTTTCATTCCGTTCGGACTCCGTTTGATATTCCTTTTCTGCAAAACCCTGAAACAGGCAAAATACAACAATCTGGACTGGGCCTTTGGGTTAGTAGGTTAGTCGCAAAAATAATATAAAAGTGTATGACAAAGCCCATTAAACATCCAAAACATCATAAATAATAGCATGGAACAATAAAAAATTATAGATACGTTGGAGACGTATCAAGCATCCCCAAGCTTAATTCCTGCTCGTCCTCGAGTAGGTAAATGATAAAAATAGATTTTTTGATGTGGAATGATAACCAACATAATTTTTCAATGTAATTCTCTTAATTGTGGCATGAATGTTCAGATCTGAAAGATTCAAGATAAAAGTCTATATTGACATAATAAATAATAATACTTCAAGCATACTAACAAAGCAATCATGTCTTCTAAAAATACTATGGCTAAAGAAAGTTATCCCTACAAAATCATATAGTCTGGCTATGCTCCCTCTTCATCACACAAAATATTCATATCATGCACAACCCCGATTTCAGCCAAGCACTTGTTTTCATACTATATTCTTTCAAACCTTTCAACTTTCACGCAATACATGAGCGTGAGCCATGGACATAGCACTATGGGTGGAATAGAGTGGTGGTTGTGGAGAAGACTAAAAGGAGGGATATAGTCTTACATCAACTAGGCGTATCAACGGGCTATGGAGATGCCCATCAATAGATATCAATGTGAGTGAGTAGGGATTGCCATGCAACAGATGCACTAGAGCTAAATATGTATGAAAGCTCAACAAAAGAAACTAGTGGGTGTGCATCCAACTTGCTTGCTCACGAAGACCTAGGGCATTTGAGGAAGCCCATCGTTGGAATATACAAGCCAAGTTCTATAATGAAAATTCCCACTAGTATATAAAAGTGACTAAGCATGAGACTCTCTATCATGAAGAACATGGTGCTACATTGAAGCACAAGTGTGGAAAAAAAGATAGTAGCAATTGTCCCTTTTTTATTTTTATTTTTATTTTTTGGGCCTTTCTTTTTTTCTTTGGCCTTCCCCCTTTTTTACTTTTTTTATGTGGAGGGGCTTTATTGATTTAGCCTTTCCTCCCATGGGACAATGCTATAATAATGATGATCATCACACTTTCATTACAACTCGATACTAGAACAAAGTATGACTCTATATGAATGCCTCCAGCGATGTACCGGGATGTGCAATGAATCAAGAGTGACATGTATAAAAAGTTATGCATGGTGGCTTTGCCACAAATATGATGTCAACTACATGATCATGCATGGCAATATGACAATGTGATGCGTGTCATATAAACGGAACGGTGGAAAGCTGCATGGCAATATATCTCATAATGGCTATGGAAATGGCATGATAGGTAGGTATGGTGGCTGTTTTGAGGAATATATATATGGTGGCTGTTTTGAGGAAGGATATATAGTGGGTGTATGGTACCGACGAAAGTTGCGCGATACAAGAGAGGCTAGCAATGGTGGAAGGGTGAGAGTGCGTATAATCCATGGACTAAATATTAGTCATAAGAACTCATATACTTATTGCAAAAATCTACGAGTCATCAAAACAAAGCAATCAACACATGCTCCTAGGCGAGAGGTTGGTAGGAGTTAACCATCGCGTGCCCCCGACCTCCACACAAAGGTTGACACTTTACATATACCTCATGCTCTAACTTCGTCTCATAGCGGTTCACCATACGTGCATGCTACAAGAATCACTAACCTTAACACAAGTATTTCTCAATTTCATAATAACTCCACTAGCATGACTCTAATATCACTATCCTCATATCTCAAAACATTTATCAAGCATCCAACTTCTCATCATATTCAATGCACTTAGTGTGAAAGTTTTTACTACATTGATATTGGATGTCTATCATGTGAAGACTAGTTTTATAGCCTAAACACATTACCATGCTGTTTTAATAGATTCTCAACAAGATATAAGTGAAGCATGTGAGTTCAACAATTTCTTCAAAATATTATCACCACCGTGCTCTAAAAGATATAAGTGAAGCACTAGAGCAAAAACTATTCAACTCAAAAGATATAAGTGAAGCAAATCGAGTGTTCAAACAATTCCTAGGCCATATTTAACTCTCTCAAATAGGTGTGTGAAGCAAGGATAATTTTGCCAACCTAACAAGCAAAGACTCAAATTATAAAAGACGCTCCAAGCAAAACACATATCATGTGGTGAATAAAAATATAGCTCCAAGTATAGTTACCGATGGATGAAAACGAAAGAGGGGATGCCTTCCCGGGGCATCCCCAAGCTTAGGCTTTTGATTGTCCTTGAATTTTACTTGGGGTGCCTTTGGCATCCCCAAGCTTAGGCCCTTGCTACTCTTTGTTCCATAGTCCATCAAAGCAATACTCAAAACTTGAAAACTTCACAACACAAAACTTAGAGAAAAATTCTCGTGAGCTCCGTTAGTGTAAGAAAGCAAACCACTACTCAAAGGTACTACAGTGAATTCATTCTTTGTTTATATTGGTGTTAAACCTACTGTATTCCAACCTCTCTATGGTTCATACCTCCCAATATTACTCATAGATGCATTGAAATAAGCAAACAACACACGAAAAACAGAATCTATCAAAAACAGAACAGTCTGTAGTAATCTGCAGGTCTCACATACTTCTGTAACTCCAAAAAATTCAAAATAAATTGGTAAACATGAGGAATTTGTCTATTAATCATCTGCAAAAAGAATCAACTAAATAGACTGCTCCAGTAAAATCTAATGACCATTCTAGCAAGCGCTAACGATTCTGTTTTTCACAGCAAGATCACATAAACTTCACACAAGTCTTCCCAAAGGTTCTACTTGGCACAAACACTAAACAAAACACAAAAACACATCTAAACAGAATCTAGATGCAATATTTATTCCTAAATAGAAGCAAAAAAACAAAAAAAATATAAAATTGGCTTGCCTCCCAACAAGCGCTATCGTTTTACGCCCCTAGCTAGGCACGATAATTCAATGATGCTCACATAAAGGACAAGGATTGAAGCACAAGGAGAGCATCATAAGACATGTGACAAACACATCTAAGTCTAACATACTTCCTATGTATCGACATCTTATAGGAAAACAAATTACCAAGACAAGCAAGATGTAACATCCCAATTTTCAATTTGGATGTTTATAAATAGATCATTCATATGCATCCATGATTTATGCATTTTGCCCTTCATTTCTTTTATTTGAATTTTGATCCAAGGAACTTTGAGCAACTCAAGGACCAAAAGAGAGAATTGGAAGTTTCCCTAAAACCCGCTTTTGAAAATTCAAAATTTGGAGTTTGGATCAAATTTGGTTTCACTAAATTCATTTCCATTATTTCAGAAATAAAATAAAGAGAGAAGATAAAAGGACTTCTTCAAAAACAGAAAATAAATATTGGAAATTGAATTTGAAATCTAAATATATTTATTGGGATTTAATTGCAAATTATTTTGATGCAAATTGTTTTTTGTACATCATTTTTTGAAAATTGCATTTTAGGCGAGATAAATGTTCACAAGGTCATATATAAGACCATATAATTATGTGGAATTTTCTGGGATTTTTAGACTAATTTTATTTGTTTTTGTTTTCGGTGTTTCATTGCTTCTAAAAAAAATGCAGCCCAATAGGCCCAATCTTCTCACGACCCAACCTGGTCGTCTTCTTCCTTACGTTCATGGCAGAGCCAGGAGAACGCACATCCATCCAGCGCCCCGCCCCTCCCCTTCCTCTTCCCCGCCCCAAAACGCCTCTGAACGGAACCCCCTCGCCTCCCTCGACCCCTCCCATCTCCTAGTGCGCCTCCTAGACTGTCATAATGGACACCAAGAACGCTTCATACTGCAGCCATTAAACACATCAATTCCGGCGACGCCCCGGTCTCCTCTGGCTTCCCCTGACCCTCTATAAAAGCCCAGAGTGTTGCCCCAGTTCCCCTCGTCCGAAGCCCCCTGTTTGCAAAAGCTATCTCCCTCCCTAACCTCGCCAATTGCTCGCCGGAGTTCGTGAATTCCGGCGACCTCTCATCGTGTGTACATGAAGCTATCTTCAACCACAACTTGATCAAGTGGTTCACCACATCATCCTCTACACCGTCCCGTACGCATTCTTCGCCGAAGCATTCCGGAGCCGCCTTCTTTCTCGTCTCCGGCGACAAGTCCGGTGAACACCCTGTCCGAATTTTTTTCTCTTTTACCAGTATATTTTCCAATTCAGATTCTATACCAAATCTTGTTTCTAGTATATCTTTTAGTCTATAGATCCGATTTAGTTGATTCTTTTTCCTAAGGTTTCCTAAAAATATCCTCTATCCAGAGAACCAAACGAAATATATTTTTGAAAATTTTAAAATTTGAATTCAAGCAGATCTGAATTCAAACTTTGTTAGGCCATAACTTGAGTTTCGTAACTCTGTTTTGGGTGATTTTTTACTAATCGAAGCTTGTGACATGTACCTTCTGTTAAAACCAAAACCATTTATTTTTGTTGCTGTAAAAATTACATTCTATACAGAAACATTATTTTGGTGTTTTTGGAGTTTTTCGAAATCTTTTATTCGTTTTCTTTCTGATTCTTTGCTTGTATGCTTATGTATGTTATTGCTTGCTTACACTAGATCATCCGGAGTGCGAAGCTTGCTACTACGAATCTTTAGAGTTCAACGAACGTCAGCAAGGCAAGTTCACACTTTGATCATATTTTCAATACCCAGTTTTTACTATGCATTAGTTTCACCCTCAAAGATTGCATGAGTAGGACTGGGAACATGTGGATATGCTTTGTAGTTTATGTGGTAGGAACCTATGACCTTTTATCACCCCGGGAAATATTCGTTATGTCATATATTGCTTAGCCATGCTCGTAGACGGGGATTGGTATGTGTGATACATGCAAGTTGCGAGAGATAATAATTTATCGGGACAACATAAGGTGGCAACTTTAATACACATCTGGGTGGATTGTTTGGGGCACCTGGAGAAACCAGTGCTTGCCCAAGGGGAATCCCGGAGTACCCGTGTGATTACCCTAGGTCCGCCACCCAGGCTCAAAGGGATCATAAGATATTCCATGCCTAGAAACTTCCGTGTGCAGCCACAAGCCATTATGGGCTCTGGCATAGTTGAGTAAGTTGTGTGACCTCTTTCCGTGGTAGACTAGCTGATGTAGGGGAAAGTAGGTGTACCGGTCTACCCAGGGTTTGGAGGAAATACTTCAGAAAGACTATGTCTCGATCTTCCGATCATGGAGGTGGTCGAGTCTTGTGGGGAAAAGTGCGCAAACCTCTACAGAGTGTACAAACTAATCATGATTAGCCGTGTCCCCGGTTATGGACAACTTGAGTATCTAGAAGTGAATTATTGGTTGATCTCATCACTCTTCTTAATGAAATTATTGGGTTACTAATAACTTGGGAATTTTGGGATTGAGTTGGAGGAACCTTCTCAATAATGGCATTTTTAACTTAGTAGTAAATAAAAGTTTATTCCTTTGTTGTAGGGTAAAATTGGCTTTATGCAAAAATTAAACTTAGAGCCTCCACCAGCTAAATTTGCATATAGAGATAGTATTTTTCATTATTATTATTCTATGGTGTGACATTGCCAGCATATTCCATGTGCTGACCTACACGGCTGCAACGTCTGATGTTGCAGAGTTTTCCGACGAGGAGTAAAGGTGCGATAGGTCGTTGTTCTGCACTCAGTTTGCCGTGGAGTTGATGGACTCATTTTACTTTTGAATGCTTCCGTAGTTATTTTATCCAGATGACCTTTGGCCATATTATTGTAATAAATAATCTTTTGAGGACCTCGATGTAATAAAGTGTGTGATTGAACTCTGTTATAATTCATCGAGTACTGTGTGTGTCAGCATACCGATCCAGGGATGACACTTAAGCACAGAGACTTCGATCCATTTGGGTCAGATCGCTACAACATGGTATCAGAGCACACGCTTACTGTAGGACGCGACCACTAGGAAATGGAAAACCATAGGAAGAAAACTCTATTTTACCACTTCCTTATATATCCGTTGGTCTGTACTCTTCTCTATTCATTTCTATCTCTTCTCTACTTCAATTCAATAGTTGTTGAACCCCATGACCAAGTTGCTCAGTTGATGAGACCAAGACCCATGAAGACATCATTGACGAAGAAGAAGAAGCTAGAATTGACTTTGATTTGAGAAGATTTAGTTCAGACCACCACTACCAAGTGGAGTCCAACGAATGATTTCGGTAGTATGAAGAGATCATATCTCTTGTGGATATGACCTTACCTGTAGGTTTTGCTTGTGTGGTGTGATTTGTGTGAATTACTTGATTTGAAGATTTATTGCTATCATAAGCATATGGGTAGTGATTTCTCTCATTAGGCCCTTATTCTAATCTAATTTCTCATCCACTCTAAACCGAACAGATGCCTCCGAGACGTGACCCGGAATTTCCGCCGGAACTTACCCAGTTGATCCAGAACCAGAATGCCCTCATGCAGCTACTCATCCAGAATCAGAACCAGAACAACAACAACAACCCACCGCCGCCACCCCCGGTCGACAACCTTACCCGTTTCCTGAGGTTGAACCCACCCGTGTTCTCCAGCAGTACGGAGCCGATTGTCGCAGATGACTGGCTTCGCAAGATCGGAAGGGAGCTGACCACCGTAGGATGTACTAACGCTGAGAAGGTGCGCTTTGCCGCACATCAACTGGATGGACCAGCAGCTTCGTGGTGGGAGAATTACACCACCACATTCCCCATAGCAAATGTGACTTGGGATTAGTTCCAGCAGGCGTTTCGGACATCACATGTTTCAGCCGGAGCTATGAGTCTGAAGAAGCATGAGTTCCGCAACTTACACCAGGGTAATCGTTCTGTTGGTGATTATGTGGAGGAATTCAGCAAGTTATCCAGGTATGATCCCGGAGACGTAGCTGATGATGCCGCTAAGCAGGAGAAATTTCTGGAGGGACTAAACGATGATCTGGGACTTCAGTTGACCGTGGATACCTTTAACAATTATCAAGAGTTGGTTGACAAGGCTCTCATTCTGGAAGGCAAGCAGCAGCAGGTGGAAAACCGCAAGAGGAAGTACGGACAGGGAAACTACAACTCTGGAGTTCAGCAGAAGCCCCGTTATACCCCGTACTCGGGAAATAATGGATCAGGATCCGGCAAGTATGGTGGACACACTCACCATAACCATGGAGGACATTCACATCATGGAGGGAATGGACACAACCATAATGGCCATAGGAATGGCAATGGAAACAGAGGAAACAACAATCAGCATCACTCCAACCCCGCTACACCGACAAAGAAGGATCTGAGCCACATTACCTGTTTCAAGTGCGGGAAGACCGGACACTACGCCACCGAATGTCCCGAGGCGAAGAACGGGAATGGCAATGGAAGCTCTGGAAAGAAGCCAAATCCTTTTACCAGAGGTCGGGTGAACCATGTCAATTTGGAGGAAGTTTATGACCAGCCTGACGCCGTTGTTGGTAAGTTCTTGATTAATTCATTTACAACCCTTGTTCTTTTTGACACGGGTGCATCGCATTCATTCATATCAAGGGGGTTTGTGGATAAGTTTAAGTTGCCGATCGTAGCCCTTAAAACACCAATGTTAGTGAGTTCCCCAGGAGCAGAGAATATGGCTAGTCGGGGATGTTTTCAGTTGCCATTGACCATAGGGAGACACGTTTTCCCCACAGACCTCATCATCTCACAAGGATTGGACGTAATTCTAGGCATGGATTGGCTATCCAAGTATGAAGGGAATATTGATTGTGCCAGTAAGTCGATTCTTCTCAGCACCCCAGAGGGGAAACAGATCAAGTATGTGTCGAGGCATACGCCAAGGAGGACTCAAGTGAATTATCTTTCGGGAGTTGTTCAGGAAGAAGTACCAGTTGTGAAGGATTATCCCGATGTTTTTCCGGAGGAACTACCAGGCATGCCACCGGATCGGGACATAGAGTTTTTGATTGAATTGTTACCAGGCACCGGACCAATATCCAAGAGACCGTATCAGATGCCCGCAAATGATCTGGAGGAAATGAAGAAGCAGATTAAGGAATTATTGGAGAAAGGTTATATTCGACCGAGTTCATCACCTTGGGGAGCCCCAGTGCTTCTAGTTGAGAAGAAGGATGGATCCTTGAGAATGGTTGTGGATTACCATGCGTTGAATGAGGTGACGATCAAGAACAAGTACCCTCTGCCGATGATCAATGATTTGTTTGACCAACTACAAGGAGCAAAAGTCTTCTCAGAAATCAATCTCCGATCTGGATATCACCAGCTGAAGATTCGAGAACAGGATATACCCAAGACATCCTTTACCACGAGATATGGGCTTTATGAGTATATGGTCATGTCTTTTGGTTTGACTAATGCCCCTGCCTATTTTATGAATATGATGAATAAGGTATTCATGGAGTTCTTGGATAAGTTTGTTGTGGTATTCATTGATGACATATTGATTTACTCGAAGAATGAAGAAGAACACAAGGAACATTTGCGCTTGGTTCTTGAGAAGCTCAGGGAACATCAGTTATATGCAAAGTTCAGCAAGTGTGAATTCTGGTTGAAGGAAGTTGGATTTCTCGGACATGTTATATCAGGGGAAGGAATAGCAGTGGACCCTTCAAAAGTTGAAGCCGTCACCGAATGGAAGGCACCCACCTCAGTCGGAGAGATTCGCAGTTTCCTTGGACTCGCAGGATATTATCGGAGGTTTATTGAGAATTTCTCCAAGATCGTGAATCCCATGACAGAGTTATTGAAGAAAGACACCAAGTTTAATTGGACCGAAGAATGTGAGGCTAGTTTTCAGGAGTTGAAGAAATGTTTGGTCACAGCCCCAGTGCTAATTCTTCCGAATATACGCAAGGATTTTCAGGTGTATTGCGACGCTTCTCGTCAGGGACTTGGAGGTGTTCTTATGCAAGAAGGAAGAGTTGTTTCATATGCCTCACGTCAGCTTCGACCTCATGAGCGGAATTATGCCACGCATGATTTGGAGTTAGCAGCCGTAGTGCATGCGCTCAAGACCTGGAGGCATTTTCTTATTGGAAATCATTGTGATGTTTACACGGATCACAAGAGTTTGAAATACATCTTCACGCAGAAGGAGTTGAACCTCAGGCAGAGAAGATGGTTGGAGCTCATAAAATATTATGACATGAAATTGCACTATCACCCAGGAAAGGCAAATGTTGTGGCAGATGCATTGAGCCGCAAGAGTTATGTCAATACCCTCACATCAGGAGGATTACCTCAAGAGTTAATTGATGATCTCAGAGATCTACGATTGGACATAGTACCACGAGGTTTTGTTACCGCAATGGAAATTCAATCCACCTTGTTGGGAAAGATTCGAGAAGCCCAGAAGTTAGACAAAGGTATTGCAGAAATAAAGGAAAGGATGAACCAAGGAAAGGCAGAAGGATTTCGTGAGGATGAACACAAAACCTTATGGTTTGAGCAGCGTATTTATGTGCCAAATGACACAGAGATCAGGAAGTTGATTCTTCAGGAGGCTCATGATTCGCCTTATTCGATACACCCAGGAAACACCAAGATGTATTTGGACTTGAAGGAAAGTTTCTGGTGGACAGGTATGAAAAAGGATATTGCCGAGTATGTCACAGTATGTGATGTATGTCAAAGGGTTAAGGCAGAGCACCATAAACCAGCAGGATTACTTCAGCCTTTGCCGATACCGGATTGGAAGTGGGACAAGCTTGGCATGGACTTTATTACAGGATTACCCAGGACACGATCAGGCTATGATTCTATTTGGGTAGTAGTTGATCGCTTGACCAAGGTAGCTCACTTCATCCCCGTGAAAACCACATATACAAGTGCTAAGTTGGCCAAGATATATATGACCAGGATCGTATGTCTGCATGGAGTTCCGAGGACCATCGTATCAGATAGATGAACACAATTTACCTCAAAGTTTTGGCATCAGTTACACGAAACTTTGGGTACCAGGCTAGAGTTCAGTACAGCCTTTCATCCGCAGACAGATGGGCAGACCGAGAGAGTCAATCCGATTCTAGAGGACATGTTGAGAGCTTGTGCGCTAGATTATGGATCTAGTTGGGATGATAATTTGCCATACGCAGAATTCTCATATAACAACAGCTATCAAGCTATTTTGAAGATGGCCCCTTTCGAAGCTTTGTACGGAAGGAGGTGCAGGACACCATTGATGTGGGATGGAGTTGGAGACCGTAAATTATTTGGTCCCGACCTTATCAGAGATTCGGAGGAGAAAGTCAAGTTGATCTGCGACAGACTCAAAGTAGCCCAATCCAGACAAAAGAGTTATGCCGATACTAAACGCAAGGAACTAACTTATGAAGTCGGAGATAGAGCATATCTTCGTGTGTCACCAATTCGAGGTGTTAAACGGTTTGGAGTTAAAGGCAAACTAGCACCACGATTTGTGGGGCCATACTTGGAACGCATGGGTGAAGTTGCCTACAAGTTGGAATTACGCGAAGCCTTGTCAGGAGTTCATGATGTGTTTCACGTTTCCCAGTTGAAGAAGTGCCATGCGGACATGGCCGATATTCCTTTGAGAGATACAGTGCCACTAGAAGCCATACAGTTGGATAGTGATCTGACCTATGAGGAGAAGCCTGTCAAGATTCTTGAAACATCAAGCAGGGTTACCCGCAGCAAGGTCATCAAGTTTTGCAAGGTTCAGTGGAGTCATCATACTGAGGAAGAAGCCACCTGGGAACGCGAAGAAGATCTTCGACAGGATCACCCACACCTTTTTGCTAGCCAACCCGAATCTCGAGGGCGAGATTCATCTTAAGGGGGGTAGGTTTGTAACATCCCAATTTTCAATTTGGATGTTTATAAATAGATCATTCATATGCATCCATGATTTATGCATTTTGCCCTTCATTTCTTTTATTTGAATTTTGATCCAAGGAACTTTGAGCAACTCAAGGACCAAAAGAGAGAGTTGGAAGTTTCCCTAAAACCCGCTTTTGAAAATTCAAAATTTGGAGTTTGGATCAAATTTGGTTTCACTAAATTCATTTCCATTATTTCAGAAATAAAATAAAGAGACAAGATAAAATGACTTCTTCAAAAATAGAAAATAAATATTGGAAATTGAATTTGGAATCTAAATATATTTATTGGGATTTAATTGCAAATTATTTTGATGCAAATTGTTTTTTGTACATCAATTTTTTTTTAAATTGCATTTTAGGCTAGATAAATGTTCACAAGGTCATATATAAGACCATATAATTATGTGGAATTTTCTGGGATTTTTAGACTAATTTTATTTGTTTTTGTTTTCGGTGTTTCATTGCTTCTATAAAAAAACGCAGCCCAATAGGCCCAATCTTCTCACGACCCAACCTGGTCGTCTTATTCCTTACGTTCATGGCAGAGCCAGGAGAACGCACATCCATCCAGCGCCCCACCCTCCCCTTCCTCTTCCCCGCCCCAAAACGCCTCTGAACGGAACCCCCTCGCCTCCCTCGACCCCTCCCATCCCCTAGTGCGCCTCCTAGACAGTCATAATGGACACCAAGAACGCTTCATACTGCAGCCATTAAACACATCAATTGCGGCGACACCCCGCTCTCCTCTGACTTCCCCTGACCATCTATAAAAGCCCAGAGTGTTGCCCCAGTTCCCCTCGTCCGAAGCCCCCTGTTTGCAAAAGCTATCTCCCTCCCTAACCTCGCCAATTGCTCGCCGGAGTTCGTGAATTCCGGCGACCTCTCATCGTGTGTACATGAAGCTATCTTCAACCACAACTTGATCAAGTGGTTCACCACATCGTCCTCTACACCGTCCCGTACGCATCCTTCACCGAAGCACACCGGAGCCGCCTTCTTCCTCGTCTCCGGCGACAAGTCCGGTGAACACCCTGTCCGATTTTTTTCTCTTTTACCAGTATATTTTCCAATTCAGATTCTATACCAAATCTTGTTTCTAGTATATCTTTTAGTCTATAGATCTGATTTAGTTGATTCTTTTTCCTACGGTTTCCTAAAAATATCCTCTATCCAGAGAACCAAACGAAATATATTTTTGAAAATTTTAAAATTTGAATTCAAGCAGATCTGAATTCAAACTTCGTTAGGCCATAACTTGAGTTTCGTAACTCTGTTTTGGGTGATTCTTTTTGCTAATCGAAGCTTGTGACATGTTCTGTTAAAACCAAAACCATTTATTTTTGTTGCTGTAAAAATTACATTATGTACAGAAAAATTATTTTGGTGTTTTTGGAGTTTTTCGAAATCTTTTATTCGTTTTCTTTTTGATACTTTGCTTGTATGCTTATGTATGTTATTGCTTGCTTACGCTAGATCATCCGGAGTGCGAAGCTTGCTACTACGAATCTTTAGAGTTCAACGAATGTCAGCAATGCAAGTTCACACTTTGATCATAATTTTCAATACCCAGTTTTTACTATGCATTAGTTTCACCCTCAAAGATTGCATGAGTAGGACTGGGAACATGTGGATGTGCTTTGTAGTTTATGTGGTAGGAACCTATGACCTTTTATCACCCCGGGAAATATTCGTTATGTCATATATTGCTTAGCCATGCTCGTAGACGGGGATTGGTATGTGTGATACATGCAAGTTGCGAGAGATAATAATTTATCGGGACAACATAAGGTGGCAACTTTAATACACATCTGGGTGGATTGTTTGGGGCACCTGGAGAAACTAGTGCTTGCCCAATGGGAATCCCGGAGTACCCGTGTGATTACCCTAGGTCCGCCACCCAGGCTCAAAGGGATCATAATATATTTCATGCCTATAAACTTCTGTGTGCAGCCACAAGCCATTATGGGCTCTGGCATAGTTGAGTAAGTTGTGTGACCTCTTTCCGTGGTAGACTAGCTGATGTAGGGGAAAGTAGGTGTACCGGTCTACCCAGGGTTTGGAGGAAATACTTCAGAAAGACTATGTCTCGATCTTCCGATCATGGAGGTGGTCGAGTCTTGTGGGAAAAAGTGCGCAAACCTCTACAGAGTGTACAAACTAATCATGATTAGTCGTGTCCCCGGTTATGGACAACTTGAGTATCTAGAAGTGAATTATTGGTTGATCTCATCACTCTTCTTAATGAAATTATTGGGTTACTAATAACTTGGGAATTTTGGGATTGAGTTGGAGGAACCTTCTCAATAATGGCATTTTTAACTTAGTAGTAAATAAAAATTTATTCCTTTGTTGTAGGGTAAAATTGGCTTTATGCAAAAATTAAACTTAGAGCCTCCACCAGCTAAATTTGCATATAGAGATAGTATTTTTCATTATTATTATTCTATGGTGTGACATTGCCAGCATATTCCATGTGCTGACCTACACGGCTGCAACGTCTGATGTTGCAGAGTTTTCCGACGAGGAGTAAAGGTGCGATAGGTCGTTGTTCTGCACTCAGTTTGCCGTGGAGTTGATGGACTCATTTTACTTTTGAATGCCTCCGTAGTTATTTTATCCAGATGGCCTTTGGCCATATTATTGTAATAAATAATCCTTTGAGGACCTCGATGTAATAAAGTGTGTGATTGAACTCTGTTATAATTCATCGAGTACTGTGTGTGTTAGCATACCGATCCAGGGATGATACTTAAGCACAGAGACTTCGATCCATTTGGGTCGGGTCGCTACACAAGATCTAGCATATGCAAGGAAGGAGAAAGACACAATAGCAACCTCAACATAACGAGAGGTAATTTAGTAACATGAAAATTTCTACAACCATATTTCCCTCTCTCATAATAATTGCATGTAGGATCATGATCAAATTCAACAAAATAGCTATCACATAAAATATTCTCAACACGATCCACATGCATGCAAAGTTGACACTCTTCCAAAATTGTGGGATTTACATTAACTAAAGTCATGACCTCTCCAAACCCACTTTTATCAAAAGTTTCATAAGATTGAACATTCTCCAAGTATGTGGGATCTAAAGTTGACACTCCTCCAAACCCACTTTCAATATTAATGCAAACATTATTATCAATCTTATAATCATCATGGGGATTAAATAAATTTTCAAGATCATAAGAAGAATCACCCCAATCATGATCATTGTAACAAGTAGTAGACATAGCAAAACTAGCATCCCCAAGCTTAAGGTTTCGCATATTATTAGCACAATTGACATCAATAGAATTTATAGTAACATCATTGCAATCATGCTTCTTATTTAAGGAGCGAACATGAATCACTTTTTCTTTTAACAATTCCTCACAATTTTCAGAATCAGAAATTTCAAGCAAAACTCCATAAAGATAATCTAGTGCACGCAGCTCACTAGCAATAGGTTCAACATAATTGGATCTCTTAAAGAGATTAGCAAGTGGATGAGGATTCATACTTTAGCAAGCGAAGATGCAAGCTAAATGAGGGCACATAGCAACACAACCAAACAAGAGGCACACGAACGGTAAACACACGACAGAAGAAGGGCAAGTAAAACGGCAAGGGTGAAGTGGGGGAGAGGAAAACAAGAGGCAAAAAATGTAATGTGAAGGATAAGGGTTTGTGATAGGTACTTGGTATATGACTTTTGCGTAAGCCTCCCCGGCAACGGCGCCAGAAATTCTTCTTGCTACTTCTCGAGCTTGCGTTGTATTCCCTCGAAGAGGAAAGGGAGATCCAGCATAGTAGCGTAAGTATTTCCCTCAGTTTTTGAGAACCAAGGTATCAATCCAGTAGGAGACCACGCGCGAGTCCCTCGCACCTGCACAAACAAATAGGAACTTCGTAGCCAACGCGATAAGGGGTTGTCAATCCCTTTACGGTCACTTACGAAAGTGAGATATGATAGAGATGATAGTTTATATTTTTGGTATTTTTGTTTATAAGAACAAAAAGTGGAAAAAGTAAAGTAGATGTAGATTGATATGTAGAGAATAGACCCGGGGGCCATAGTTTTCTCTAGAGGCTTCTCTCATGATAGCGATATTCTACGGCGGGTAAACAAATTACTGTCGAGCAATTGATAGAAAAGCGTATAATTATGATACTATCTAGGCATGATCATTGTATATAGGCATCACGTCCGAGACAAGTAGACCGTCTCCTGCCTGCATCTACTACTATTACTCCACACATTGACCGCTATCCAGCATGCATCTAGTGTATTGAGTTCATAAGAACAAAGTAATGCCTTAAGCAAGATGACATGATGTAGAGGGATAAACTCAAGCAATATGATATAAACCCCATCTTTTTATCCTTGATGGCAACAATACAATACGTGCCTTGCTGCCCCTACTGTCACTCGGAAAGGACACCGCAAGATTGAACCCAAAGCCAAGCACTTCTCCCATTGCAAGAACTATAGACCTAGTAGGCCAAACCAAACCGATAATTCGAAGAGACTTGCAAGGATATTATGAGCACACATAAAGAGTTTAGAAAGAACCAAATATTTCTCATAGATAATCTTGATCATAAACTCACAATTCATCGGATCTCGACAAACACACCGCAAAAAGAGATGACATCGAATAGATCTCCTCGAAGACCGAGGAGAACTTTGTATTGAGATCCAAAGAGATAGAAGAAGCCATCTAGATACTAGCTATGGACCCGAAGGTCTGTGGTAAACTACTCACAACTCATGGTGAGGCGATGATGATGATGTAGAAGCACTCCGTGGTAGATCCCCCCTCCGGCGGAGCTCCGGAACAGGCCCCAAGATAGGATCCCACGGGAACAGAAGGTTACAGTGGTGGAACTAGGGTTTTCTCTATTCATCAGATGGTTTCGGGGTATGTAGGCTTATATAGGAGGAAGGAGGGCACCGGGGGCCTTACGAGGGACCCACGAGGCAGGGGGGTGCGCCCCCACCCTCGTGGGCACCATATGGCCCCTACTCCATGGTTCTCAAGTCTCCCGTGCGTGATTTTCTCCAAAAATATCTCTCCCGAAGGTATCATTCCGTTTGGACTCCGTTTGATATTCCTTTTCTGCAAAACCCTGAAACAGGCAAAAAACAACAATCTGGACTGGGCCTTTGGGTTAGTAGGTTAGTCCCAAAAATAATATAAAAGTGTATGACAAAGCCCATTAAACATCCAAAACATCATATATTATAGCATGGAACAATAAAAAATTATAGATACGTTGGAGACATCTCAAGCATCCCCAAGCTTAATTCCTGCTCGTCCTCGAGTAGGTAAATGATAAAAACAGAATTTTTGATGTGGAATGCTAACCAACATAGTTTTTCAATGGTATTCTCTTAATTGTGGCATGAATGTTCAGATTTGAAAGATTCAAGATAAAAGTCTATATTGACATAAGAAATAATAATACTTCGAGCATACTAACAAAGCAATCATGTCTTCTCAAAATACTATGGCTAAAGAAAGTTATCCCTACGAAATCATATAGTCTGGCTATGCTCCCTCTTCATCTCACAAAATATTCATAGCATGCACAACCCTGATTTCAGCCAAGCACTTGTTTTCATACTCTATTCTTTCAAACCTTTCAACTTTCACGCAATACATGAGCGTGATCCATGGACATAGCACTATGGGTGGAATAGAGAGGTGGTTGTGGAGAAGACAAAAAGGAGGGAGATAGTCTCACATCAACTAGGCGTATCAACGGGCTTTGGAGATGCCCATCAATAGATATCAATGTGAGTGAGTAGGGATTGCCATGCAACAGATGCTGTAACATCCCAAAATTTTCAAATTTTGGAATGTTAATAATAAAATATCATTTAGTGAATTGCTTCAGTTTTCATGGGAATTTAAAACTTTTGAGTCCTTGTTAAACTTTTCAAACCAGGTTAAAAAAAATTTGGATAACATTTTTGTCCAATAAAAAAAAAACAATGGTAGGGAAAGTTTATTCAAGAACTCAAAAGGCATTCGATTCTTTCGGAATATTTTTAAACCACATTCAAATATATGAGTGAGAATAAAATGACTTTCTCAAAAGTGGTGGAGGAATATTTCATTTGGAGTTCTTGAATTTATGATTTTCATTGAAATTGGTCTTATGTGGAATTTTAAAGCCATTTAAATATTTCCAAAGTATTCAAATAAAACTTAATGAGAGGAGATAATGTGACTTCTCCAAAAATGTATTTGGAAATATTTAACACGGTACAATTTTGTGTATTTGAAAAAAAACTCTAAGTTGTTTTGTTTTAGCAATTCAATTATGTCCATAAGGCATTAATAGTAGTTTGTGCACAAAATACTCTTATTAAATTATAAAACTATTTTATGGACTCTAAACAATATTTAGGTTAATGTAAACATTTTCTTTTAACTAATTTTTTTGTGCGCTTACATTCTATGGGTTTTCACATTTACGTACGCAGATAACTACATTGTGTCCTAGGTCCAATTGCCTCAGCCCATCATCTCTTATAATTTTTTTTCCAGTTCTATTTGTTTTTTTCTTCACTGGGCCAAGTTCTTTCACTAAAGCCCATCTAGCGATCACACCTCAAGCCCAGGCGCACGTGCTCGTCTCCTTCCTCTGCACTTTCAATCTGGAGCAGCAGGAACAGAACATAAACAGCCATGGCTTCTCATCTCTTCCTCCCCTCCTCCCACTTAATTCCTTGCCCGTTTCACTTCGGAGTCAACACGAAAATTGTGGAGGACGTTACCAATAACCCATTCAGGGAATTAAAACCCCACATTACTTTCTTAATTGGACGAACCGAACCGTGAAACATACATGCATAACAGCCATTAATGGCCATCTTGAGCTTGCTTGGTCTGCTCGTTCCGGCTTCTCCCGACCCTCTATAAAATCCCAACACGTCTCCCACTTCGGCCTCGTCCGAATCCCTCTCCCACGGGAGTCATACCTCCTCTCCATCCTTTCAATTTCTTGCCGGAGATCAGATCAGGTGCCGCGTCCATCGAAGCTCGCGAGGCCTCTG
Source organism: Secale cereale (assembly GCA_902687465.1). Taxonomy (NCBI): domain Eukaryota; kingdom Viridiplantae; phylum Streptophyta; class Magnoliopsida; order Poales; family Poaceae; genus Secale; species Secale cereale. Next base: position 67,432,484 of record LR738714.1, read on the forward strand.
GTGAGTGCATGAGCCTCCACTTTCCCCTCTCGACGAAGCAATTCCTTGCAGATCCTCTGACATCTCATGTATCTCAAACCCGCAGCCCGTGCACGCCATCCGCGATGCTTTGACAAATTTCAGCCAGCCCGAGTGTTGACGGAGGATGAACCCGACGTATACTCCCTGTCCAAGATGCTCTCCGCGATCTCCCAAACCCCGTACGACATCCACCCGTCGCCGGTGACCATCCGAACAACGACGCCGGCGATGTCCGAGCTGCGCGCCAGTCCGGCAGACTAGCTGCCATCGGGTGAGTTTCTTGTTCCTGGTCTCTTTGGTTCAATCGCTAGAACTGAATCACTTGAGCCATAACACATGGAGAGGTATCAGCCAATCAGAACAAGACACGTGGCAGCTCATATCAAATCCCGTAATTGATTTCCACACAAATGCCCAATCTTGAGAAATTCATATCTTTTGATCTACTTATCCAAATTTGACAAATAAGATATCCCTGGGTAGCTGCGGACCTCTAGTTTATTTAAAAAAAATTAAATCTCACTTTTACGCAGATTAAAATTTAGTTTTGATTTAAATGAGAATTTGAGTATTTTTACTATATCTTTTATTCTGTAATTGATATGAAAAGATTTTACATATGAAAATTTGCCTTTGGAACTATACCAATCTGCTAGAAGTCATAGAATAATTTTTCAGTAAGATTTAGTTACTGTTTTAACACAATACCTTAATTTTGACCTTCTTGATCATCCATTAATAAACTTGTGAAACTAAAATTTGTTTCATTGTTTAAATCATTAGATTGATCCATAGAAAACTTCTCTGGTTAGTTGTAATCATCATAAAAATTTAGAGTTAGAAATTATTAATTATTTTACTAACATGAACTATATTCCATTCGCAAGAACCAAACAAATTGCGTAAATTCGAATCATATGGATATTCTTGCTAGGGTTGTTTGGCATGACTTGTGTGTTGGATGGTTTTGCTTGAGCACTTTTTATATGGATGCTTGATGTGTGGAGTGTCTTACTTAAGTTACTTTATGGCGTTAGATTGCGACGAGTGCGACGGCGAATTCTACACGGAGGTAGAACAGTGTTACCGAGAACCAAAAGGCAAGTTGCAAATTGATCATACTTTGTCCTATGATTTTGAAATATGCATGATCTATTTAAAATTTACTACTATGCATGTTTTACAAAAAAAATTGCAAAACACTATTGCTAGCTAAAGCCCTAGGAACTTGCTTAGCCATGCTTGCAAAGAAAAAAAAAGGGATGGGAAGTAATCAAGTTTTAAAAGAATAAACTTGCCCTCTTTGGGGCAACGTGTTGTGGAAACTTTTTTGAAAACAAAATTATATATACTATTTTATTTCTACTCTCTGGGCGGAATGGTATTGACGGGAGCGTCTACAAGTGATTGCGCCCATCGGGGTCTTGCAGTGAATGCGCCCGACTGGGGTCTTGCACACAGGTTTTGGTGGGGACCGTCGTCCAGGGAAATGAGATCTTCCAAGTACAGTTTGATGTAGCTTCCAGTACAGCCACATGCTATTATGGGCTCTGGCTTAGCTTAGTACTAACGGGAAACCCTTACCTCAGGACCGCCATCGGAGAGGGGCTTTCATTGCGTAAGTTGCGGGCGGCCTGGTCAGGTATAGGGGGCTGTTACGGAAAGGCTTTGTCACAATCTTCTCCTGGTCATACACCCAAGTGTGTAATGATAAACGGGGTGGGTTGTGTCATGTGGGGAACGTGTACGACCTCTGCAGAGGGTTAAACCTAATCGATTAGCCGTGCCCTCGGTTACGGGCAATTTTGAGCAACTGAAGACTTGGACTGAAGAAGAATCTCCCCTCTCTTTTCTAAAAAAAAAAATCTGTTTTAAGGGTTGGTTGAAGATTGAGCACAGTGATTGTGTTTCACTTCAACTATATAAATGTTTAACTAAAATCGGAGAATGAACTTTGGTGCGTATATCCAAAGTCTCACTCCAACCTTTTATACTAAAAATTATTTTATTTCAAAAGAAGTTTGCAAAAATTTAGTATAGGACAAAATTAGCTTTACGCAAAGAAACCTCCACCAATACTTACCCTGCATACATACATATTCTGCTAAAACTTTCCTTTGCAACTTGCGAGTACATTCCACGTACTCATCTGCACCTGTCATGTGCAGATCTCAGCAGATTAAGAGACGATAGGGTTACGGTCTACACTCAACGAGCCCAGTGGCATTGATGGAGCCTAACTAGAGACTACGTATGATTCCGCTGTATTATATGCCAGCATTGAGCTGTAACAATGGTAGGTATTTGCTTAATTTTGGATCAACCGTTATAGTAAAATGATGTATGTTTTACTGGTATTCATTCTTGTTGCTGTGTGTGCTAGCTATGATCCAGGGATAGCACAGTAAGCACAGAGACTTGGATTTCGTCCAATCCGGGTCGTTACAAAATGGTATCAGAGCATACGTTGACTGTAGGACGTGACCCTAGAAAATGGCTTAGAAATAGGAAGACCTTGACAGGAACAACTTAAATTTCCAGTAGTAATAATAGCTTTCTCGTATCCTCTTCTTTTCTTTTGCTTTCAAAAACTTAGATGACCAACCTTCCAAACTCCAATGACCTTGGTAAAGAACAACCGAAGACACTCAAGACTAAGATGGCTATGAAGAAGTTGAAGATTACCACTGTTATGGAATATTCCACACGATTCAAATAGTATCCAAGCCCACCATGAGAGTTGTGAAATAAACGAAAGGGTGCGAGTAGTGTGCCCGACCATGAGGAATCATGTGGATGAAGGTACCATAGGAATTGTTTGTTTGAAATCTATGAGTGAAATTTGGATTTTTGTTGGAGTTCTTCACCATTGATTGACTTTTGTTGCCATTTGAGTTGTGTGAATTAAAATCCTACGTTAATAGGATACGAACTCCGTAGGTTTGTATTTATTCAACCTTGGGAGGTGTAAATTACAGATGATTAACAAAAGACCTTCATACGGGTGAAATGTCAAGCACTAAACACTTTCAAGAACGAAAGGAATGAAGACTTCATGACGAAACCATAGTAAACGAGCCTATTATAATCGTTAGAAAAATATGAGATATGAGTTGTTTATTGATTGTTGTGTGTGTATCCATCTCTCTTTCTCTAAACTCTATCCTCTTCTCCGACCAAACCTTACACCCAAAGATGGAAGGACTTATTTTGATGGGACTAGTGACCCGTTCAGAAATAGAAGACTGGGTTTAGAATAAAGAAGTAATGGAAGATGCCAAGGTAAAACCCAAGAAGAAGATGAATATGCTTCATGGTATTTCATTCAAGAGGTTGACACTTGGCTGAAGATGTGAATAGCCATCAATGAATCCCAAAGGCAATTCTATGGGAACAATTCGAGAATCTCTATTTCAATCTCGTCTTGTAAGATGACATCCGAAGAAAACAAGTGAAGATGCAAGGAAAATTCCGTTATTTACGGCTGCAATTTTTACCGTGACTTGAGTAGGATTAACGCCACCCAAAGATGTTTTATTAGTGTTGCAGGTGAAGACCTCTTAAAGAGGAGTGAGAATGAGCGAGTGTTAGAACACGCGATTCACCAATCTACGTATGGGGTAATGATTTGAGTACGGGATGGATTGATCACCATACTGGAGACTCTTATTATTTACTTTCATATGTTTGATGGGTAAGCCGGAGAGACCTGAGAACCTAGTTGAGTGTCGATGCGACAATCCTAAAACCCTAGAATGGTAAGACATATTATCCTTATAGATAGGCAGTCGTGCCTAACGTAAGAATGAACGGTGAGGAAGAATGTGAAAATCTTCAAGGAGTTCCATCGGAAGATAATTTGTTGACCCCCATAAGAGTCTCGATAGGTAGTTTTGAAATTATGGATTTTGAGCAAGACTCATTCTATTGAGGAAAAGCATAGTTCTCACCCACACGAGCTTGATGAAGAACCGTCATGTAATATAGAGATTGTGGAAAACCCCACAAGTTGTTTTTTAGGGTGGTAGCTTTCAAACACCCTCGAAGGATAATTGGCTCATACGATAAATCGGTGAAGACTCAGAATGGAGCCAGAAGTCTCAACTTAGGTATGCTGAAGAACTGGAATACACGAAATTGACTTAAGAGAAGACATACTGTAAAGACAGGAGGCAAAAGGATAAACCGCAAACCTGTAGATGATATGACCAAACCCTGGGGAAGTAACCCAAATGACCCAAACCCTAACCTATTTTTTTGCTAGCCTCTGCAAATCTCGAGGACGAGATTTCTTTTAAGGGTGGTAGTTTGTAACATCCCAAAATTTTCAAATTTTGGAATGTTAATAATAAAATATTATTTAGTGAATTGCTTCAGTTTTCATGGGAATTTAAAACTTTTGAGTCTGTGTTAAACTTTTCAAACCAGGTTAAAAAAAATTTGGATTACATTTTTGTCCAATAAAAAAAACAATGGTTGGGAAAGTTTATTCAAGAACTCAAAAGGCATTCGATTCTTTCGGAATATTTTTAAACCACATTCAAATATATGAGTGAGAATAAAATGACTTTCTCAAAAGTGGTGGAGGAATATTTCATTTGGAGTTCTTGAATTTATGATTTTCATCGAAATTGGTCTTATGTGGAATTTTAAAGCCATTTAAATATTTCCAAAGTATTCAAATAAAACTTAATGAGAGGAGATAATGTGACTTCTCCAAAAATGTATTTGGAAATATTTAACACAGTACAATTTTGTGTATTTGAAAAAAAAACTCTAAGTTGTTTTGTTTTAGCAATTCAATTATGTCCAGAAGGCATTAATAGTAGTTTGTGCACAAAATACTCTTATTAAATTATAAAACTATTTTATGGACTCTAAACAATATTTAGGTTAATGTAAACATTTTCTTTTAACTAATTTTTTTGTGCGCTTACATTCTATGGGATTTTCACATTTACGTACGCAGATAACTACATTGTGTCCTAGGTCCAATTGCCTTAGCCCATCATCTCTTATAATTTTTTTCCAGTTCTATTTGTTTTTTTCTTCACTGGGCCAAGTTCTTTCACTAAAGCCCATCTAGCGATCACACCTCAAGCCCAGGCGCATGTGCTCGTCTCCTTCCTCTGCACTTTCAATCTGGAGCAGCAGGAACAGAACATAAACAGCCATGGCTTCTCATCTCTTCCTCCCCTCCTCCCACTTAATTCCTTGCCCGTTTCACTTCGGAGTCAACACGAAAATTGTGGAGGACGTTACCAATAACCCATTCAGGGAATTAAAACCCCACATTACTTTCTTAATTGGACGAACCGAACCGTGAAACGTACATGCATAACAGCCATTAATGGCCATCTTGAGCTTGCTTGGTCTGCTTGTTCCGGCTTCTCCCGACCCTCTATAAAATCCCAACACGTCTCCCACTTCGACCTCGTCCGAATCCCTCTCCCACGGGAGTCATACCTCCTCTCCATCCTTTCAATTTCTTGCCGGAGATCAGATCAGGCGCCGCGTCCATCGAAGCTCGCGAGGCCTCTGGTGAGTGCATGAGCCTCCACTTTCCCCTCTCGACGAATCAATTCCTTGCAGATCCTCTGACATCTCATGTATCTCAAACCCGCAGCCCGTGCACGCCATCCGCGATGCTTTGACAAATTTCAGCCAGCCCGAGTGTTGACGAAGGATGAACCCGACGTATACTCCCTGTCCAAGATGCTCTCCGCGATCTCCCAAACCCCGTACGACATCCACCCGTCGCCGGTGACCATCCAAACAACGACGCCGGCGATGTCCGAGCTGCGCGCCAGTCCGGCAGACTAGCTGCCATCGGGTGAGTTTCTTGTTCCTGGTCTCTTTGGTTCAATCGCTAGAACTGAATCACTTGAGCCATAACACATGGAGAGGTATCAGCCAATCAGAACAAGACACGTGGCAGCTCATATCAAATCCCGTAATTGATTTCCACACAAATGCCCAATCTTGAGAAATTCATATCTTTTGATCTACTTATCCAAATTTGACAAATAAGATATCCCTGGGTAGCTGCGGACCTCTAGTTTATTTAAAAAAAATTAAATCTCACTTTTACGCAGATTAAAATTTAGTTTTGATTTAAATGAGAATTTGAGTATTTTTACTATATCTTTTATTCTGTAATTGATATGAAAAGATTTTACATATGAAAATTTGCCTTTGGAACTATACCAATCTGCTAGAAGTCATAGAATAATTTTTCAGTAAGATTTAGTTACTGTTTTAACACAATACCTTAATTTTGACCTTCTTGATCATCCATTAATAAACTTGTGAAACTAAAATTTGTTTCATTGTTTAAATCATTAGATTGATCCATAGAAAACTTCTCTGGTTAGTTGTAATCATCATAAAAATTTAGAGTTAGAAATTATTAATTATTTTACTAACATGAACTATATTCCATTCGCAAGAACCGAACAAATTGCGTAAATTCGAATCATATGGATATTCTTGCTAGGGTTGTTTGGCATGACTTGTGTGTTGGATGGTTTTGCTTGAGCACTTTTTATATGGATGCTTGATGTGTGGAGTGTCTTACTTAAATAACTTTATGGCGTTAGATTGCGACGAGTGCGACGACGAATTCTACGCGGAGGTAGAACAGTGTTACCGAGAACCAAAAGGCAAGTTGCAAATTGATCATACTTTGTCCTATGATTTTGAAATATGCATGATCTATTTAAAATTTACTACTATGCATGTTTTACAAAAAAAAAATTGCAAAACACTATTACTAGCTAAAGCCCTAGGAACTTGCTTAGCCATGCTTGCAAAGAAAAAAAAAGGGATGGGAAGTAATCAAGTTTTAAAAGAATAAACTTGCCCTCATTGGGGCAACGTGTTGTGGAAACTTTTTTGAAAACAAAATTATATATACTATTTTATTTCTACTCTCTGGGCGGAATGGTATTGACGGGAGCGTCTACAAGTGATTGCGCCCATCGGGGTCTTGCAGTGAATGCGCCCGACTGGGGTCTTGCACACAGGTTTTGGTGGGGACCGCCGTCCATGGAAATGAGATCTTCCAAGTACAGTTTGATGTAGCTTCCAGTACAGCCACATGCTATTATGGGCTCTGGCTTAGCTTAGTACTAACGGGAAACCCTTACCTCAGGACCGCCATCGGAGAGGGGCTTTCATTGCGTAAGTTGCGGGCGGCTTGGTCAGGTATAGGGGGCTGTTACGGAAAGGCTTTGTCACAATCTTCTCCTGGTCATACACCCAAGTGTGTAATGATAAACGGGGTGGGTTGTGTCATGTGGGGAACGTGTACGACCTCTGCAGTGGGTTAAACCTAATCGATTAGCCGTGCCCTCGGTTACGGGCAATTTTGAGCAACTGAAGACTTGGACTGAAGAAGAATCTCCCCTCTCTTTTCTAAAAAAAAAATCTGTTTTAAGGGTTGGTTGAAGATTGAGCACAGTGATTGTGTTTCACTTCAACTATATAAATGTTTAACTAAAATCGGAGAATGAACTTTGGTGCGTATATCCAAAGTCTCACTCCAACCTTTTATACTAAAAATTATTTTATTTCAAAAGAAGTTTGCAAAAATTTAGTATAGGACAAAATTAGCTTTACGCAAAGAAACCTCCACCAATACTTACCCTGCATACATACATATTCTGCCAAAACTTTCCTTTGCAACTTGCGAGTACATTCCACGTACTCATCTGCACCTGTCATGTGCAGATCTCAGCAGATTAAGAGACGATAGGGTTACGGTCTACACTCAACGAGCCCAGTGGCGTTGATGGCGCCTAACTAGAGACTACGTATGATTCCGCTGTATTATATGCCAGCATTGAGCTGTAACAATGGTAGGTATTTGCTTAATTTTGGATCAACCATTATAGTAAAATGATGTATGATTTACTGGTATTCATTCTTGTTGCTGTGTGTGCTAGCTATGATCCAGGGATAGCACAGTAAGCACAGAGACTTGGATTTCGTCCAATCCGGGTCGTTACAGATGCACTAGAGCTAAATATGTATGAAATCTCAACAAAAGAAACTAGTGGGTGTGCATCCAATTTGCTTGCTCACGAAGACCTAGGGTATTTGAGGAAGCCCATCGTTGGAATATACAAGCCAAGTTCTATAATGAAAATTCCCACTAGTATATAAAAAGTGACTAAGCATGAGACTCTCTATCATGAAGAACATGGTGCTACTTTGAAGCACAAGTGTGGAAAAAAAATAGTAGCAATTGTCCCTTTTTCTTTTATTTTTCTTTTATTTTCTTTTTTTGGGCCTTTCTTTTTTTCTTTGGCCTTCCCCCTTTTTTTCTTTTTTTTGTGGAGGGGCTTTATTGATTTAGCCTTTCCTCCCATGGGACAATTCTCTAATAATGATGATCATCACACTTTCATTACAACTCGATACTAGAACAAAGTATGACTCTATATGAATGCCTCCGGCGGTGTACCGGGATGTGCAATGAATCAAGAGTGACATGTATGAAAAATTAAGCATGGTGGCTTTGCCACAAATACGATGTCAACTACATGATGATGCATGGCAATATGACAATGTGATGCGTGTCATATGAACGGAACGGTGGAAAGTTGCATGGAAATATATCTCGGAATGGCTATGGAAATGCCATGATAGGTAGGCATGGTGGCTGTTTTGAGGTATATATATATGGTGGCTATTTTGAGGAAGGATATATAGTGGGTGTATGGTACCGGCGAAAGTTGCGCGATACAAGAGAGGCTAGAAATGGTGGAAGGGTGAGAGTGCGTATAATCCATGGACTCAACATTAGTCATAAGAACTCATATACTTATTGCAAAAATCTACGAGTCATCAAAACAAAGCAATCAACGCATGCTCCTAGGGGGGAGGTTGGTAGGAGTTAACCATCGCGCGCCCCCGACCTCCACGCAATGGTTGACACTTTACAAACACCTCATGCTCTAACTTCGTCACATAGCGGTTCACCATACGTGCATGATACGGGAATCACTAACCTTAACACAAGTATTTCTCAATTTCATAATAAATCCACTAGCATGACTCTAATATCACTATCCTCATATCTCAAAACATTTAACAAGCATCCAACTTCTCATCATATTTAATGCACTTAGTGTGAAAGTTTTTACTACATTGATATTGGATGTCTATCATCTGAAGACTAATTTTATAGCCTAAACACATTACCATGCTGTTTTAATAGACACTCAACAGGATATAAGTGAAGCATGAGAGTTCAACAATTTCTTCAAAATATTAGCACCACCGTGCTTTAAAAGATATAAGTGAAGCACTAGAGCAAAAACTATTCAACTCAAAAGATATAAGTGAAGCACATCGAGTGTTCTAACAATTCCTAGGCCATATTTTACTCTCTCAAATAGGTGTGTCCAGAAAGGATAATTGTGGCAACCTAACAAGCAAAGACTCAAATTATACAAGACACTCGAAGCAAAACACATATCATGTGGTGAATAAAAATATAGCTCCAAGTATAGTTATCGATGGATGAAGACGAAAGAGGGGATGCCTTCCCGGGGCATCCCCAAGCTTAGGCTTTTGATTGTCCTTGAATTTTACTTGGGGTGCCTTGGGCATCCCCAAGCTTAGGTCATTGGTACTCTTTGTTCCATAGTCCATCAAAGCAATACTCAAAACTTGAAAAATTCACAACACAAAACTTAGACAAAAATTCTCGTGAGCTCCGTTAGTATAAGAAAGCAAACCACTACTCAAAGGTACTGCAATGAATTCATTCTTTGTTTATATTGGTGTTAAACATACTGTATTTCAACTTCTCTATGGTTCATACATCCCAATATTACTCATAGATGGATTGAAATAAGCAAACAACACACGAAAAACATAATCTGTCAAAAACAGAATAGTCTGTAGTAATCTGCAGGTTTCGCATACTTCTATAACTCCAAAAAATTCAAACTAAATTGGTAAACGTGAGGAATTTGTCTATTAATCATCTGCAAAAATAATCAACTACATAGCACACTCCAGTAAAATCTGATGACCATTCTAGCGAGCGCTAACGATTCTGTTTTTTCACAGCAAGATCACATAAACTTCACACAAGTCTTCCCAAATGTTCCACTTGGCACAAACACTAAAAAAAACACAAAAACACATCTAAACAGAAGCTAGATGCAATATTTATTCCTAAACAGAAGCAAAAAAAAAAATTGGGTTGCCTCCCAACAAGCGCCATCGTTTTACGCCCCTAGCTAGGCACGATAATTCGATGATGCTCACATAAAGGACAAGGATTGAAGCACAAGGAGAGCATCATAAGACATGTGACAAACACATCTAAGTCTAACATACTTCCTATGCATCGGCATCTTATAGTAAAACAAATTACCAAGACAAGCAAGATCTAGCATATGCAAGGAAGGAGAAAGAAACAATAGTAATCTCAACATAACGAGAGGTAATTTAGTAACACAAAAATTTCTACAACCATATTTCCCTCTCTCACAATAATTGCATGTAGCATCATGATCAAATTCAACAAAATAGCTATCACATAACATATTCTCAACACGATCCACATGCATGCAAAGTTGACACTCTTCCAAAATAGTGGGATTAACATTAACTAAAGTCATGACCTCTCCAAACCCACTTATATCAAAAGTTTCATAAGATTGAACATTCTCCAAGTATGTGGGATCTAACGTTGACACTCTTCCAAACCCACTTTCAATATTAATGCAAACATTATTATCAATCTTATAATCATCATGGGGATTAAATAAATTTTCAAGATCATAAGAAGAATCACCCCAATCATGATCATTGTAACAAGTAGTAGACATAGCAAAACTAGCATCCCCAAGCTTAGGGTTTTGCATATTATTAGCACAATTGACATCAATAGAATTTATAGTAACATCATTGCAATCATGCTTTTTATTTAAGGAGCTAACATGAATCACTTTTTCTTTTAACAATTCCTCACAATTTTCAGATTCATAAATTTCAAGCAAAACCCCATAAAGATAATCTAGTGCACGTAGCTCACTAGCAATAGGTTCAACATAATTGGATCTCTTAAAGAGATTAGCATGTGGATGAGGATTCATACTTTAGCAAGCGAAGATGCAAGCTAAATGAGGGCACATAGCAACACAAGCAAACAAGAGGCACGCGAACGGTAAACACACGGCAGAAGAAGGGCAAATAAAACGGCAAGGGTGAAGTGGGGGAGAGGAAAACAAGAGGAAAAAAATGTAATGCGAAGGATAAGGGTTTGTGATAGGTACTTGGTATATGACTTTTGCGTAAGCCTCCCCGGCAACGGCGCCAGAAATTCTTCTTGCTACTTCTCGAGCTTGCGTTGTATTCCTTCGAAGAGGAAAGGGAGATGGTGCATAGTAGCGTAAGTATTTCCCTCAGTTTTTGAGAACCAAGGTATCAATCCAGTAGGAGACCACGCGCGAGTCCCTCGCACATGCACAAACAAATAAGAACTTCGCAGCCAACGCGATAAGGGGTTGTCAATCCCTTTACGGTCACTTACGAAAGTGAGATATGATAGAGATGATAGTTTATATTTTTGGTATTTTTGTTTATAAGAACAAAAAGCAGAAAAAGTAAAGTAGATGTAGATTGATATGTTGAGAATAGACCCGGGGGCCATTGTTTTCTCTAGAGGCTTCTCTCATGATAGCGATATTCTTCGGCGGGTAAACAAATTACCGTCGAGCAATTGATAGAAAAGCGTATAATTATGAGACTATCTAGGCATGATCATTTTATATAGGCATCACGTCCGAGACAAGTAGACCGACTCCTGCCTCCATCTACTACTATTACTCCACACATTGACTGCTATCCAGCATGCATCTAGTGTATTGAGTTCATAAGAACAAAGTAACGCCTTAAGCAAGATGACATGATGTAGAGGGATAAATTCAAGCAATATGATATAAACCCCATCTTTTTATCCACGATGGCAACAATACAATACGTGCCTTGCTGCCCCTACTGCCATTGGGAAAGGACACCGCAAGATTGAACCCAAAGCCAAGCACTTTTCCCATTGCAAGAACTATAGATCTAGCAGGCCAAACCAAACCGATAATTCGAAGAGACATGCAAGGATATTATGAGCACACATAAAGAGTTCAGAAAAGAACCAAATATTTATCATAGATAATCTTGATCATAAACTCACAATTCATCGGATCTCGACAAACACACCGCAAAAAGAGATGACATCGAATAGATCTCCTCGAAGACCTAGGAGAACTTTGTATTGAGATCCAAAGAGATAGAAGAAGCCATCTAGATACTAGCTATGGACCCGAATGTCTGTGGTAAACTACTCACAACTCATGGTGAGGCAATGATGATGATGTAGAAGCACTCCGTGGTAGATCCCCCCTCCGGCGGAGCTCCGGAACAGGCCCCAAGATGGGATCTCACGGGAACAGAAGGTTATGGTGGTGGAACTAGGGTTTTCTCTGTTCGTCTGATGGTTTTGGGGTACGTAGGCTTATATAGGAGGAAGGAGGGCACTGGGGGCCTTATGAGGGACCCACAAGGCAGGGGAGCGCGCCCCCCACCCTCGTGGGCACCACGTGGCCCCTACTCTGTGGTTCTCAAGTCTCCCGTGCGTGATTTTCTCCAAAATATCTCTCCCAAAGGTTTCATTCCGTTTGGACTCCGTTTGATATTCCTTTTCTGCAAAACCCTGGAACAGGCAAAAAACAACAATCTGGACTGGGCCTTTGGGTTAGTAGGTTAGTCCCAAAAATAATATAAAAGTGTATGACAAAGCCCATTAAACATCCTAAACATCATAAATAATAGCATGGAACAATCAAAAATTATAGATACGTTGGAGACGTATCAATGCGCTTGAGATGCGTTAGTATTTCCCCAAAGAGGAAGGGATGATGCAGCACAACGACGGTTAGTATTTCCCTCAGTTATGAAACCAAGGTTATCGATCCAGTAGGTGGGCCACGCAACACTATGTAAATGATACATGCACACAATGAACAAATACTTGCAACGCGACGCGTTAAAGGGGTTGTCAATCCCTTTCGGGTAACGGGGCCAGAAATTGACGTGTTGATGAGATAAAATTGTAGTAGATTGAAAGATGCAAATAAAAGAAAATAAAACGCAGCAAGGTATTTTTGTGTTTTTGATAATATAGATCTGAAAAACAAAAGTTACAAATAAAGGAAAAGGCAAATGGCAATATAGATCTGAAAGTATATGATTGGAAAATAGACCCCGAGGCCATAGATTTCACTAGTGGCTTCTCTCGAGAAAATAGCATGCGGAGGGTAGACAAATTACTGTTGGGCAACTGATAGAAAAGCAAATAATTATGACGATATCCAAGACAATGATCATGTATATAGGCATCACATCCAAGATTAGTAGACTGACTCCTGCCTACATCTACTACTATTACTCCACACATCGAGTGCTATCCAGCATGCATCTAGGTTATTAAGTTCATGGAAAAACGGAGTAATGCAATAAGAACGATGACATGATGTAGACAAGATCTATTCATGTAGGAATAGATCCCACTTTTTATCCTTAATAGTAACGATACATGCGTGCCTTGCTGCCCCTTCTATCACTGTGAAAGGACACCACAAGATCGAACCCATCACAAAGCACCTCTTCCCATTGCAAGATAAATAGATCAAGTTGGCCAAACAAAACCAAAATATCAGAGAAGGAATACGAGGCTATAATAATCAAGAATGGATATTAAACCAAGGCAAATGTGATCATAAACTCACAATTCATCGGATCCCAACAAACACACCGCAAAAGGTCATTACATCAAATAGATCTCCAAGAGACCATTGTATTGAGATACAAAGAGATAAGAAGCCATCTAGCTACTGCCTACGGACCCATAGGACTGTGGTAAACTACTCACACATCATCCGAGATGCACCAATGAGGATAATGAACCCCTCCATGATCGTGTTCCCCTCCGGCAGAGTGCCGGAAAAGGGCTCTAGATTGTATCTCGTGGTTCTGGAACTTGCGTTGGGTGGAATAAAATTTTGTCGACTCGCCTAGGGTTACTGGAGTATGGAGGTATTTATAGAGCAAAGAGGTGGTGCGGGAGGCCAGCGAGGTGGGCACAACCCACCTGGGCGCGCCACGGGGCCCAGGCGCGCCCTGGTGGGTTGTGCTCCCCTCGGAGCCCCCCTCTGGTACTTCTTCAACCCATGTTGTGTCTTGTGGCCCAGAAAAAATGTCCAAAAAGTTTTGCTGTATTTGGACTTTGTTTGGTATTGATTTTGTGTGGTGTAAAAAACTAGCACTATGTCAATAAGTTAGTCCCAAAAAATGATTGTAAAACATCCAAGAATCCTAATAAAACAGCATGGAACAATAAAAAATTATAGATACGTTGGAGACGTATCAGTAGCATAGTTAAAATCATCATGATAATGATATAGTCAAGGCAAGGAATGATGTGATTGGGTACAAACTCGTCAGTAAAGAAGATTACTAAGAGTGGTTGAACCATAGGGCGGACTCAATTCAGTTATCAGGGTACTTGAGTGTCTAACAACTCAGAACCCAGGAAAGATGGAATCGTAACAAATAATTCTTGATTAAGACTCATAATATGCAACATGGGTATGCGATATTTTCGAGATACCATAGGGTAATACTCGAAGGTTGCGCATAATAGAAGTTGACTGGTGAATTGATCTGTAGAAGACAAGTACTTTAACTTGTGTGAGAAATGAAATAAAAGGAGAACCATATGGTCGGAACCACGATTGTAAATGACCAGATCCCAGATATAAGATGAACTTATACCAAGGGAATAATTAATTTAAGAGATGCTTTAATGATAAGATCTGCATCGTGTCCATGGGCATGAATACAAAGTTCAACGTCGACTCCCACTTCTTCAATGCATAAAGTTTCATTGACTTCTCCTTTTCAATGAAGTTGTAGTGTTGAAATTTTATCTGACGATACACCAGTAGAGTATAACCCGTATAACCTTTGGGTTTGTACAAATTAGGGAAGGCATATGTTCAACCCATAGGGGCATCTTAGGAATATATAACACAAACTTTTAGATTAAATTATACAAGCTCGAAAGTAGTGCATGGTTGAGATACCAGAGGATACAATTTACCAAAGGCATTATGTATCCGAGGAAAGACTCACCAAGTTATTGAATATGATGGATGCCGTCGGGTAAAACCCAACCAAGGATCTGGTGGTCCACAACGGAGCTGATGTGAGTATCGTTACTCAATTAGAGGAAGAAGAATACAAAGGCATCAGATTATAGAAACATCTGAATACTTCGATGTTTTAAAAACAAAGAAATTATGAATTCGAGATCAGTTTATCAGAATCAGATGCTCTGATCAAATATGAGTAAGTTGAATAGACTTAGAGGCGTAATCAGTCAATGTTCGATTGGCGGGAAACCAGCTCATACCCGAAATGACGTCTGAGCAGGATAGATAACTCCTAAGGACCAGCAGATGATTGTGAGCATTCATACACATATTGAATCGAGGGACTCAATATAATGACAAAGGATGTCAAAGAATACTGCTAGGCATAGGGAATTAACCATAATGCATTAGGCAAGAAGAATCTCTAAAATAATAGGTTGCAGAAGGTTCTCGACAGATCTGATAGTATTTCAAAGAATTTTGTGAAATGAACAAACAACTAAGGATGAACGGATCCTCGATAAGTGTGAGAAAGTATTCGCATGTGTATTCAAGCTGAAAAGAGCTAGCAATAGGCACGAATGATTCTCGGGATATTGAAAAGTATTCCAGGGTACCTAGTAATAACAAGAGCAATTTGGAATAAAGGTATGGACGGCAAGTGTATGTAGCTATTGAGTCCTGGGCCGTCCACGAGAGTGGAGGGCGCGCCCTACCCCCTGGGCGCGTCCCCCTGCCTCGTGGATGACCCGGAGACCCCCATGACTTTATCCCAACGCCAAAAATACCTATAAATGCAGAAACCCCCCAAAAAGAAACCTAGATCGGGAGTTCCACCACCGCAAGCCTCAGTAGCCACCAAAAACCAATCGGGACCCTGTTCCGACACCCTGTCAGAGGGGCGATCCATCACCGGTGGCCCGGCGTTCTCCAAGATGAGGAGGGAGTAGTTCACCCTCGGAGCCGAGGGTATGTACCAATAGCTATGTGTTTGATCTCTCTCTCTCTCTCTCTCTCTCTCTCTCTCTCTCTCTCGTGTTCTTGATTTGGCATGATCTTGATGTATCGCGAGCTTTGCTATTATAGTTGGATCTTATGATGTTTCTCCCCCTCTACCTTCTTGTAATGGATTGAGTTTTCCCTTTGAAGTTAGCTTATCAGATTGAGTCTGTAAGGATTTGAGAAAACTTGATGTATGTCTTGTGTGGGATACCTGTGGTGACAATGGGGTATTCTATTGATTCACTTGATGTATGTTTTGGTGATCAACTTGCGGGTTCCGTGACCTTGGGAATCTATGCATAGGGGTTGGCACACATTTTCGTCTTGACCCTCCGATAGAAACTTTGGGGGACTCTTTGAAATTCTTTGTGTTGGTTGAATAGATGAATTTGAGATTGTGTGATGCATATCGTATAATCATGCTCATGGATACTTGAGGTGACAATGGAGTATCTAGGTGACATTAGGGTTTTGGTTGATGTGTGTCTTAAGGTGTTATTCTAGTATGAACTCTAGGATAGATCGAACGGAAAGAATAGCTTCGTGTTATTTTACTACGGACTCTTGAATAGATCGATCAGAAAGAATAACTTTGAGTTGGTTTCGTACCCTACAATAATCTCTTCGTTTGTTCTTCGCTATTATTGACTTTGGAGTGACTCTTTGTTGCATGTTGCGGGATTGTTATATGATCTAATTATGTTATTATTGTTGAGAGAACTTGCACTAGTGAAAGTATGAACCCTAGGGCTTGTTCTGAAGCATTGCAATACTGTTTGTGCTCACTTTTATCATTAGTTACCTTGTTGTTTTTATATTTTCAGATTACAAAAACTTATATCTACCATCCATATTGCACTTGTATCACCATCTCTTCGCCGAACTAGTGCACATATACAATTTACCATTGTATTGGGTGTGTTGGGGACACAAGAGACTCTTTGTTATTTGGTTGCAGGGTTGTTTGAGAGAGACCATCTTCATCCTACACCTCCCATGGATTGATAAACCTTAGGTCATCCACTTGATGGAAATTTGCTATCGTCCTACAAACCTCTGCACTTGGAGGCCCAACAATGTCTACAAGAAGAAGGTTGAGTACTGCACATCAAGATCTTTTCTAGTGCCGTTGCCGGGGAGGCTAGGTAAGCGGCACTCACATCCCGTCAACAATGCTCTTTTTTGGCGCCGTTGCTGGGGAGTTGAGTGCTTGAAAGTATATCTTTAGATCTTGCAATTGAATCTCTTAGTTTCTTGTTTTATCACTAGTTTAGTTTATAAAAGAAAACTACATAAAAAATAGAATTGAGGGTACCTCATATGCTTCATCTTTTTAATATCTTTCGTGAAAATGATGGAAAGGAAAATTGTGCCCAAGTGCTAGAAGAAGAATGCATTAAAATGTTTGGCACTAAATACTTTAATGATGAGCATGATTGCAATCTTGTTAGTGAGAATTCTTTGAATATCCATGATGCTAATGATATGCAAAGCCACAAGCTTGGGGATGCTATGTTTAATGAAGATGATATTCTTAGTCCCCCAAGTTTTGACGTGCAAATTTATTATGATGATTGAATGCCTCCAATTAATGATGATTGCAATATTTATGAAAGTGGATTTGGATAGGTCATGACTTTATTTAGTGATGAATCCACTATTTTGCAAGGGGTTTCAATTAATTATGAGAACAAAGTTGCTATCTATGATGATTTTTGTGATGACATGTATACTATTAAGAATAATGATAACCATGAAACTTGTCATCATGATTTTAGTTTTCAATTGGATTATGCCTCGCATGATAATTATTTTGTTGAGTTTGCTCCCACTATTATTCATGAGAAGAAATTCACTTATGTGGAGAGTAATAAAATTTATATGCTTGGGGATCATGAAAAGAATGCTTTATGTGATGGTTATATTGTTGAATTCATTCATGATGCTACTGAAAATTATTATGAGGGAGGAATATATGCTTGTAGGAGTTGCAATAATATCAACTTTCCTTTCTATGTGCTTAAAATCTTGAAGTTATGCTTGCTTTGGCTTCCTATGCTAGTTAATTATCGTTCCCATAAGTTGTTTGCTCACAAAATCCCTATGCATAGGAAGTGGGTTAGACTTAAATGTGTTAGTCATATTCTTCATGATGCTCTCTTTATGTTTCAATTCTTATCTTTTATGTGAGCATCATTGAAATCATCATTCCTAGCTAAAAAGGCATTAAAGAAAAATGCTTGTTGGGAGACAACCCAATATTGACCCTTACTGTTTTTGTGTGTCCACATGATTAAGATACTGTAATAATCATGTTTTATAGCTTTTTTTTCAATAAAGTGCCAAGTAGAGCCTTTGGGAAGACTTGGGTGAAAGTTAATGTGATCTTGCTGTAAAAAACAGGAACTTTGCGCTCACGAGATTAGCTGACATTTTTTTACAGAAGAGTGATTTTGAATTGATTCTTTTTGCAGATGATTAATTGACAAATTCCTCACGTCCACCAATTTATTTCGGAATTTTTAGAGTTACAGAAGTATTCGAAAGTTATAGATTTCTACAGACTGTTCTGTTTTTGATAGATTATGTTTTCTACATGTTGTTTGCTTATTTTGACGAATCTATGAGTAGTATTGGAGGGTATGAACCATAGAGAAGTTGTAATACAGTAGATATTACACCAATTTGAATTTATAATGAGTTCACAACTATACCTAAGTGGTGATTTATTTTCTTATACTAATGGAGCTTACGAGTTTTCTGTTGTGTTTTGCGTTGTGAAGTTTTCAAGTTTTAGGTAAAGATTCAATGGACTATGGAATAAGGAGTGGCAAGAGCCTAAGCTTGGGGATGCCCAAGGCACCCCAAGGTAATATTCAAGTACAACCAAAAGCCTAAGCTTGGGGATGCCCCGGAAGGCATCCCCTCTTTCGTCTTCGTTCATCGGTAACTTTACTTGGAGCTATATTTTTATTCACCACATGATATGTGTTTTGCTTGGAGCGTCATTTTGTTTTATTTTGTTTTGCGTGCTGTTTGAATAATATACCAAGATCCGAAATTCTTAAATGTTAGAGAGTCTTCACATAGTTACATAATTATTGAACTACTCATTGATCTTCACTTCTATCTTTTGGAGTAGTTTGTCGTTTGCTCTAGTGCTTCACTTATATCTTTTTAGAGCACGACGGTGGTTTTATTTTGAAGAAATATATGAACTCTCATGCTTCACTTATATTATTTTTAGAGTCTTTTAGAACAACATGGTAATTTGCTTTGGTTATAAAACTAGTCCTAATATGATGGGCATCCAAGAGGGATATAATAAAAACTTTCATATAAAGTGCATTGAATACTATGAGAAGTTTGATTCCTTACGATTGTTTTGAGATATGAGGATGGTGATATTAGATTCATTCTAGTAGAGTAATCGTGAATTTGATAAATACTTGTGTTGAGGTTTGCAAGTCCCGTAGCATGCACATATGGTAACCGTTGTGTAACAAATTTGAAGCCTGAGGTATTTCTTTGATTGTCTTCATTTGTGTGGAGGTCGGGATCGCGCGATGGTTAACTCCTACCAACCCTTCCCCTAGGAGCATGCGTGTAGTGCTTGGTTTTTGATGACTTGTAGATTTTTGCAATAAGTATGTGAGTTCTTTATGACTAATGTTGAGTCCATGGATTATACGCACTCTCACCCTTCCACCATTGCTAGCCTCTCTAGTGCCGCGCAACTTTCGCCGGTACCATACACCCACCATATACCTTCCTCAAAACAGCCACCATACCTACATATCATGGCATTTCCATAGCCATTCCGAGATATATTGCCATGCAACTTTCCACCGTTCCGTTTATTATGATATACTTCACCATTGGCATATTGCCTTGCACGATCATGTAGTTGACATTGTATTTGCGGCAAAGCCACCGTTCATAATTTTTTCATACATGTCACTCTTGATTCATTCCACATCCCGGTACACCGCCGGAGGCACTCATATAGAGTCATATTTTGTTCTAGTATCGAGTTGTAATGCTTGAGTTGTAAATAAATATAAGTGTGATGATCTTCATTATTAGAGCATTGTCGTGTGTGAGAAAAAAGAAAAAAAGAGATAAAGGCCAAAAAAAAGAGTCTCCAGAAAAAAGAGGAGTCTCCAAAAAATGAGAGAAAAAGAGAGAAGGGACAATGCTACTATACTTTTTCCACACTTGTGCTTCAAAGTAGCACCATGATCTTCATGATAGAGAGTCTCTTGTTTTGTTACTTTCATATACTAGTGGGAATTTTCATTATAGAACTTGGCTTGTATATTCCAACGATGGGCTTCCTCAAATGCCCTAGGACTTCGTGAGCAAGCAAGTTGGATGCACACCCACTTAGTTTCTTTTGTTGAGCTTTGATACATTTATAGCTCTAGTGCATCCGTTGCATGGCAATCCATACACTACAAAAAAGATACACTTCCATGATGATACATGTTTGTCACAGTAGGTCACGTTTTCTGTCATGCATGTACATCCATGAAAAATTTATGACAGAATCAAGATAGTCATACCCGTGCTGTCGTAAAAGTGATCCATGACATTACCAAAATTATCATCATGGAAGTGTCCACTTCCATGACAATAAATCGCACGTCAGAGAAGTGCTTTCGTCATGGGTGACCGACAGGTGGCATCCACCGTAACGGAACACCGTTAAGCTGTCGGGTCCGGTTTTGGATCCGATAACCCGTTAACAGCCCCGACCAATGGGGATTTTCCACGTGTAAAATCATCATTGGCTGGAGGAAACACGTGTCGGCTCACCGTTGGGACAGATGACATCCACTCATTGGATACAAAGCGCCTATGATACATCGACACGTGGCACGGCCCAACAGAGGCCCATTACTGTGAAAAGGTCGGCCCGTTTGACTTGGTCAAAAGGTTGTGGGCCTGCCCACGGCAAGCATGTTAACAGCCTGTTCGCATATAGCTCATTTATAGCCCGCTACCCAGGGCCCGTTTACGGCCTATCCGAATTAGGCCCAGTAGCGTCATCTGGGCCATCCAATATAATTCCAGCCCGTTTTAAGTTCCGGACCATGTATGGCCCATGATGTCTTTTGGCCATTGATACGTCGACACGTGGCACGGCCCAACAGAGGCCCATATAGGTTAAAAAGGCCGGCCCAGTCAAAGGCCCGTAGTACTTACTCAGGTACTAGTGGGCCAGCCCAATAACGGCCTGCTTAATAAAGGCCCATTTACGCCCCGAAGCCAGATCTGGCCCGTTAATTGTTCGACGATTATTTGGGCCCATTTACGGCCCAAAGCCAGATCTGGCCGGTTAATTGTTTGCCGAATATTTGGGACCAATTACAGCCCAGTGACTTTCAGCCTGTTAGAGGCTCGATGTAGACATGGTCCCATTTCAGCCCCGTGTGACTTTCGGCCAGGGAATGGCCCGTGCTGCCCATGGGCCATATATGGTCCGACAGGACATCGAGCCCACTAATGGTCCGTGATAAAGGTGGCAAAATTTAAGCCCAACGTGACTTTGGGCCTCTTAAAGGCCCATGATATCAGTGGGCCAACTAAGGCCCGAGATATGTTTCGGCCTGTTAACTGCCCGTGATATAACTGGGCCCAAAAAGGCCCCGTCCACATTTTAGCCTGCTGAAGGCCCGTCGACGACTAGTGAAAATTGAGGCCCAATATGCATTTCGGCCTGCTAAAGGCCCATGGTTTCATCTGGGCCGTAACAGGCCAGTACAATATTGAGCCTGTTAATGGCCCAACGCTACCTGGGCCAAACTAAGCGCTGGGTCCACAAAAGGCCCAACTAAAATATAGGCCGGTGTAAGTTGTGGGCCTCGCGCAAAGTGTGAAGGCCCCAATGATTCGGGCCCAAGAACGATGCAGGCTAGCCCAATTGTGGCCCGCTAAACACCAGGCCCGTTAAAGGCGAATGTTTCGGCCCGGTCGACTACATCTGATTTTTTTTCAGATAGCAAATGATGGCAGTAACTAGTAAGAATTAAGAACAAACCTACACTATACAATAAAGGATTTATGGTATATTACATCCACTGGGCATCGAAGTTCACCACCAGTGATCATAATGCGCAACGAAGAGGCAGATTACAAAAACTGGGCACCATTGCAGGGTAACAAAATAATACTGAACCGAGACCACTTCCAAGACAGTTCAAGAAAGGTTAGCCTTGCGTGGGAACTGCTGCGCAAGCTGCTGAGCAAGGCTGTGAGACCGGCCTAGCATGTCGGTCATAGCTTCCAGGTGTAGCTGTTTAGCGATGAGGTTCTCATTGGTGTTCTCCGCAATCTTTCTTAGAAATAGGACTTCAAGTCAAAGTTGAGTTGCAGAATGCCTTTCTGGTAGAACTTGGGACTAAAGAAGTCGAACTAATTCAGACAACGAATTCTGTGAGCTTGTCTGACTGCTAGTCTCAAGTAACTTGAACACTGCATCAAGACAAGACTTTGGGGTTGTCTCGCTATCTTCAAGATGTTTTGCCTTCTTTGCTGCAATATATGTTTGGTTTGTCTCACAGCCTTCAGCGGACTTGTGCATGCCATCAGGCATATCACCTTGAAACAAAGCAGAGAGATGACAGGTTTTGCACGTGTATAAACAAAGATGATAACTGTGCCGTCAATTCCATCCAATTTCAAATTAGAAAATAAAGAGTAAGTTCGAAATATCAATAACATAATTTGGCATTGTTCATAATGCGGGGAGCTTCACCACACTACTGGATTACCATGTCAACATAAAAAGCATAGATGAAGGGCAAAGAAAATCATTGTATCTATTTTGGTTAATGTGCATGGCATGTTGTTCATATCATCAGCCACATCCGTAAGATAAAACAGGAGATGACAAGGTGTAAACGTGGGCTGCTTCACCACACACTGGATTATAGATCCACAAAAACAAGCATACATATAGGGAGTATTGAGTAATGTGCATGGTATGAATAAGGAATTTAGTTTTACAAGTAGAACTTAGAACTTACGGTTCTTGCGAACATGCATTTTGGTAGAAACAACAAACTAAACAACAGTAAACGATAGGGAGTATGAGAAAATTAAACATCAGTTGAGGATAAAGTCTTTAGAAGGACTGACTTACATTAATAGTTAACATCGGCTTTATAATGCCCTTCTCCATGTCAAGGGAAGGATAACTCAAGAATTTCAGCACATAATCTTCTTCATAATTATTGCCTGTACTCTACATTTTGTAGAGAGTAATTATAGATATGTTAATACTAGAAGGGATTGAGGATAATGAAGATAAGATGCAGATTGATGCTACATAATCAACTACCAATCCCTGGTAGTACAAGCATTACATGACAAAATGTACTAACAAGAGCAATGGGCTACGCTTCTGCACAGGCATTGTCTGTGTATTCTTGGTAAGATTAAATATAGATCTGATCTTTTTTAGTAAATAGTGGGCGAGGGAGATAAGATGCAGAATGCTACACAATGAACCAATCCCTCTTCCCATAATACAAGAGTGTTTTGAACACTAATGTAATGTACAAAACGTTCTTATATTATGGGATGGAGGGAGTAGATGTTAATGTAACTACAATGATAGATGACGTTCAGTCCTTACAAGAGGACTGTAGAGCTAAACCTCTTCAAAAGCATTAGGTTGATTCTAAATTTATGTAAGAGTCCATACGGATCTTATAATGTCCACCAAATGGACGATAACGAGGCTAACATGTGCAGTGATGCTACATAATCAAACAACTATGAAAGTAAGTATGGTCATACAGGGCAAGAGGTACTCACAAGAGCAATGCAGTGTGCAGTATAGTTGCGAGATTCTGTGGTCCCTTGAGAATGTTTGTTCTTCTACTAACAGTTTTCGTACAAGTGAGACGTTAAGGCAAATGCAGAAATGTAGTTCAAATTGTGATGTGATATCATAGATAGTACCTTATGCTGCAGCCGAGACCAATGTGTAACAAGATTATTCCAGTCACCGTCGGATAAATGTAGCACCGGAGACTTTACAGAAATTTCGTTTAGAGGCTTGCCATCGAAGTGCACTTGCCTCAGGTAGGAACGATACTTCATCAGCGAGTTCTTGAAAAGCGCAACCAACCCTTGCTCGTCTTCACAATCCAGTTTGGTCCTCACCTATTTAAAAGAATGAAATCTTGTGTCTTCTGTCAGCAGAAACATATGCATCAATGACCATGAATAACATTAGTACCTTACTTACGCGTAAGTTGCGGAGGAAGACTGGAAATTGTTCTGTGTCTGCGGTATAATATTTCCATGAAGGAAAGATGCGTACAAAGTTCCTGACAACAATATAAGCTTTGTCTTCTAAACTGGGAAGAAATGGAACGGTGGTTCTATTTGCTGCAATTGGGGCTCTCTCTGGTTCGGAAAGGGATTTGGCAACTGGATTTGGTGTACTCTTTGCTGGAATGGGGGTTTTGCGTCGTAGAGCTGGTGCTATGTCAACTGGCATAATCATAATGTTTGCTGCAGTTGAGGTCTGCTGAGTTGGGGCATCAGAAATGACCAGTGTAGTAGGGCTAGAGTCTGCTAGAGTTGGGGTGTTTTGTGGGTCAGGTGATATTGCAACTACACCTAATGGGCTATTTGATTTATCAGGTGCCACTACCTTTTCCAAATACTTTGCTTGTGCTCCTCCACGATCAGCAATCACCCTGTTCCTTTTGAACGTCTGATACACAAGAACACCATTTGAATGGATAAATATGGTATGATGACAGATGGAATATGTACTGAAAATGGATAGGCAGGGCGTATTCACATACACGATGTGTAAACTAAGCTAATGGCAGTTCAACAAAGTAGAAGCAATGCAAAGCATTAGTTGCAAGATCTGTGCGAACATATAACCTTGGAAAGTTAGAGCAAGCACCTTGATGGGTGAATAAGATAGGGCATCTTCCTCTGACTCCTCCACCATGGAGCTACATTGACTTAGGTCTCCCTCTAGCTCAGAATCACTGTTAGGATCATATCCTGAGCATGAATCTGTAGGTGGAGAGCATTTGCATTGCATTGCATCCAGACTTGATTTCAGTCCCTTAATGCCAAGTTTGACAGCCATGGCATTGTTATGCTTTATTCTTTATATGCTCGCAAGCTCATAATCATTATGATGCTATTCGGAATCTGAGATTCATGAAAACATAAAAAAGTAGTCAGATTGTATATGGAATGCATTGCGGATTCAACTCGAAGAGTGTCTCCCTATAAACCCTTGCATATGCAAAGTTCACCCCCCCACCGTGCTGACCAGACCACACACATAAATACAAACCCCTTATGTCTCTATAACAGGCAGACACACATTTCAAAACTGAAGTAGGAACATTAGAATCATATGAAATTCGTATTTGAATAAATAAACTAAGAAATTACGAGTGGCATAATGTTTAGCTTCAAGGGTGGAGTGTTGGTAGTGTGACACAAAGCAAGTAGGCAGATTGTATTCCATGTAAAAGATCAAAGCCTATGTAAAAGCTGGAAATGACACTTTCCTTCTATACAATGCAGTGTTTGTTGCCCACACATGATGGAAGAGATCATATAGAGAAATACTATTCACTCATGTCTACGGTTGCAGTATTTAGAAACAGGGTGGTCCACCCTAAAAGAATATTGACAACAAATATGACAAGGCAAGCATAGATGTAGTGAATCAATCATTTACTTGTGAGCTTACTAGGACAAGTATGCATAATTGTAACTGCAGTAAGAGACCGTCCAAAATTTGAATCAAGAAGTTTGTCTAGCACTTATTGTTTGCAACTTATCGACGTGAATAATTGGATATTATAGTGAAAGCAAGAAAGACAAGTAAAATTGTCAACAAACCTGGCTTGGAGTAGTAATCTGGGTCAATGTCACGACGACCAACAATCCAAAATGACTAGTGTCTGTTCCTACGGCCGGAATTTTGAAAACCCTGTGAACTTTACAGGTACTAAAGATTACCGAAATACATCTGAACCATTAGGTGTAGGTAGCACTGAGCACACAACAAACCCTAATGACAGTCCTGCTTAATGAGTAATGAATCAATTAGAAAATGGGTGATGAGGAGTGGCTGCTGAGTGTTGATGACTTATCTCAAGATAAATCGGGTTGGCTTAGTGGGTGCTGCACGCCTGAGCCCTAAACGGACTGGGAAGGCAGGCACGACGACGCGCCCGGGCAGCGGTGATGCTGTTGGGCGAGCGGCTCCTGACCTCCTGTTAGTTCGGCTTCTCCTCCTAGAGTCATGTCGTCCGGGGATGGCAAGTCGCTGGCGAGGCAGGCGGCTGGGGGCGAGTAGAGATCGGAAGCGCGTATCAGAACAGAGGGGAATCGGGGCTTGGGACGACCCAAAATCCCAGGGTGGGTCGGCCCACCGTGGGCACCCTGTAGAGATACACACCCGAGTGGTGAACATGCATTTTCATACCTAATTTAGGAACATTTAGCTGACCAATTAAACGAATATGTTTTAATAATATCAGATTCGTATTTGAACAACTAAGCTTGTTTAGCTTGATGGGTCGAGAAATGCTATTATGACACGAATCACGTATTCTGATCGAATAGTGATCATAAAAGGGGGAAACCGGAGAAATGGTATTTAGCAACCATTGTTTGCTTCGAACTAAGAACTAAATTCTAAGAGCTGAAAAGAAAGTAGAGTAACCAAGTTAAGATCTATTTTCTGGTTGAGATCAAAAAGTTGAGGAGATATGAAGTACCACCTCTCTTGCGGCGTCGTGTAGGCATTGGGGGTGTGATGGCTATCAGTAGCGTTGAAGCAGATCTACGATGGTAGACGGGTGCATCGGGGGATAAGTCCCATTGCGGTGGAAGAGAAGGTCGTGTGAGCGGCCCTGACAAAGAGGACGACGGCGCCGATGAAGCGAGAGGACGTGATGCAAGGCTCTTGGTCTGTCGGCATGGATGAGAAACTTCCATCTCTAGCAGTGGACGACGCGTCTTGGTAGGCGCTCCGACATGGTGGAGGACGGTGGCCATGGATGTGGTGGAGGACGACAACGATGGATGTGGTGGAAGACGACGGCGATGGATGGGGTGGCGGACGGAGGCTGGTGTGGGGATGGTGTTCTAGAGCGGACGGTGTATGAATGGGAAAATGGAGGGAGAGGTACGGGGAACCATGTTTTTGGGACGCGCCTGTCTGAAATATGGGAAAGTTACGAACTTAGCCCCCGTTTAAAATTTGGACGTCTCATCGGTTGGGGATACGACGGTAATCTCGCATCTCGCTAATATTTGCCCAGAGCGATTTCGGGCGAGCAGAGGGTGGTTGGCACCCATGGTTGGCGCCCACGGTGTATGAATGGGGCTGACAGGTAGGGCAGTTGTGTCATGTCTGAGTGAAGTTACGAACCTACCCCTATTGAAAATATTTGCCTACATCGATTTCGACCGAGTCAAGTTTGTTTTGCCGCCCACTGTGTATGAATGGGGAAATGGAGGGAGAAACAGAGGTCTTTCAGACGAGCTTGAATCAAATGTGTTTTTCCGCCCATGTTTGGCGCCCACCGTTTCTGAATGGGCTCAAAGGCGGTCGTGTCACGTCTAATTGAAGTTACTATCCTACCCCTATTTAGAGCAGCGGAAATCGGGCCGATGGATTGTCCGTGTAATGGGTAGACAGTAATTTCCATCTCCCAAACACTTGGCTTCGGGCAGCCGACATGGGAGTGGACATTTTGCCGCTTCTTTTGAATTTCGGGACAATAGGCATCCACATTTACCCTGGCAATTAAATTCGAATCCATTTTGTATTCCTATACGAATCTTTATAAATCATTCTATGTGTTTTTATATATCTTCAAAAGGACGACAAAGATGTATTCCACTGCCATATATGAATATGGTTTACAAATGTCGATACTCAAATTCAGAAGCTAGAATCCAGTTTAAGGTGAATTCGAATATTTGGAACACTTCATGTCCAACTCAAATGTCACACGCAGCATAATGTGTACTCCCATTTAGATATGTACACAAGCGATGTATGAAGATTCAAATACCGAGTCAATCAACCAATAATGTACAGAACTAACATACATATAAACACTTATAGAGTATATGGATCAATAATATCAACTAACATACATAAGCCAAGCCGCCGTACTTTTCTTTGCTACAACAATATCCTTTTTTAGCCAAGCTACTACATCATATTGTCCCTTTCCGATGCGTGCCACTTATGGTCCATCTATACTACTATTATTCTTGAATGCACATTAAGCCCGATTGGCTTATTTGTAGGTCTGGCACAACAATCAAAATGAAATGTCTTCGAGTCTTATCAATTAATACAGACTTGTGCTCAAATAAAATTACAAACCAAAAAACAAAAAACAATTATCACATGATCTCTAAAACAAATGGTTTGATTGATTACATGTACAAACAACACAAAGGTTATTCAACGATGGAAAGAACATTTCACCTATGATTTACCAAGTGGGAATTTAATTTCCTTTTTTCCTTCAGGACCTTAACAATGTGGCCAGTCTCACCTTGCTTCGTTTTGAAATCCACCAAATATTTAATGGTTGTCTTGAGTACTGCTACTGATTGTGTTGTTTGCTTCCTCAACATGTCAACTTCATATCTAAGTGCAGAAGCAAAATCTCTTTCTACCACTAGTTTAGCCTCTAGAGCATCAGCAGTTGGCAACTCATAATGCACGTCCATGGGATGATACAACGTCCATGGGGACCTCGCTCTTTGATCTTGGGCTAACCTGTTTTGCCATTAAAGTTTCGATTGGATTCAGAAAAGTTGAAGTTAGCAAAGCATCTCAACTGGGAGTTATAACACCAAACCAGTTAAACAAACAAGGAATTAAAGAGTTTCAATTTGATGCTGAAAAGTAGTCATTAACATCATTGTAACCCGTTGTTGCAACAGCAAAGCAGTTAAACAAACAAATAGCTATTTAAGTTCAGGCAAACAGGTAATTCTTAACAGTAAGTATCAAACACATAGATAGGCGCAGTCTATAACAGGATTAACAGGCTGTGGCATTATGTAATCAGTAGCAAACTAAATTAAGCCAAGCAACGTAATTGAACAATTTTGCAATAAGTGGCTAACTAAAATTCTGAGAAGCAGGTAACTGAACTTACGCTAGTTCTTTGTACGGGCACAGTGCAACTTCTTTTTCGCTTAGAAGGTTGTACGAAGGAGTCCATGTCATCAATTGCTTGGATACGCAGTCCCAATACTTCTTTCTTCCCACACTGCATTGGTAAGTCGAATGGTTAATCTGGTAAGATGGTGCGTCCTTGATATGTTATATGAGGACGCGTAGTCAGACTAGTCGTAGCCACACACATCACACTAGCTTTTACTGTATATTTCATGCGATTACTTTTGGCATATCGAGATCTAAGCAATCTACAATAGGATGAAAAGACTGGCATCCTTCACATTATTGGCGAATTCAGTTCATAGAAACAAGCAATTCAACCATTCTGTGGGTAAATCAAAAGCGCCACTAGAATATTTTTCACTACCCCTATCATACACGCAAAAGGGGCGACGCCACCATAGGGGCTGGTATGGGCGCCCGCCTCGGGTGGCTCAAAAGTGTGCACCTAGTTTGAGTCGTCCAGGTTGGTCCATGCTAGTTTTGTTCGTCCCAACGCACGAGCAGGCAATGTAAAAAATGAAGATAACTATTTCAATTTGGATAGGCTAATAACATAAGTGCAAGGCAGGCCCTATAGCAGGCTCGCGGCCCAAACGAGCGCCTCCCATATCGATCGACAACAGGAAAAATCCCAATTCATCCGCTCTAGCCTCCAGTCTGGTTCGCTCCTAACCTAGCCGCCGCTGTACAGACCGACACAACACTTCCTCGCGCCCTCGTTGGAGGGCGGTCACTGGGCTTCAAGCGAACGGAAGGACAAGAATATGAAGATCCAACCCTGGGTGTAGCCTGCATGGGAGGTAGCGGCGGCAACACGGGCATGGCATCGAGCTTGCGCAAACGGACAGTCACACCTTGCAAGAGTAGCATGCGCAACGAGCAGGTACATCACATCCCTGGTTATATCTAATTCATCTCTTCAATTTCTGGCCAATAGTTAAACCTGACGGTGTTGTAAAACTGCTTGTATGTAGGGAATATATGAGAAAATGAAACCAATTTCTACTTATTTTATAACTCCCCCAATCAATACTGAACGGACTGAATCTAATCAAGTTTCCGGTGCAAACATCCAAGCTCATGTTGTTCTTGAGGCTGAAGTGTCTAATGAACAGACCGGTAACGAAGGATTT
Source organism: Secale cereale (assembly GCA_902687465.1). NCBI lineage: Eukaryota > Viridiplantae > Streptophyta > Magnoliopsida > Poales > Poaceae > Secale > Secale cereale. The sequence continues at coordinate 67,463,089 of LR738714.1, forward strand.
GATGCAAACATTTTACATGCTCCTGGTGATGAACATATAGTGTCTAATGAGGCATCTAATGCAAGCATTTTGCAAGCTCCCATTGAAGGATTTAGTGTCTAATGATGATCTGCTATGTTGAGAGAGACATAGAGATTTGCAGACATTAATGACAAGCAAATTATAATGCATTTTCATGGCTTGAGGAAACGTCGAGGCCATCTACCAGAAAGTCCCCATATCATGACAACGTAGCATAAATACTTTTCTAATCTGTTGTTTGAAACTATTGGCATACTTGTGCAAGATAGATATATTGATATGCACTTTGCACACTGGTTATAGGTGCAATTACACTTCGATATTTTCAGCGGGAGAACGAATTAATTCAAGCAGGTACAAACAATGTTTGTAGTCCTTGTACACCATGTTGCATTTTGTGTTTTTTGGTACTTGCATCATTTAGTGTTTATAATCTGAACTACTTTGGATCATTAGCTGGTTTTCAAAGTGCATGTAGCTTCACATTTCTCAAGTTATGTTGATTTCCGGAGTGCAAGTGCCTTTGTATTTTTTAAGTTAAATGTTCGCCCCTGGTAAATTGAATTTGTGGATCAGCCACTTCACACAAATCATACACGAATGCCAGTACGAATTAAATGAAATGCAGGGACTTACGCTAGCTCGTTGTACAGGCTCACTGCAACTCTGCTTGCGCTTGGGATGTTCCATGTACAAGTCCATGTTACCACTTGCTTCGATGTGCATGTCTTATGCTCCTTGCATCCCCCTTGCATTTTTGACACAACGAATGGCTGATCAAATAAGAGGAATCAACCTTGCTGTTGTACCGGAGGACAGATACTTACAAGGTTATACGGGCATGTAGGATGTGTACCAGATCCCGCAACGCCGTCATGCTTCGCTAAAAAATGGATTTGCTTGTTTCATATGATATCTCTAGAAGCTAAGAGAGCAGTGAAAGGATATCCAAACATCGTCGGAATAGTGCACAAGGGAATGATGTGTGGATACCTAGTTCGGGCCGGCGTTTGGGCATGGTCGCCTAGCTAGAGTGCGGGTCACTTCAGATCCGTTGAGGGTGATGCGCTGGCGTTGGCTGGCCACGCATGGATGCAGATCGTGAGTGGCAGTAGAGCGCTACGATGCGGTGGACGAGACCGTTGGTGAAGCCCCAGCGGCCTCGGGGGGCGGAGGCGCGACGATGTGCTCGGTGAAGTAGCCTCGGTGAGCTAGGAGACGACATCGGTGAAGCACACCTGATGCGATGGAAGTTGGTGTTTGTGAGGCACGTCGGTTGCGGTAACCGACATTGTTGGTGGACCACCCGGTGCGGTGGACGAGGGCGTAGATGAGTTAGCTCCGGTGCGGTGGTGAAGCGCGACCATCGTCTTCATCGTCGTCGTCCGGCACAGAGGTTGGGGAAGAGACGAGATGAGGGGAGTTTTGTAATTCCCCGGATGTAATACTTTCCTTTTTTGGCAATATATATCCTTGGCTTCATTAGTTCCATTCCGGGTTCTTCGTCTTTTCGGGTTTTCGTCGTTTTGTCGTGTGCATGTGTGCATTCATCCATGTCATGTTGTCATGTGCATTGCATTGCATTTGTCTTGTCGTTTGCATCCGGTCCCACTCGTTCCTTCATGTTGTCCGTTTCGAGTTCCGACGCCCTCACACGTGTCCGTGGCACCCCCGAGGCCTACTTTTGTGTTTGGCCGTGTAACGTTTCTGGTTGGCGTGAGACTTGTCGTGCGATGTTGTTTTGTTATGTGTAACCCGCCTGTCAAATCTCATCACGTTTGGAGTTCGTTTGATGCTCCAACAGTTATCCTCGTGGGCTAAAAGTACCTCCTCTTTTAGGCCCAAGAAACCCCTCCAATGGCCCACCAACCCAACTCAAACCCTTCCCTTCATCTAGACCGTTCAATTGTGATCTCGTGGCCGAAAACCTCTCCTCATTTGGACAACCCTAGTTCCTTGTGCCTATATAAACGTCCACCCCCTCCAATTTTTGCGTCCAAAACCCTAGTGTTTCCACCTCTGCCGTGCCGTGCTTCCACCGTTGTCGAGCCGTGCTTCCGACTCGCCGCACCCATGCTTCCGACTCGCCGCACCCGTGCTTCCGACTCGCCGCGCCGTGCTTCCGAGCCGCGCCCTTCGTCTTCCCCGCCTCCGGCCGAGACCGCGCCGCCGGAGGACCTCGCCGCGCCGCCACTCCTCCTCCTCTTCGCCGCCGACCGCCCCTCACCTCCACGTAGCTCGCCGCGCCGCCCTCCGCCGCCGTTCCCCGAGGTCGCCGCCGGCCTCCATCCCCTCGCGCCGGCCACCGCGCCGGGAAGGGCCGCCGCCCCGAGCCCTCAAGGCGCGCCGCCGCCGAGCCCTCGAAGAGCCAGTCGCCGCCTCCGTCGGGATTGGGATCGGATCCCCGATCCGATCTGCATCTCCTGGGCCGAACCCTAACGGGCCGGGATCCGCCCGATCCGCGACCCGCAGCGCCCGCTGGACCCGTTGACTCCGCTTCAAATCCGACCCGCACCCGGACCCGGTTGACCGCCCGTTGACCAGAGGTTGCTTCGTTTTTCCTAAGTCCCCAGTTTTTCAGTTTCTGATGCAGTTTTGTGATGATGATAACTTTTACTGTGCATGTCTGATTCGTGTGTATGATATGTCAAAATGATCGTGGTGACTTGTACTATGTTTTGTTCCATTGTGCCATCCATGTTTGAGGTCATCTAGATGTCTTAATCTTCATGAGAAGAGAGCTACTTGTTATAAACCGCTGCTATCAGTTGTTTTCATGCCATGTTTGCAATGTGATAACTTGTTGCATGTTTATCCAAATGAAGCAAATGATATGTCCACATGTTCATCATAAGATGCTCTACATGTTGGTTGCTTTAGCTTGCATGATAGAATTCATCTTGCCATGTTTATCTCCTTTGCGAAAGTGCTTGTGGCTGTTATGTTGTTAAACTTGTTACGAGATGCCTAGTTGAGGAGCTCGTTGCTATTGATGTGATTGTCCCCTTGATGCATGCTTATATGTTTTGGATTCCCCATCATGTGTACTTTGCTATGGTGCAAACCACTTGCCATGTTATGCTTTGAGGTGACCAAGCAGCTGATTGGTGGCAGCAGTACAAAGACTCCAGAGCAGGGCGTGAAATCTCCTGGGATGATTTCTGCAAGGAATTTTGTTCTCACCACATTCCCACAAGTGTCATAGAGGGTATGCGTGAGCAATTCCGCAACCTGAAGCAAGGCTCTATGACTGTCTACCAATATAATGTCAAGTTCCAGAACCTTGCCCGCTATGCCAAGCAAGACATTCCAGATGCCAAGAGCAAGATCTATCAGTTCCGTGGTGGTCTGAAGGATGAACTCCAACTTGCTCTCACCTTGTTCGAGCCTGATGAGTTTGACAAATTCTATAACATGGCACTTAAGCAAGAGGCAGCCCAGCTCAAGATGGAAGCTTCCAAAAAGAGGATCAGAGACGCTGTTCACTCCTCCTCATCTTCTCAAGTGGTCGCGAAGCAATAGAAGTTTTGGCTTCCACCTCCTCCAGTGATTCGAGCTCCCTACAACAACAACAAGAATGCTGGTGGCCGTGGTTTCTCCCACCCACCCAACCCAAGCAACCAGTCAAAGAATCAGTCTCAAGGTTCCAAGTCAAGTGCTCCTCACTACCGTCCTCTCTCAGAAGTGGTTTGCAACAAGTGTGGCAAGAAGGGTCACTATGCCAACAAGTGTACTCAAAGCCGCCTTCCGCCTCCTCCACCTGTCAGCAATGCTATTGTCAAGCATGATCCAAAGGCAGCAAGGGTGAATCTGATGAATGCAGCTCAGGCAGAGAATTCTTCAGACGTGATACTTGGTAACCTTCCAGTCAACCTTAAACCTGCTAAAGTGCTGTTTGATTCTGGTGCTTCACATTCTTTCATGTCATTTCCATTTGCATCCAAGCACAATGTGGGCACAGTGGCTTTGCCAAAGATGTTGCAAATTATTTCTCTGGGCAAATGCATGACTTCTAGATTGTATGCTCCGGATGTATCTATTCGCATGGGTGATTACCGTTTTCTGGCCTCTCCGGTGGTTCTCGGCAACTCCGACATTGATTTAATCCTCGGGATGGATTGGCTTTCTCAGCATGATGCTCACATTGATTGTGAAAATAAGGAAGTCAAGATTACTCATCCTAATGAAGACGTGATTATCTTCGCCTCTCGGGATAACACAATCAGGCTTTTCTCTCTCAATGACAAGGGCGAGATTAATGCCATCTCTCAAATTCCGGTGGTTAACGAATACGAAGACGTTTTTCCTGAAAAACTTCCAGGCATGCCTCCACATCGTCAAGTGGAATTCGTCATTGAACTCGAGCCTGGTACTGAGCCAGCATGCCGGTGTCCGTACAAGCTCTCCCCCGAAGAGTTGAAGGAGTTGAAGAAACAACTTGATGAACAGGAGCGTATGGGTCTGATCAGGCCTAGTACGTCTCCTTGGGGCTGTGGTGTCTTATTTGTCAAGAAGAAGGATGGCACGGAGCGCCTTTGCGTCGATTACCGACCATTGAACAAGAAGACAATAAAGAACAAATATCCGCTCCCCAACATCAATGAATTGTTCGAGCAGCTCAAAGGAGCTAAAGTGTTCTCAAAGCTCGATCTCCGAATGGGCTATCACCAAATTCGCATTCGTGAAGAGGATATTCCCAAGACTGCCTTCAGAACGAGATACGGCTCCTATGAGTATACAGTCATGTCTTTTGGTCTCGCTAATGCTCCACCTACCTTCTCGAGAATGATGCACTACATTTTCAACCCCTACACCAACGAGTTTGTGCTTGTGTATCTGGATGACATTTTGGTATTCTCCAAGAATGAAGAGGATCACGAAAAGCACCTCCGTCTGGTTCTCGACAGACTCCGTGAACATAAGTTCTATGCCAAGTTCTCCAAGTGCGAATTTTGGCTCGATAAGTGATACGTCCAAAACGTATCTATAATTTCTGCTTGCTCCATGCCTCTTTTGGGTGATATTGCTATGATATTTATACACTTCCATACACTTTTGATCATATTTGGACTAACCTATTAACTCAGTGCACCCAGTGCCAGTTTCTGTTTTCTGCTGTTTTTGTATTTCAGGTTTTCCCGTCAGGAAAACTGTCAGAAAAATCCCGGAAAAATTATATAAAAAATCAGCGTTCCGGAAGCTTCCACATGGCCGAAGTAGGGCCGGAGGGGGGCCACCAGGGCTCCAGGCGCCCTGGTGGCGCGGCCCCCCTCATGGCCGCGCCGGGGGGGCGCCTGGGCCCCCCAAGCCTCCGCTGATGCCCCCCTTTGGCATATATTTATATCGCGTCCCGAAACCCTCGAGGACGGAACCCTTTTTCACGATCTCATCTCTGTTCCGCCGCCGCCGCGCTTCCAAGATCGTGAGCACCAGGAGAACTCTTCCCGGCACCCTGCCGGAGGGGAGGATCACCACCGGGAGCCTCTCCACCACCATGGACGCCTCCCGGATGAGTTGTGAGTAGTCTCCCTTGGAACATGGGTCCATGACCAGTAGCTATGTGATGTTCTCCTCCCCTTCTTGTGCTTCACTAATTAGACCTCGTGAGCTGCCCTACATGATCGAGGCACATATGTAATCCTTATGCTGTTGCTATGTTGAGTTTGCTGGGATCCGATGGATTGTGAGATCATGTTCAGATTGTGTTTGAGTAATATATTTGATTTACCTCTTTTATATTTATGTTCGTAAGTAATTCTTGCATGTTCTCCGTTGCTATTTATTGCTTTGGCCAAGTAGTAGGTAGTGACTCCAAGAGGGAACGTTATGCTCGATTGTGGGTTCATGCCCCTCGATGACTAGCTTGAGTGACAGAAACATGAGTCTAGGGGATGTGCTGTTGCCACAAGGGGGAAAACAACGGTGCTTGTGCCCGCGGGTGCAAGGATTGTTTACTTTACGCAAAGTTCTTTTAATGCAGTTGTCTGTTTCTTTGAGTTTACACTATGGGTGGGACTCGCAACTTAATACCAGCGAGATGTTCTGGATAGATATCTCAAGGTGGATGATTAGTAGTAGATGCAGATGGATTTCGGTCTACTTGCCTTGGCGTACCGCCCATGCTTTGAACCTCTACCTTTCTTGCAACATAGTTAGCATTGGTTTGCGCACATAATTCTGTCAATTGCCCAGCTGTAATTCGTTTACCTCACATAGCTGTTTTATCATCTTTTGGGAGAGAGACATCACTAGTGAACATCATGGGATCCCGGTCCATATTACCATCATTGATCACATCCGCTATTTACTTTCCGCTTTTACTTACTAGTTGCAGCAACATCTATCACTATTATCTCTTGCGTTTGATCCTTTGTAAACGACAAGGCCGGAGGGATTGACAACCTCTCTGTACTCGTTGGGAGCAAAGTTATTTGTATCTGTGTCCAGGTCCAAGTTGATTGCTAAGTATTTGGCGCCATTAGCAATTGACACCTTCTTGTTGAACCTTGGAGTCTCAGGGGAAATCGATCCTTGGTATCTTTGCCAAGGGAAAACTTCCGCTACACTGCATCTCAAACCCTCCACTTGGGGTAACCAACGAGGGGCGAGAAGCCACCAGGCAAAGTTTTCTGGCGCCGTTGCCGGGGACTCCACTCTTCAAGATAGGCACGCTATCTTTTATCTTTGCTTTTTAGTCTTGTTAGTTTACCTTTCAGTTTTCTTTATGTCTTTTCACTAGTTTTGCTTAATGGAAAACGACAAAAATATGAGAGAGCTTTATAAGCTCTACCTTGCTTTGGGACATGATCTGTTTGAAGAGAAAATTAAAAAACCTATGGAACTTTATTACTTGCATAACATTCATGATGGTGGTGATGTTATTAGTATGCTTTCTTTGAATATCAATATTGCTAATGACATGGAAAGCTCTAAGCTTGGGGATGACACGTTTGATGAACATGATATTTTTAGTCCCCCAACTTTTGAAGAGAAAATTTACTTTGATGATACTTTGCTTCTTATATATGATGATTACAATGATGAATATGATGTTTTCAGTCCACCTACTATTGAGGATAAAATTTATTATGATTATGATATGCCTCCTAAATACAATGATTACCATGATGGTTATGATAGTCTTACTCTCACTATTCCTAATAAGAAAGATTTTGCTTATATGAAGAGTAATGACACTTTTATGCTTTTGGATCATGGAAATAATGCCTTATGTGATAGTTATATTGTTGAGTTCATCCATGATGCCACTGAAATTTATAATGAGAGAGGGAGACATGATTCTAAATATCTTAATAATAAGAAGTTTCCTCTCTTTATGTTGAAGGTTTTGAAGCTGCACTTGTTTTGTCTTCCTATGCTTATTGCTTTGTGCTTCAATGAATTATTCTATTGCAAAATTCCTATGCATAGGAAGCATGTTAGGTTTAAATGTGTTTGGTATTTGCTTCTTGATGCTCTCTTTTGTTCTTCAACTCTTATTCCTACGAGAGCATCATTAAAGTCTTAAGCCTATCTTTATGGCTATAAAGAAAGAGCTCTAGGGAGACAACCCTTGTTATCTTTGCTTTCAGTTTGTTCTTTCGGTTTTTAGTGGTCTTGATGTTTGTTACTACAGTAGCATCATCATTGTACCTTTTATTTTCAGCTTTGTGCCAAGTGTAGCCTCTGATTGCAAGAAAGTTCAAAAGTTGTGACGTGCTGTCCAGGAAACAGATTCTGTCCTTGGATAGAGAAATTCGTATAAAATCACCACATCATCTTTTTGGTCTGATTTTTTCGACAGCGTGCTCTATACAATTGTCTTTCGTGCGTCTGTTCTAAGTTTTTTGATTAGAGTTGCAGAAGTGCCCCGAAAAAATCATTTACTACCTGCTGGTCTGTTTTTCACAGATTCTGTCCTGTTTTGCCTCTCCTTCATTTTGCAAACCTTGAGCTTGCTTTTTCTTTGCAAAAACCTTTTGGCAATCTTGAGAAATAGTAGACCTTCAAGAATATATTTATTCCCAGCAAGAAAAATATATTTTATTAAGGGTACTAACCCCGCTAATCAGATTATGATGAGTTATGTATGAAGGGAGTTTTCAAGTGTGCGAGGGAAGATGATAAAAAGATTCAGGAGTGTCAAACGCTCAAGCTTGGGGATGCCCCCATGCACCCCCAAGAAATATTCAAGAAGACTCAAGCGTCTAAGCTTGGGGATGCCCCCCGTGCATCCCCTTCTCCATCAACATTATTAGTTCGTCTTTCGTTCCACTATATTTTTATCACTTCATGTGTTATGTGCTATGCTTGGAGCGTCGTGCTTTTAGTTTCCTTTTTATTTTTCTTTAGCTTTTCATAACGAGTCGGAACTCAGCTTTCTTTGTGTGGGAGAGAAACACGCTCCACGTCAACCTAGAACATAACATAGAATTTTCATGTCTATCCTTGCTTGTGTGTTCTTTGTCTTTCAATAGCTACTATCATGTTTAGCTTTTAGTTTTCAAGCTTATCTTTTTATAGAGCTTTTGTTTAGTTGGTTGCTTGAACTCTCTTTAGTTATCATGCTTATCTTATTAAGAGAGTTTGCTTCTGTTGCATTGGTTGATATGTCTATGATAAAAATGCTACGTGCATAATGGTGCTTAGTAGTTCAGGTTTTCTTATGGTTAGTCTCAAATAGCTGGGGGATTCCCAATGTGTTATTGGAGTACCAACATGATTTGTTTGCCTATGATGTGGTATGGTTTAGCGATATCTTCCTTCAAGAATTTATTTTGATTGACTTGGCGTATGCTCAGGCATATTTAAGACTGTAAAGAAAGTCTGTCAAGCCTTGATGATCTTTTGTTTCTGAGTAGCGATATAACTACCATGCCTTATTCAATGTTGCTTTGTCGCTCTGCATGATTATGACCGTCATTGCTCTTTTAGTTGGTCGCTCCCAGTCATTTGCTAACCTCCACCTATACTAAGCGGACTGACTGCTTGTGCATCCAAATTCTTTTAAACCAGTTATGCCATATGAGTCCACCATACCTTCCTATACATGGTATTTACCTGCCATTCCTAACGGAGACTTTCATGTACCATCTCGAAATTATTCAAAAAAAAGCATTCCTATTTTGTGCCTCTATTTTAGTTCATGAGGAAGTAGTAGTTAATTCATGATCTTTTTAAGTTGGACAAGCTTCACCACGGGATTGCATGTCTAATGTGCAAACCCATAATACGAGAAGGAACTGGCAAAGAGTGCGCCCGGCTCAAAATTAATATAACAAACAAACCCTCCTTCACACTTTGTTCATGAGAAATCAGAAAACTTTGGCAGTGATAAACAAAGGAGATTAAGAGGATGTGATCGTCCTCATTCGGGAGCCGTTCCTCGAAACTTGTCCATCTCAAGAAGTGATTGAGTTGTCTGCTAGCATTCGTTGATGGAACATGCATAATCTAAAAAATAATAATTATTACCTCTGTTTTTAAAACCAAGAGCTCTGGTACATGTTTTGTCTTTGTTTCCGACTACGGGTTTTCAACTTTGCCAACAAAAGCCACGGTTCGAGAGTCTCCACCTTCTTTTAAAGCACCTACTATTAAGAGCATGATTGTCATTCTGAGTGTAATGTGCATTGTCCCAAAGTAGCATTGTCTTTTGCATGATTGTGATATCGTTTATTCTGAAATCATTGTATCTAGTCATCACTTAAACCTTGGAGGTGCCCCTGCATTTATGTTTTGCTTCACTAAAGGGGGCAAGCGAGATATCACTTTATCATATTTGCACACCATGCTCATTACAAATCTTTTTGATGTTTCAGTATCATATTGTAAAACTTTCAGTTCTTTGTGATTTTCTCATAAGGCAACTTAATTACTACAGATTCATTGTCTCAGTAAGCTTTTGTCATATGACTATGAAAAATCCTTATATGGTTAATAGCATGTCACCATAGAAATTATTCTTGTTATCATTTACCTACTCGAGGACGAGCAGGAATTAAGCTTGGGGATGTTGATACGTCCAAAATGTATCTATAATTTCTGCTTGCTCCATGCCTCTTTTGGGTGATATTGCTATGATATTTATACACTTCCATACACTTTTGATCATATTTAGACTAACCTATTAACTCAGTGCACCCCAGTGCCAGTTTCTGTTTTCTGCTGTTTTTGTATTTCAGGTTTTCCCGTCACGAAAACTGTCAAAAAAATCCCGGAAAAATTATATAAAAAATCAGCGTTCCGGAAGCTTCCACACGGCCGAAGTAGGGCCGGAGGGGGGCCACCAGGGCTCCAGGTGCCCTGGTGGCGCGGCCCCCTCCTGGCCGCGCCGGGGGGGCGCCTGGGCCCCCCAGGCCTCCGCTGATGCCCCCCTTTGGCATATATTTATATCGCGTCCCGAAACCCTCGAGGACGGAACCCTTTTTCGCGATCTCATCTCTGTTCCGCCGCCGCCGCGCTTCCAAGATCGGGAGCACCAGGAGAACTCTTCTCGGCACCCTGCCGGAGGGGAGGATCACCACCGGGAGCCTCTCCACCACCATGGACGCCTCCCGGATGAGTTGTGAGTAGTCTCCCTTGGACCATGGGTCCATGACCAGTAGCTATGTGATGTTCTCCTCCCCTTCTTGTGCTCCACTAATTAGGCCTCGTGAGCTGCCCTACATGATCGAGGCACATATGTAATCCTTATGCTGTTGCTATGTTAAGTTTGCTGAGATCCGATGGATTGTGAGATTATGTTCAGATTGTGTTTGAGTAATATATTTGATTTACCTCTTTTATATTTATGTTCGTAAGTAATTCTTGCATGTTCTCCGTTGCTATTTATTGCTTTGGCCAAGTAGTAGGTAGTGACTCCAAGAGGGAACGTTATGCTCGATTGTGGGTTCATGCCCCTCGATGACTAGCTTGAGTGACAGAAACATGAGTCTAGGGGATGTGCTGTTGCCACAAGGGGGAAAACAACGGTGCTTGTGCCTACGGGTGCAACGATTGTTTACTTTACGCAAAGTTCTTTTAATGCAGTTGTCTGTTGCTTTGAGTTTACACTATGGGTGGGACTCGCAACTTAATACCAGCGAGATGTTCTGGATAGATATCTCAAGGTGGATGATTAGTAGTAGATGCAGATGGATTTCGGTCTACTTGCCTTGGCGTACCGCCCATGCTTTGAACCTCTACCTTTCTTGCAACATAGTTAGCATTGGTTTGCGCACATAATTCTGTCAATTGCCCAGCTGTAATTCGTGTACCTCACATAGCTGTTTTATCGTCTTTTGGGAGAGAGACATCACTAGTGAACATCATGGGATCCCGGTCCATATTACCATCATTGATCACATCCGCTATTTACTTTCCGTTTTTACTTACTAGTTGCAGCAATATCTATCACTATTATCTCTTGCGTTTGATCCTTTGTAAACGACAAGGCCGGAGGGATTGACAAGCTCTCTGTACTCGTTGGGAGCAAAGTTATTTGTATCTGTGTGCAGGTCCAAGTTGATTGCTAAGTATCTGGCGCCATTAGCAAGTTGACACCTTCTTGTTGAACCTTGGAGTCTCAGGGGAAATCGATCCTTGGTATCTTTGCCAAGGGAAAACTTCTGCTACACTGCATCTCAAACCTTCCACTTGGGGTAACCAACGAGGGGCGAGAAGCCATCAATAAGGTCCTGTATCTGGGCCATATCATCTCCGCTGACGGTATTGCGGTCAACCCCGAGAAAGTTGAAGCGATTGTCAACTGGGAACCTCCTCAGAACGTCAAGCAACTCCGAAGCTTCCTTGGTCTTGCTAGCTATTGCAGAAGGTTCGTTGAGAACTTCTCCAAGATTGCCAAGCCTCTCTCCAACTTGCTGTAGAAGAATGTCTAGTACAACTGGTCTCCAGATTGTGATGTGGCTTTCAAAACTCTCAAAGAAAAGCTCATCTCTACTCCAGTTCTTACTCCTCTAGATGAGTCCAAGCCCTACGAAGTATTCTGCGATGCTTCTCTTCAAGGAATTGGTGATGTGCTAATACAGGACAAGAAGATTGTGGCATACACTTCTCGTCAACTGAAGCCAAGTGAGAAGAACTACCCCACACATGATCTCGAACTAGCAGCTGTGGTACATGCTTTGATTACGTGGAGACACCTTCTGTTGGGCAGAAAAGTCGACATCTTCACCGATCACAAGAGCTTGAAGTACATCTTCACACAGCCGAACCTGAACCTCCGTCAGACTCGTTGGGTCGAAATGATCCAAGCATCGAATACACACCTGGCAAGGCAAATGTCAGTGCAGATGCTTTGAGCAGAAAGGCATATTGCAACAGTCTCCTTATCAAGCCGTTTCAGCCTGAGCTTTGTGAAGCATTCAGGAAGCTCAACCTCCAAGTTGTTCCGCAAGGCTTTCTTGAAATCTTCAAGTTGCTCCTACCTTGGAAGATCAGATTCGTGAGGCCCAACTCAGTGATACTATGGTGCAGAAAGTGAAACATGGTATTGCAAAGGGTACTCCAAAATACAAGTGCTATCGCGTTGATGAGAGAGATACCTTGTTCTTTGAGGACAGACTTGTGGTTCCCAAAGGTGATCTCAGGAAGCTCATAATGGACGAAGCACATGATTCCCTCCTTTCCATTCATCCTGGTAGTTCCAAGATGTACCAAGACCTCAAACAATCTTACTGGTGGACTCGCATGAAAAGGGAGATTGCCCAATTCGTGAATGAATGTGATGCCTGCAGAAGAGTGAAGGCAGAGCATCAACGTCCAACCGGTCTTCTCCAACCTCTTCCTGTTCCCGAGTGGAAATTCGACCACATTGAAATGGATTTCGTCACTGGCTTTCCTAAGTCCAAGAAAGGGAATGATTCTATCTTTGTGCACTAAGATCCGTTTGAGCACTGCATTTCACCCTCGGACTAGTGGTCAAGTCGAGAGAGTGAATCAGATTCTAGAAGACATGCTCAGAGCCTGTGTCATATCTTTTGGCATGAAATGGGAAGATTAACTTCCATTTGCCGAGTTCTCTTACAACAACAGTGTCCAAGCAAGTGCCAGCAAAGCTCCGTTTGAAATCCTCTATGGCAGAAAGTGCCGTACCCCTCTCAACTGGTCCGAGACTGGTGAACGTCAACTTCTTGGCAATGACTTGATCTCAGAAGCCGAAGAAATGTGCAAAGTCATACGTGAGAATCTCAAGGCTGCTCAGTCGCGTCAGAAGAGCTACTATGACGGCAAGCATCGTGATTTGGCTTTCAACATTGGGGATCATGTCTATCTCCGTGTTTCTCCTATGAAAGGCACCCAAAGATTTGGTATCAAAGGAAAGCTTGCTCCTAGATACGTGGGCCCTTTCAAGATCCTTGGCAAAAGAGGCGATCTAGCCTATCAACTTGAGCTCCCTTCCAACTTCGCTAATGTTCATGATGTGTTTCACGTGTCTCAACACCGCAAGTGCTTCAAGACACCTGAACGCACCATTCCGTTCGAGGAGATTGATCTTCAACAAGACTTGTCTTACCGAGAGCATCCCGTTGCTATTCTCGAAGAAACCGAGCGCAAGACCCGCAACAAGTCAATCAAGTTCTTGAAAGTCAAGTGGTCACACCATACCGACCGAGAAGCTACGTGGGAACGAGAAGATCACCTTCGTTCCGAGTACCCTTCCTTCTTCCAGTCTTAGATCTCGGGACGAGATCTTTTCGTAGTAGAGGAGAGTTTGTAATGCCCCGGATGTAATACTTTCCTTTTTTGGCAATATATATCCTTGGCTTCATCAGTTCCATTCCGGGTTCTTCGTCTTTTCGGGTTTTTGTCGTTTTGTCGTGTGCGTGTGTGCATTCATCCATGTCATGTTGTCATGTGCATTGCGTTGCATTTGTGTTGTCGTTTCCATCCGGTCCCACTCGTTCCTTCCCGTTGTCCGTTTCGAGTTCCGACGCCCTCACACGTGTCCGTGGCACCCCCGAGGCCTACTTTTGTGTTTGGCCGTGTAACGTTTCCGGTTGGCGTGAGACTTGTCGTGCGATGTTGTTTTGTTATGTGTAACCCGCCTGCCAAATCTTGTCGCGTTTGGAGTTCGTTTGATGCTCCAACAGTTATCCTTGTGGGCTAAAAGTACCTCCTCTTTTAGGCCCAAGAAACCCCTCCAACAACCCACCAACCCAACTCAAACCCTTCCCTTCATCTAGACCGTTCAATTGTGATCTCGTGGCCGAAAATCTCTCCTCATTTGGACAACCCTAGCTCCTCGTGCCTATATAAACGTCCACCCCCTCCAATTTTTGCGTCCAAAACCCTAGTGTTTCCACCTCTGCCGCGCCGTGCTTCCACCGTTGCCGAGCCGTGCTTCCGACTTGCCGCACCCGTGCTTCCGACTCGCCGCACCCGTGCTTCCGACATGCCGCGCCGTGCTTCCGAGCCGCGCCCTTCGTCTTCCCCACCTCCGGCCAAGACCGCGCCGCCGGAGGACCTCGCAGCGCCGCCGCTCCTCCTCCACTTCGCCGCCGACCGCCCCTCACCTCCACGTCGCTCGCTGCGCCGCCCTCCGCCGCCGTTCCCCGAGGTCGCCGCCGGCCTCCATCCCCTCGCGCCGGCCGCCGCGCCGGGAAGGGTCGCCGCCCCGAGCCCTCAAGGCGTGCCGCCGCCGAGCCCTCAAAGAGCCAGTCGCCGCCTCCGTCGGGATCGGGATCGGATCCCCGATCCGATCTGCATCTCCTGGGCTGAACCCTAACGGGCCGGGATCCGGCCGATCCGCGACCCGCATCCCCCACTGGACCCGTTGACTCCGCTTCAAATCCGACCCGCACCCGGACCCGGTTGACCAGAGGTTGCTTCGTTTTTCCTAAGTCCCCAGTTTTTCAGTTTCTGATGCAGTTTTGTGATGATGATAACTTTTACTGTGCATGTCCGATTCGTGTGTATGATATGTCAAAATGATCGTGGTGACTTGTACTATGTTTTGTTCCATTGTGCCATCCATGTTTGAGGTCATCTAGATGTATTAATCTTCATGAGAAGAGAGCTACTTGTTACAAACTGCTGCTATCAGTTGTTTTCATGCCATGTTTGCAATGTGATAACTTGTTGCATGTTTATCCAAATGAAGCAAATGATATGTCCACATGTTCATCATAAGATACTCTACATGTTGGTTGCTTTAGCTTGCATCATAGAAATCATCTTGCCATGTTTATCTCCTTTGCGAAAGTGCTTGTGGCTGTAATGTTGTTAAACTTGTTACGAGATGGCTAGTTGAGGAGCTCGTTGCTATTGATGTGGTTGTCCCCTTGATGCATGCTTATATGTTTTGGATTCCCAATCATGTGTACTTTGCTGTGGTGCAAACCACTTGCCATGTTATGCTTTGAGGTGACTTAAACTTGCTCACAAACATGCCATGATATTACTACTGTTTTAACACTTAGTGAAATTTCACTAAGTCTGGAATCTGTAATTTCCAGATGCCATGTTTGCTTGTTGTTCTAGGCAAATCCATGATAGTTTTGGGGTGACTATTGATGATTCCTTGTTGTATATGTTGTTGGCTATCCACTCATGCTCTCACATGCTCATTTGGGTGGCTGTAGCATATTTAGTTCTTGCTCCCAAGTTGCTATAAAATACTGTTGTCAGGATTTTGTTGTCATGTTCAAAATGTTATAGCTTGTTGCTATTGATCCATGCCTCCTATGGAGATGCTCCAATGGAATTGTTTGGTGTAGTATATGTCTACTTTATGTTCATGCTTCTTGCCATGATGTTTGAGTGCTGTAGACTATATATTTCTTGCTCCGAAGTTGCTATGTGGCTGTTAGTTTCAGCTTGTGCATGTTTCTTGTTTCGGGTGTATCTTTTAGCCCGTTGCTCCGTTTTGAGCAAGTCCTATAGGTAACTTGTGTGATTTTTCATGTAGATTCATAATAACCTCTTGTTAGCATGTTTTGAAGTATCTTGCTAGATGCACATTGTCATGTTCCTTGTGTTGTATCTCTGTGTTTCCTATGTTGATTTTCTGTGCTTCCTAAGTGCATCTGTAGTGCTTCCTTAGTGCATCAGTCATGCATCCTGTGGTTTGCGCATTGCTTCTTGTTGATTTCGTGCCTCGTGTGTTTTGTCTTGAGTAGAGCCGGAAGCCGAGAATGAGTACGAGAACGAGGTTACTACCGAGGTTGGGAAGGAGGAGCCCGCTTACGATCCCATCGACGACCCAACAGGCAAGATGACCTGACCCGGATATCATTACTATCTTTGCCTATTGCTAGAAGTCCCGTTCTATAGCTTTTGACTCGATGCCCATGTTTTCCTGTCAGCCTCCTATTGTAACCATGAATCTGTCTAACCACCCTACCTATGCAAACCTTTGATCGGCTAAGTAAGCTTCGCTCAGCCCCTCTTATAGCATTGCTAGTTGCAGGAGAAGGTTGAAGATTCTTGCTTCTTGTTGAAGCTTGTTGGGATATCACACTATATTTAACTCTTAAATGAAATCATCTATATATTGGTAATGGGTGGAAGGCTAAGCCTTTTGCTTGGTGTTTTGTTCCACTCATGCCGCCTTAGGAACCGTATAAACCGGTGTTATGTTCCTTGATTATGCATTCCTCACACGGTTGGGGTTATGGGACCCCCTCGATAAACCGCTTAGCGCTAAGGCTTTTCCAGCAAGTCCCAACATTGGTACTATTTGCCTAATAACTAAAAACTTGCATAGGGACTAGCTATCCCTTTTTATTTAATCAACAACCCCCAGGCCAGTGCTCCTCATGAGTGTTGGTCCGAACTGAGCAGACTGCGGGGCCGCCTTGGGGAAACCCGAGGTATCTGGCATTCACCTGTAGGATGTCTCATCCAGTCGTGGCCTGAGACTAGATACGCGCGGCTACTGTCAGGGTGTCGGCACGCCGAGAGGATTTGCTGGATTAGCCTTACCTTAGTCGGAGTATCTTGAGCATGGGATTCCGAGAATACTCGGGCCTTCCCACTTTGGAGTTGCGACTCCGCGGATCATGAGCTTGTCATGGGCCAAGTTGGAACACCCCTGCAGGGTTATGAACTTTCGAAAGCCGTGCCCGCGGTTATGTGACAGATGGGAATTTGTTATTATCCGGTTGTAGAAAACTTGACACCATGTTCAGAATACACTACAAGCGTGAGTACCGTGACGGTCATTTTTCGAAAGGGGTTCGGGAAGTGAACACGGTGGGGTTATGTTTGACTTGCTTAGTTAGGATCATTTCGTGATCATCTCTCGTCCGAGGCACTTCTCTTCTCGCTCTCTTTTACGTAAGTTAGTGCTAGTGCTGCTGCAACCTCTTATTCTTTCTTCAGCCTTGTTCCACACCCAAGGCTTGGATAGTTGTGTTACCCGGGAACGGGATTGCTGAGTCCTCTGTGGCTCACAGATTCTACACCACACCAGATGCAGGTACTCAGGCGATCTATTCAAGTGACGGCACCGAGCTGTACTGGGAGTACGACGAGGACCGTAGCCGTTACTATGTGCACTATCCCGACGATCAGTAGAGGTTTCTATTAGGGGCGATTCAGACCTGTGGTTTATGTTATGTTTGGTATCTTTCATTTGGATCTTTACCCGTAGACGGGCTGTGATGTTTATTTGAATGATGTTTGGATATGTAATGAATTGTTTGACGTGGCGAGTGTAAGCCAACTATCTTTTTCCGCTTTCATCCCTATTTCTACATGAGATGTGCAACGGTACCAAACTTGCGATCATTCTAGAATGGGCTTATATCTTTAAGTCGTGCCTCGACATGTAGGAGATATAGTCCCATCCTGGGCATTACAAGTTGGTATTCAGAGCCTTCTCCGACCTAGAAGCCCCCACTGTTTGATCGAATCGTTGACGGTTGAGTCTAGGCACACACTTAAATGTTTTGAGTCCTATATTTATATCGGAGAGTAGGATTTCTTTTGCTCCTCATCTCTTTTCACTCTGGTGTGGACTCCTGACGATTACTCTTGCCTCTTCTACTCTCAAAAATTGCACCAAATTTTTTTAGGAATCTCGCGAGTATTGTTTGGATTGTTTCGATGTCTTTGTGACGAGAATATTGTTCTCGATGCCTCCTGACATTAGGGGTTGTGGCAGTGTCCCGGGGAGTTGAGCTCCAAGGTGTTGTCGTCACAAACATATCGCGGCAGTTCTAGAATACTTAAGACGGCCGACATCGAAAACTCTCCTGTGCGGTTAGTGGCAAGATAACCCCGACATCACCCAGTACTGGGGAGGTAGTTCGGGAGTATTGCCATAGCTTGTTGTAATGCCCAGGATGGAGTTATACCTCCTACGTGTCGAGGCACGACTTAGAGGCATAAATCCATCCTAGAATGATCTCAAGTTTGGTAATCTTTGCACAACTCATGTAAAAGAGGGATAGTAAACTGAAAATAGCTGGCTTACACTCGCCACGTCACATAATTACAGTACAAGTCTCAAACATCATACATTAAGAACATCACAACCCTCTAAGGGCAAAAGCCAAATGTCAAAGTACCAAACTTAGATAAATAAACCACAGGCGGATCGAATCCTAGTAAGAGACTCCACTACTGATCGTCCGGGTAGCGCACATAGTACCGACTACGCTCCTCGTCGTACTCCCAATCCAGCTCGGTGCCATCACCTGGATAGCTCACAGCTGGACCTGCATCTGGTGTGTGAAGTAACTGTGAGCCACAGAGGACTCAGCAATCCCGTTCCCGGGTAACAAGACTATCAAAGCCTTTGGGTGAGGAAAAGGTTGAAGAAAAGAATAAGTCTGCAGCAGCAACTAGCATCTAGCTTACATAAGTGAGAGCGAGAAGAGAAGGCCTCGGCGAGAAGTGATCACGAAGTGATCCTAGCTACAAGCTCCACAAACATAACCCCTCCGTATTCAACTCCCGAATCCCTATTCGGAAATTGACAGTCACGGAACACACGCTGGTAGCGTATTAGCAACATTGTGTCAAGTTATCTACAACCGGAATTAACAAGCTCCCATCTGCCACATAACCGCGGGCACGGCTTTCGAAAGTTCAAACCCTGCAGGGGGTGTTCCAACTTGACCCATTACAAGCCCACGATCCGCGGAGTCGCAACTCCAAAGTGGGAAGACCCGAGTATCCTCGGCATCCCGTGCTCAAGATATACCGAGCTAAGGTAAGGCTAATCCAGCAAATCCTCCCGGCGTGCCGACACCCTGATAGTAGCCGCGCGTATTTAGTCTCAGGCCACGACCGGATGAGCACAGCGTACAGTGGCCGAAATACCCAAGTTGCCAAGGGGGGCCCCGCACACGACTCTAGTTTGGACCAACACTCAAATCGAGCACTGGCCCAGGGGGGGTTGAATTAATTAAGCCTCGGGTTAATTACTCCCTCGGAAAGTTTTAGTTGTGTTAGGCGAATAGTACCAATGTTGGGACTTGCTGGAAAAGACTTAGCACTTAGCGGTTTATCGAGGGGGTCCCATACACCCCAACCGTGTTAGGAACGCATAATCAAGGAACATAATACCGGCTTATATGGATCCTAACGGCATGAGTGGAACAAATCACCAAGCAAAAGGCTTAGCCTTCCACCCTTGCCAATATATAGACGATTTCATTTAAAGCATTTCTATAGTGTGATATAACCCAACCAAACTTCAACATGAAGCAAGCATCTTCGATCTTCACCTGCAACTAGCAATGCTATAAGAAGGGCTGAGCGAAGCGTACTTAGCCAAGCAACGGTTTGCATAGGTAAGTTGGTTAAACATGGCAATTGGTGACAAGTAGGAGGCTGACAAGAAGATCATGGGCATCGAGGCAATACTATAGATCGAGACTACTAGCAATAGGCAAAGATAGTAATGTTATCGGGGTTCGGTCATCTTGCCTGAAGAGAAGTCGTTCGGATCGTAAGAAGGGTCCTCGTGCTCAACCTCGTTGGAAACCTCGTGCTCAACCTCGTACTCGGTCTCAACTTCCGGCTCTAAACAAAACAATCACACCAAGCACCAATCAACAAGATGCAATGCGCACTCGGAAAAGATGAATGCATGATGGATGCACTAAGGATGCACATGGAGCACCTAAAACATCACTCAAGCAAATCACCTCAAAACAAGACAACAAGCTGATATTAATAATCTACACAGAAAAACAACCAAGTTTGATATAAGATTCGCTGAAATCGGAGTTACAGGCTAAAAGTTATGCCCGAAACAAGATTTGAGCGAAAGCTGAAAATTACAGCAACATAGCATCTTCGGAGCTCAAAATAATTAAGCTACAGCACCCAAAAAGCATGTCAAAGGACTTGAACACAAACTAGACATATAGTACAGCAACTATGTCCAAAGTGCACCCCCAACGGAGTCACGGATCAATAGCAATGATCTTGGACATATTGAACTTGACAATAAAATTCTGGCAGCAGAATTTTATTGAAACTTTAGAGCAAAAGATAAACATGCTACAGCCACTTAAATGGACATGTGAGGACATGAATGGAAAGACAACAATATATACTACAAGGAACAATCAAAATCCACTCCAAAACTAACATGCTTTGTCCTATAACATCACACGAACATGGCATCGGAACGTTACAGATTTGAGACTTAGTGAAAAAATCACTAAGTCCTAAAACAGCAATAACATCATAGCAACTAAAAGAGCATGTTTAAGTCACCTCGAAACTAAACATGGCAAAGGGTAAGCACCTCATCAAAGTGCATATGAAGGTGATCCCGAAACACACAAGCATGCATCATAGAGGTGAACACAACGATTGCAACGAGCTCAACAAGATGGCATTTCATAACAAGTGAGAACACATCACATGAACATGGCACTTTGCAATGATGATAACAAGGCAATAATAAATCTACCATGCAACCTATCACATACAACACGTAGTTCGTGGCAAGACGAACACGTGGACATGTCATTTGCATCATTTGGACAAACGAGCTAAAAGATATCTCATGACAAAGGTGGCGTGAAAATAACACATAACAGCAGTTTAAATCATGATGCACCCTTGCAACAGCAAAACAAGTGTCTAGATGATCTCTAACATGCATGACAACAACAGAGGAAACGTAGAGCACATCTCCACGAACGTCTGGACATATTACACGCGCAAAACGGAGCACCACAGTAAAAGATATGCATGGTCAAACATTGCATCGGACAGATCAAATCCTGGTACTTAGAGAAAAAAAAGGGGGGAGGTCAACCTCAGTCAGATCTGAAATTCCCGAACGGGCCTGGGCGCGGATTTGGCCCAACTGAAGAAGTGGCGGCGCGGGGCGGCCTGGAAGGCGAGCGGGCCGGCGGCGGAGGGCGCGGCGCGGCCCAGTCGCGGCGCGGAGGGGAGCCGAGGGCCCGGCGGCGGAGGGCGCGGCGCGGCCCAGTCGCGGCGCGGAGGGGAGCCGAGGGCCCGGCGGCGGAGGGCGCGGCGCGGCCCAGTCGCGGCGCGGAGGGGAGCCGAGGGCCCGGCGGCGAAGGGGACTCGGGCCGTACGCGGGGAAGTGGCGAAGGGGAAGGGGCGGCCCAGCCAGGCCGCCTGGCTGGCGCGGCGCGGCTGGCCTGGTACTCGCGGGAGGCGGGCCTTCGCGGGGAAGTGGTCCCAACCGGCCAGCCCGATGCGGTGTACGGGCCTGACGCGGTGGAACCTCGCGGCGCTGATCGACGAAGTGGTTCCCCGGCCCGGATCTGGAGCGAGGGACTGGCGTGGAGGACTGGGCGAGCGCTCGGGAGCGTTGACCTCGCGGGAACGGAGGGATTCGGTCGGGGCGGCTCGGCGGTGATCGAGGAACTGGCCAGATCGGCTGGTTCCTCGGGATCCAGAAGATATTTTGGGGATCTGGTGGATTGAAAAAAAAGAGAGGAGGAGGAGGAAGAAGATGGAGATGCTAAAATAATTAGACTAGGGTCTAATATATAGCAGGTAGCTAGGGTTGGAGACTTGGGGATGTTTAGGAGCCCTCCGATCGCAATCCGACGGATCCGATCGCGGGGGTAGGTTCAAAAGGCCTAGAAGGAGATAACAAACTGCGGTAGGGGTGTTTCCGGGACACGAAGCGCAGGCACATCGGACCCACACGAACAACGGATGGAAAAGTCAACGGAGCCCAAACGAGACGAGATTTGAGAGGCGGGTTGCACACAACAAAACAACAACACACAAAACAACCTCGCGGCACACCGGTAACGTTAAACGCCCGAACAACAAAGTAGGCCTACGGGACGTCACGGACACGTGAGGGAGCTCCGGAACGCGAAACGGACAACGGGAAGAAACACGCGGAACCGGAAGCAACCGACAACACAAATGCAATGCGATGCACATGTCTACATGATATGAATGAATGCCACACACTCACACAACAAAACGACGAAAGCCCGAAAGACAAAGAACCTGGAATGGAAATAGATGAAGCCGGAGATATATTATATACCCAAAAGGGAAAGTATTACATCCGGGGCATTACAAACTCTCCTCTACTACAAAAAGATCTCGTCCCGAGATCTAGGACTGGAAAAAGGAAGGGTACTCGGAACGAAGATGATCTTCTCGTTCCCAGGTAGCCTCTCGGTCGGTGTGATGTGACCACTTGACTTTCAGAAACTTGATGGACTTGTTGCGAGTCTTGCGTTCGGTTTCTTCGAGAATTGCAACTGGATGCTCTCGGTAGGAAAGGTCTTGTTGAAGATCAATCTCTTCAAACGGAATCATGCGCTCAGGTGCCTTGAAGCATTTGCGAAGTTGAGACACATGGAAGACATCATGAACATTTGCAAAGTTGGAAGGGAGCTCGAGCTGATAGGCTAAATCGCCTCTTTTGCCAAGAATCTTGAAAGGCCCGACGTATCTAGGAGCAAGTTTTCCTTTGATACCGAATCTTTGGGTTCCTTTCATCGGAGAAACTCGGAGATAGACATGATCACCGATGTCGAAAGCCAAATCACGATGCTTGCCGTCATAGTAGCTCTTCTGACGCGACTGAGCGGCCTTGAGATTCTCACGTATGACTTTGCACATTTCTTCGGCTTCTGAGATCAAGTCATTTCCAAGAAGTTGGCGTTCGCCTGTTTCAGACCAGTTGAGAGGGGTACAGCACTTTCTGCTATAGAGAATTTCAAATGGTGCTTTGCCTGCACTTGCTTGAAAGCTGTTGTTGTAAGAGAACTCGGCAAATGGAAGGCAGTCTTCCCATTTCATGCCGAAGGAGATGACACAGGCTCTGAGCATGTCTTCTAGAATCTGATTCACACGCTCGACTTGACCACTAGTCTGAGGGTGAAAGGCAGTGCTGAACCTGATCTTAGTGCCCATGGCGGACTGGAAGGAGTCCCAGAACCTTGATGTGAACAAGCTGCCACGGTCTGAGGATATCACTTGAGGAATGCCATGTAAGGACACAATTCTGGAAGTGTACAACTCTGCAAGTTGAGCTGCATTGATTGATTCTTTGACTGGAAGAAAGTGAGCGACTTTGGTAAGCTTGTCAATCACCACAAAGATAACATCATTTCCTTGCTTGGATTTAGGAAAGCCAGTGACGAAGTCCATTTCAATGTGGTCGAACTTCCACTCGGGAATAGGAAGAGGTTGGAGAAGACCGGCTGGACGTTGATGTTCTGCTTTCACTCTTCTCCATACATCACATTCGTTCAAGAATTGGGCAATCTCCCTTTTCATGCGTGTCCACCAGTAAGATTGCTTGAGATCTTGATACATCTTGGAACTGCCAGGATGAATGGAAAGGAGAGAATCATGAGCTTCTTCCATTATGAGCTTCCTGAGATAACCTTTGGGAACAACGAGTCCGTCCTCGAAGAACAAGGTATCTCTCTCATCAACACGGAAGCACTTGTATTTTGGAGTGCCCTTTGCAATCCCATGTTTCACTTTCTTCACCACGGTATCACTGAGCTGGGCCTCACGGACTTGATCTTCCAAGGTAGGAGCAATTTGAAGATTTGCAAGAAAACCCTGCGGAACAACTTGAAGGTTGAGCTTCCTGAATGCTTCACAAAGCTCAGGCTGGTGTGGCTTGATAAGAAGGCTGTTGCAATATGCCTTTCTGCTCAAAGCATCTGCAATCACATTCGCCTTGCCGGGAGTGTATTCAATGCTGGGGTTGTACTCTTGGATCATCTCGACCCAACGAGTCTGACGGAGGTTCAGATGCGGCTGTGTGAAGATGTACTTCAAGCTCTTGTGATCAGTGAAGATGTCGACCTTTCTGCCCAACAACAGATGTCTCCACGTAATCAGAGCATGTACCACAGCTGCTAGCTCGAGATCGTGTGTGGGATAGTTCTTCTCACTTGGCTTGAGCTGCCGAGAAGTGTATGCCACAATTCTCTTATCTTGCATAAGTACACCACCAAGACCTTGAAGAGAAGCGTCACAGAAAACTTCATAGGGCTTGGATTCATCCGGAGGAGTCAGAACTGGAGCAGAAACAAGCTTCTCTTTGAGGGTTTTGAATGCCACTTCACACTCGGGAGACCAATAGTATTTGACATTCTTCTGAAGCAGGTTGGAAAGAGGTTTGGCAATCTTGGAGAAGTTCTCAACAAACCTTCTGCAATAGCTAGCAAGACCCAGAAAACTGCGGAGCTGCTTGACGTTCTGAGGAGCTTCCCAGTTGACAATTGCTTCAACTTTCTCGAGATTAACCGCAATACCGTCAGCTGAGATAATGTGGCCCAGGTACAAAACCTTATGGAGCCAAAACTCGCACTTGGAGAACTTGGCATAGAATTTATGCTCTCGGAGTCGATCAAGAACCAGACGTAAGTGCTTTTCGTGATCTTCTTCATTCTTGGAAAACACCAGAATATCATCCAGATACACAAGCACAAACTCGCCAGTATAGGGGTTGAAGATGTAATGCATCATCCTTGAAAAGGTAGGAGGAGCATTGGCGAGACCGAAGGACATGACGGTATACTCGTATGAACCGTAGCTCGTTCTGAAGGCCGTCTTGGGAATGTCTTCCTCGCGAATGCGAATTTGATGATAGCCCATTCGGAGGTCAAGCTTAGAGAACACTTTAGCTCCTTTGAGCTGCTCAAAGAGTTCGTTGATGTTGGGGAGCGGATACTTGTTCTTAATCGTCTTCTTGTTCAATGGCCGGTAGTCAACACAGAGACGCTCCGTGCCATCTTTCTTCTTGACAAATAAGACACCACAGCCCCACGGAGATGTACTCGGTCTGATGAGACCCATACTCTCCTGCTTATCAAGTTGCTTCTTCAATTCCTTCAATTCATCTAGAGAGAGCTTGTAAGGACGCCGGCAAGCAGGTTCAGTGCCCGGCTCGAGTTCAATGACAAACTCCACCTGACGGTGTAGAGGCATGCCTGGAAGTTCTTCTGGAAAGACGTCTTGATATTCTTTCACCACAGGAATTTGATCTATGGCATTAATTTCGCCCTTATCATTGAGAGAGAAAAGCCGAATAGTATTATCCCTGGAGGCGAAGATAATCACATCTTCATCAGAATGAGTCAACTTGACTTCCTTTTGAGCACAATCAATGTGAGCATCATGCTGAGAAAGCCAATCCATTCCGAGAATGAGGTCAATATCAAAATTACCAAGAACCACCGGATTAGCCAGAAATCGATAATCACCCATGCGGATAGAAACATTCGGAACAAAGTTGTTGGAGTTCATGAGCAAACCCGGAGAAAGCACAGACATCGGACTCGGCAAAGCTTGCAATGGCATATCATGTGACAATGCAAAAGGTCTTGACATGAAAGAATGTGAAGCACCTGAATCGAACAAAATTTTAGCTGGAAAAGAGTTCACTGAGAGGTTACCCAAAATGACATCAGAAGAGTTCTCCGCTTCAGCTGCATTCATCAGATTGACCCTAGCAGACTTTGGATCATGCTTGACAATAGCTGAACTCACAGGAAGAGGAGGAGGAAGACGCTTCGGATTCGGACATCTGTTGGCATAATGACCCTTCTGGCCACACTTGTTGCACACCACTTCAGAGAGAGGACGGAAATGAGAGCCACTTGACTTGGAGCCTTGAGACTGAAACTTCTTCTTCGACTGGTTGCTTGGGTTGGGTGGGTGGGAGAAACCACGACCACTAGAGTTCTTGTTGTTGGAGTTGTTGAAGTTGTTGGAGTTGTTGTATGGAGCTCGAATCACTAGAGGAGGAGGAAGCCAAAATTTCTGTTGTTTCGCAGCCAACTGAGACGATGAGGAAGAGTGAACAGCATCTCGAATTCTCTTCTTAGAAGCCTCCATCTTAAGCTGAGCTGCTTCTTGTTTCAAAGCCATGTTATAGAACTTATCGAATTCGTCTGGCTCGAACAAAGTGAGAGCAAGCTGAAGTTCATCTTTGAGACCTCCACGGAACTGATAGATTTTACTCTTTGCATCAGGAATGTCTTGCTTTGCATAGCGAGCGAGGTTTTGGAACTTGACATTATACTGATAGACTGACATGGAGCCCTGCTTGAGGTTGCGGAATTGCTCACGCATACCCTCGATGACACTTGTAGGAATGTGATGCGAGCGGAAATCCTTGCAGAAATTCTCCCAAGAGATCACTTGACCCGGCCTTGAGTCTTTGTACTGCTGCCACCAGTCAGCTGCTTGATCTTTCAGTTGGAAGGCTGCAAACTTCACATAGTCATCTTCCTTCACGTTACTGCACTCAAAATGCTTCTTTATGTCGGTCAACCAATCCTCAGCATCAAGAGGGTTGACACAGTAACTGAAAGCTTTAGGATTGTTAGCCAGGAACTGGTTGAGAGTAGCATGGTGCTGCTGGAAGAAGTTGCCTTGATTCCCTGGAACACCCTGATTAGCTTGATTAGCTTGCATTTGCTGCATCATCTGCATCATCAACTGAGTGTTCTGAGCTGTAGACTGCATAATTGCTCTCCAAGCCTCAGGCGGAGGAGGAGGGGAAGGAGGATGTTCTGGAACCTCTTCCACCTCTGGGTTAGCGTTCGGAACCTTTTTCGGAGCCATCCTATAAGAGATGACCACGAATCAGCAATTGATTGACAAAAGGAATAAGCTGAATCAATGGCATGAATTGCAACAAGTCTTCACAATAATCATTCGAACAATAAGAACGAATGAAATCATCCGAACAAGAGGAACGAATGATATTCTCAGTTAAATGATAACATCAATCTTCACGAGAAGTCACATAGGGATCAAAAGGATAAAATAAGAAACAACAAGGTATGGACGGGAACAAACACAAGAGAGGAGTTTCGTTCTAACATCTTTGTGCTGAAAGCATATGAACGCGTTACGAAAAGGTTTTGCAATCCCCGGATCAGCATAGCCAAGGACCCTTTAAGATGCAACTCCTGATAGTAACATCGGTCATATAACCCTTTCACTCAATGTCGAACCCCGAACTCACTAACCTGCATTCGTTGGAAGAATGCCTACGATCTACTGGATAAAACCCACCTATAGATTTCCGAAAGATTCCAGTTATGCAATCAGGTGTTGGGGATACACGGGAAGCACCGCGCAATCAACTCTAACCTACATCCAGGTGTATCCATCCTTCAACACATAACCGGTCTTTCTCGAAAACTGTGTACCTCGGACCTTCGAAAAGCATCCACTATAACAAGCTATGGCAATACTCCCGAACTACCTCCCCAGTACTGGGTGATGTCGGGGTTATCTTGCCACTGGCCGTATAGGGGAGATTTTCGATGTCGGCCGTCTTAAGTATTTAGTACTGCCGCGATATGCTTGTTACAATGATACCCCGAAGCTCAACTCCTCGGTAACAGGAGGCATCGGGAACAATATCCTTGTCATAAGAACATCGAAACAATCCCAGAATACTCGCGGGATTCCTAAAAAAAATTTTGTGCAAATTTTGAAGATAGGAGAGACAAGAGTAGATGTCAGGAGTCCTCACCAGAGAGAAAGGGGATGAGAAGCAAAGAAATCCTACTCTCCGATATAATATAGGACTCAAAAAGTTTTCAGTGTGTGCCTAGACTCGACCGTCAACGATTCGATCAAACAGTGGGGGCTCCTAGGTCGGAGAAGGCTCTGAATACCAACTTGTAATGCCTAGGATGGAGTTATACCTCCTACGTGTCGAGGCACGACTTAAAGGCATAAATCCATCCTAGAATGATCTCAAGTTTGGTAATCTTTGCACAACTCATGTAAAAGAGGGATAGTAAACTGAAAATAGCTGGCTTACACTCGCCACGTCACAGAATTACAGTACAAGTCTCAAACATCATACATTAAGAACATCACAACCCTCTAAGGGCAAAAGCCAAATGTCAAAGTACCAAACTTAGATAAATAAACCACAGGCGGATCGAATCCTAGTAAGAGACTCCACTACTGATCGTCCGGGTAGCGCACATAGTACCGACTATGCTCCTCGTCGTACTCCCAATCCAGCTCGGTGCCATCACCTGGATAGCTCACAGCTGGACCTGCATCTGGTGTGTGAAGTAACTGTGAGCCACAGAGGACTCAGCAATCCCGTTCCCGGGTAACAAGACTATCAAAGCCTTTGGGTGAGGAAAAGGCTGAAGAAAAGAATAAGTCTGCAGCAGCAACTAGCATCTAGCTTACGTAAGTGAGAGCGAGAAGAGAAGGCCTCGGCGAGAAGTGATCACGAAGTGATCCTAGCTACAAGCTCCACAAACATAACCCCTCCGTGTTCAACTCCCGAATCCCTATTCGGAAATTGACAGTCACGGAACACACGCTGGTAGTGTATTAGCAACATTGTGTCAAGTTATCTACAACCGGAATTAACAAGCTCCCATCTGCCACATAACCGCGGGCACGGCTTTCGAAAGTTCAAACCCTGCAGGGGTGTTCCAACTTGACCCATTACAAGCCCACGATCCGCGGAGTCGCAACTCCAAAGTGGGAAGACCCGAGTATCCTCGGCATCCCGTGCTCAAGATATACCGAGCTAAGGTAAGGCTAATCCAGCAAATCCTCCCGGCGTGCCGACACCCTGATAGTAGCCGCGTGTATCTAGTCTCAGGCCATGACCGGATGAGCACAGCGTACAGTGGCCGAAATACCCAAGTTGCCAAGGGGGGCCCCGCACACGACTCTAGTTTGGACCAACACTCAAATCGAGCACTGGCCCAGGGGGGGTTGAATTAATTAAGCCTCGGGTTAATTACTCCCTCGGAAAGTTTTAGTTGTGTTAGGCGAATAGTACCAATGTTGGGACTTGCTGGAAAAGACTTAGCACTTAGCGGTTTATCGAGGGGGTCTCATACACCCCAACCGTGTTAGGAACGCATAATCAAGGAACATAATACCGGCTTATACGGATCCTAACGGCATGAGTGGAACAAATCACCAAGCAAAAGGCTTAGCCTTCCACCCTTGCCAATATATAGATGATTTCATTTAAAGCATTTCTATAGTGTGATATAACCCAACCAAACTTCAACATGAAGCAAGCATCTTCGATCTTCACCTGCAACTAGCAATGCTATAAGAAGGGCTGAGCGAAGCGTACTTAGCCAAGCAACGGTTTGCATAGGTAGGTTGGTTAAACATGGCAATTGGTTACAAGTAGGAGGCTGACAAGAAGATCATGGGCATCGAGGCAATACTATAGATCGAGACTACTAGCAATAGGCAAAGATAGTAATGTTATCGGGGTTCGGTCATCTTGCCTGAAGAGAAGTCGTTCGGATCGTAAGAAGGGTCCTCGTGCTCAACCTCGTTGGAAACCTCGTGCTCAACCTCGTACACATCTCAGCTTCCGGCTCTAAACAAAACAATCACACCAAGCACCAATCAACAAGATGCAATGCGCACTCGGAAAAGATGAATGCATGATGGATGCACTAAGGATGCACATGGAGCACGTAAAACATCACTCAAGCAAATCACCTCAAAACAAGATAACAAGCTGATATTAATAATCTACACAGAAAAACAACCAAGTTTGATATAAGATTCGCTGAAATCGGAGTTACGGGCTAAAAGTTATGCCCGAAACAAGATTTGAGCGAAAGCTGAAAATTACAGCAACATAGCATCTTCGGAGCTCAAAATAATTAAGCTACAGCACCCAAAAAGCATGGCAAAGGACTTGAACACAAACTAGACATATAGTACAGCAACTATGTCCAAAGTGCACCCCCAACGGAGTCACGGATCAATAGCAATGATCTTGGACATATTGAACTTGACAATAAAATTCTGGCAAAGGAAAGACAACAATATATACTACAAGGAACAATCAAAATCCACTCCAAAACTAACATGCTTTGTCCTATAACATCACACGAACATGGCATCGGAACATTACAGATTTCAGACTTAGTGAAAAAATCACTAAGTCCTAAAACAGCAATAACATCATAGCAACTAAAAGAGCATGTTTAAGTCACCTCGAAACTAAACATGGCAAAGGGTAAGCACCTCATCAAAGTGCATATGAAGGTGATCCCGAAACACACAAGCATGCATCATAGAGGTGAACACAACGATTGCAACGAGCTCAACAAGATGGCATTTCATAACAAGTGAGAACACATCACATGAACATGGCACTTTGCAACAATGATAACAAGGCAATAATAAATCTACCATGCAACCTATCACATACAACACGTAGTTCGTGGCAAGACGAACACGTGGACATGTCATTTGCATCATTTGGACAAACGAGCTAAAAGATATCTCATGACAAAGGTGGCGTGAAAATAACACGTAACAACAGTTTAAATCATGATGCACCCTTGCAACAGCAAAACAAGTGTCTAGGTGATCTCTAACATGCATGACAACAACAGAGGAAACGTAGAGCACATCTCCACGAACGTCTGGACATATTACACGCGCAAAACGGAGCACCATAGTAAAAGATATGCATGGTCAAACATTGCATCAGACAGATCAAATCCTGGTACTTAGAGAAAAAAAAGGGGGGAGGTCAACCTCAGTCAGATCTGAAATTCCCGAACGGGCCTGGGCGCGGATTTGGCCCAACTGAAGAAGTGGCGGCGCGGGGCGGCCTGGAAGGCGAGCGGGCCGGCGGCGGAGGGCGCGGCGCGGCCCAGTCGCGGCGCGGAGGGTAGCCGAGGTCCCGGCGGCGGAGGGCACGACGCGGCCCAGTCGCGGCGCGGAGGGGAGCCGAGGGCCCGGCGGCGGAGGGGACTCGGGCCGTACGCGGGGAAGTGGCGAAGGGGAAGGGGCGGCCCAGCCAGGCCGCCTGGCTGGCGCGGCGCGGCTGGCCTGGTACTCGCGGGAGGCGGGCCTTCGCGGGGAAGTGGTCCCAACCGGCCAGCCCGATGCGGTGTACGGGCCTGACGCGGTGGAACCTCGCGGCGCTGATCGACGAAGTGGTTCCCCGGCCCGGATCTGGAGCGAGGGACTGGCGTGGAGGACTGGGCGAGCGCTCGGGAGCGTTGACCTCGCGGGAACGGAGGGATTCGGTCGGGGCGGCTCGGCGGTGATCGAGGAACTGGCCAGATCGGCTGGTTCCTCGGGATCCAGAAGATATTTTGGGGATCTGGTGGATTGAAAAAAAAAGAGAGGAGGAGGAGGAAGAAGATGGAGATGCTAAAATAATTAGACTAGGGTCTAATATATAGCAGGTAGCTAGGGTTGGAGACTTGGGGATGTTTAGGAGCCCTCCGATCGCGATCCGACGGATCCGATCGTGGGTAGGTTCAAAAGGCCTAGAAGGAGATAACAGTCTGCGGTAGGGGTGTTTCCGGGACACGAAGCGCAGGCACATCGGACCCACACGAACAACGGATGGAAAAGTCAACGGAGCCCAAACGAGACGAGATTTGAGAGGCGGGTTGCACACAACAAAACAACAACACACAAAACAACCTCGCGGCACACCGGTAACGTTAAACGCCCGAACAACAAAGTAGGCCTACGGGACGTCACGGACACGTGAGGGAGCTCCGGAACGCGAAACGGACAACGGGAAGAAACACGCGGAACCGGAAGCAACCGACAACACAAGTGCAATGCGATGCACATGTCTACATGATATGAATGAATGCCACACACTCACACAACAAAACGACGAAAGCCCGAAAGACAAAGAACCCGGAATGGAAATAGATGAAGCCGGAGATATATTATATACCCAAAAGGGAAAGTATTACATCCGGGGCATTACACTTGTATAGTAGATGTGTTTCGAAGGTCCGAGGTAGACGGTTTCCGAAAATAACTGGTTATGTGTTGAAGGATGGATACAGCTGGATGTAGGATTAGAGTTGAGTGCACGATGCTTCCCCTGTATCCCCAACACCTGATTGCATAACTGGAAACTTTCGGAAATTAATAGGTGGGTTCATCTAGTAGATCATAGGCATTCTTCCAACGAATGCAGGGATATGGAGTTCGGGGTTCTACATTGAGTTAAGTGGTTTTATGGCCGATGTTCTGATTGGGAGTTGCATCTTAAAGGGTCCTTGGCTATGCTGATCCGGGGATTGCAAAACCCTTTAGTAACACGTTCCATAAGCTTTCAGCACAAATATGTCGAACGAAGCTCCTATCTTGTATTTTTTCTATCTGCACCTTGTTGTTTTTCTTATTTACCTTTTGTCTCCCAAGTGGCTTCTCGTGAAGATTGTTGTTATCATTAAACTGAGAATTTCATTCGTTCCTCTTGTTCGAATGATTCTTGTGAAGACTAAGTTGCATTTCTAGCCGTTGTTTCAGCTTATATCTTCTTTCAATCAAATGGCTAATGGTGGTCATCTCTTTCAGGATGGCTCCTGAAAGGGTTCCCAACGCTAACCCAGAGGGTGAAGAGGTTCCTGAGCGTCCTCCTTCCCCTCCTCCTCCGTCTGAGGCCTGGAGAGCAATTATGCAGACTATGAACCAGAACACCCAAATGCTTATGCAGATGATGCAGCAAATGCAAGCAAATCAAGCTAATCAGGGTGCTCAGGGGAACCAAGGCAATTTCTTCAACCAACAACACTTTGCTACGCTCAACCAGTTCTTGGCAAATCAACCAAAGGCTTTTAGTTACTGTGTGGACCCTCTCGATGCTGAAGAATGTATAATCGACATCAAGAAGCATTTTGAGTGCAGTAACATCAGGCCCGAGGACTATGTGAAGTTTGCAGCCTTCCAACTCAAGGACCAAGCAGCTGATTGGTGGCAGCAGTACAAAGACTCCAGAGCAGGGCGTGAAATCTCCTGGGATGATTTCTGCAAGGACTTTCGTTCTCACCACATTCCAACAAGTGTCATCGAGGGTATGCGTGAGCAATTCCGCAACCTGAAGCAAGGCTCTATGACTGTCTACCAATATAATGTCAAGTTCCAGAACCTTGCCCGCTATGCCAAGCAAGACATTCCAGATACCAAGAGCAAGATCTATCAGTTTCGTGGTGGTCTGAAGGATGAACTCCAACTTGCTCTCACCTTGTTCGAGCCTGATGAGTTTGACAAATTCTATAACATGGCACTTAAGCAAGAGGCAGCCCAGCTCAAGATGGAATCTTCCAAAAAGAGGATCAGAGACGCTGTTCACTCCTCCTCATCTTCTCAAGTGGTCGCGAAGCAACAGAAGTTTTGGCTTCCACATCCTCCAGTGATTCGAGCTCCCTACAACAACAACAAGAATGCTGGTGGCCGTGGTTTCTCCCACCCACCCAACCCAAGCAACTAGTCAAAGAATCAGTCTCAAGGTTCCAAGTCAAGTGCTCCTCACTACCGTCCTCTCTCAGAAGTGGTTTGCAACAAGTGTGGCAAGAAGGGTCACTATGCCAACAAGTGTACTCAAAGGCGCCTTCCGCCTCCTCCACCTGTCAGCAATGCTATTGTCAAGCATGATCCGAATGCAGCAAGGGTGAATCTGATGAATGCAGCTCAGGCAGAGAATTCTTCAGACGTGATACTTGGTAACCTTCCAGTCAACCTTAAACCTGCTAAAGTGCTGTTTGATTCTGGTGCTTCACATTCTTATATGTCATTTCCATTTGCATCCAAGCACAATGTGGGCACAGTGGCTTTGCCAAAGATGTTGCAAATTATTTCTCCGGGAAAATGCATGACTTCTAGATTGTATGCTCCGGATGTATCTATTCGCAAGGGTGATTACCGTTTTCTGGCCTCTCCGGTGGTTCTCGGCAACTCCGACATTGATTTAATCCTCGGGATGGATTGGCTTTCTCAGCATGATGCTCACATTGATTGTGGAAATAAGGAAGTCAAGATTACTCATCCTAATGAAGACGTGATTATCTTCGCCTCTCGGGATAACACAATCTGGCTTTTCTCTCTCAATGACAAGGGCGAGATTAATGCCATCTCTCAAATTCCGGTGGTTAACGAATACGAAGACGTTTTTCCTGAAGAACTTCCAGGCATGCCTCCACATCGTCAAGTGGAATTCGTCATTGAACTCGAGCCTGGTACTGAGCCAGCATGCCGGCGTCCGTACAAGCTCTCCCCGAAGAGTTGAAGGAGTTGAAGAAATAGCTTGATGAACAGGAGCGTATGGGTCTGATCAGGCCTAGTACGTCTCCTTGGGGCTGTGGTGTCTTATTTGTCAAGAAGAAGGATGGCACGGAGCGCCTTTGCGTCGATTACCGACCATTGAGCAAGAAGACAATAAAGAACAAATATCCGCTCCCCAACATCAATGAATTGTTCGAGCAGCTCAAAGGAGCTAATGTGTTCTCAAAGCTCGATCTTCGAATGGGCTATCACCAAATTCACATTCGTGAAGAGGATATTGCCAAGACTGCCTTCAGAACGAGCTACGGCTCCTATGAGTATACATTCATGTTTTTTGGTCTCGCTAATGCTCCACCTACCTTCTCGAGAATGATGCACAACATTTTCAACCCCTACACCAACGAGTTTGTGCTTGTGTATCTGGATGACATTTTGGTATTCTCCAAGAATGAAGACGATCACGAAAAGCACCTCCGTCTGGTTCTCGACAGACTCCGTGAACATAAGTTCTATGCCAAGTTCTCGAAGTGCGAATTTTGGCTCGATAAGGTCCTGTATCTGGGCCATATCATCTCCGCTGACAGTATTGCGGTCAACCCCGAGAAAGTTGAAGCGATTGTCAACTGGGAACCTCCTCAGAATGTCAAGCAACTCCGAAGCTTCCTTGGTCTTGCTAGCTATTGCAGAAGGTTAGTTGAGAACTTTTCCAAGATTGCCAAGCCTCTCTCCAACTTGCTGCAGAAGAATGTCAAGTACAACTGGTCTCCAGATTGTGATGTGGCTTTCAAAACTCTCAAAGAAAAGCTCATCTCTGCTCCAGTTCTTACTCCTCCAGATGAGTCCAAGCCCTACGAAGTATTCTACGATGCTTCTCTTCAAGGACTTGGTGGTGTGCTAATGTAGGAAAAGAAGATTGTGGCATACACTTCTCGTCAACTGAAGCCAAGTGAGAAGAACTACCCCACACATGATCTCGAACTAGCAGCTGTGGTACATGCTTTGATTACGTGGAGACACCTTCTGTTGGGCAGAAAAGTCGACATCTTCACCGATCACAAGAGCTTGAAGTACATCTTCACACAACCGAACCTGAACCTCCGCCAGACTCGTTGGGTCGAAATGATCCAAGAGTATGATCCAAGCATCGAATACACACCTGGCAAGGCAAATGTCATTGCAGATGCTTTGAGCAGAAAGGCATATTGCAACAGTCTCCTTATCAAGCCGTTTCAGCCTGAGCTTTGTGAAGCATTCAGGAAGCTCAACCTCCAAGTTGTTCCGCAAGGCTTTCTTGCAAATCTTCAAGTTGCTCCTACCTTGGAAGATCAGATCCGTGAGGCCCAACTC
Organism: Secale cereale; assembly: GCA_902687465.1. NCBI lineage: Eukaryota > Viridiplantae > Streptophyta > Magnoliopsida > Poales > Poaceae > Secale > Secale cereale. The sequence goes on from LR738714.1 coordinate 67,498,918, forward strand.
AGTTATGCTATGGTGCAGAAAGTGAAACGTGGTATTGCAAAGGGTACTCCAAAATACAAGTGCTATCGCGTTGATGAGAGAGATACCTTGTTCTTTGAGGAAAGACTTGTGGTTCCCAAAGGTGATCTCAGGAAGCTCATAATGGACGAAGCACATGATTCCCTCCTTTCCATTCATCCTGGTAGTTCCAAGATGTACCAAGACCTCAAGCAATCTTACTGGTGGACTCGCATGAAAAGGGAGATTGCCCAATTCGTGAATGAATGTGATGTCTGCAGAAGAGTGAAGGCAGAGCATCAACGTCCAGCCGGTCTTCTCCAACCTCTTCCTATTCCCGAGTGGAAATTCGACCACATTGAAATGGATTTCGTCACTGGCTTTCCTAAGTCCAAGAAAGGGAATGATTCTATCTTTGTGGTGATTGACAAGCTTACCAAAGTCGCTCACTTCCTTCCAGTCAAAGAATCCATCAATGCAGCTCAACTGGCAGAGTTGTACACTTCCAGAATTGTGTCCTTACATGGCATTCCTCAAGTTATCTCCTCAGACCGTGGAAGTTTATTCACTTCCAAGTTCTGGGACTCCTTTCAGTCTGCCATGGGCACTAAGATCCGTTTCAGCACTGCATTTCACCCTCAGACTAGTGGTCAAGTAGAGAGAGTGAATCAGATTCTAGAAGACATGCTCAGAGCCTGTGTTATATCTTTGGGCATGAAATGGGAAGATTGCCTTCCATTTGCCGAGTTCTCTTAGGCTGGTGCCAACGCACCGCCCCACTACCGCCCCGCCACGTCAGCTTTTACCCCCACTCTCACCCCACTCTCACCTCACGGTGCCAGTGCACGGGCTGTAGTGGCAGGCTATAGCCACGTCAGATTCTCTCTCCTCAGATTTATAGCCACGTGGACGAATCACAGCGCGCCACGTCAGCTAGCCGTTGCCGCCGCCACTACCGCCCGCGCTACCGCCCGCCGTGCCAACGCCCCGCCCCACTACCGCCCGCCTCCCGCCGCACTATCGCCCGCCTCCCGCCGCCAACGCGGGCGAGAGCGGGGCGATACCGCCCCCTACCGCCCGGCGACGGATCCGTCGCCCGGCGCTGTCGTCCCGCCCCACTCCCGCCTCCCTCCCGCCCCGCTCCGGTCGATAGCGGGGCGATACCGCCCCGCGTTGGCACCAGCCTTACAACAACAGCTTCCAAGCAAGTGCCGGCAAAGCTCCGTTTGAAATCCTCTATGGCAGAAAGTGTCGTACCCCTCTCAACTGGTCCGAGACTGGTGAACGTCAACTTCTTGGCAATGACTTGATCTCAGAAGCCGAAGAAATGTGCAAAGTCATACGTGAGAATCTCAAGGCTGCTCAGTCGCGTCAGAAGAGCTACTATGACGGCAAGCATCGTGATTTGGCTTTCAACATTGGGGATCATGTCTATCTCCGTGTTTCTCCTATGAAAGGCACCCAAAGATTCGGTATCAAAGGAAAGCTTGCTCCTAGATACGTGGGCCCTTTCAAGATCCTTGGCAAAAGAGGCGATCTAGCCTATCAACTTGAGCTCCCTTCCAACTTCGCTAATGTTCATGATGTGTTTCACGTGTCTCAACTCCGCAAGTGCTTCAAGACACCTGAACGCACCATTCCGTTCGAGGAGATTGATATTCAACAAGACTTGTCTTACCGAGAGCATCCCGTTGCTATTCTCTAAGAAACCGAGCGCAAGACCCGCAACAAGTCAATCAAGTTCTTGAAAGTCAAGTGGTCACACCATACCGACCGAGAAGCTACGTGGGAATGAGAAGATCACCTTCGTTCCGAGTACCCTTCCTTCTTCTAGTCCTACATCTCGGGACGAGATCTTTTCTTAGTAAAGGAGAGTATGTAATGCCCCGAATGTAATACTTTCCTTTTTTGGCAATATATATCCTTGGCTTCATCAGTTCCATTCCGGGTTCTTCGTCTTTTCGGGTTTTCGTCGTTTTGTCGTGTGCGTGTGTGCATTCATCCATGTCATGTTGTCATGTGCATTGCATTGCATTTGTGTTGTCATTTGCATCCGGTCCCACTCGTTCCTTCCCGTTGTCCGTTTCGAGTTCCGACGCCCACACACGTGTCCGTGGTACCCCCGAGGCCTATTTTTGTGTTTGGCCGTGTAACGTTTCCGGTTGGCGTAAGACTTGTCGTGCAATGTTGTTTTGTTATGTGTAACCCGCCTGTTAAATCTTGTCGCGTTTGGAGTTCGTTTGATGCTCCAACAGTTATCCTCGTGGGCTAAAAGTACCTCCTCTTTTAGGCCCAAGAAACCCCTCCAACAGCCCACCAACCCAACTCAAACCCTTCCCTTCATCTAGACCGTTCAATTGTGATCTCGTGGCCGAAAATCTCTCCTCATTTGGACAACCCTAGCTCCTTGTGCCTATATAAACGTCCACCCCCTCCAAATTTTGCGTCCAAAACCCTAGTGTTTCCACCTCTGCCGCGCCGTGCTTCCATCGTTGCCGAGCCGTGCTTCCGACTCGCCGCACCCGTGCTTCCAACTCGCCGCACCCGTGCTGCCGACATGCCGCGCCGTGCTTCCGAACCGCGCCCTTCGTCTTCCCCGCCTCGGGCCAAGACCGCGCCGCCGGAGGACCTCGCAGCGCCGCCGCTCCTCCTCCACTTCGCTGCCGACCGCCCCTCACCTCCATGTCGCTCGCTGCGCCGCCCTCCGCCGCCGTTTCCCGAGGTCGCCGCCGGCCTCCATCCCCTCGCGCCGGCCACCGCGCCGGGAAGGGCCGCCGGCCCGAGCCCTCAAGGCGCGCCGCCGCCGAGCCCGCAAAGAGCCAGTCGCCGCATCCGTCGGGATCGGGATCGGATCCCCGATCTGATCTGCATCTCCTGGGCCGAACCCTAACAGGCCGGGATCCGCCCGATCCGGGACCCGCAGCGCCCGCTGGACCCGTTGACTCCGCTTCAAATCCGACCCGCACCCGGACCAGGTTGACCGCCCGTTGACCAGAGGTTGCTTCGTTTTTCCTAAGTCCCCAGTTTTTCAGTTTCTGATGCAGTTTTGTGATGATGATAAATTTTACTGTGCATGCCCGATTCGTGTGTATGATATGTCAAAATGGCCGTGGTGACTTGTACTATGTTTTGTTCCATTGTGCCATCCATGTTTGAGGTCATCTAGATGTCTTAATCTTCATGCCATGTTTGCAATGTGATAACTTGTTGCATGTTTATCCAAATGAAGCAAATGATATGTCCACATGTTCATCATAAGATGCTCTACATGTTGGTTGCTTTAGCTTGCATGATAGAATTCATCTTGCCATGTTTATCTCCTTTGCGAAAGTGCTTGTGGTTGTAATGTTGTTAAACTTGTTACGAGATGCCTAGTTGAGGAGCTCGTTGCTATTGATGTGGTTGTCCCCTTGATGCATGCTTATATGTTTTGGATTCCCAATCATGTGTACTTTGCTGTGGTGCAAACCACTTGCCATGTTATGCTTTGAGGTGACTTAAACTTGCTCACAAACATGCCATGATATTACTGCTGTTTTAACACTTAGTGAAATTTCACTAAGTCTGGAATCTGTAATTTCCAGATGCCATGTTTGCTTGTTGTTCTAGGCAAATCCATGATAGTTTTGGGGTGACTATTGATGATTCCTTGTTGTATATGTTGTTGGCTATCCGTTCATGCTCTCACATGCTCATTTGGGTGGCTGTAGCATATTTAGTTCTTGCTCCCAAGTTGCTATAAAATACTGTTGTCAGGATTTTGTTGTCATGTTCAAAATGTTATAGCTTGTTGCTATTGATCCATGCCTCCTATGGAGATGCTCCAATGGAATTGTTTGGTGTAGTATATGTCTACTTTATGTTCATGCTTCTTGCCATGATGTTTGAGTGTTGTAGACTATATATTTCTTGCTCCGAAGTTGCTATGTGGCTGTTAGTTTCAGCTTGTGCATGTTTCTTGTTTTGGGTGTATCTTTTAGCCCGTTGCTCCGTTTTGAGCAAGTCCTATAGGTAACTTGTGTGATTTTGCATGTAGATTCATAATAACCTCTTGTTAGCATGTTTTGAAGTATCTTGCTAGATGCACATTGTCATGTTCCTTGTGTTGTATCTCTGTGTTTCCTATGTTGATTTTCTGTGCTTCCTAAGTGCATCTGTAGTGCTTCCTTAGTGCATCAGTCATGCATCCTGTGGTTTGCGCATTGCTTCTTGTTGATTTCGTGCCTCGTGTGTTTTGTCTTGAGTAGAGCCGGAAGCCGAGAACGAGTACGAGAACGAGGTTACTACCGAGGTTGAGAATGAGGAGCCCGCTTACGATCCCATCGACGACCCAACAGGCAAGATGACCCGACCCGGATATCATTACTATCTTTGCCTATTGCTAGAAGTCTCGTTCTATAGCTTTTGCCTCGATGCCCATGTTTTCCTGTCAGCCTCCTATTGTAACCATGACTCTGTCTAACCACCCTACCTATGCAAACCTTTGATTGGCTAAGTAAGCTTCGCTTAGCCCCTCTTATAGCATTGCTAGTTGCAGGAGAAGATTGAAGATTCCTGCTTCTTGTCGAAGCTTGTTGGGATATCACACTATATTAACTCTTAAATGAAATCATCTATATATTGGTAATGGGTGGAAGGCTAAGCCTTTTGCTTGGTGTTTTGTTCCACTCATGCCGCCTTAGGAACCGTATAAACCGGTGTTATGTTCCTTGATTATGCGTTCCTCACACGGTTGGGGTTATGGGACCCCCTCGATAAACCGCTTAGCGGTAAGGCTTTTCCAGCAAGTCCCAACATTGGTACTATTTGCCTAATAACTAAAAACTTGCATAGGGACTAGCTATCCCTTTTTATTTAATCAACAACCCCCGGGCCAGTGCTCCTCATGAGTGTTGGTCCGAACTGAGCAGACCGCGGGGCCGCCTTGGGGAAACCCGAGGTATCTGGCATTCACCTGTAGGATGTCTCATCCGGTCGTGGCCTGAGACTAGATACGCGCGGCTACTGTCAGGGTGTCAGCACGCCGAGAGGATTTGCTGGATTAGCCTTACCTTAGTCGGAGTATCTTGAGCACGGGATTCCGAGAATACTCGGGCCTTCCCACTTTGGAGTTGCGACTCCGCGGATCGTGGGCTTGTCATGGGCCAAGTTGGAACACCCCTACAGGGTTATGAACCTTCGAAAGCCGTGCCCGCGGTTATATGGCAGATGGGAATTTGTTATTATCCGGTTGTAGAAAACTTGACACCATGTTCAGAATACACTACCAGCGTGAGTACTGTGACGGTCATTTTTCGAAAGGGGTTTGGGAAGTGAACACGGTGGGGTTATGTTTGACTTGCTTAGTTAGGATCACTTCGTGATCATCTCTCGTCCGAGGCACTTCTTTTCTCGCTCTCTTTTACGTAAGTTAGTGCTAGTGCTGCTGCAACCTCTTATTCTTTCTTCAGCCTTGTTCCACACCCAAGGCTTGGATAGTTGTGTTACCCGGGAACGGGATTGCTGAGTCCTCTGTGGCTCACAGATTCTACACCACACCAGATGCAGGTACTCAGGCGATCTATTCAAGTGACGGCACCGAGCTGTACTGGGAGTACGACGAGGACCGTAGCCGTTACTATGTGCACTATCCCGACGATCAGTAGAGGTTTCTACTAGGGGCGATTCAGACCTGTGGTTTATGTTATGTTTGGTATCTTTCATTTGGATCTTTACCCGTAGACGGGCTGTGATGTTTATTTGAATAATGTATGGATATGTAATGAATTTTTTGACGTGGCGAGTGTAAGCCAACTATCTTTTCCGCTTTCATCCCTATTTCTACATGAGATGTACAAAGGTACCAAACTTGCGATCATTCCAGAATGGGCTTATATCTTTAAGTCGTGCCTCGACACGTAGGAGATATAGTCCCATCCTGGGCATTACACGTTTCAAACTTTGCTTGGGTTGGCGGCGAATTAGGGATTTGTGCAATCTGGGCGCGGAAGGGGACGGTGGAGAAGGAAGATTTTGCAGGGCTAGAATTGGGGCCGCCAGATATTTCAATCCAAAACGTGGAAGTGCGAACTTATTTTGTCGTCGTCCTTCTTTTTTTGGGGGGGAGGGAGGGGGTGGGGTGGCTGGGTGCTAAGCGTTCGTCCGACACACACGACCACCACGACATGACCCTGGTCTGCCTGGTGCGCCTACATTTGAGAATGCGAACGAATCTTCTTTCATTTGTAAACGAATCTGTATGTATTACCATGCCCATGTTTTCCTTGCAATAATTAGTCATTTGAAACGAGATACTATAAATTAATTAACGAGGAGTTATTTGAAAAAAAATCGAAACCGTATCCACGGTATCCACGCTAACGTGGATTAGAGTGTGTGTCACATAATTAATTATTTGAATTAGAGTGTGTGTTACATAGCGATCTCCAATTCTAACGTGGATTTCGCATTTCACTGTATCCACACTACTTTTTAATACAAATTCATATGTATATGATGAACACCATGGTAGTGAGAAAACTTTTGGATGGATTCAAACATATGACCTACAAAATAGCACAACAAATCGAGTCAATGTCAACTTTTCGAAACCTAGCATGGCACGAATTTGAAATAATTACCCATATGCATGGTCCTCAGTTCAAATATTACAATGTACACCGAATTGAAACATCGATATTAAGTCTCGTACTATCTACATTCAAATGTTGTTTTTAGC
>LR738714.1:67506473-67536716 GCA_902687465.1 Secale cereale
TTCTCTCTCCCTCTCTCTCTCTCTCTCTCTCTCTCTCTCTCTCTCTTTGTATGTCTCGATTGACCTCGCTCTTTCTCGGACAAAAATGATATATCACCATGTTTGAGCCCAATTCGACTTATTCACATTGTATACTCTCTCACGCACATTGTCTATCTAGGTCACTCTCTCCAACCCGTCTCACTCTTTTGATCGGACGACGACCCTATGTGATCGATTGACCTTGCTTCCTCCCACGCACAAAATATATCTACATGTCTGTGACTGGATCATCTCTCAAGCTCTATCTTACAGCCCTCACCCTTGCCAAAAGATTGATCGGACAATATCTCTCCAGAGCATATATATTTGTTCAATGAATGTCAGACCACACTCACTTTGTCTCTCTATCTATATGTCTCTCAATTGACCTCGCTTTCTCACGCCATATCTTCCACACATTGAAGCTACCTATCCATCCCTCGCAAAGCCGGAGCTATTACCATTGCGAGGGGTACTCCAACCTTGGATTAATTTGTGTAGGCATTTATTCCAATCGGTTTAGATTATATTTTCGTAGCATTCGGCCCACAACTACTCGAAACACCGTTGCAACCCCCGCAACTCCCCTAGTTCATTTCCCGCTGACTCAGTCATTGCTCTCTCGCACGTCCTTTCTCGCCTTCAACATCGCACCATGGTATTATTGCAAAAAACCTTGTTGTTCTCTTTAATTATTATAAATAGGCTACAAAACTACACACCGATAGTCCACTTGGAATGGAACAAATTTCGACCCACAAATTAAAGTGCTACAAACTACACACCGAGGGGCCCACATGTCATGAAACAAATTTGGACCCATATACAAAATAAAAAATAAAGGACGAGGATCGAACATGCGACCAGGGCCTTCAAGCCGCACGTCAATAGGCAACATACGTAGAACAACAATGTTTGTTGTACCTCCCTTTGTTCACATAATGTTTTTATATTACCACATCCTATTTAATTGATAACATGTAATATTATTTTTAGTACTATCCGCCTTCACTTATTGGTGGGTTCCATGTGTGCTCTCTCTCTCCCCCCTTCTGCGTTTAGACGCACGGTCAAACACGAAGAACTCGTGGGCGATGTTGCCGTTGACCATATCTGGATGCGTTCACAAGTTACGACACCACTTTCACGTGCTAGCAGCACTAGTCAGTGTGAACGTGCAATGCACGTTAATTTGGAAGTATATTAAGTGCATGCGAATATTAAGTAGGATATTATTTGTGTGTTATTGTGTGGTTAGCACTATTTTTGGCATGAAATTAACTGCACGCTAAACTTGTTGAGCGCTCGACATTGAAGTAGTCTAGGTCGTTGGATGACAAGGAATACATGTGGCCGTTTGACGTTTTATATTTAATTTGATACGGCTCTAGCAGAACATTCAATCGATCAAACAATAGATTACGTTTAGTCTGACTCCGACTTTAAATTATACGACAATCGATCTAAAATAAACGGAAATGATAAACGTTCGGATTTTAAGCATGGCAATGCGAACATTTTTCATGGCAAATTTAGATTACGCGGCGGCGGAGGGGGCGTCTTGCGGTGGGAAGCGGCTCCTCTTGCGTGCTCTGTGTGTCGTCGGGCCACTGACCGATGGCGACAGCGGCGCCTTCCGTTGTTGGCATACTCCTGGACGTTGGCCTAGCTTCAAGGAAGGCCAAAATGTTCTGGACTTCGGAGCGAGTCAACTGGCGGGAGGAGGCGACTAGCGTTGGTGCAAGGAAGCGGTCGACGGCGGCCATCCATGCCGCTGAGGGGGGCACTGGCACCCACGCGGGGACAGGCGTTGTCAATGGCGCGACAGAGACATTCGTGTGCACGGGCACCGGCACGGGCCTGCACGTCAGTGCACGCGCAGGTGCTACTTCTCGAGCTTGCGTTGTATTCCCTCGAAGAGGAAAGGGAGATGCAGCATAGTAGCGTAAGTATTTCCCTCAGTTTTTGAGAACCAAGGTATCAATTCAGTTGGAGACCACACGCGAGTCCCTCGCACCTGCACAAACAAATAAGAACTTCACAACCAACACGATAAGGGGTTGTCAATCCCTTTACGGTCACTTATGGAAGTGAGATCTGATAGAGATGATAGTTTATATTTTTGGTATTTTTGTTTATAAGAACAGAAAGTAAAAGCGGAAAAACCAAAGTAGATGTAGATTGATATGTTGAGAATAGACCCGGGGGCCATAGTGTTCTCTAGTGGCTTCTCTCATGATAGCGATATTCTACGGCGGGTAAACAAATTACTGTCGAGCAATTGAGAGAAAAGCGAATAATTATGAGACTATCTAGGCATGATCATTATATATACGCATCACGACCAAGACAAGTAGACCGAAACAATTCTGCATCTACTACTATTACTCCACACATCGACCGCTATCCAGCATGCATCTAGAGTATTAAGTTCATAAGAACGGAGTAACGCCTTAAGCAAGATGACATGATGTAGAGGGATAAACTCAAACATAGTGATATAAACCCCATCTTTTTATCCTCGATGGCAACAATACAATACGTGCCTTGCTGCCCTTACTGTCACTGGGAAAGGACACCACAAGATTGAACCCAAAGCCAAGCACTTCTCCCATTGAAAGAACTATAGATCTAGTAGGCCAAACCAAACCAATAATTCGAAGAGACTTGCAAGGATATTATAATCATACATAAAGAGTTCAGAGAAGAACCAAATATTTCTCATAGATAATCTTGATCATAAACCCACAATTCATTGGATCTCGACAAACACACCACAAAAAGAGATTACATCGAATAGATCTCCTCGAAGATCGAGGAGAACTTTGTATTGAGATCCAGAGAGAGAGAAGAAGCCATCTAGATACTAGCTATGGACCCGAAGGTCTGTGGTAAACTACTCACAACTCATGGTGAGGGCGATGATGATGATGTAGAAGTACTCCATGATGGATCCCCCCTCCGACGGAGCTCCGGAACAGGCTCCAAGATGGGATCTCACGGGAATAGAAGGTTACGTCGGTGGAATTAGGGGTTTCTCTCTGTTTCTGATGGTTTTGGGGTACATAGACTTATATAGGAGGAAGGGGGACACCGGGGGACTCACGAGGGCCCCACGAGGGCGCGCCCTGGGAAGGGGGGGCACACCCCCACCCTCGTGGGCACCTCGTGCATCCCCTGACGTGGTTCTCAAGTCTCCCGTGCGTGATTTTCTCCAAAAATATCTCTCCCGAAGGTTTCATTCCGTTTGGACTCCGTTTGATATTCCTTTTCTGCAAAACCCTAAAACAGGCAAAAAACAACAATATGGACTAGGCCTTTGGGTTAGTAGGTTAGTCCCAAAAATGATATAAAATTGTATGACAAAGCCCATTAAACATCCAAGACATCATAAATAATAGCATGGAACAATCAAAAACTATAGATACTTTGGAGACGTATCAGCAGGCGCATGCGCTGGCAGGTGCACGGGCACCGACATGGGCGTGCGCGTCAGTGCACGCGCAGGCGCATGCGCTGGCAGGTGCACGGGCGCGTGGAAGTTGGCGGGGACCTCGTGGAACCCCGTGGCATCAAGCTCGGTGACAATGTGCGGCTCCTAGCCCATCAATGCCACGGGGATGGGCGCTGGCGCAGTCGGGGCGACGGGAGCCGGAACGGGAGCGGGGATAGGCAAGGCGTCTTCCCGCAAGGCAAGTTCAAGCTTGTCCCAAAGCACCTTATGTTCTTGAGACTCCGGATGGGTGTCTTCCTTAGGAAACTGGAAGACTAAGGGCAAACCATCGTGATGTGGCATGGCGTACGTTTAGGTCAAGCTGGTTGGAGGTAGACGACAGGAGAATCAGAGAGGAAGAGAGAAGATTGTAGCGATATCGGGTAGTGCGGGGTTGATTTTAAACTGCGGCGCCGGCGACATTAAAAGTGGGAGCAGCTGGGACGAGGGTGGGCGGCAGAGCCTGGTCAAAGGGCTCGCCTCCCGGTGAGCCCGCACAGCAGTCTGCTCGCACGCTGCCCCGTCAGCCCGCGCAGCGGTCTGCTCGCACGCCTCCCGTCCACTCACACGCTTGCTCAGACGGCACCTGCCGATGAGAAGCGGGACTCGTGGTGGCACGTAAACACCCACGGTTTCAATAGTGAAAGCCTCCGCCTTAACGTGACAGGTCTTTGTTCCAAAATACCTTGGCTCTTCATTTGTGCAACTTGTCATAAGCAGCTTGTCTCAAATTGAAGAAAAAAATTACGAAGTAATATTTGTGCCATATCACGTGATGATGCTCAGTTTCAAGAATTTATGGTCACTTTTGGATTTTCTGAAATTTAAGATCCAGGATTCGAAACAATATCATAACCTGCATCATGCAATAAATTTTCAAGCCATACATCTGTTGTATTTCTTAAGAAAGGATTTGGTCAAACATTTTGCTTAGTTAGACTTCAGACAAGTTATATATGCAGAGCAAAATGATAATCCCTCCGTACTAGTGCATTGCCTGATATATTAACTCAAGTACTAGGCACAAACAAACGGGCTCAATTATGTGCTAATCCTGCTGTAGTAGTAGTAGTACTAGGCAATGCAGTTGATGGGTGACCTTGGCGAGCGGCGACCGAGGGAATTGAACCGTGCTCGGCACGGTAGGTAACGTTGTCTAGTTACTAAAGCATCCCTCTGTTGTTCATCGGTAGTCATTATGGACCGGGGACATGAGGGGAATTTCCTAGGGCTGGAATTCTGGCCGCCAAATATTTCGACTCGAAATGCGAAGGCTCGATTGGTTGAAGTTGCCTAATGTGCGTACCACGCAAGCCACCAGAAGGACACGAGCCCGGTTTTTTTATTTTTTTTTATTTTTTAGGATCAACACAAGCCAAGGTCTGGCTAGTACGCCGTTGGGTCCTACCATTCAAGAATACGAAAGGAACCTTTTAAATTGCCGAACGAATCTATGTGTATTACAATGCCCGTATTTTCCTTGCAAATACTAATCTCAACGTGGTAATTGATTTATGACGAGTTGTTGAATTAGAGTGAGTTTGTGATATAGTGATCTCAACGTGGATTTCACATTTCATGGTATCCTTGGTAAGTTTTTCAATGCAAATTCAAATTTAAAAGATGAACAGTATGGAGGTGAGAAAACTTTGTATGTATCAAGCATATGACCACACACACACACACACACAGACACCCACACATGAACACAAAAACAATCCAATAAGTATAGTGCATCTATTTTTCCAAACCATGCATGTATGCCACGAATTCAAAAATACTCCTTCTGTTCCTAAATATTAGTCTTTTAGAGATTTCAACAAGCGACTAAATACGGAGCAACATGAGTGAATCTATACTCTATAATATGTCTATATACATCCATATGTGCCAGTCCACTTGAAATATCTAAAAAGACTAATATTTAGGAACGAAGGGAGTAAAATGTAAGACATGCATGGTCCTCAATTCAATATTTAAAACGAACATGAAACTGAAACATGAATATTAAGTCTAGTACTACAGTACATGCAAATGTTGTGTTTAATTAGGCGGAGCTATGATTTTGGGGGTCACCCCCTCGACCTTAGATAAACTTGTGAAGCTCTGTTTATGGTTGTTTAGATTATATTTGTCCCCACCCTCCCAACCACCGATTGGTTGTGCACCCCTCGCCCCTCCTCCCCGGGAGAATATCATGTGCCCCCATACCTTAGATATGCCGATACGAGTTGCTTGGAGCTTGTAGATATGAGATATAGCAGCTCACATGATGTCTTAATTTTTTTACAGGAAACCTTGATGAGTTTGAGGATTGCACACAATTTGTACAAAAACTACTCAGATGCCCTTGGATCCCATATCCAACGACCTCGAAGCTCGTATCACCGTAGCATCTAAGATGAAGGAGGACATCATATTCTCCTGTATGTAAGAATATCATGTGCTACCACACCTTAGATGCTTTTGTGATACAAGCTCTTCGGAGCCGTTGGATTTGTGACCCAACACCTCCTCGGTGGTTCGAATGGTTTTTTGTAGAAAAGCCCCCAAAGAGTCCGGCCACTGCTTACAAGCACAAACACTACTCAGATGCCATTGGATCTCAGATCAAACGACCTCAAAGCTCGTATCACCGTAGCATCCAAGCTGCGAGAGCACCTTATGTTTTCTCGCACAGGAGAATATGAGGTGCTTCCGCACCGTAGATTCTATGGTGATACAAGTTCATGGAGATCTAACGGCCCACAGTAGGAGGTTTGAATGTTTTTGCAATATACGGCTGAGAGAGTTTGGGAATTGCGCAGAAAGTACAAGTACCACTCATGTGCCATCTGATCACTGATCATACGACCTAGATGCTCATATCACCGTAGCGAGTAATTAAGCTATGGGGAGCACCTAATATGAGCAACGGGCAGCCATTGGATCCAAGATGCAGCGGCACACACGAGGGTTGAATGTTGTATTTGCAAAAAAACCTTTGGAGAGTTTGGAAATTGCGCATAATTACAAAGACTACTCCCAAGCCATTGGATATCACTTCCAACGGTGTAAAAACTCGTATCACCATAGCATCTAAGCTCGGGGTGGATGTGATATTCTATGCCGCTGTCATTTTTGTTCGTAAACTTGAAAAATACGTGTAACTTGTGCCGTTACTTGTCTAACCGCGCAAAGTGTTTGTTCAAAAAAACCATCCTACACTAAAATATCGGAACAACACACGGGGGTCCCACTTGTCATTAATAAAATTTGGACCTAAAACTAACAAATATGAAAGACGAGATTCGAACTAGCAACCTGGACTACAAAGCGTAAGTCGATAGCCTGAAACAACAACGGTTGTTGGCTTTGTCCCATAACTTGATTTTATACAATATTACGTTGAGTAGAGTAGAGGCAGTGCCTCGTGAACACGTGCATGACCGTTGACTCACTTACTGGTGGGTCCCAGGTCTGCGATCTCTCTCTTCTCTCCATCGTCTAACAGTTGCACGGGCACACACGAAGAGCGGCGCCAGCTTGCCGTGGTGTTATTACAACTAAAAAAAAGCTTGGAAAAATAGAAGAATAACCTAGAACAAGAGACGTTGTGGCTGGTCTAGACGGAGCTAACTACACCTATCCTCCGTGCCATGTTAGCATGATGAAGCTGTGTGGTTAGTGGGGTGTTTTCGACAGACTGCATGGGTCGTGAGGTTGAACCATAGGTACTACGTCTGATACAGTAAATTTTTACACGCACATTTTTCCTCCGTGCCGAGACATGGCACACCCTACCGCGCGGTTTCGGGGTCCTCCTAGGTGGTGCACGCATATATTCTTCCTGACGTGGGACGCCCTACCGCGCGTTTTTGCCGAAGCAAGTAAATGAGTCATCAAATAATGAAAGACCACTTTTCCCGCCGAGTACATCAGTGAAGCACGGTGGCTAGCTAGTTGGGCTAGTTCGACCGATTAGCTTGGCCGCCGCCACATTTTTTCACCCCTTTTTTATCTACTTGCCGGCAGGTAAATTTAAATATCCACCGCGGTGTTGCTCTCGTGTTTGAGTGCGGCAAGATTTTAATTTTTTGATTGACGGGAGCAGGCGCGATAGGATTTTTATTTTTTTGATTGACGGGAGCAGGCGCGGCAGCAATTAGTCACGATGACTCCGCCTGTAAAACCCACTACTCCTTGATGTGAGAAGTCGTCGACTGGTGTTTTACCATGGTGAAAACCAAAAGATTCCTCGCTCCTCGGCTGGCTCCCTCCACCTTCCCGTAGATTGCATTGCCTTTCAGCCGTTTCACCCCCTGCATCACCAATGTCATGCGCCTCGAGAAGCAGAGGGACTTCGATGGTGTTTAGGCGCCCTCTGCATGGGCATGTCCATGTCTCGGCGCAACATGACTGTTGGATCAAACTCAGTTGGTGCAGATCAGTCACTGTAGCACAAAGCGTGTGGGTGTGTTTGGTTGCATTCTCATCTCAATATACTCCTCTGTCTAGGTGTGTAAGTCACCTTACGAAAACTAAATAATCCCAAAACACTTAGGCACGGTAAATTAACTCCCTCTCCGTTTCTTGTTTTGTGACATATCAACCAATAAGAGATATGGGCCGTGCATGCTTTCAATGACTTGAGACTAATAAACATGACATGTATTGTTAGTTCATTGCATGCAATGCTATTAATTAGCAAAAAGACATTAAGTTTTCTCATTTTCCTCTCCGCCTTGGTCGTAGTGCACAACGTAAGATGACTTACACACCTTGACGGAGGGAGTAGTTGTTTCCTCTTCATGTATTTGTGTTAACCTACTAGTGTGGACTCATGCACCCTTCATGCACTCTGCCAAACATCCAAAAGTGGGTCGAGAAGGTAACTTTTGCTCCCATCCCGTGCACCCTTCATACACCCTGCCTAACAGTATTCGTGCTTCATATGGTTCATGTTCCGTGGAGTAATGTAGCACCGTACTCCTCGTGCGTTGTAGACCTAGTTCTGTTAACATTGATCTCACCATTCATTCTCGACCGGAAAGTCGAGAAAGCGATACTATGTTACTACATTACTGTTCATATAGTTAACATGCGCACAACATCATTTGTTGTCATCATATCTTACTACACTAGCAACAAGATTATGTAGTACTGACGTATGAACCACTACAGATGCCTAGTAGTAGGAGCACTGTGTATGTTCAAGTGGCTGCCGTGTTTCGCACTCCTTCGTCGTAAGAGTGGAAACGCTTGTTGTAATCATTTTTCTTCTTCAGAAAAACAGTGGTCACGCTCTACCGTGTGGATCCTCCTCCAGCCATGCACTAAATTACTCACTTGTGCCGACGTGTGGGACAGCCAGCATCGGGGTCCACCAGCCATGCACTAAATTACTCCATAGTAGAGTGACGGTAGACTACCCCAATCGAAGCGCCGCAGTAATGCCCAATGAGCCGTCAAATCACAAAACCCCCTCCTTTCCAGCAGTAAGTTGGACGGACGAAGCAACCATCATTTCACTCTTCTCTCTCAGCTTCCTCTCTACCCAACTCGCTTCTCCCTCATCTTGTTCCTCATTTCTTCAAGAAAACCTCGACCTGCTTCTTCCATTGTTCTTCTCTCCCAAAGGAAAGGTGAGCACATCAATGGTGTTGATTCTGGCCAAGGTCCGGTCTTGCAACCCTGAGACTGATCCTATAACTCCCTCTCTTTTCTTCTTTTGGGTTTGTGATTATGGTTTCTTTTCTTTTATTTCTATTTGACCGTTTCTTGATGGACGCTGGAGCACCGGCCAAAGTGATGTCTATGGCTCTGTCCAAAACCGTCGAGTCTCATGGTACGAAGAAGCGCAAGCACCCCGCCGAGACTATCGCAGACAAGCTCAAAGCCATCGCCCTGTCCAAGCCCCCCTATCTGGGATCCCTCATTAAGCAAGTCTAGGTAATATCTCTTCTTGACGATCTTTTTCTCGATCTTGATCGTGTTTTTTCATCTAACACGCAGTACTAGTACTAGTAGTACAACTTTCTGGGTGATCTTGCATGTGATTTTTGTGTGCCAAATGACGGTTCTAAATTCCTCTTTTGACCAAAACATGCGAGAGGTTGACACTGATTTCTTATAGATTACTTTCAAATACTCCCTCTGTCCCAAATTTCTCATCTTAGATTTGTCTAGATACGGATGTATCTAATACTAAAATGTGACTTGATACATCTGTATCTAGACAAATCTAAGAGAAGAATTTTGGGACGGAGGGAGTACTTTATGAACATCAATGCTACCTTTGAAGAGGGTATATTTGCCTCAGTAACTTGTGTTATGGATATTGTAAGTAATCCCTCTGTTCTCATGCCTTTGAACACATGTTCTAGTGTCTTTGTTCACTCATTTCTATGCGTATATGTAGTCATATATGGAGTATAATATCGAAAATCATCTTATATTTCTGAACGGAGGTAGTAATAAAATATGGTTTCTGTTTGAATTAGTGTTAGGGAACGTAGCAGAATTTTAAAATTTTCTACGCATCACCAAGATCAAGCTATGGAGTCATCTAGCAACGAGGGAGAGGGGAGTGCATCTACATACCCTTGTAGATCGCGAGCGGAAGCGTTCAAGAGAACGGGGTTGATGGAGTCGTACTCGTCGTGATCCAAATTACCGATGACCGAGCGCCTAACGGACGGCACCTCCGCGTTCAACACACGTACGGTTGGGAGAGACGTCTCCTCCTTCTTGATCCAGCAAGGGGCAGGAGAGGTTGATGGAGATCCAGCAGCACGACGGCGTGGTGGTGGAAGCAGCGTGGATCTCGGCAGGGCTTCTCCAAGCTCAGCGAGAGGGAGAGGTGTTACGGGGGAGAGGGAGGCGCCAGGGGCTCGGGTGCATAGCCCTCCCTCCCCCCTCTTTATATAGGGGCCCTAGGGGGGCGCCGGCCCGTAGAGATCCCATCTCAAGGAGGGGCGGCAGCCAAGGGGAGAACTTGCCCCCCAAGTTTGGTGGGGCGCCCCCCACCCCCAGGGTTTCCAACCCGAGGCACAGGGGGAGGCCCATGGGGGGCGCACCAGCCCACCAGGGGCTGGTTCCCTTCCCACATCAGCCCATGGGGCCCTCCGGGATAGGTGGCCCCACCCGGTGGACCCCCGGGACCCTTCCGGTGGTCCCGGTACAATACCGGTGACCCCCGAAACTTTCCCGGTGGCCGAAACTGGACTTCCTATATACAAATCTTTACCTCCGGACCATTCCGAAACTCCTCATGACATCCAGGATCTCATACGGGACTCCGAACAACTTTCGGGTTACCGCATACTAATATCTCTACAACCCTAGCGTCACTGAACCTTAAGTGTGTAGACCCTACGGGTTCGGGAACCATGCAGACATGACCGAGACAACTCTCCGGCCAATTACCAACAGCGGGATCTGGATAGCCATGTTGTCTCCCACATGTTCCATGATGATCTCATCGGATGAACCACGATGTCAAGGATTCAATCAATCCCGTATACGATTCCCTTTGTCTACCAGTATAGTACTTGCCCGAGATTCGATCATCGGTATACCGATACCTTGTTCAATCTCGTCATGGCAAGTCTCTTTACTCATTCTGTAACACATCATCCCGTGACCAACCCCTTAGTCACATTGAGCTCATTAGGATGATGTCTTACCGAGTGGGCCCAGAGATACCTCTCCGTCACACGAAGTGACAAATCCCACTCTCGATTCGTGCCAACCCAACAGACACTTTCGGAGATACCCGTAGTACACCTTTATAGCCACCCAGTTACGTTGTGAAGTTTGGTACACCCAAAGCATTCCTACAGTATCCGGGAGTTGCACAATCTCATGGTCGAAGGAAAAGTTACTTGACATTGGAAAAGCTTTAGCAAACGAACTACACGATCTAGTGCTAGGCTTAGGATTGGGTCTTGTCCATCACATCATTCTCCTAATGATGTGATCCCATTATCAAACCAATGTCCATGGTTAGGAAACCGTAACCATCTATTGATCAACGAGCTAGTCAAATAGAGGCTTACTAGCGACACGTTGTGGTCTATGTATTCACACATGTATCACTGTTTCCGGATAATACAATTAAAGCATGAACAATAGACAATTATCATGAACAAGGAAATATAATAATAACCATTTTATTATTGCCTCTAGGGCATATTTCCAACAATTAGAACCAGGTCCGCGATGGAGATGAAGTTCTCAAAGTCATGCCGTGTGAACTGGGAGACCTGAGGATGAGTTCTACTGCTAAATTATCCAGCTGTTGTGTCCTTGTCCCCACGTGTCCCGAACTAGTGTTTTCCTGTAGCATTTTTGTCAGGCGTGTTCTCGAGGCTGTACTTGATCACAACAATTTCCTGGCTGTGCCTTCGATTATGAAGGGTGTGGTTCTTGTAAAGCTTCCCAACAAATCTGATGCGACATGTCTTCATGATCATGTTTATGAGTGGAAAGACCACTCTGGTAGGTTCTCCAAGGTTCACGTGCATGTAGACATATCTCACAAAGTCCATGGCCTAGTCAGTTATGCGGGGTTCATCCCGTAGGTCGGTGGAAGGAAATAGTCTGCAGAGTTTAATTAGTGCAACTTTGCTTGTCTGTAGTAAGTACTATTGTTCAGTATTTGATTTGTGTTTGTGAACCCTGTATTGTTTATAAGTACTGCCGCTTTTGGTGTGTGGTCAGTCCTGAGAATGGTCTATGTTAATGTCTGTCCACTCAATTCAGTCTGTATATTTTGAAGTATCCAGATCATCTTTTATGTGAGGACGGTTTATCAATTATGGTTACACTCCAATATCTATATGCATTGCAGGGTTTATCGCACCCACCAGGATTTCCAGTCCCATGGATGTTCGGTCCATACGATTTGTCACGACCTTTGGACTGTACCGCTTGTGGGAGTAGGTGGGGCCCCTGCATGCCACCCATAGTTGGACGATCAATCTTCTGTTTAGTACTTCAACATAGTGATTTCCTGGTAAGGATTCACTCGTGTCACATCAAGCAAATCTTATTGATTTACTGTCTAAATCTTATTGATTTAATGTCATGTTTTCTTTCTTTTCCTGCAATTTTACGATGCAGGTTTTGCCATGTGACATTCATCACAGAATAAACCATTTGGTTTGCTCTACGATGGCTATTTTTGCAGGTTTCACTTCTAATGTCGTGTCAGTAACGAAGGCACTGTCCATCACTTATATTGCTGGAAAAAAATTGGATCGGTCTATTGTCTGGGTACAAGCTGAATCCCTATGATGAACTGCAGTTTGGTTTAACAAAAACGCCACAATTAGTCCTTCTCACGTTTAAAAGAAATGAAGAAAAAAACTGGATCACGGTAACGAAGCCTAGTCAAGTTAGAAAGCTGATCATAGCAGACCAGACACGATCGCCGATGTCTCGCACATCGATACCACCTTCAGCAACGGATCGAGCACCAGCAGTTGCTCTAGAACTAACAGCGGCATCACCTTAGTCTGATCCAGCTGAGGATTGGGCATCGACCGCGTCAGCGGATCAGGCTGCTCTACCGGAGGATCGGGCATCGACACCTTCACCTGCTCCGACACCGACACCAGCTCTACAAGGAGCACCATCTCCGGCAGCAGCAGCGGCTTCGGCACCTACACCAACACTTGCACATGCATCTACTCCGGCCCGTGCAGCGGCAACCGAACGAAGTTGCATCGGCAACAGACTAGGCTGCAGTTCGCACTTCATATACCAAAGTCCTTACAAAAACCGAAATGTCCACCTTCTTAGTAAGCATTGGCCGCCCAAGTGTTTCGTTCTTTTTCTTTCCATGTTGTTTCGCATGGTTCACTATGTTGATCTAACTGTTTGGTGATACGTCCATTTTGCATCATGCTTATATGTTGATATTTATTGCATTAGGGGCTGTTATTACATGTTATGTCACAATACTTATGCCTTTTCTCTCTTATTTTACAAGGTTTACATGAAGAGGGAGAATGCTGGCAGCTGGAATTCTGGGTTGGAAAAGAAGCAAACTTTGGAAACCTATTCTGGACAACTCAAAAAGCTCCGAAACTTCACAGGACACCGTTTCAGAAAATATAAAAAATATCTGGCAAAAGAAGATCACGAGGGGGGCCACCACCTGTCCACGAGGGTGAGGGGCGCGCCCCCCTCTGTGGGCATGCCCCCTGCCTCGTGGTCCCCCTGATGGCCCCCCGATGCCCATCTTCTCCTATATGAGGTGTTTTGACCTGGAAAAAAATCATAAGGAGGCTTTCAGGACCAGACGCCGCTGTCTCGAGGCGGAACCTTGGCGGAAACCAATCTAGGGCTCCGGTAGAGCTGCTCTGCCGGGGATACTTCCCTCCGGGAGGGGGAAATCATCACCGCCGTCATCACCAACAACTCTCCCATCTTGGGGAGGGCTATCTTCATCCACATCTTCACCAGCACCATCTCCTCTCAAACCCTAGTTCATCTCTTGTATCCAATCTTTGTACCCAAAGCTCAGATTGGTACCTGTGGGTTGCTAGTAGTGTTGATTACTCCTTGTAGTTGATGCTCGTTGGTTTATTTGGTGGAAGATCATATGTTCAGATCCATTATGCATATTAATACCCCTCTGATCATGAACAATATTATGTCTTGTGAGTAGTTACTTTTGTTCCTGAGGACATGAGAGAAGTCTTGCTATAAGTAGTCATGTGAATATGGTATTCGTTCGATATTTTGATGAGATGTATATTGTCTCTCCTCTAGTGTTGTCATGTGAACGTCGACTACATGACACTTCACCATTATTTGGGCCTAGAGGAAGGCATTGGTAAGTAATAAGTAGATGATGGGTTGTTAGAGTGACAAAAGCTTAAACCCTAGTTTAAGGGGCTGATTTGGATCCACTTGTTTCATGCTATGGCTAGGTTTACCTTAATACTTCTTTTGTAGTTGCGGATGCTTGCATTAGAGGTTAATCATAAATGTGAGGCTTGTCCAAGTAAGGGCAGCACCCAAGCACCGGTCCACCCACATACCAAATTATCAAAGTACCGAACGCGAATCAGATGATCGTGATGAAAACTAGCTTGACGATAATTCCCATGTGTCCTCGGGAGCGCTTTCCTTTATATAAGAGTTTGTCTAGGCTTGTCCTTTGCTACAAAAAGGATTGGGCAATCTTGCTGCGCCTTATTTACTTTTAGCTTTTGTCACTTGCTACCAATTACCTTATCACAAAACTATCTATTACCTATAGTTTCAGTGCTTGCAGAAAATTCCTTACTGAAAACTGCCTATCATTTCCTTCTGCTCCTCGTTGGGTTCGACGCTCTTACCTATCGAAAGGACTACGATAGATCCCTTCCACTTGTGGGTCATCAAGACTCTTTTCTGGCGCTGTTGCCGGGGAGTGAAGCGCCTTTGGTAAGTGGAATTTGGTAAGGAAAAATTTATATAGTGTGCTGAAATTTATTGTCACTTGTTACTATGGCTCATAATCCTTTGAGGGGCTTGTTCGAGCTATCTTCACCCCGACCAGAAGAGCAAAGAGTTTCTCCTCTACCTGCTGCACCTACTGAAAATATTTGCTTTGAAATTCCTTCGGGTATGATAGAGAAACTGCTAGATAATCCCTTTATAGGAGACAGAACACTGCATCCCGATTTACACCTAATCTATGTGGATGAAGTTTGTGGATTATTTAAGCTTGCAGGTATGCCCTAGGATGTTATCAAGAAGAAGGTCTTCTCTTTATCTTTGAAGGGAGTTGCATTGACATGGTTTAGGCTATGTGATGATATTGGATCATGGAACTATAATCGTCTGAAGTTAGGATTTCATCAGAAGTTCTACCCTATGCACCAGGTTCATCGTGATCGTAATTATATATATAATTTTTGGCCTCGTGAAGGAGAAATCATCGCTCAAGCTTGGGGGAGGCCTAAGTCAATGTTATATTCATGCCCCAATCATGAGCTGTCAAGAGAAATGATCATTTAAAAAAATTTATGCTCGGCTTTCTCTCAATAATCGCTCCATGCTCGATACTTCTTGTTCTCGTTCTTTTATGATGAAGACTATTGAATTCAAATGAGATTTGTTGGAAATAATTAAACACAACTCTGAAGATTGGGATTTTGATGAAGGTAAGGAGTCAGGTATGACCCCTTAGTTTGATTGTGTTAAAGCTTTTATGGATACCGATGTTTTCCATGAGTTTAGCACTAAATATGGACTTGACTCTGAGATAGTAGCTTCTTTCTGTGAATCGTTTGCTACTCATGTTGATCTTCCCAAGGAGAAGTGGTTTAAATACCATCCTCCCATTGAAGTAAAAGTAGTTGAACCTGTTAAAGTTGAAGAAAAGACTATCACTTATAATGTTGATCCTGTTGTTCCTACTGCTTATATTGAGAAACCACATTTCCCTGTTAGAATAAAGGATCATGCTAAAGCTTCAACTGTGGTTCGTAAGAGTAGTACTAGAACACCTACACCCTCTGTGCAAATTTAAGTTGAACCGAGTGTTGCTATGGTTAAAGATCTCTTGGTAGAAAATTTAGATGGACATGTTATTTCCCTCCAAGAGGAAGCTGCTAGAATAGCCAAACCCGATGCTAGGAATAAACATAGACCTATTATAGGCTTGCCTGTTATCTCTGTTAAAATATGAGATCATTGCTATCATGGTTTATGTGACGTAGGTGCTAGTGCGAGTATAATCCATCATTCCTTATATCAAGAAATATTGCATGACATTGGACCTGTTGAGTTAGAAGGGATTGATGTTACTATTAAGCTTGCTAATAGAGACACTATTTCACCAGTCGGGATTGTTAGAGATGTTGAAGTCTTGTGTGGGAAGGTTAAACACCCTGCTGATTTTCTTATTCTTAGTTCCCCACAAGATGACTATTGTCCCATTATATTTGGTAGACCCTTCTTGAATACTGTTAATGCTAAGATAGACTGTGTGAAAGATATTGTTACTGTTGGTTTAGGGGATATGTCTCATGACTTTAACTTTGCTAAATTTCGTAGACAACCCCTTGATAAAGAATTACCTAGTAAGGATGAAATTATTGGTCTTGTTTCTATTGATGTGCCTCCTAATGACACTTTAGAACAATATTTGCTAGATCATGAAAATGCTATGCATATGAATGAGAGAAGGGAAATAGATGAAATATTCGTTAATCAGGGACCCGTATTGAAAAATAACTTGCCTGTTGAAATCCAAGGGGATCCTCCTCCACCCAAGGGTGATCCCGTATTTGAACTTAGACCTTTACCTGATAATCTTAAGTATGTTTATCTTGATGAAAAGAAGAGATATCCTGTTATTATTAGTGCTAACCTTTCAGAGTAGGAAGAAGAAAAAATACTGAAAACTCTGAAGAAGCACTGTGCTGCTATTGGATATACTCTGGATGATCTTAAGGGCATCAATCCCACTCTAGGCCAACACAAGATAAAATTGGAAGAAAACGGTAAACCGGTTATTAATCATCAGCGACGGTTAAATCCTAAGATGAAAGAAGTGGTAAGGAAGGAAA
This sequence comes from Secale cereale, assembly GCA_902687465.1. Classification (NCBI taxonomy): domain Eukaryota; kingdom Viridiplantae; phylum Streptophyta; class Magnoliopsida; order Poales; family Poaceae; genus Secale; species Secale cereale. The sequence continues at coordinate 67,523,541 of LR738714.1, forward strand.
TACTAAAGCTTCTAGAGGTAGGTATTATCTATCCAGTTGCTGATAGCCAGTGGGTAAGTCCCGTCCATTCTGTCCCTAAGAAGGGAGGTATGACTGTTGCTCCTAATGACAAAGTTGAATTGATCCCACAAAGAATTGTTACAGGTTATAGGATGGTAATTGATTTCCACAAATAAAATAAAGCTACTAAGAAAGATCATTACCCTTGCCTTTTATTGATCAAATGCTAGAAAGGTTATCCAAACATAGTCACTTTTGCTTTCTAGATGGTTATTCTGGTTTCTCTCAAATACCTGTGTCAAAAGGAGATCAAGAAAAGACCACTTTTACTTGTCCTTTCTGTACCTTTGCTTATAGACGTATGCCTTTTGGTTTATATAGTGCACCTGCTACCTTTCAAAGATGCATGATGGCTATATTCTCCGATTTTTGTGAAAAGATTGCTGAGGTATTCATGGATGACTTCTCCGTTTATGGAACTTCTTTTGATGATTCCTTAAGCAACTTTGATCAAGTTTTGTAGAGATGTGAAGACACTAATCTTGTCTTGACTTGGGAGAAGTGCCACTTCATGGTTAATGAAGGCATTTTCTTGGGACATAAAATTTCTGAAATAGGTATTGAAGTTGACAAGGCTAAAACTGATGCTATTGAAAAGATGACGTGCCCCAAGGACATCAAAGGTATACGAAGTTTCCTTGGTCATGCTGGGTTTTATAGGAGGTTCATAAAGGACTTCTCCAAAATCTCTAGGCCTCTGACTAATCTCTTACAAAAAGATATTCCTTTTGTCTTTGATGATGATTGTCTAGAAGCATTTAAAATACTAAATAAAGCATTGATCTCCGCACTTATTGTCCAGCCTCTTGACTAGAATTTACCTTTTGAGATTATGTGCGATGCTAGTGATTATGCTGTAGGTGCTGTTTTAGGGCAAAGAGTTGATAAGAAATTGAATGTTATCCAATATGCTAGTAAAACTCTAGAGAGTGCCCAGAGAAATTATGCTACTACTGAGAAAGAATTTTTAGCAGTTGTATTTTCTTGTGATAAGTTTAGACCTTATATTGTTGATTATAAAGTAACTATTCACACTGATCATGCTGCTATCAAATACCTTATGGAAAAGAAAGATGCTAAACCTAGACTTATTAGATGGGTCCTCCGACTGCAAGAATTTGACCTGCATATTATTGATAGAAAGGGAGCTGAGATTCCAGTGGCAGATAACTTGTCTAGGCTAGAGAATATACTTGATGAACCACAACCTAATGATGATAGCTTTCCTGATGAACAATTAGCTGCCATAAATACTTCTCGTACAACTCCATGGTATGCTGATTATGCTAATTGTATTGTTGCTAAGTTTATACCTCCTAGCTTCACATACCAGCAAAAGAAAAAGTTGTTCTATGATTTGAGACATTACTTCTGGGATGACCCACATCTTTATAAAGAAGGAGTAGATGGCATTATTAGACGTTGTGTACCTGAGCATGAATAGGAACAGATCCTACGCAAGTGCCACTCCGAAGCTTACGGAGGACACCATGCTGGAGATAGAACTGCACATAAGGTATTGCAATCTAGTTTTATTGGCCTACTCTCTTCAAGGATGCCCGTAAGTTTGTCTTATCTTGTGGTGAATGTTAAAGAATTGGCAATATTAGTAGATGTCAAGAAATACCTATGAATTATTCACTTGTTATTGAACCATTTGATGTTTGGGGCTTTGATTATGTGGGACCGTTTCCTTCCTCTAATGGGTACACGCATATTCTAGTTTCTGTTGATTATGTTACTAAATGGGTAGAAGCTATTCCAACTAGTAGTGCTGATCATAACACCTCTATTAAGATGCTTAAGAAGTTATTTTTCCGAGGTTTGGAGTCCCTAGATACCTAATGACTGATGGTGGTTCACACTTTATTCATGGTGCTTTTCGTAAAATGCTTGCTAAGTATGATGTTAATCATAGAATTGCACCCCCTTATCACCCACAGACTAGTGATCAAGTAGAATTAAGTAATAGAGAGCTGAAATTAATTTTGCAAAAGACAGTTAATAGTTCTAGAAAGAATTGGTCCAAGAAACTTGATGATGCATTATGGGCCTATAGAACTGCATACAAAAATCCTATGGGTATGTCTCCATATAAGATGGTTTAGGGAAAAGCTTGTCACTTACCTCTTGAGCTAGAACATAGGGCATATTGGGCTATTAAAGAGCTCAATTATGATTTCAAACTTGCCGGTGAGAAGAGGTTATTTGACATTAGCTCTCTTGATGAATGGAGAACCCAGGCCTATGAGAATGCCAAGCTGTTTAAAGAAAAGGTTAAAAGATGGCATGACAAAAGGATACAAATGCGCGAGTTTAACGTAGGTGATTATGTCTTGCTATACAACTCTCGTTTAAGATTTTTTGCAGGAAAACTTCTCTCTAAGTGGGAAGGACCTTACGTTATCGAGGAGGTCTATCATTCCGGTGCCATAAAAATCAACAACTTCGAAGGCATAAATCCGAAGGTGGTGAACGGTCAAAGAATCAAACATTATATCTCAGGTAACCCTATAAATGTTTAAACCAATGAACCCCAGAGGAATACATAAAGGACACTTTCCAGAACGATTCATACTCTGAAAAGGAAGAGGTATGTGGTACGGTAAGTAAACCGACTCCAAAATAGTTCTAAAGGCAATTTTTCACCGTTTTGGAATATTTAGAAAAATAGAAAAATAAGTGGCAGTCCGGAAGAGACACGAGGCGTCCACGAGGGTGGAGGGCGCGCCCCCTTCCCCTGGGCGCGCCCCCTGCCTCGTGGGCACCTCGTGTGCCTCCCGGACTCTGATTTCTTGTATGTTACTCCTTTTTGTCAGAAAAAATTCATTATATATTCCCCCGAAGGTTTTGACCTCTGTATCACGCAAAAATCCTCTGTTTTCATTTCGAGCTATTTCTGTCGCAGATAGGAGCAATATGTCATCCTAGGATTCAGAGGGAGAAAGTTATGTGGCCTATCTCCTTGCTCACCCTAAGATCTATGGGGACGGGGAGCATTATGGTTGGACAACGGAGGAAGAAGAAGACCATGTTCCCAAGGGAAATGATTGGACCAGCTCATATGAAGACGAAGTCCCACTACCTCAACCTGGGGACATGCATGTGGAGTTCAAAAAATCAAGTCTTCCTGACAGAGCGAAGAAACCTAAGATCGAATTTATCCCTTTTCACCTCTTGCAGGAAAACAAGCAAGCACTATGCAAGAAAATATTAAACCTTGAGCAGGAGATCAATGACCTAAGGGAGCAAAATTCTGTCCTTAAGTGCAAGTTAAGGAAGAAGCCATCATCGCCACCCCCGACGAAGGAGACATAATCATATGGGTATGGGCACTCCCCTTGACAACTGCCAAGCTTGGGGGTGTGACCCCGGTATCGTATCACCATCACTCCTATCTTTACCGTTTTCCTAGATTGATCCTTTTGGTAGTATCTTGATCTAATAGAACAAAGTTAGCATGATCTAGTGTGAGCTTTTGCTTTATGATCTTTACCCTTTGTAATCGAGTCCGTGAGCTATATAATAAAGATTATTGTTGAGTCATGGGCTTGAGTTCCTCACTTTGGTCATGATAGAGTAAAAGAAAACATAAAAAAAATACCAAGATATCATATTGATCTTATGGGAAGTAATGACTTCACATATAAAGAGTATGATGAATAAAAATTGTTGGGAGTTGACAAACATAGTTTTGGTCATCTATGCAATTAATAGGAAGTAATAAAGAAAGAGAGGCTTCACATACAAATATACTATCTTGGAAATCTTATGATTGTGATCACTCATTAAAATATGACATGCTAAAGAGTTGATGTTGGACAAGGAAGACAACATAATGGGTTTTGTTTTCTTATACCCGAAATGAAGTATATTGTCATGGATCATCCAACATGTTGAGCTTGCGTTTCCCCCTCATGCTAGCCAAAACTCCTCGAACCAAGTAGAGATACTACTTGTGCTTCCATACATCCTTAAACCCAGTTTTGCCATGAGAGTCCACCGTACCTACCTATGGATTGAGTAAGATCCTTCCAAGTAAGTTGTCATGTTGCAAACTCACTAAAATATGTATGATTTATTAGTGTGGAGGAAACAAGCTTTATACGATCTTATGATATGGAAGTAATAAAAGCGACGGACTGCATAATAAAGGTCATTATCACAAGTGGCAATATAAAGTGACGTTCTTTTGCGCTAAGACTTTGTGCATCCAACCATAAAAGCACATGACAACCTCTGCTTCCCTCTGCGAAGGGCCAATCTACTATTCTTACCTTATAAGAGTCAAGGTGAAATTCACCTTTCCTTTTCATGTTTTATCCTTTGTCAAGCACATTCTGTTGGAAAGATCCTGACATATATACCCACTTGGATGTAAGTTTTCATGGTCTATTACTGTTGACATTACCCTTGAGGTAAAAGGTTGGGAGGCAACACCATAAGCCCCTATCTTTCTCTGTGTCCGATTAAAACTCCATAACCATAAGTATTGCGTGAGTGTGAGCAATTGTGAAAGACTATATGATAGTTCGGTATGTAGGCTTGCTGAAAAGCTCTTATATTGACTCTTTCCGATGTTATGATAAATTGCAATTGCTTCAATGACCGAGACCATAGTTTGCTGGTTTTCAACGAAGTTTTTGATTCATGCTTGATACTGTGAATGAATTGTTACTTTAGCATAAGAATCATATGACAATATATATATGTTGCTGTTATGAGAATGATCATGATGCCCTCATGTCTATATTTTATGTTTATCGACACCTCTATCTCTAAACATGTGGACATATTTTTTGATATCGGCTTTCGCTTGAGGAAAAGCGAGGTCTAAGCTTGGGGGAGTTGATACGTCCATTTTTCATCATGCTTATATGTTGATATTTATTGCATTAGGGGCTGTTATTACACGTTATGTCACAATACTTATGCCTTTTCTCTCTTATTTTACAAGGTTTACATGAAGAGGGAGAATGCCGGCAGCAAGAATTCTGGGCTGGAAAAGAATCAAAATCTGGAAACCTATTTTGGACAACTCAAAAAGCTCCGAAACTTCGTAGGACACCGTTTTACAAAATATAAAAAAATATCTGGCCAAAGAAGATCACCAGGGGGGCCACCACGTGTCCACGAGGGTGGGGGCACGCCCCCCCTCTCTGAGTGCGCCCCCCGATGGCCCCCAGATGCCCATCTTCTCCTATATGAGGTGTTTTGACCTAGAAAAAATCATAAGGAGGCTTTCGGGACGAGACGCCGCCGTCTCGAGGCGGAACCTTGGCGGAAACCAATCTAGGGCTCCGGTAGAGCTGTTTTGCCAGGGATACTTCCCTTCGGGAGGGGGAAATCGTCACCGCCGTCATCACGAACAACTCTCCCATCTTGGGGAGAGTTGTCTTCATCAACATCTTCACCAGCATCTCCTCTCAAACCCTAGTTCCTCTCTTGTATCAAATCTTTGTACCGAAACCTCAGATTGGTACCTGTGGGTTGCTAGTAGTGTTGATTACTCCTTGTAGTTGATGCTAGTTGGTTTATTTGGTGGAAGATCATATGTTCAGATCCATTATGCATATTAATACCCCTCTGATCATGAACAATATTATGTATTGTGAGTAGTTACTTTTGTTCCTGAGAATATGGGAGAAGTCTTGCTATAAGTAGTAATGTGAATTTGGTATTCGTTCGATATTTTGATGAGATGTATGTTGTCTCTCCTCTAGCGGTGTCATGTGAACGTCGACTAGATGACACTCACCTTTATTTGGGCCTAGAGGAAGGCATTGGGAAGTAATAAGTAGATGATGGGTTGCTAGAGTGACAGAAGCTTAAACCCTAGTTTATGCGTTGCTTCGTAAGGGGCTGATTTGGATCCACTTGTTTCATGCTATGGTTAGGTTTACCTTAATACTTCTTTTGTAGTTGCAGATGCTTGCATTAGAGGTTATTCATAAGTGGGAGGCTTGTCCAAGTAAGGACAGCACCCAAGCACCGGCCCACCCACATACCAAATCATCAAAGTACCGAAAGCGAATCAGATGATCGTGATGAAAACTAGCTTGACGATAATTCCCATGTGTCCTCGGCAGCGCTTTCCTTTATATAAGAGTTTGTCCAGGCTTGTCCTTTGCTACAAAAAGGATTGGGCAATCTTGCTGCACCTTATTTACTTTTACGTTTTGTCACTTGCTACCAATTACCTTATCACAAAACTACCTGTTACCTATTCTTTCAGTGCTTGCAGAAAATACCTTACTGAAAACTGCCTATCATTTCCTTCTGCTCCTTGTTGGGTTCGACACTCTTACTTATCGAAAGGACTACTATAGATCCCATATACTTGTGGGTCATCATTTGGGTATGTCTTCTTGTTGGCAAACAGAGAATTCCTAGAGCAACGAGGGAGTCGTTCATCAATCCGGGCGACATCGGCCAAGTTTCTCTTACCATGCGCAGCCTTGGTGTGAATGAATCTGCTCAATATACTGTAAGTACAAAGGATGGTCGCATGATGATTGATGCTAAAGGATGGTCAAGGTTCAAATCTAACTCATATCTTGTGGTAGGGGATGATCTCAAAATCGGACTTTGTCGGCAAGGAGAGCTGGTCCAAATCAACTTTGAAATTCTTCAGTAGCACCATGCAACTGCCGAACTGATCTATCCTATTAGAGATTTTGATGTAATAATCTGGCATGGTGAAACAAGTGTCCTGTGTATAAGTAATACGACAGTATTATTTATCACATGGTATATCATTGATAGAATTGCAACTCTCATTGCTGGTTAGGAACTGTCGTTCGATTTCATTCCAACAGCTGCTGCGCTTTATTCAATTTTTTGTATTCGCCTTGCGACAGCATCTAAAACCAGCGCCGTACCGATCGCTTGCAATATGAAAAGCGCCGAGGTAGAACACATGCCCCCCCAAACATGCAGGGTGGGCCTGCGGCTCAAAGTCCAGAACCGTGAGCCTGTCTGAGTATTATATTCTCAGCTGAACCCCCATAATGCCCGTGCGTTGCACGTAACATCAAGATGCATTTGTATGAGTATTTTATCTTGTGAGAGAAAAGGATGAACGAGAGAATGCCTTATTTGCAAATCTGGAGAGGTGTGTGGGTACCTTTTTGCAAAATTGCCATAGTTTCCTTCCTATCTGTCAGATATAAATTTATATGTATAAAGTTGTGATATAAAAGATTTGTATATTTCTTTACAGAGGGAGTATCTCTCTGTCAAAAATATATTTTTGTGTAACTAGTTACTCCTGTCTTTCTACTTCCTTTTGCTGATATGTGGGGCATCCGGCAACGGGGTCCACGTGCCATATGCACAAATTAGAGTGCACAACTGCACGGTAGACACACCCCGATCGTAGCGCCGCAGTAATGCCCAATGAGCTGTCAAATCACAACCCCCCTTTCTAGCTTTGGCAGTAAGCTGGACGAACGAAGCGGCAATATTTCACTGGGCCTGAATACCCTTCTCCCGCGTCTGCTTGTTTAGAGAAAACCCCTTCTCGGCGGTTGCATAGGGTTTTCTCATGGAGAACCAGTACGAATTCTTCATCCATCCCCGATAAATTCAAGCCCCTTGGTCGCGGGTAATCCTAGGATGGCAGCCACCGCCGTTGATGCATTTTTCTTTCTACTGAATCTAGTGTGTTTCATTTGCAGTGCCCAAAGTGCGAGGACCCTACATGTTTCTATGCCATCTACGAGACGCCACACTTGCTCCTTCTCATCCTAACATAGGATTTTAAAACACGCACAGTATGTTCCTAGAAACCTCTTTTCTATCCGGGAGGGTGGGTTTTTTTAACATGCTGTCGACTAATTTGGAAATTTGGATTGCTATATTTGGATAAAAGGTACTACCAGTACGATGGTCAACACTGACGTGAAGGAGGAAGTTATTTCTAGATTTGGATAGGGAATACATTGTGTTCTCATATTATTTTTCTTGCAGTGCATTATTTGCTCTGCCAGAACACATGTACTCAAGATGCTCAGCCTTGCCATAACTGAATACACTAGTTTAATGGTCACAGTGAAGACAAGCCATGGATATAAGTTCCGAGTTGGGTTCATGAACCAAGAAGATCACTGCTCTTTTTATGGCCGAACTTGGATAAACTTTCTCAAGTGTTACGGACTGAAAGTTGGCGCACGAATGTTGATGGAAATAGCAGAACCTGGTCTCATCTTCACTGCGATCTTCCACCCCGACGTCGTTCCAATTGTTCATCCATGTTAGTTTTGTATCTGGTTCTTGCTTGTTGCCTCGATTACTTCTTAATCCACCTATTCTGTCTAACTAATCACAATTTAACTTTAGAAGTAGCAACGAATCTCTCACGAAGATGCTACTTCTAACTAATTTTTTCTTATAATTGGTGGAACGTGTAGGTTTTTTCAGAGTTAAGCATCCAGCTCGTTTGTTATTCTGTAACAACTTTGTTGTTACTGATGCCACTGAAGTTGACTGGGACGACACCCACAAGTTCCTACACTTTATTGATCGTCTTGAGGTCCTTGTGGGGCGTTTAAATGGTGGAAGGCCACGTGGGATATGTGTGCCACTGCTGCACTCGTTGAACAGGTCCAACTGTGTCGAGAAACTTATGGTACGAGCTGTTTTCTGTTATATATGTTGTTCATAAACTATTGCTTATACATAGTTTTACAGCTGTGATCTTCTTGAAATAGAAACTGCCCAGTTCTATTGTTCCTATACAGATGCCTACCATGGTCGGGTCAGACTTGCGCTTGGTCACAACATGATTTTTATGTCGACCTACTCCATTCACCTTGGAGGTGAAAAGATACTTATTCATGGGTGGTCTCAAATAATGAAGGCCCGTCCATCTTGGAGAATAGGACAGAAGATTATGTTCCTGCTTTTCCATTGCTCTAAAGCGAATATCCTGTTTATTGACCACATTGTGAGATGAAGCCGCTTTCAGAAGGTTGTGGATGCGCGGGGTGGCGCCTGTGCCTTGTCCTGGGGCTTGGCGGCCTCACCCTTGGTAAACTGTAGGGAAAGTAGCACTGTTCGAGGCGTGCTTTGTATGGTTGAACCTGTATAACACTACAAAAAAAGACACATCCGTGACATTTTGGTCCGAACGAAACTTTTTTCTGTCATACTTATGACACTTCTATGACAATAATTGTGACAAAACACGGTATCATCATAGATGTGGTGGGGTCCTACTTCTATGACAAAAAATCATGATAGAAAATGGGCTTTTCGTCCTGGGCGGGGCCGGAGAAGCAGCTGCATGACATTCTTTGGGCCGTCCATGACGGAAAAAAATCATGGTAGAAGCGAGGGCGAGGAAAATATCGGGGTGTTCCCGGTTACGGTGGGTGGTCGGGGCCGACCGATGCGCATTTCTCTCGTACACGCACGCGCGTGGGTGCGAGGCGTTGGGCTCTAACTGAACCCGAGCGAGGCATTTGGGCTCTAACTGAACCCGAGCAATTGCACTGCAGGCTACGTGTTACTGAACCCGAGCGATCGATCGATGGCTGTTAACTGAAGCCGATCGAGTGATTCCTTCGCTACTGCTGCTAACTAAAGCCGATCGATGCTGCCTCTACATGAACAGTGAGCGTTGCTGGGGGGTTTGGATGAATAGTTCCCGGTGGGGGTGGCTGAATAGGACCCCGTGGTGTTGCCTCTGCATGAACAGGACCCCATTCGATCGAGCCGGTTGGGGCTGCATGAACAGGACCACCCCGTGGAGGGCTGCATGAACAGTAGAAGATGGAGGGCTGGATGAACAGTAGCCCGTGGAGGGGTGGTTGAACACGAGCTCGTGGAGAGGGCTGGTTGAATAGTAGCTGGTGGAGTAGCGCGCGGTGGAGGCTGAACAGTCGCAGGTGGAGGCTGGAGGAGGTCGACGGTGGATGAACAGTAGCCCGTGGAGGCTGGAGGGGGTCGACGGTGGTGATGAACAGTATCCCGTGGAGTCCCGTTTTGCGGTACGCCAAACCCCTCCCGATGAACAAGACCCCCGTTTTGACCGTAGCGCTCCAACACAAGTCTGTTTCCTTCGTTTTGCGGTACGCCACGCCCCTCCTGATCAACAGGACCCCCGTTTCGACCGTAGGAGGTCCGTTTCCTCCGTTTTGCGGTATGCCAAGCTCCTACCGATGAACAGGATCCCGTTTCGAACATGGCCGGATGAACACAAGGCCGTTTCCTCCGTTCTGCGGTACGCCACGCCTCGTTTCCATCGGCTGTTCCGTCCAAGCCCTCCCGATGAACACGACGACGCATTTCGTTCCGACCCAGCCGGTTGGCTCCCCATGAACACGACGACGACGCTATTTATCCGTTCCGACCCAGCCATGTACACGAGCCCTGGTACGTATGCGCGAGTAGGCGTTCGAGACCCTGCCCGTATGTACATACGTGGCCATATTTTCTTTCTTGCACACTTGCCGTTGTACGTACGTGTACATGCTACGCGCGCCTCTACGACGACACGTGCGCGCCTCTAAATTGACCAATATGTACGTACATGTTCGCGACCAGAATGACAATGCTACATACGCTTCGACCAGGTGGGTCCCGACTGTCAGGCACTTCCTTGCGTGCGAAGATGTAGCTGGTGGGTCCCAGCAGTTAGGGGGCGAATCATTTTTTTTGCTCGGACGCACTTCCTTGTGTGCGAAGATGTAGTTGGTGGGTCCCAGCAGTCAGGGTGAAACGTTTTTTTCGCGAAATACGATGGCCCATCTGGTGGGTCCCCGTTGTCAGGTGGAGGAATAATTATTTTGCGCGTAATAAGGAGGCACTTCCTTGCTGCGGCCGTGGACCCAGGTGTCAGCCTCTCCACGTACAGTACTCTTCTGATGGAAGCTGTTCCTTGGCCATGTTGACCATGCCGCGTCGAGAGCACCTGGGCGGTGAACGACGGCGAGGCCTAGGAAGGGGATGACGCGGAGCCAGGGAAGACGCGGCAGTGGAAGCCCGCGCGGAGAGGAGTACGAGGGTTCACTGGTTTGGCTGCGATGTGAGGCTGCCGTCGCCGTAGAATAACAAGGGGTGTGGGTGAGTGGAGGGATGGCCTGGCCAGCGGTGGGAGTAGTAGGGGCGGTGAGGCCTCCGCGGCAGCACAGCCGGCCACGGGAGGCAGGAGCACGAGGCACGACCAGCGCTGGTTTGTTAGTTGGTTTGGGTGGCTGGAGCAAGAAGACCAGAGGTTGAAGAAGCACTACGGTCGTTGGATGGACATCATACGGTCACTGGAGCTAGAATCGTGCATATTGACTAAGTTGACAAAGCCCTCCGTCCCCGTCAACTTAGTAGGCCCACAAGTCAGCCTGCCACTATACTGGGTCCCAGCTAACAGGGGGAGTACTCATTTTTTGTGCGTAATAAGGAGGCACTTCCTTGCGTGCGAAGATATAGCTGGTGGGTCTCTCAGCGGTGGTAACGGTTTTTCCGCGAAGTACAGAGGCCCTTTCGGTGGGTCCCAGATGTCAGGTGGAGGAATCATTATTTTGCGTGTAATAAGGAGGCATTTCCTTGCGTGCGGCCGTGGACCCAGCTGTCAGCCTCTCCATGTACAGTCCACTTCAGATGCATGTCGGTCATTGACCACGTTGACCGGGCCGCGTCAAGAGCACCAGGATGGTGGACGACGGCGAGGCCTAGGAAGGGAACGACACGGAGCCAGGGAAGACTCGACAGTTGTTTCCCACGTGGAGGAGTACGAGGGTTTACTGGTTCATCTGCCGTCCACGAAGAAAACATCAGGTGTGGGTGAGTAGAGGGATGGTTAGGCCAGCGATGAGAGTACGGTGGGGCGGTGAGGCCTGCGCGGCAGCACAGCCGTCCGCGGGGGGGGGGGGGAGAGCAGGCAGTCCCGCTAGCGCTTGTTTGAGCGGCTGGAGCAGGAAGAGCAGAGATTGAAGAAGCACGACGGCCGTTGGATGGACATCCAACACGCACTGCTTGTGCGTCAACCTTTTTTTTAGGAAAGCCTCAAATCTTTGGAAAATATCATACATCCCATCTACCATTATTAAAAATAATTTCCAGCCCATTTGCTAATTCTTAAGGTTTTTTTGGAGCCCATATTCTTTTTGTTAGCATTACAACCCATATTGTGGCCACGGTTAAAAAATTATACGAAATTTTGCATATTTCGGTGCGGTCCAAACTATTTTTAATCCCAAAATTTTGAGTCACATTCAAACTGATTTTAAAAATAAATGTATATCAATATAAAATCCAGCAAATTGTCCATGCATAAAAATCAATGCAATTTAAAATCTCGAAATGAAAAAAAGAAATTTGAAACTAATTGTCGGTTTGATGTGTTTTATAAATGTACAGCCCATTTATCATTACTGATAGGCAATTTTCTCGGCCAACCCAATGAAGCTCTCCTCGTCATGAAATAATTGCAGCCCAATAGGCCTGACAAAGCAACTTACTTGGAAAAGCACAAAAAAACTAGGCTATGGCCGTGGACCCAGCTGCGGCCATGGACCCAGCTGTCAGCCTCTCCATGTATAGTACTCTTCCGATGGAAGTCGATCGTTGACCACATTGACCACGCTGCGCCGAAAGCACCAAGGCGATGGACGACGGCGAGGCCTAGGAAGGGGACGACGCGGAGCCGGGGAAGACATGGTAGTGGATGCCCACGCGGAGAGGAGTATGAGGGTTCACTGGTTCGGCTGCGGTGTGAGGCTGCCATCGCCGCAGAATAACAAGGGGTGTAGGTGAGTGGAGGGATGGCCTGGCCAGTGGTGGGAGTAGTATGGGGGCGGTGAGGCCTCCGTGGCAGCACAGCCGGACACGGGAGGCAGGAGCAGGCGGCATGACTGGCGCTGCTTTGGGCGGATGGAGCAAGAAGACCAGAGGTTGAAGAAGCACTATGGCCGTTGGATGGACATCGTATGGTCACTGGAGCTAGAATCGTTCATATTGACTAACTTGACAAAGCCGTCTGTCCCTGTCAACTTAGTAGGCCCACAAGTCAGCCACCCACTATGGTGGGTCCCAGCTAGCAGGGGGTATTCATTTTTGTGTGCGTCATAAGTAGGCACTTACTTGCGTGCGAAGATATAGTTGGTGGGTCTGACCTGT
>LR738714.1:67536780-67707842 GCA_902687465.1 Secale cereale
GGGGCGTTTTTTCGTGAAATACCGAAGCCCTTCCCGTGGGTCCTAGCTGTCAGGTGGAGGAATCCGTATTTTGCGCGTAATAAGGAGGCATTTCCTTGCGTGCAGCCATGGACCCACCTATGAGCCTCTCCATGTACAGTCCACTTCAGATGGATGTCGTTCATTGACCACGTTGACCAGGCCGCGCCGAGAGCACCAGGGCGGTGGACGACGGCAATGGCTAGGAAGGGAATGACACGAAGCGAGGGAAGACTTGGCAGTTGTTTCCCACGCGGAGGAGTAGGAGGGTTTACAGGTTTGTCTGCAGTCCCCGGAGAAAACATCAGGTGTGGGTGAGTAGAGGGATGGCTAGGCCAGCGATGGGAGTACGGTGGGGCGGTGAGGCCTGCGCGGCAGCACAGCCGGCCGCAGGGAGGAGAGAGCAGGCAGTCCCGCCAGCGCTTGTTTGAGCGGCTGGAGTAGGAAGAGCAGAGATTGAAGAAACACGACGGCCGTTGGATGCACATCCAACGTCACTGCTTGTGCGGCAACCTTTTTTTAGGAAAGCCTCAAATCTATGGAAAACATCATACAGCCCATCTGCCATTATTTCTAATAATTTACAGCCCATTTTCTAATTTTTAAGGTTTTTTTGAGCCCATATTCTTTTTGTTAGCATTACAGCCCATATTGTGGCCACGGTTAAAAAATTATACGAATTTTTGCATATTTCGGTGCGGTCCGAACTGTTTTTAATCCCGAAATTTCGAGTCACATTCAAACTGATTTTAAAAATAAATGTATATCAATATAAAATCCAACAAATTGTCCACGCATAAAAATTAATGGAATTTAAAATCTCGAAATGAAAATAAATAAATTTGAAACTAATTGCCGGTTTGATGTCTTTAAAAATGTATATCCCATTTCTCATTGCTGATAGGCCATTTTCTCGTCCAGCTGAATGTAGCTCTCCTCGTCTTGAAAGATTTGCAGCCCAACAGGCCTAACAAAATGACTTACTTGGCAAATCACAAAAAAAACTGGGCTAGCCATTTTCAGAAACAAAAAAAAACTACTGGGCTGGTCTGTGGTAAACATAAAAGAGAAGGCTATCTAGACATGCCAGAGTGCCCCGCACAGCGCAGTTGACACCCTGCTTCCGTCTCAAAAACAAATTAGATAAATGCCACTCCAATTATGGCGATTCATAAAAATGCCACTACAATTTCCAAACTTTGAAAAATGACACTGCATTTTTGCAAACTTTGGAAAACGCCATTGCAATTTGCAAACTTTGAAAAACGCCACTCCAGACTTTGAAAAATGCCACTGGAAATGGCATTTTTCAAAGTTTGGAAATTGCAGTGGCATTTCTCAGAAACACTAGATTTGAAGTGGCATTTATCAAATTAACCCAAAACAAAAATAACTGGGCGAGCTGCTGGGTCCCTGCTGTCAGCCGCTCATTGTGCAATTATGTCGTTTATTGAGTACGTTGACAATTGCATGGAACCCAGATGTCAGAAATCCATTAGGAGGAGCCTTTTTTTATTGGCTTGAAATAAGGAGGCACTTCCTTGTGTACTGCCATGACCTTGGCGGGTCCCTGCTGTCATCCTCTCCACGTACAGTCATCTCCTGATTGCGTACGTGTCAACTTGGTAGGCCCATAAGTCAGCCTCTAAACCCGTGGAGGACAAATACAACCCATTTTAAAAAATAACAGCCCATTCCATACGTTCAAACGGAAAGTTCAATATTCAGAGCAAAGTAACATGACTGATCCACATATAGAGTACTGAACTTCCACGTTGACAACCATCATAGCCAAGTTAACTATCTACTCCCACTAATACTATAATAGCGTACACGTAATAACTTACTAGACGATGCCGGCCGCCATCTGCGGTACACGCTAAACACCGGCACCGGCTTCCTCCGCCTCGCCTCGGACTTGCCAGAGGTGAAATAGGGCGCATTTCTCGCGCGAGTTGGCCCATTCCATGCCGGCGTGGTCCACCGAAGCTTCGGCTTCTAAGCGGGAAACCCACTTGACGAGATGGTAGTAAAAATCGGCGTCGCGAACGCGTGCGTGCCTGACAGCCTCTAGGGCTACTTACCGGGCGCCGGCCTCCACGTAGTCGGCCCAGTTGCGGTCGCTCTGCTCGCTACTCAGAGTGTCGGTGCGCTGCTGCTCCATGTCCCACTGGAGGCGCAAATCGGCGATACGCTGCTCCTCCGCCAAGCGGTCGCGCTCCAACCACTCCTGCTCCTCCGCCAGGCAGTCGCGCTCCAACAAGTCCTCGATCTCCGCATTGCCATCTAAAGACCGATAGAATGCCTCCTCCATCTGTGTGCCTTCCAATGAAAAACCGAACACTAGTTCCGGCGGTGACCGCCTCCGGCCTCGCCTATCGCGGACGGGCGGGGGCATGGCGGATGTGGCGAGAGCGAGGATAAGTGGCCAGCGACGTCGGGCCGGTTGGGGCTTAAGAGGATAGGGCGAGTTGGGTCACGATGCCACCATAGATGGCCAGGAAACAATACTTATAGGCGGAAGGTAGCGCGACGGTCATAGGAATTCAATGCATAATTAAGCAGGCATGGCTTAGCGCGCCAGCTTGCCGTGGAAAACTAGAGAAACTGAAATTCTGACTGTGCCGTCCCGTCCCGTCAGTGCTGGGTCGCACGCCGGCATGTCGGTCAAACGAGTGCACTCGAATCATCTTCCTCCTTGTCAATAATGATTCCATGGATTTAAACGGCCTGCAAAAATTAAAGCGCATCTTTTTTTGCATTAGTTAGCTGCCTTAATTATGGTCGGCTGCATGCAGGCACTCAAAATCGCTCGCAGCCACTATGCGGAGCAGCATGCAACGAGTCATAGCCGAGGGCATTAGTTGATGAACTTTAGATGGGAGATAAGGCATTTGCGAACTCGAATCATCCAGATGAGGTACTCCCTCCTTGTCAAAAATCATTCCACCACTCATCATCTACCTTGGTTGATGAGATTTTTGAATTAAGCCCTGCAAACCGAAAATGACGTAGTACGTGCGTGATCCGCTATTTATTTGTGTAGGATCGAGTAGGTCGTTTTTTGAATTGAGCCCTGCAAACCGGAAAGTAGGTAGTACGTGCATGATCCGCTATTTATCCGTGTAGGATCAAGTAGGTCGGATGGTGTACGTGTACGATCGCATTAACCGATGAACATTCACTGGGAGATAAGGCATTTGCGAACGTTTTTGCTGGAAGTTTCTTCAGATTCGCATGGCATTTTCTTTAGAGCAGCTTGTCAGTTTCTTCAGAGGTAGGCATCTCTATTCATAAAACTGCCAGTTCGGATCTTGCGTCGCAACTAAAACTGTCAGGAGCGTATTAGTAGGCTAGCTAGTGATCGATCAGTAACTTGTAAACACTGAGCGAACAGATATAAGGAACTATTAATGCATCAGATCATATACAAATATGTAGCTCCAAAAGCAAAGATCAAACACAACTAAAACCAACTAGTACGATTCCCATACATAAGATGAACATGTTAATGCATCTCAATGATCCACATATCATATACAAATATGTAGCCCCAAAAGCAAAGATCTAGAAAAAACATACGTTCTTCCTACTAACATGGATGCTTCTCTTGGCCAACATTCAGTACAGACTAAAAGACAAATTTGTTTGTGAAGTCTACAATTCCTCTTGCAAACGTAAGTGGTTTCACCAACAGCTGGAACCATCAGAATGAACCACACATGATGGAGGAACATCCACTGCAATATGATTTGGTCTTCTCTCGATCACACAACGAGACTATTTTCGGAATACAAACTTTAACTTAGGCAAAATGATGCCCATTGTATAATCAGACCAAAGCAATGAAGCACCTAGTGTTGGCCAATAAATAGTACAGTACTACTTTTCTGCAGCCCATGAAGTGACTATCCAATCTTTCTGTGTCTATTTTCAAATGTCATTGCATGCAGTGACTATACTATTCTCTTGTGCAGTTCAACCAAAATTGCAGTCACTTTGTGTGTTTGCCAAATAGCAATGGGCGGACATCTCTGTCTGCACAAATATCAAGCAGCTAGTAAACATATACCCCACCTTGTATTTTTGGTTTAAACATGTCTCTTCCGCTTAGCATCTGTCATGTTTTGCACTGGACAATTTGATACAGTCATGTTTTGCCCTAGACAATTTCATACTGAATTGATTTGCTTGTTCAGAGCAAAAATATAGCGCCTATTCTTCATCAGACCAAGGATATCCATGTTCGCAGTGATGGAAGAGGTGAAATCGATACAACCAAAATTGAGCATCCAATCATTGAATCCTGTCCTGCACCTCCAATGTAGGCCCACCCTGCCAATAAATTCACATGCAAACCACTAGTATTACTATCTAATGACAGTACAAAAAGAGTAGCAAGATAGTAGCAAACCATGTACCTTCTTAATGAACAACTCATAGTGCCACCAATTGGATATAAAAGTTTGGAAGAAAACATGCTCCTAATGTTGAACCAGTTGGACAGTTCCACTAAAATCGAGCATCCCTGTTTGCATAGATATTGAAAGTGTGATTACTATAAAAGTGGCACTAGTTGAAGCATAGACTCACAAATATAAGAATTCCAATTTCTTAATGGGAAAAGGTTTCTATAAGCTCTAGCACTGGAAGATTTCCATAAGCTCTAGCACTTGAAGATTTCTATAAGAATTAACAATACAAAATGTAAAGGTAACAAGTTTCAGCATTGGTATACTAGCTGTGCAAGAGCATTAAACCAAATACAAAAGTCTGAAGGTAACTAGCATTATTAACTAATGATAGTATTAAAAAATTGCAAACCATGTACCTTCAAGGTAAACATCATGCTTATATGTTGATACGTCCATTTTGCATCATGCTTATATGCTGATATTTATTGCATTATGGGCTGTTATTACACGTTATGTCACAATACTTATGCCTTTTCTCTCTTATTTTACAAGGTTTACATGAAGAGGGAGAAAGCCGGCAGCTGGAATTCTGGGCTGGAAAAGGAGCAAACTCTGAAAACCTATTCTGCACAACTCCAAAAGCCCCGAAACTTCACATAACTTTGTTAAAGAAAATATAAAAAATATCTGGCGAGAGAAGTTCATGAGGGGAGCCACCTGCTGTCCACGAGGGTGGGGGCTCGCACCCCCTCTCTGGGCGCGCCCCCTGTTTCGTGGGCCCCCTGATGCCCATCTTCTCCTATGTGAGGTATTTTGACCTGGAAAAAATCACACGGAGGCTTTCGGGACCAGACGCCGCCGTCTCGAGGCAGAACCGATGCGGAAACCAATCTAGGGCTCCGACAGAGCTGTTCTGCCGGGGATACTTCCCTCCGGGAGGGGGAAATCGTCACCGCCGTCGTCACCAACAACTCTCCCATCTCGGGGAGGGCTAACTTCATCAACATCTTCACCAGCACCATCTCCTCTCAAACCCTAGTTCATCTCTTGTATCCAATCTTTGTACCCAAACCTCAGATTGGTACCTGTGGGTTGCTAGTAGTGTTGATTACTCCTTGTAGTTGATGCTAGTTGGTTTACTTGGTGGAAGATCATATGTTCAGATCCATTATGCATATTAATACCCCTCTGATCATGAACAATATTATGTCTTGTGAGTAGTTACTTTTGTTCCGGAGGACATGGGAGAAGTCTTGCTATTAGTAGTCATGTGAATTTGGTTGTCGTTAGATATTTTGATGAGATGTATGTTGTCTCTCCTCTAGTGGTGTCATGTGAACGTCGAATACATGACACTTCACCATTATTTGGGCCTATAGGAAGGCATTGGGAAGTAATAAGTAGATGATGGGTTGCTAGAGTGACAGAAGCTTAAACCCTAATTTATGCGTTGCTTCGTAAGGGGCTGATTTGGATCCATAGGTTTCATGCTATGGTTAGGTTTACCTTAATACTTCTTTTGTAGTTGCGGATGCTTGCATTAGAGGTTAATCATAAATGGGAGGCTTGTCCAAGTAAGGAAAGAACCCAAGCACCAGTGATGAAAACTAGCTTGTCAATAATTCCCATGTGTCCTCGGGAGCGCTTTCCTTTATATAAGAGTTTGTCCAGGCTTGTCCTTTGCTACAAAGAGGATTGGGCCACCTTGGTGCACCCTATTTACCTTCACCTTTTGTCCCTTTCTACCAATTACCTTATTACAAATCTATCTGTTACCGATAATTTCAGTGCTTGCAGAAAATACCTTACTGAAAATTGCCTATCATTTCCTTCTGCTCCTCGTTGGGTTCAACACTCTTACTTATCGAAAGGAATATGATAGATCCCCTACACTTGTGGGTCATCAAGACTCTTTTCTGGCGCCATTGCTGGGGAGTGAAGCGCCTTTGGTAAGGAAAAATTTATATAGTGTGCTGAAATTTATTGTCACTTGTTACTAGGCTCATAATCCTTTGAGGGGCTTGTTCGGGGTATCTTCACCCCAACCAGAAGAGCAAAGAGTTGCTCCTCAACCTACTGCACCTACTGAAAATGTTTTCTTTGAAATTCCTTCAGGTATGATAGAGAAACTGCTTGAAAATCCTTTTACAGGAGACGAAACACTGCATCCCGATTTACACCTAATCTATGTCGATGAAGTTTGTGGATTATTTAAGTTTGCAGGTATGCCCGAGGATGTTATCAAGAAGAAGGTCTTCCCTTTATCTTTGAAGGGAGATGCATTGACATGGTTTAGGCTATGTGATGATATTGGATCATGGAACTATAATCGACTGAAGTTGGAATTTCATCAGAAGTTCTACCCTATGCACCAGGTTCATCATGATCATAATTATATTTATAATTTTTGGCCTCGCGAAGGAGAAAGCAACGCTCAAGCTTGGGGGAGGCTTAAGTCAGTGTTATATTCATGCCCCAATCATGAGCTCTCAAGAGAAATGATCATTCAAAATTTTTATGCTTGGCTTTCTGTCAATAATCGCTCCATGCTCGATACTTCTTGTTCTGTCTCTTTTATGATGAAGACTATTGAATTCAAATGGAATTTATTGGAAATAATTAAAGGAAACTCTGAAGATTGGGATCTCGACGAAGGTAAGGAGTCAGGTATGACCCCTAAGTTTTATTGTGTTAAAGCTTTTATGGATACCGATGTTTTCCGTGAGTTTAGCACTAAATATGGACTTGACTCTGAGATAGTAGCTTCTTTCTGTGAATCATTTGCTACTCATGTTGATCTCCCCAAGGAGAAGTGGTTTAAATACCATCCCCCTACTGAAGTAAAAGTAGTTGAACCTGTTAAAGTTGAAGAAAGGACTATCACTTATAATGTTGATCCTATTATTCCTACTGCTTATATTGAGAAACCACCCTTCTCTGTTAGGATAAAGGATCATGCTAAAGCTTCAACTGTGGTTCATAAGAATAATACTAGAACACCTACACCCTCTGAGGAAATTAAAGTTGAACCTAGTGTTGCCATGGTTAAAGATCTCTTGGTAGAAGATTTAGATGGACATGTTATTTACCTCCAAGAAGGGTCTGCTAGGATAGCCAAACCCAATGCTAGGAATAAACATAGACCTATTGTAGGCTTGCCTGTTATCTCTGTTAGATAGGAGATCATTGCTATCATGGTTTATGTGACGTAGGTGCTAGTGCGACTAGTATCCCTCTTACCTTATATCGAGAAATTATGCATGATATTGCACCTGTTGAGTTAGAAGGGATTGATATTACTATTAAGCTTGCTAATAGAGACACTATTTCACCAGTTGGGATTGTTAGAGATGTTGAAGTCTTGTGTGGGAAGGTTAAATACCCTGCTCATTTTCTTATTCTTAGTTCGACACAAGATGAATTTTGTCCCATTATATTTGGTAGACCCTTCTTGAACACTTTTAATGCTAAGATAGACTGCGTGAAAGATATCGTTACTGTTGGTTTAGGGGATATGTCTCATGATTTTAACTTTGCTAAATTCCGTAGACAACCCCTTGATAAAGAATTACATAGTAAGGATGAAATTATTGGTCTTGCTTCTATTGTTGTACCTCCTAATGATCCTTTAGAACAATATTTGCTAGATCATGAAAATGATATGCATATGAATGAGAGAAGGGAAATAGATGAAATATTCTTTAATCAGGGACCCGTATCGAAAAACAACTTTCCTGTTGAAATCCTAGGGAATCCCCCTCCACCCAAGGGTGATCCCGTGTTTGAACTTAAACCTTTGACTGATAATCTTAAGTATGTTTATCTTGATGAAAATAAGGTATATCCTATTATTATTAGTGCTAACCTTTCAGAACAGGAAGGTGAAAAATTATTGAAAACTCTGAAGAAGCACCATGCTTCTATTGGATATACTCTGGATGATCTTAAGGGCATTAGTCATCCCACCTTATGCCAACAGAAGATAAAATTGGAACAAAATGCTAAACCGGTTATTGATCATCTTCGACGGTTAAATCCTAAGATGAAAGAAGTGGTAAGGAAGGAAATACTAAAGCTTCTAGAGGCAGGTATTATTTATCCAGTTAATGATAGCCAGTGGGTAAGTCCTTTCCATTGCGTCCCTAAGAAGGGAGGTATGACTGTCGTTCCTAATGATAAAGATGAATTGATCCCACAAAGAATAGTTACATGTTATAGGATGGTAACTGATTTCTGTAAGTTAAATAAAGCTACTAAGAAAGATCATTACCCCTTGCCATTTATTGATCAAATGCTAGAAAGGTTATCCAAACATACTCATTTTTGCCTTCTAGATGGTTATTCTGGTTTCTCTCAAATACCTGTGTCAAAAGGGGAACAAGGAAAGACCACTTTTACTTGTCCTTTCGGTACCTTTGCTTATAGACTTATGCCTTTTGGTTCATGTAATGCACCTGCTACCTTTCAAAGATGCATGATGGCTATATTCTCTGATTTCTGTGAAAAGATTGTTGAGGTGCTCATGGATGATTTCTCCGTTTACGGAACTTCTTTTGATAATTGCTTAAGCAACCTTGATCGAGTTTTGCAGAGATGTGAAGACACTAATATTGTCTTGAATTGGGAGAAGTGCCACTTCATGGTTAATGAAGGCATTGTCTTGGGACATAAAATTTCTGAAAGAGGTATTGAAGTTGACAAAGCTAAAGTTGATGCTATTGAAAAGATGCCATGCCCTAAGGACATCAAAGGTATACGAAGTTTCCTTGGTCATGCCGGGTATTATAGGAGGTTCATTAAGGACTTCTCCAAAATCTCCAGGCCTCTGACTAACCTCTTACAAAAAGATATTCCTTTTGTCTTTGATGATGATTGTCTAGAAGCATTTGAAATACTTAAGAAAGCATTGATCTTTGCACCTATTGTCCAGCCTCCTGACTGGAATTTACCCTTTGAGATTATGTGCGATGCTAGTGATTATGCTGTAGGTGCTGTTCTAGGGCAAAGAGTTGATAAGAAATTGAATGTTATCCAGTATGCTAGTAAAACTCTAGATAGTGCCCAGAAAAATTATGCTACTACTGAGAAAGAATTTTTAGAAGTTGTATTTGCTTGTGATAAGTTTAGACCTTATATTGTTGATTCTAAAGTAACTATTCACACTGATCATGCTGCTATCAAATACCTTATGGAAAAGAAAGATGCTAAACCTAGACTTATTAGATGGGTTCTCTTGCTGCAAGAATTTGATTTGCATATTGTTGATAGAAAGGGAGCTGAGAACCCCGTTGCAGACAACTTGTCTAGGTTAGAGAATATACTTGATGACCCACAACCTATTGATGATAGCTTTCCTGATGAACAATTAGTTGTCATAAATACTTCTTGTACTGCTCCATGGTATGCTGATTATGCTAATTATATGTTGCTAAGTTTAGACCTCCTAGCTTCACATACCAGCAAAAGAAAAAGTTCTTCTATGTTTTGAGACATTACTTCTGGGATGACCCACATCTTTATTAAGAAGGAGTAGATGATATTATTAGATGTTGTGTACCGGAGCATGAACAGGAACAGATCCTACGCAAGTGCCACTCCGAAGATTATGGAGGACACCATGCGGGAGATAGAACTGCACATGCCTACTCTCTTCAAGGATGCCCGTAAGTTTGTCTTATCTTGTGATGAATGTCAAAGAATTGGTAATATCAGTAGATGTCAAGAAATGCCTACGGATTATTCACTTGTTATTGAACCATTTGATGTTTGGGGCTTTCATTATATGGGACCGTTTCCTGCCTCTAATGGGCACACACATATCCTAGTTGTTGTTGATTACGTTACCAAGTGGGTAGAAGCTATTCCAACTAGTAGTGCTGATCACAACACCTCTATTAAGATGCTTAAAGTAGTTATTTTCCCAAGGTTTGGAGTCCCTAGATATCTAATGCCTGATGCTGGTTCACACTTTATTCATGGTGCTTTCCGTAAGATGCTTGCAAAATATGATGTGAATCATAGAATTGCATCCCCTTATCACCCACAGACTAGTGGTCAAGTAGAACTAAGTGATAGGGAGTTGATAATAATTTTGCAAAAGACAGTTAATAGGTCTAGGAAGAATTGGTCCAAGAAACTTGATGATGCATTATGGGCCTATAGAACTGCATACGAAAATCCTATGGGTATGTCTCCATATAAGATGGTATATGGAAAAGCTTGTCACTTACCTCTTGAGCTAGAACATAAGGCATATTGGGCTATTAAAGAGCTCAATTATGATTTCAAACTTGTCGGTGAGAAGAGCTTATTTGACATTAGCTCCCTTGATGAATGGAGAACCCAGGCCTATGAAAATGCCAAGTTGTTTAAAGAAAAGGTTAAAAGATGGCATGACAAAAGGATACAAAAGCGTGAGTTTAACGTAGGTGATTATGTTTTGCTATACAACTCTCGTTTAAGATTTTTTGCAGGAAAACTTCTCTCTAAGTGGGAAGGACCTTACGTTATCGAGGAGGTCTATTGTTTTGGTGCCATAAAAATCAACAACTTCGAAGGCAGAAATCCGAAGGTTGTGAACGGTCAAAGAATCAAACATTATATCTCACGTAATCCTATAAATGTTGAAACCAATGTTATTGAAACCGTAACCCCGGAGGAATACATAAGGGACACTTTCCAAAATGATTCAGCCTTCGAAAAGGAAGAGGTATGTGATACGGTAAGTAAACCGACTCCAAAACAGTTCTAAAGGCAATTTTTCTCCGTTTTGGAATATTTAGAAAAATAGAAAAATAAGTGGCAGTCCGAAAGAGACACGAGCCGTCCACGAGGGTGGAGGGCGCGCCCTTCTTCCCTGGGCACGCCCCCTGCCTCGCGGGCAGCTCGTGTGCCTCTCGGACTCCGATTTCTTGTATGATACTCCTTTTGGTCGGTAAAAATTCATTATATATACTCCCGAAGGTTTTGACCTCTGTATCACGCAAAAATCCTCTGTTCTTGTTTCGAGCTGTTTTCTGCTAGGGTTTGCGAAGCCAGGCACCATGTCGTCTCCCTCCTCCAACAACGAAGGCAACGATGCTTGGCCAATGAAGATAGATCTGAAGAGGGAAGGACCCGAGGAGACCACAAGGAGAAGAAGATCAAGAAGGAGGTGGAAGATCAGGCTCCAGCATTGGGAGAAGAAGACATCCAGCAACGTCTTCCCAACCTCTTTACCTCAACTAAGATTGAAGCTTTCAGGATGATTGAGCAAAAGTGAAATATTTTGTTGAAGGAATATATAGCTACACTCAAAGGTATTATCCGCAAGCTGGAGGACCTTCTACACTCGATATATGATGATCTGGCGTCACTACTTTCAACTCCATCGTCACCACCCCCGAAGAAGGAAACATAATCATATGGGTATGGGCACTCCCCTTGGCAACTGCCAAGCTTGGGGGAGTGTCCCCGGTATCGTATCACCATCACTCCTATCTTTACCGTTTTTCTTAGTTCGATCATTTTGGTAGTATCTTGATCTAGTAGAATAAAGTTAGCATGATCTAGTTGTGAGCTTTTGCCTTATGATCTTTATCCTTTGTAATCGAGTCCGTGAGCTATATAATAAAGATTAGTGTTGAGTCAAGGGCTTGATTTCCTCATTTGGGTCATGACTTACGGGAAGTATCAAAGAAAATATGAAAAGTATCAAAGAGATCATATTGATCTTATGGGAAGTAATGACTTCACATATAAGAGTATGATAAATAAAAGTTGTTGGGAGTTGACAAACATAGTTTTGGTCATCGTTGCAATTAATATGAAGTAATAAAAGAAGAGAGGCTTCACATACAAATATACTATCTTGGACATCTTTTATGATTGTGAGCACTCATTAAAATATGACATGCTAAAGAGTTGATGTTGGACAAGGAAGACAACATAATGGGTTATGTCTTCTTATATCAGAAATAAAGTATATTGTCATGGATCATCCAACATGTTGAGCTTGCCTTTCCCCCTCATGCTTGCCAAAACTCCTCGCACCAAGTAGAGATACTACTTGTGCTTCCATACATCCTTCAACCCAGTTTTGCCATGAGAGTCCACCATACCTACCTATGGATTGAGAAAGATCCTTCCAAGTAAGTTGTCATGTTGCAAACTCGCTAAAATATGTATGATTTATTAGTGTGGAGGAAATTAGCTTTATACGATCTTGTGATATGGAAGTAATAAAAGCGATGGACTGCGTAATAAAGGTCCTTATCACAAGTGGCAATATAAGGTGACGTTCTTCTGTGCTAAGACTTTGTGCATCCAACCATAAAAGCACATGACAACCTCTGCTTCCTTCTGCGAAGGGCCTATCTATTATTCTTCCTTAAGAGTCAAGGTGAAATTCATCTTTCCTTTTTACATTTTCTCCTTTGGCAAGCACATTGTGTTGGAAAGATCCTGACATATATACCCACCTGCATGTAAGTTTTCATGGTCTATTACTGTTGACATTACCCTTGAGGTAAAAGGTTGGGAGGCAACACCATAAGCCCCTATCTTTCTTTGTGTCCGATTAAAAGTCCATAAACACAAGTATTGCGTGAGTGTGAGCAATTGTGAAAGACTATATTATAGTTGAGTATGTAGGCTTGCTGAAAAGCTCTTACATTGACTCTTTCCGATGTTATGATAAATTGCAATTGCTTCAATGACCGAGATCAAAGTTTGTTAGTTTTCAATGAAGTTTATGATTCATGCTTGATATGGTGAATGAATTGTTACTTTAGCATAAGAATCATATGACAATATATATATATATATATATATATATATATATATATATATATATATATATATATATATATATATATATGTTGCTGTTATGAGAATGATCATGATGCCCTCATGTCTGTATTTTGTTTTTATCGACACCTCTATCTCTAAACTTGTGGACATATTTTTCGATATCGGCTTTCGCTTGAGGACAAGCGAGGTCTAAGCTTGGGGGAGTTGATACGTCCATTTTGCATCATGCTTATATGTTGATATTTATTGCATTATGGGATGTTATTACACGTTATGTCACAATACTTATGCCTTTTCTCTCTTATTTTACAAGGTTTACATGAAGAGGGAGAAAGCCGGCAGCTGGAATTCTGGGCTGGAAAAGGAGCAAACTCTGGAAACCTATTCTGCACGACTCCAAAAGCCCCGAAACTTCACAGAACTCCGTTTCAGAAAATATAAAAAATATATGGTGAAAGAAGTTCATGAGGGGGTCCACCTGCTGTCCACGAGGGTGGGGGGCGCGCCCCCCTCTCTGGGTGCGCCCCTTGTCTCGTGGGCCCCCCGATGCCCATCTTCTCCTATATGAGGTGTTTTGACCTGGAAAAAATCATAAGGAGGCTTTCGGGACCAGACGCCGCCGTCTCGAGGCGGAACCGAGGCGGAAACCAATCTAGGGCTCCGCCAGAGCTGTTCTGTCGGGGATACTTCCCTCCGGGAGGGGGAAATCATCACCGCCGTCGTCACCAACAAATCTCCCATCTTGGGGAGGGCTATCTTCATCAACATCTTCACCAGCACCATCTCCTCTTAAACCCTAGTTCATCTCTTGTATCCAGTCTTTGTACCCAAACCTCAGATTGGTACCTGTGGGTTGGTAGTAGTGTTGATTACTCCTTGTAGTTGATGCTAGTTGGTTTACTTGGTGGAAGATCATATGTTCAGATCCATTATGCATATTAATACCCCTTTGATCATGAACAATATTATGTCTTGTGAGTAGTTACTTTTTTTCCTGAGGACATGGGAGAAGTCTTGCTATTTGTAGTCATCTGAATTTGGTCTTCGTTCGATATTTTGATGAGATGTATGTTGTCTCTCCTCTAGTGGTGTCATGTGAACATCGACTACATGACACTTCACCATTATTTGGGTCTAGAGGAAGGCATTGGGAAGTAATAAGTAGATTATGGGTTGCTAGAGTGACAGAAGCTTAAACCCTAGTTTATGTGTTGCTTCATAAAGGGCTGATTTGAATCCATAGGTTTCATGCTATGTTAGGTTTACCTTACTACTTTTTTTGTAGTTGTGGATGCTTGCATTAGAGTTTAATCATAAGTGGGAGGCTTGTCGAAGTAAGGACATCACCCAAGCACCGGTCCACCCACATACCCAATTATCAAAGTACCGAACGCGAATCAGATGATCGTGATGAAAACTAGCTTGACGATAATTCCCATGTGTCCTCGGGAGCGCTTTCCTTTATATAAGAGTTTGTCCAGGCTTGTCCTTTTATACAAAAAGGATTGGGCCACCTTTCTGCACCCTATTTACATTTACCTTTTGTCACTTGCTACCAATTACCTTATTACAAAACTATCTGTTATCGATAATTTCAGTGCTTGCAGAAAATACCTTACTGAAAACTGCCTATCATTTCCTTCTGCTCCTCGTTGGATTTGACACTCTTACTTATTGAAAGGATTACGATAGATCCCCTACACTTGTGGGTCATCAGTAGAGTAGTTTATATATTTTCTCTACAAACATTACCAGTTAGCCGTGCTTCAAAACTGAACGGCACGCCATTAAATAAATAAAGGTCGAGAACTAATGCGGCACCTCAGGCCAACGCGGCCAGATTGCATTTTGCACGAGAAATTACACACCATGTTTCGTTGACATGTGGTCCCGTGTACCAGATGAATGACTCCAAGTTCGACCACCGTGATGCTAGGTGTGAGCCAAGGAACACTGTTGGAGAGACCCCCCTCATAATTTTCCTACATTGGTCGTTTGATTCATAGGATAGAATGCTATAGGATTTTTTCCTTATGTAATCTTGTTTTAATTGACAATCTAGCATCCACTCCAACTTTTGTTTCACTTCCTTTGATCCTAGTACGAAGAGAGTACTTGCTCTAAATGATGTGCCGCTGCAAGAGCCGCCTATATTAGGCTGCCCGTAATGGGAGTATCATAGGTAGTATCATGCATGCCAACTAGGCAATTTTGATGAGGTGTTATAGAATTAAATGAAGAAAGAGAGAGTTGAGTATCATATCATGATACCGTATCATATTAAATGATGTGCTACTATGTGTCATGCATTGAAATAAATTAACTATCCTATGAGACAAACATATGATAGTACTATATGCACTACAGATGTAGTATCATACACTAGTATCATGCCTAGTATCATATGCATGATACTAGTGTATGATACTCCCCATTACAACCAGACTTAATTAACCATGCTCTAAAAAGGTGGACCAACTTTGGCTATAGTAGAACTGTAGGTTTTTTTGCGGGTATAGTAGTAGGTGACCTTGCGCTTGGCTCTTCTCCTCTTCCGGAAGTCGAACAATAATGATGGCAATCTGACCAAATGAACTGCTGCACGTCCACCGCTTGTAAGCAAAAGTTTCTCCTCGTGCTACGAGCCACTGCGCACGCGTTGGCGAGGGAGAAGGCGTAGTAAGAAAGCTTCTCCTCGTTCTGTGAGTTGACGGGACACATCAAAGTTACGTACTCTGTCATTAGTACTCTATTCAAATATATTTTTATTAGTACTCTCTTCAAAAAGGGCCAACCATGTCCATGGCTACCATCCCGTTCTCTGTCATTGAGTACATGCACTATTCACGTGCCATCGAGGAGAAAAAATATTGTGTAGTACTAGGTGCCATCGAAGTGCACGGCTCACTTACGCACTGCATATCTCCATTTTCTTGCATGACACGCCACCTTGATGCTAGATGTCCCGCGTGTCATGGAGGCATATAGTATGATTTTGTAAAATGGAGGCATATAGATGTCCCACGTGCCGGCAACAGGATGAACAAAGCTCATGTCTTAAACGAAAGAGTAGAAGAACATTAATTCCCAATGACCGAGAAGGAGCTACAAACTCGGGGTGGAGTGTCCGCACTCATAATATTAATATTATTCAGCGATAACTAATGCGGCACCTCGGGCCAACACGACTGTCAGGGGAAACTGTCCACCACGAGCACCTATGGGACCGGAGCCCCTTGTACGTTGCGGTAAGGGAGCGGAGGGAGCACGAAGAGCAGATCGAGGAGAGCACGCGGGCAGTTTACCCAGGTTCGGGCCGCGCGGACGCGTAAAACCCTACTCCTGCTTGGCTTGTATTGAGTTAGTGAGCTCGGGAGCTTGAAGAACTAGCTACACCGAGCAAGAGAGCTATCAAGGTTCTGAACCCTTTCTACGTTGTGCATGGGCCTCCTTTTATAGCTCAAGGGGTCACCGACAGGTGTCAACGTAGAAGAAGGGCAAAAATGTAACTTTGGTGGTAGTTGTAACAGTGCGGGAACAGTGCGTGAACAGTGGATGAACAGTGGTCATCACCTACTTTGGTAGTGGGGGACAAGAGCATTAAATGCCCGTCGCCGTCGACCCCAAAAGCGCCCGCCCTTGCGTCTCCGTTTCCCACGGCGGTAGCTTCGTCACCGTGGAGTGCCACCTTGTCCCCCAGGCTGCACAGCCATCCGCCACGCATCCCTGGAAGGGCCCCAGGGCCACGCGTGGGTCGATGAGCTGGAGCGCGGGCACACAGCGTGAGTTCCCCCCGGCAAGCACCTTGCCGGGGTCTTGATCTTGCCGGGCCCAGAAGCTTGTCGCTCCCCGGGCCCTGCCGAGGCGCATGCTGCGCCAAGGCGTGTCTTCTGAGATGCAGTCTTCTGGTCTTCCTGGCAAGCTCCTCTTGCTAGGGTCTTGCGTTAATGTGATAGTCTTGGGCCTGGGACGGCCTTCCCGGCAAGCTCCACTTGCCGGGGTCTCGGTCTTCTGACTTGTATACTTTGTTTTTGAATGGCTTAATAAGGATTGGAAAGGTCTCCGGCAAGCGCGTGGTGAGCCGTGCCGCGGGAAGCTGCTACTGCCCGTGCACAAGTTGGGGTACTAAGGTACCCCTATCTTAGTACACCGACAGGAGCCCCCGGGCCTAGGCCACACACGGTGCCGAGCGCTGTTGGGCCAGGCCCAGAACAGTGCACGGGCACGCGCGGCCCACGGCGAGCCGTAGATTCCCTTCCGCATCCGCCGCGCCTCTCCTTAACGGCACGCGTCGATTGCGGCGTCGTGGGAGAGATCGTGGCCACGTTCTTTAATGGGAAATGCGGAGCGTCCCCCACTCCCCCCTTAAAAGCAGAGGAAGCAGGGGCAGTTTCCCTCCTGTGCTTTCATTGCTTCTTCAACCTCCAGAAATCCCCCGCTGCGCTCCGCCTCCACACCTCCTCCGCCGTCTTCCGCATCTGCGGCGCCGTCGAACTCCTCGCCCCTTCCCTCGCCGCCTCCGCCATGGCCCCGAAGACCGAGAAGGCGAAGGCAGAGAAGGCCAAGAGGGAGAAATCCGAGCAGGCGGCGAAGCTTGCTCTCTTGCGGAAGAGGAATGTGGTCTTCGCGCCAAGGCTCGGCGCGAGGGAGCTCTGGAACAAGTATTACCTCTTCTGGGCCAAGGAGACCAAGGCTCATCCCCGGACCAGAGTCTACCCCGCCGGCGCCAAAGATCTGCTTCCCGGCGGGTATTTCTTCTTCGCTGTTTTCTTCCACTGCGGCCTGTGTCCTCCATTCTCGGAGTTTTTCTGCGACATCATGAACACGTACAACCTCCACCTTTTAGACTTCACCCCCAATGCCATCCTTACGATGGCGGTTTTCGCACATCTGTGCGAAAACTACATAGGGATCTATCCAAACGTAGCACTCTTTCAGCATTTCTTCATGCCTAGAGTAGAGGCCGGCGCTCCCCTCTCCGGGGGTATCTCTTGGATCTTCCGCTTGAACAAGAAGGAGTCATATCTGAAAGGAGAGCTCCGCGGCAAGTGGGAGGAGTGGCGCGCAGATTGGTGTTGGATAGTGGAGGACCAGCCGGAGCCTTTCACTGCGCCGCGCACAACAGCCATAGTGCGTGGCAGGGACTAGAGCGAGTTGGCCCCGGATGATGTCAAGATCAACGTCGCCCTCGTAAGGATACTTCGTCTCCGGGTAGCCAAGTTGACCATCGGAGAGGTAGGGGCAGATTTCCTCCGCCGCCGCATTGCCCCTTTACAGGAGAGAAAAAGGCCAGCATGGGAGTTTGGCAAAGCGGCGGATATTATGAGGCTGCGCCCGGGATTGAATTACAACTTCACGGCGCTGGAGCTGAAGGGGATGGTCTGGGAGCTTTTTAAGCACGACTCGGCCCATCCGGAGTGGTTTAGATCTCCCCGGGGAGTGGTGCCGCTGTGCAACAGCACCGCCCGGGACGCCTTGCGCGCAATGATGCCCGCGTGTGACTCCCACGGCGTCGACCCCACCTGGATAGTGCCCACGCCGGATGCAATCATGAGTTTCTTCGATAATCTGGTCGAGGTGCCCAAGAACGCCGAGGAGAACAAGGGTCTCACTCGGGAAACCACGGAGCGGGATCTAGCTTATATCGCTTCCCAGATGGAAGAGGCCGCCGCAGCTGCAGCGGCAGGAGATTTTGGGTTCACCGTCGACAAGGCAGATGCTGAGGACGCGTCGTGCCAAGCCGAGGAGGCGGAGATCCGCAGACTGCTCAAGCTCCCGCCCGACGAGCTCGCCGGGGTTCCTTCTCTGAGGTACGCCGGGATTCCCGGGATCGTGAGCGAGGCCGCGGCAAGAGGCGAGGTTGCCGGAGGAAGCAGAGGTGCCGGAGGGAGCGGAGGTGCCGGAGGGAGCGGAGCCGCCGGGCAGGATGCTGGACCCAGCGGGCCCACTGGGGAAGAGGAGGAAGACGTCGAGGCCGATGAGGACACCGGCGGGTCTCTAGGGCTTGACGACGACGCCTCCTCGTCGTCGGAGAACTCCCCACCTCCGGCAAGTCCCAAGCAAGCGCCGGGGAAGCGCCTCCGCAAGGCGCCCACAGCGACGAGGACGCAGGCGCCCCGACAGCAGCCTGCTCGCCGGGCGGCACGGGCCACCAGAGCGAGCCAAGGCGCGACGGAGGCTCCCAACGCACCAGCCGCGGTGGAGGTGCCCCGCGCGCCAGCACCTAGCGGAGGGGGATCCTCTCAGAGTGGAGCAGCTGCTCTGCCTGCTCCCCGGGCCTCGGCGCCAACGGAGGCTGGGTCCTCGCAGCCCCCAGCCCCGGAGAACGCCAAGCGCCCGAGGGAGCCTTCTCCTCCTGCTCCTCGCGCGGGAGCGCCTCAGGTGGAGTTCGACTTCTCCGCCCTGAGCGACGACGACGACGAGGAAGAGGAGTAAGCACTTGTAATTTGTAGCTTCTTCAATTCTGTCTTGATTCTTTCGTTGATGATTCTGATCTTGTCTTTGTTTTCAGGTCCCTGGCCCAGCGGGCGGCGAAGCGGGCCAAGATCCCCGTGGTCGAGGTCGAGGACGACTCGCCCGTCGCGGCGACAGGAGACGCGCCGGCGACGAGCTTGCCGGACCCAACTGCTGCTCCGAGGAGCAGCCCCCAGCGCAGCCCCCAGCGTAAGTCTGGTCTTGAGTTTCTGGCTTGTCGGGCGCGCTTGAGGTTTTTGCTTTGTACTGATATCTTGTTGCCTTGTTTGTTTTGTTTGCCTTGTGCAGAAATGGAGCCGCAGCCGCAGGAGCAACCGGAGGTTACTCCCGAGGAGCTGCAGATTCCACCCTCCCCGCCAAGGGCGAACTCCCCAGCGAGGGAGGACGTTCCGCCAAGGACGGGCTCCCCGCCAAGGGAGGGTAGCCCGACAAGGGTGGCCACCCCGCCAAGGGAGGGCACGGGCGGCCCTCCGCCAGCAGGGGCCACCGCTCCACCGCCAAGGGAGGACTCCCCGGCGAGGGAGCCAGTCGTCGAAGACGTCCGTGAAGGTAAATTTCGCAGCTTTGTCTTCTTGAACTTGTCTTTTTGGATATTTGCTTGATTTTTCCTTTTCTTCTTCTGCTAGATCCTCCCGCACCGGACCGGATGGAGACCGAGGCCACCGGGGAGGAGGGCGCGCAAGGCGACGGCGGCAACGCCACTGCCGCTGAGGGCATGGCAGGAGCCGACGAGCCTGCCGCGGAGGAGACTGCCCCGACCATAGACGCCGAGGCCGGGGAGGGGGACGGCGACCACACTGCCGGCCCGGAGGCGGCAAGAGCGTCAAGCGCTGCGCCGGCCGCCGACCCCTCCGCCGGTAAGGAGCAGTCGGGCATCTATCTTGAGGCCCCCAACGTCGTCTTCATACAAGTGCCGTGGGGGTCCTCGTCGCGAGCCCCCGTGGAGGGAGAGACCTTCGATGGAGAGGTCCTCGCCTCCGCGGGGTTGAAGATCGTTGAAGCGCCCGGCGGGAGCGACGAGCCCGAGGAGGAGAAGCTGCTCCACCGGCTCCTGGCCCTTTACCGGGCCAGGCAGACGAAGCTGGAGTCGCGAGAAGCCCTCACCGCCAAGGCTGGAGCAGACTTGGAGAAACGCGCCGCAGAGCTCCGCGCCGCCAACCAGGCGGCTCTCCGCGACTTGGCGGAGGAGCGCGAGAGGCTTGCCGGAGAGCAGCAAGAGTTTCTCCTAGAGAAGGCTGAAGCCGAGGAGCAGCAGAGACTGGTCGGTGAAGCGCTGTCCCAGCGAGAAGGAGCGCTCAACCAGCGGAAGGTCGACCTCGACGCTCACGAGGATGACCTTACCGCCCGGGAGCAGGCCCTTGGCGGAGAGTTGAAGGAAGCGAAAGCCGCCGCAGCCACCGCGGAGACCACCAAGAAGGACCTTGAAGCTAAGGTGGCGCAGCTGGAGGAGTACCTGAAGGCGAGCACGGAGAGGGTCACCGCACTCAACATAGAGCGCGAGAAGGACACCCATACCAACTCCGAGCTTCAGGTACGCCTCTCCAAGCAGGGCGACGAGCTCAAAGCCGCCAAGGACTCAATTGCTCATCTGGAATTGAAGGTTTCCACGCTGAGAGATTCACTCGACGCCGCCCGGGACCGCGAGACCAAGCTGAAGGAGGAGCTTCGCAAGGAGCGGGAGCTGGTGGAGAGCACTGCCACCTCTGCAAACCTCTTCAACCAGGCGGTGGACCAATGGACGGAGGAGCTGGTCGATTCAGCTGCCAAGATCGACAAGGAGCTGATGGCGATGAGGGCGGAGCACCTTGTGTATTCTCCGGACGAGACCCTCCCCCACAGCGCCAGGTTAAGCCTTTTCTTCAGAGGGATCGCGCCGGCGCTTGCACGGCTGCAGGAGAAGCTCCCCGCGCAGTTGGCCGAGGAGTCGCGCCAGCTCTGCGCGGGAACCTTGGAGCGCGTCTTGACGAAGATTGTCTACCGCAACCCTGGTATTAATCTCGTCAACGTCCTCCGCAGCTTGCCGGCCGATGCAGATCAGGAGGCACTGAAGGCGCAGGTCGCCCACATCATCGCCAAGGTGAACAAGATCTCCAGGCGCGAGGGCGACCGCGTAGATTAGACCTCCTTCTTTTTATTTCCTTTGCTGCTGCAAAGTGTGTCATGAACATGAACCTATTAGTCATTGCGACAAGTTATCTATGTAATATATTATCTTATTTTGAGCAACCAGTGCAATGTCATCTCCCTTGCTTTGGTCCTTTACTTTGTATGCTTTTAACCCTACGCTTCTAGGGGACTTGCCGGCAAGAGGCCCTTGCCGCGAGCGCTGAGTGCTGGACTCTGAGCAGCCTGCTGGCCAAGGCCTTACCGGCAAGCAACCTTGCCGCAGCTAGTCGCAACGCACTTAGCTTGCTGAGCGAACTCGAAAACGAAGCAAGGGCGCGACACTTGTCGCAGCTCACTTAAGTCGTTGAGCGTACTCGAAAACAAAGTAAGGGTGCGGCTAGCCACGGGTAGGTTCCTCCGCGCACAGGTTTTCCATACAAAGTGTGGTTGTTCAAGGAAGATAACAAGAATTTAAAAATTTGAACAGCTCAAATTCAGGTAACTTAGCTTTCATATATTGCTTGTTTCCCTGACAAGGCTTCTCTTTCTTGAACAGCACTTGGTTCATCCTCCATCTCCTTCCCCCCCGGCAAACTTGTGCGCGAGGAACATTCCTTCTGCTGAAGAGGGAAAGAAAAAGAAGAGGGAAAACAAGTATAGTGCCTTTCGGCGCGCTAATGCTTACCGGGTACGTGTGTTGCACAAGATGCCAAACAATGCATGCAAGTAGCGAAGAAAAGCATGGAAAAGGCAAATAGTGCAAAACACAACAAGCTTTACTAATGCACGGGATCTGCGCCCGGCTTTGTACAAAGGATTACATGCAACAGCGGCAAGACTCGTACAAAAGGTGGTTGCCGGAGCGGATCACGGCAACCGCGCCTTATGGGTGAAACTTTCGAAGATGCTCTATGTTCCAGGAGTTGCTCACCGGTAAGCCTTCTTCGGTCTCAAGGCGGACAGCGCCGGGCCTTGTGACTTGTCTCACCCGATAAGGGCCTTCCCACTTCGGCGTCAACTTGTTGGAATTCTTGGCGGACTGAACACGCCGAAGAACAAGGTCGCCTTCCTCGAGACTCCTGGCCTTAACCTTGCGGCTATGATAGCGGCGCAAGGCTTGCTGGTATCGAGCAGCTCGTACAGCAGTCCGGAGACGTTCCTCCTCGAGGAGCAATGCATCATCTTGTCGCAGTTGCTCTTGCTCGAGCTCATCATAAGCGAGCACTCGAGGAGATCCGTATACGAGTTCCGTGGGGAGAACTGCCTCTGCTCCATAGACAAGAGCAAAGGGTGTCTGTCCGGTGGCTCGACTTGGTGTCGTCCTGATTGACCAAAGAGCCGTCGGCAGCTCCTCTATCCAGTTTCTTCCGCACTTGTGCAGCCTGTCGAAGGTTCTTGTCTTGAGTCCGCGCAGCACTTCAGCATTGGCCCTCTCCGCTTGACCATTGCTCCTCGGGTGAGCAACAGAAGCGAAACATACCTTGGTGCCAAGGTCTTGGACGTACTGCATGAAGGTGGGACTTGTAAATTATGTACCGTTGTCGGTGATGATCCTGTTAGGGATCCCAAAACGACAAACAATTGACCTGAAGAACCTGACTGCTGACTGTGCTGTCACCTTTCTCACTGGTTCCACTTCCGGCCACTTTGTGAACTTGTCGATTGCAACGTACAAGTACTCAAAGCCCCCGACAACACGGGGGAAGGGGCCGAGGATATCGAGCCCCCAGACCGAGAAGGGCCAGGACAAAGGGATCGTCTAGAGAGCTTGAGCTGGCTAATGAATTTGCTTGGCATGGAACTGGCACGCTTCACACTTGGTTACTTGTGCAGTTGCATCTTGGAGGGCTTCTTGCCAAAAGAACCCTTGCCGGAATGCCTTTCCGGCAAGTGCCCTTGCGCCAATGTGGTGGCCACATATGCCTCCATGTATCTCTGCCAACAGCTTCTGTCCATCTTCTCTGGAAATGCACTTCAACCTGACACCATTGAGCCTTCTTCTGTACAGTTCATTATCCACGAACTGGTACATACTTGATTGCCTTGTTATCTTCTCTATCTCTTCTGGGTCGTCGGGAAGTTCTCCAGTTTGTAGAAAACGGACGATCTGCTGTGCCCATGCTGGAGCCCGAGGCTCAACAGCAAGTACTAAAGGCATGAGGGCCACTGCGGGAACCCCAGCTTCTACGGCAAGAACCTCCGGTTCTGCCGGAGCTGATGGTCCCCCGGCAAGCTCGCCGGGGCGAGGCTTGTCGGGAACGATTGCTTCAACTGTACAGACCCTTGGATCTGCAGGAGCAAACTGTTCCTCAGCGTTCTGGTCGTTGATCTTGGGAACCTTGGCGGCGGCTTCGGGAAGATCCGCCGGCAAGTAGTCGCCGGAGACCAACTTTCTCTTCTTACTTTGCCCAACTGATGGTGTAACGGATGGCTGAGTCAGCTTGAGCAGGAAGGTCCCTGGTTCCACAGGTAACTTCATTGCAGCGCACTTTGAAAGGCCATCTGCTATATCGTTCTGAGCTCTCGGAACGTGCTCCATCTGCAGACCTTCAAAGTGCTCTTCAAGCTTTCTCACTTCATCTACATAAGCTTCCATCAAAGGGCTCTGATAACTCTTGTTGACTTGCCGGACCACCAACTGAGAATCTCCCCGCACAATCAACTTCCTGATCCCAAGTTCGGCCGCAATCCTGAGGCCGGCAAGCAAGCCTTCATACTCAGCAGTATTGTTTGTCGCTTGCTCCCTGGGAAAGTGCATCTGGATAACATACTTGAGGTGCTCTCTGGTGGGCGCTATGAGTACCACGCCGGCACCGGCGCCTTGCAGCGAGAAGGCACCATCAAAGTACATTACCCATTCACTTGTCGCTTCTTGTACGGGAACACTTGTCTCTGGAACTTCTTCATCGGGCGTTGGGGTCCATTCAGCTATGAATTCTGCCAAAGCTCGGCTCTGGATAGTTGAAGTACTCTCAAACTTGAGACCAAAGCTTGACAGCTCCAGTGCCCACTCGACGATCCTGCCTGTTGCTTCTGGATTCTGCAATATCCTCTTCAACGGAAAGCGAGTGACCACTGTTATCTCATGTGCTTGGAAGTAATGGCGCAGCTTTCTCGAGGCCATGAGGAGGCCGAAAAGCAACTTCTGCACCCCGGAGTACCTTGATCTAGCCCCCTGCAAGAGGGAACTCACAAAATACACTGGGCGCTGCACCATCTTTTTCCGCACTTCTCCTTGCTCCTGCGCAGAGTTGTCCTTGTCGGGGCCAGAGCTCGTCGGAGCAGCCCCCTGCTTGTCGCTGGATTCGCTTGCCGGTGGTGTAGACTCTTCCTCTGCCTCCCTTTCCACTACTAACGCAGCACTAACCACTTGATTGGTTGCTGCTAAGTACAGCATCAACTTCTCTTGTGGCCTAGGTGCGACAAGTATTGGAGTGGAGGATAGGTATCCTTTCAGGTCTTGCAGCGCTGCCTCCGCTTCCGGAGTCCATTTCATAGGACCTGGCTTCTTCAAGATTTTGAAGAAAGGCAGGGCGCGTTCTGCAGACTTTGAAATGAACCTACTGAGGGCAGCCACACAACATGCAAGTCTCCTGACATCCTTGATGCGCTTCGGGGCTTCGATCTGCTCGATGGCTTTTATCTTGTCGGGATTGGCCTCAATCCCCCTCTGGGACACAAAGAACCCGAGAAGCTTGCCGGAGGGGACTCCAAAGACGCACTTCTCGGGGTTCAACTTAAGCTGGATCTTGCGCAGATTTGCAAATGTTTCTTCCAAGTCTCGGATCAGGGTATCTTTGCTCTTGCTCTTGACCACTATGTCGTCCATGTAGGCTTCTACATTTCTGTGGATCTGTGGCTCAAAAGCAGTGTGCACTACCCTTGCAAATGTCGAGCCTGCATTCTTCAATCCAAAGGGCATGCATATGAAGTAATATGTGCCGCATGGAGTGATAAATGCAGTCTTCTCTTCGTCTTCCTTAGCCATGAAAATCTGGTGGTAGCCTGAATATGCATCAACGAAAGAGAGCAGCTCACATCCAGCAGTGGAGTCAACAATCTGGTCAATGCGCGGCAAGGGAAATGGATCCTTGGTACATGCTTTATTCACATCGGTGAAGGCTATACACAGTCTCCACTTCCCGTTGGCCTTACGCACGACAACTGGATTTGCTAACCATGTCGGATGGATCACGCCTCTAACCAGGCCCGCTGCTTCTAGTTTCTTGATTTCTTCGGCAATGAATTCTTGGCGCTCCATGGCTTGCTTCCTGACCTTCTGCTTGACGGGCCGCGCGTGAGGAAAAACAGCAAGCTTGTGCTCAATTACCTTCCTGGGAACGCCGGGGATGTCAGATGGTTGCCATGCAAATACATCGACATTCGCCCGCAGGAAGGCAACGAGCGCGCTTTCCTATTTGTTGTCGAGTGTAGCACTGATGGTGAAGGTACCACCAGTGCCGTCCTCCTTGGCGGACACCTTCTTGGTTGCCGGTGGAGCGGCCATCCCCTTCTTGCACTTGCCAGTGGAGCTCGATGGGACGTCCTCGACGGCAGCGCAGCACTCCGAAGAGGTGCGCTTGCTGGAGTGGGCCCCAGAGCACTTGCCGGACTTGGACTTGGTCTTCTTCCCCCCCCCCCGGAGCTTCAGCGACAAGTGTGTTGCTCTCCGCTGCGGCTGCTGCGTCCCGGTATATCTTGTCGGCGCAGATAAGCGCGTCCTTCTTGTCGCCAGGGACAGAGATGACGCTTATCGGCCCCGGCATCTTGAGTACATTGTAGGCATAGTGGGAAGCTGCCATGAACTTGGCGAGGGCAGGACGTCCAAGTATCCCATTGTATGGCAATGGGATATCGGCCACGTCAAAGGTTATCCTCTCCGTCCTGAAGTTGAGTTCCCCGCCAAAGGTTACTAGCAGAGTGATCTTCCCCTTGGGCTTGCTCCTCCCCGGGTTTATTCCTTGGAAAGAACCGGTTTCTTCGAGCTCGCCATCTGGGATCTGGAGTGTCTTGATCACAGCTGAGGAGATCAAGTTCAGGCCGGCCCCGCCGTCAACCAACATTTTGGTGACCTTGAGATTGCGGATGGTTGGTGATACCAACATCGGCAAGCACCCGACCGCAGTGGTGCGGTCAGGGTGATCCTCAAGATCAAAAATGATGGGCGTGCTGGACCACTTCAGCAGCCTGCGCGACTCAACGGGCGGCTCTGCTGCGTTTACTTCCCGCACCCATTGCTTGAGTTGGCGGTGGGAAGTATGCAGAGAGGCGCCGTCGTCGACGCACAGGACTTCCGTGGCCTTCTGGAACTCCTGCTCGCTGTTATCACCTTCCTCCATGTCGTCGTCGTCTTCCTCTTCATCCTTGTCGCGGCCCCGGGGAGGTCGATCACCTTGCCGCTGCTTGGCCTTGCCGCGGCGTCCTCCCCGGCCATTGAATGGCCGCTTTTTGCTTGGCTCTCCTCGGCCACCTTGGGCCTTCTCCTTATCGCGCCGCTCGTATTCAGCTTTCTGCTGCTCTACGAGGTACTCGACGCGCTTGCAGTTCGAAAGGTCATGACCCTTGGTGCGGTGGATCTGGCAATATTGCTTGTCGGAGCCGTCCTGCTTGTCGGCTGCCGCTACAGGGGCAGGCTCCTTGCCGGAGCCGCCAGCCTGTGCTGTCTTGGCGGGAGCCTCCTTGCCGGACTTCTCGACGACCAGCACTTCCTTGCTCTTCTTCTTTCTATTGTTCCGCCGCCGGCTCTTCTTTGCCGGGGCGGCATCCTCGCTGTCGCTTCCCCCTGCGCCAGCATCCTCTCCGGGGAGTCTCCTCCCCTCTTCGACGCGCGCGCACTTATCAGCTAGAGCATAGAGCTCGCTGACATCCCGTATCTTGGTCATGGCCATCTCCTCACGCATGCGGCGGTTACGCACGTTCTGGTGGAACGCGCTAATAACCGCAGCAGGGTGGACGTCGGGGATGTTGTGCTGCACGCGGCTGAATCGTTGGATGTACTTGCGCAGGGGTTCTCCTTCCTTCTGGGCCAAGATGTGGAGATCACTCTCCTGGCCGTGGGGTTTGTGGCCGCCCGTGAAGGCGCCAACAAATTGGTGGCACAGATCTGCCCATGAAGAAATGGAGCCTTCCGGCAAGTGCATAAGCCAAGAACGAACGTTCGGCTTAAGCACCAGCGGGAAGTAATTCGCCAGTATCTTCTCGTCGCGCCCCCCGGCAGCCTGCACCGCGATGGTGTAGATGCTGAGGAACTCCGAGGGGTGAGTCTTGCCGTCGTACTTCTCCGGTACGTCGGGCTTGAAATTTTTCATGCCGGGCCACTGGACGCGCCGCAGCTCTCGGGTGAACGCAGGGCAACCTGCCGCGTACGGCAAGTCGCCTGGTTCACCGGGCGCGTGCGTGTCGACAGCGGTCCCAGCGCGCTGGTCTGATTGTCGCCGGGCTTCTCGCCGGCGCTCGATCGTCGTACGAGCATCTTCTTGTCGCCGATCGTCGAGGACTTGGCGCTGGTCCCGACGAGCCCGCGGATCTGACGACGCCGTAGAGTCGTCGTCGACATTAATCCGGCGGGGAGGCGTCTTCTGCTTCCGCGGCGGGGAGTGCACGGTGGTTGCACCCCCGGCAGTCTTGTCGCCATCGGCCTTCGTCTTCTCGACTTGCCGTGGCCGCGAGGTCGCCGGCTGTTGCGGCGTGTCGTTGTTGGCGAAGGCGATGAGGCTTTGGATTGTTGCCCTCCAGTCTTCGGCCTTGTCTGCTGCTGGAGGGAAATAGAGGAGCAGTTGCGCTCTTGTGAGAGCTTCTGCTGGAGAGGAGGGGAGCGGGGGCGAGCGGTGCGAGGAGCGGGATATGCTCGGACTCCTAACAGGGTTAGAAGGAGCAGTTTCCCGCCCCGGCGACCGCGCCTTGCTCGTGCCAGGACGGTGGCCTGGAGCATCCCGCGAACCTCCGGTTTGTCCTTGCCCCAGCAAACGGATGGTACCTCCTGTACCACGGCGCTGCTGGGTTGTCGTCTGCTGCGATGGACGAGGCGCATCTACGGACACCGAGGCTCGGTCGTCCGTCTTGTCCTTGGATTTGGTGGCGCCGTGAGTTTCCTCGCCGGCAACCACCCTTCCACCGGCGTCTCCTCCACCCACCGTTGGTTTTGGTGGTGGTGGAACAGACGCAGACGGGCCTCCGACCTCCGAAGCCTTCTTCTTCGGGGCCATGTCGCTGCCGATGAAATTGGTGAAGTTGGAGAGCTTGATGAAGAATGCGCCCGCGTGAGCGCCGGATCAGGTTCGCACAACCTCGACGCCCCCTACCTGGCGCGCCAAAGATGTCGGGGGAAACTGTCCACCATGAGCACCTATGGGACCGGAGCCCCTTGTACGTTGCGGTAAGGGAGCGGAGGGAGCACGAAGAGCAGATCGAGGAGAGCACGCGGGCAGTTTACCCAGGTTCGGGCCGCGCGGACGCGTAAAACCCTACTCCTGCTTGGCTTGTATTGAGTTAGTGAGCTCGGGAGCTTGAAGAACTAGCTACACCGAGCAAGAGAGCTATCAAGGTTCCGAACCCTTTCTACGTTGTGCATGGGCCTCCTTTTATAGCTCAAGGGGTCACCGACAGGTGTCAACGTAGAAGAAGGGCAAAAATGTAACTTTGGTGGTAGTTGTAACAGTGCGGGAACAGTGCGTGAACAGTGGATGAACAGTGGTCATCACCTACTTTGGCAGTGGGGGACAAGAGCATTAAATGCCCGTCGCCGTCGACCCCAAAAGCGCCCGCCCTTGCGTCTCCGTTCGCCACGGCGGTAGCTTCGTCACCGTGGAGTGCCACCGTGTCCCCCAGGCTGCACAGCCATCCGCCACGCGTCCCTGGAAGGGCCCCAGGGCGACGCGTGGGTCGATGAGCTGGAGCGCGGGCACACAGCGTGAGTTCCCCCCGGCAAGCACCTTGCCGGGGTCTTGATCTTGCCGGGCCCAGAAGCTTGTCGCTCCCCGGGCCCTGCCGAGGCGCATGCTGCGCCAAGGCGTGTCTTCTGAGATGCAGTCTTCTGGTCTTCCTGGCAAGCTCCTCTTGCCAGGGTCTTGCGTTAATGTGATAGTCTTGGGCCTGGGACGGCCTTCCCGGCAAGCTCCACTTGCCGGGGTCTCGGTCTTCTGACTTGTATACTTTGTTTTTGAATGGCTTAATAAGGATTGGAAAGGTCTCCGGCAAGCGCGTGGTGAGCCCTGCCGCGGGAAGCTGCTACTGCCCGTGCACAAGTTGGGGTACTAAGGTACCCCTATCTTAGTACACCGACAACGGCCATATCGCATTTTGCACGAGAAATTACACACCATGTTTCATTGACATGTGGTCCCATTCCAACATGTTAGTGAGATGACGGCGAGTCCTTTTGTAAAATTTCCGAAAGGACTTGTAGGCCGGGGCGCCTCTTCGTGTACCGTGGCAAACTGGCAACCGTCCACCGACTCTTCGCCTTTCCCTCCCGATTTGGAACTGCTGTCGCACGCTCTTCCTCCCTCCTCCATTTTCCTTCACCCTTCCTTCTGCCATTATTCCATCGTCTTCTCCATGGAGGGAACAAGCCAGAAACGACCCCATTATTCTTACCCCAATCTGAATGATGATGCGGTGGGGGAACTCATTGATCGGTGACGTCATCACCTCGGCTAGCATGGCAGGTTCGTTCAAGAACATTCTCGACTCAACTAATAACATCATTACAAGGAACCCAAGGGTCTAGGAGCGGTTTGATCTCCCCTATCTTCTTCGCCGTGACCATGCTGACTGGCGCGGGGACGAGGGAAGCCTTGCCTTGTGCAAGTTGATGCCGCTTGATAATGATACGTATGATGTTAAGATGCCATCGCTTGAGGACAAGCGTTGGGCAGGCGCAAATGGAGACTGGGTTGTTTATATTGGGTACAATTGCAAGTGGGAACTTGTGAATGCGTACACTCGTCAGCGGATTCCACTTCCAAAAATCTCCGAGTGCCCTGAGGTTGAGCACACAGATGATCGACGTACATTCAAATATGATCATGGTGACTATCGTCTACAGAAGATAGCAATTTCTCGAGTTCCCAGCTGCTCTTGGGATTACAAGAACTATCAAGTTGTTGCTATCTTCGACAAGTTTGTTGCGGTCCTTCATGGTTTGACTGGATGGATATTGCTCAAAAATCAGTTTCTATACACGGATGTGTACTGCGATGCAATTGAAGACGAGAGGCTTGTGTTTGCTGCCACCACTCGTGGTACTGTTTTTGCATGGAATCTTTATTGTTTTGGTATGTTTGTCTTCCACCGTAATTATAATTGTTTCATCCACATGCATGCGAGTTAGC
The DNA here is from genome assembly GCA_902687465.1 of Secale cereale. Lineage (NCBI taxonomy): Eukaryota > Viridiplantae > Streptophyta > Magnoliopsida > Poales > Poaceae > Secale > Secale cereale. The sequence continues at coordinate 67,567,916 of LR738714.1, forward strand.
AAGTTTCCCTTCTCTAGTACCCCCTCCGTCCCAAATTAAGTGACTCAACTTTGTACTAACTTTGTACTAAAGTTAGTACAAAGTTGAGTCACTTATTTTGGGACGGAGGGAGTACTAATTAACCTTCTTCTGTTTCCAAGGTCCTGTGAACATTCCACCACATATACTTGAAATTTTTTATAACCAAGGGGGAGATGACGATGGTGATGATCACGAGCATGAGGACGAGCAGGGCACATATGCTAACTGGCGGCAAGCAACTAATTCTGATGGATCACCACTTCTTGTCTATATACAGCCAACTGCTGATGCTACTACTGAGGGAGCATGTGTTGTCTCCCATGGTCGCACTCTCCGGACCTATTCCAACACCCGTTGCATGGTATTCGGGATGGATACTAGTGTGCTAGCGCCAACACCTTCTCCCTGGTACAGTATTGATAGTCTTGGAGCAAACTCGCTCTGCCTTGGACAAAACTATCCAATGATGGTGAATGGCGATCCAACTGTTGTTGACACAACGTTACTACCATTTATGAGATGCAACTGTATCTATACGTTGGACATTGCGGTGGCTCCCTACCCTGATCGTGATATAGTAAGCCGCTTCAGCCTGGATGATCAGTCCCGCGTTGGTCTCAAGATTGACACTATCTGGCCCTTCCCAGAGAATCACTTGTGGTTCAAAGCAAGCGTTTCCAACGCCGAGGATTGGTTGAGTTGAAGTTCATTTCATTGCTTGTTATTTGTTGTGTGATGAAAACTTTAGTATTTATAATGTACCCTCGTTGTCGTTGTGGGTTGATGAACTGTTGTAGGTAATAAAATGATATGCCTGTGATAAACTTACTAAATTTATGAATGGCTTTCGAGTCGCTTCTCTGAGTGGGTGCTGCGACGAGGAAAATATATATTTTACGAATACATAATTGTACGTGCATTGCAACAGGTTATCGGATGAGGCCAATCAACAATAGTACACTATTTGTACTAGCTTCACATGTTGCACTATCTCTACGTCTACGTACGTAATACAACAAGTTTTAAACTTGAGACCAGCCACCCATCCTCACAAAGAACACTTTTTAACCTAGCACAGACTCCAGGAAATTTGGCCACAGTGTGAGGTGGGCCATATGTTAATGTGTTCACTGTACATAACCAGCACCTCGAATCCTCGATACTACTACTATAAGTAGTAGGAGTAGTAGGGTGGCATGGGCGAGAACAAGCATTCACGTCGAGGCGTACGGCACACGCCACCAGCACAACTTCCATCTGACACCATATTTGTTGGAGTCCGTGCTACAACAATCTCTTCAACCTCATCGTTTCTCTAACTCAGGCATCGCGCGGCGAGCGAGGTGGGGGTTTGCCGATAGTCGGTTTCCTCAACTGCGGTCCCACTTGTAAGGCCAACTCCAACGCACGACCCCAAACTGACCTCCATTTTGCCGTGCGCCAAACACGCGGACGCATCCCGGCCGCGTACATTTTTCTTTGCAAACACATATCATTTTTTCATCATTTATTTTTTGGTACATGGAAATACATCACCAAAATTTTGACTAGAAAAACAAGAACCACAAGAATACATTTTAGAAGATATCCAACTTCCATAACTGCTCCTGTAAGTTGGATTAGTGCCTTCTTGATACATTCATTGTTGATCTGCGGAGGCTCGATCCTGCGTGCTTCTTTCTTCTTCGAGTGTAAAGAAGTAGACGTGTCTAGCCTCTATTCTATCAACAAGTGCACTAGTCTCATCTCTAGCCTCTATGCTAGTTAAAAGTGCTAGAACATCTACTAAATTGCGCTCTATCAATATATCGTTGTACTCTTCTTCCCAATACCAAAACTTGCATCCATTCTACACAATAAAATTTTGAGTTAGCACAACTAGTCTAATCCGAGAGCACAACCGAAGATTTGGTCGAGTTCTTCCTCCTTTTGCTGACACGTGGGACATCCAGCATCCAGGTCGTGTCATGCAAGAAAATAGAGTGGTAGTTGAAGCCACGTGATGTGCATCTTGGGTTAAACTATAAATAGAATCTTAGTGCTCTTGAGTAACTCCAAAAGCGGCCAGCGAAGATCTTTATTGGATTTGCTTTTCATCACGAGCAGGTCGAGGTGAAAGATGTGCAGGTTCAGTGGGTCCTCTTGCGTTTTCACTAACATGTGGGACCGCATATGAGCAAACAGACGATGGGCTCCGCGCGTCTGCTGGCTGGCTGACAAGAGAAGAGAGATAGAGGAGGGCTGAGCATGGACTCCAGGAAATTTGTTCTACGTAACCAGCACCTCGATATAGTGGGATGGCATGGGCCATAACTAGCATTCATGTCTAGCAGTATGGCACACGCCACCCACACGAGTCCCATCCGACACCAATTCTCTTGGAGTCCGTGCTACATCCATCTCTTCTCCCTCCTGTTTTCTCAGCCATCGCGTGGTGGGCGGGGTGGGGGTTTGCCGATAGTCGGTTTGCTCAACCGCGGTCCCACTTGTAAGTGAAAATGCTACATAACACGCATTCCCCCTTTAGCGGCGTGCTGGACCAACCGTGTGGGGGTGCGACGCGAACACGACAGGCCTTTCCTTTCGAACTTGTAACTTGTAAAATTTGGTTCTGCTCCATGGCGCGACCGATAGATAGAAATAACAATTTTCCCTAGAGTAATGAGATGTTCGGTTCTGGCACGGTTCATGCATGGAGTACGTAGGAAAATTATGAAGTTGATGCAAAAGGTAAGATAATTACTAGTAGTACCATATACTAGTACATGGATTTGACGAGAAGATAAAGTTACATACGGATCCATCAATGACATCCTCACGCCCTAGTGCACCGGGTCACCAACCGACGTGTGAGGAGCAGCGGCGTTGGCGGCAAGCTCAACGTGCTTCTGAACAATGACGTCCAAGGTAGCCCTGCGGTCCAAGAAGGCTAGCCTCCTATCGTCCTCCTCTTGCATGTAGTAGTCCTTGTGGATGATTTGCGCGTAGACGTGGGTGATTATGTCGATGGTGTCTTGCTATGCCAGGCGCTACGTGGCGAGCGCGACCTCGAGGTGGACATTCTCCGGTGCGACGGCGGGTAGTCGCAAGGCCACTAGTGTGTCGAAGAGGTTGTCACCATAGAGGCCGTTGAGGGTGGCAGTCATCACAGAGCCAGGCCCCGTGGGCTGGAGGCGTACATCAAGGTCGTCCGCGAGCTTCTTGACGACGGTGAATTTTTCGAGGAAGCCTACGAGGACCTCGTCGAACAAGGAGACGAAGCTGTCGTCCAAGCGCCCCCTCACCCTGGCAGCCTCAAGCACTACCTGGAGACGTTCCTTGGTGCCAGGCCGCAGGCCGGCATCATGGACCATCTGGCACAGTCGGCTGATGCTCGTGCTCATCGCCTCCATGGGTCTAGCTTCTAGTCAACTGATCTTGCAATTGGAGTGATCACTCTTGCCCTTGGGTGCTTAGGTGCGTAGGATTTCATAGATTGGACTGGCGGGACGCAGGAGCCTTTATATGAGAAGTGCAGACTGCGTTGAATTCACGTGCGTGTTGGCCATCTACTCCTCACCCCTCTACTGCACCTGCCTTTGGCTGTATGACAGGTTGGCCAGCCACCCGTTGGGCCCACGTGTCATACAGCCAAAGGCAGGTGCAGTAAGTCAATGAAGCTGCGTCCCCCTCCGTGCTCGTGCATGCTTTCAATGACTTGAGACTACCAAACATCACATGTAGTGGTTAGTTAATTGCATGTAATCCTATTAAGTAGCAAAAATACATTAAGTTATATCACCGATAGGAATAAAACAATTCACCATGTATTTATTTACAGAGGGATTAGTACATTTTTTGTGACATGCATTACAAGATATTGCTAGTCAAATACCAAATCTAGATGGACGTGGTAGTACTACTAAATCCAGACGGTGGTGCTATTAGTAGTAGTAGTACTACTACCAATGTAGTAGCACTGTACTACCCGTTGGTCAAATTATTACGTGATGCTCCTCACAGTGAAGTGACAAGACCGTACGCCGGAGATGACACCTGAGTATAGGTGTCGTGTTCGGCATACCATAGTCAGCCTCACCGTCTGCAGTCACTATCATCATAGCTGTAGGCCTAGCCTGCTTACAACTAGCCGTGTTCGACATAATTTCCCGTGCGTAGATGCCCGTGCAATGCACGGAACACCAAGATTGGGGGGTGGACGGCGCTGGCAGCGGCCATCGCGCCAGATTTTTCCATGGCCTTCTAGATGTGGTGGGGAGGAGATAAGGCTGATTGTGAGAGACAAGGAGTTGTTTGTAAATAGCGAACAAGTGCGGGCATCTTTTTGCAAAACTGGAGAAGTTTGGTTTGTATGTGTCAGATCTAGATCCGACGACTATTGGTGAAAGATGGCAGGCGCAACATCATCACCAACTCAGGACCTGTTTGATTCGCAAGATTTTGAAAACGCAGGAATAGGACACGGCAATATTACAAGTTTCAAACTAATATTACAAATGTTAGGAGTAATGCTGCACCTACGAAGAGGGAATTACTAAGAAGTTTACATAAGAACTTTCGTTACTTTAGGTGGCTGCATCATTATCGTACAAACTAAAATCCACCGCCATGACAAGTCACTAATGGGAAAATAACTTTTCGAGTCTCTGGCCACTTGATGTTTCAAAAACAAATTCAGCTTCTGCGGAGACTTTGTCATTTAGGCTTAGACGCTTGCGGTGATCAGCACGCCATTCATTGTTGCGCCAGAGAACGCCAAACCTCCTTACCTTGAGCACACTTGCCTCCAGAACAAAGAACCTGGCCAATTTAATCTCAGATGTGCTGCGTCGATAGTCGATCAAATCAATTTTTGTACGATGGAGATCAAGGCATTCGATGAGATTGTTATAGTGCAACACATTTTTCACTTTCGGGTCTTTTTTTATCTGCAAAAAGAAGAGAACATATTAGAGCAGCTGGATGTATAAGATTGCCATGTCATCAAGAGGTACCAATATCATTCGCTCATACGATAGGGTTGGCTGGCTAGTGATATTTTTTTCACTCTCTCTCTCTCTCTTTCTTTCCTTTCATTTACTACCTAGGAGTACGTGAAGAGCTTGTGCATTTGTTGCCTTCCACTATGTGGCCGATGCCATATTTCACAAAAGTATGCCACATAATACGCATCGATGTCAAATCAAGAGATTTTGGCACCGCTTTCGCAATGTGAGAGAGTTGGCACCGCTGTGCACACAGACCCACATGTATAAACAAATCAATCAAACCAACTACACCAGCCTCTCACTCTCCCAAACAAGTGTTTTTTTATTTCCTCAGTCCTCAATGCGCCCTCAATTTACTAGCGTGCGGGGTGCTACCCCGAGTGGTTTCAACTTTGCTTACTTCACCACGTGTCAGATGGGCCTCTAGTTTACTTATTTTCACCCACTGCCACATGGGCCAGCACACGAAGATACAGAACACGAGCTAACAAGGCAGCATGTGGACAGGTTGACCGGTCAACTAAACAATATACGGAGCTATATGCTGACATAGTGAGCGTATAATCCGTCGGTATAGAGTGTTCGTGTGAGAGGGGAGGCCCGTGAGAGATAGCGGAGAGAGAGAGAGAAAGAGCTACTCCCTCCGTTCGATGATGTAGTTCCAACATTTTTTTTAAAGTCTAACTTTTGAAACTTTGACCAAGTTTATAAATAAATTGCTTATATCTACAATACCAAAGATAAATGATAGTATTAAGTAAGTACATGTTGTGATGAATCTAATAATCTTTCTACAATACCTGGTCAAACTTTTCTAAGGTTTGACTTTTCAAAACATCCATATGTTTATGGACATGAGAGAGTCCCTAACTAGAGAGAGAGAGAGAGAGAGAGGGAGAGAGTGAAATAGAAAGAGTGAGTGAAAAAAGTGTGTGTGCGTGTGTGAAAGAGACATGACAACACTCGATAAAAGTCAAGAAAAACGTGTGTGTCTTATGCAAACATATCACACATGCATCTTCGAGAACAGAAGCAAGGTGAGGAGATAGTGTGTGGTTGTTTGCAACCGAGAGAGCAAGACCCCTAGCACGTGGCCAAAAGGGGTCTGACAAACAAGGGAGAGAGGTCTAGAGAGACGTACGGAGAATATGCAGATATGGGGAGGAGAGAGTGTATGTTTGTCATAAAGAGATCCCCTGGAGATCGTGATGGGACTACATGGGTGGGAGATCAAGTGACAAGGTGTGTGCGCGATAGAAGATACCCCGAGAGATATCGAGATAGACGTATGGATGGAAGGAGACAATATGTGTGTTCCTCATGGCTAGTGAGAGATAATCATACTTAGGGGGGAGTGCTTGTGCCTATGATGGAGTGAGGGATTATGGTACTTATTAGGGGGTGCGTGTCACATAGAGAGAGAACAAGGGCAGAGAGTGTTGGATGGGTCTATATGTATAGCGTGAGAGAGACATGTGTATGTGTGAACCAGGGAGATATAAAGTTTGAGAGACATTGAGGAGCCCCGATAAGGCTGAGTGGTGCGTCAGATAGCTAAGAGGGGGAAAGAGATATTCCATCCGCTCGATAATGCAGTGCATGTAATTTGTTTAGAAGTCAAACTTTGGAAACTTTGATCAGGTTTACACAAATGTTATTTATATCTTCAATACCAAAGATACATCGTACGAAACAACATCTCATGGTGAATCTAATCGTATATGTTTGTTGTTCCAGATATAATTGTTTTTCTCCACGTACATGGTCAAACTTTGTGATGTTTGACTTTTCAATAAATCAATATGCTATGGACCGAGGAGAGTGCCTAAGTCGAGAGGCATCAAGTGCGTGTGAAGGAGAATGAGTAAGTGTGCAAAAAGAGTATGTGTGTGAAAGAGAAAGTGACAACAAACGATAAATTAGAGAGAGTGTGTGTTTTTTCGTTTCTTAGGCGAACATATCACGCATGCATCTCCGAGATAGAAAAGCGAGGTGAGGAGATACACAAAGATAGCTAGTGTGTGATTGTTTGCAACGGAGAGAGACACCCCTATAGCACATGTCCAATAGAGGTCTGGCCAACAAGATACAAAGGTCGAGAGGGACACATGGAGAACATGGACGCATGGGGAGGGCCAGAGGGTGTGTTTACGATAGAGAGACCCCCTCGAGATCGTGAGGGTGCTATATGGGTGGGAGATCGAGGGAGGTGCGTGCGCAATAGAAAGATGCCCCGAGAGAAATCGAGATAGACCATGCACATGTTTATGTAGGATACTAAGATTAGCTAGTCATATACATATAGGGGGACTGCGTGTGCCTACGATTGAGTGAGAGACCATCATATTTGGCTAGCTAGGCATGAGATTGTGTGTGTGTGCGTGTGAGATGGAGAGAGAACGAGGGAGAGAGATCGAGTTTTAGATGAGCCTATCGAGTGCAAGTGAGATATGCATGTGTATGTGTGGCCCATGTAGATGGAGACTTTGAGATAGAGGGGGAAGAGCTCCGAGACGATAGAGTGGTGCGTGAGAGAGTTACGGGCAACGAGCCAAGGAATTTGTGTGCGTACGATGAGTGCACCGAAGATATCTAGCTTGGACTAGAGAATCATACATAGTGTGCGAGAGAGACCAATAGATGGAGTATATATGCATGCGAACTAGAAAGACCCCCCCCCACGCACACACACAAAGAGAGAGAGAGAGAGATGGAGAGAAAGAGAGAGGACCAACAAGGTTGTGTGTTGGATGCGTGCGACATAATTGAAGATTGTCGGCGCACGCGAGAGAGAGAGAGCAGGAGTCCGGGAGAGGGGGAGGTCACGTTTTATGCATCAAAGACTGATATAAACCATGTTTCGATATAAACTTGCATTCAAATATTTAAATTGGAGAACATGTTGTCTGCAATCCACACATGAACGGATATATGCGTATATCAAACAAGTTCATTAATTTGACTTTCAACATGTTCATGGAGTACTGTAATACTGTACAACATGCTATTCGATTGAGGTGTTCAATTTTGGATTTAGTTCACTATTTCGACCTGGTGAACGAGCTATTTCATTGAATCGAGATATTTCATTTTGGGTTTGATTCCCGTTTTTGAGTGGGTCAACTATTTGTCATATAGTAAATCGCTAGCAACGAGCATGTAAAAACACATTAGTCCCGAGCATCATCTCTCCATCTAAAAAAGAAGTGGCAAGCTAATATTTCTAAATTTTATTCGAATCGACTTGGTAAGGCAGACGTGGATGCTCGTTCTCTCAAATTTTGAACGAACCGTTAAACATCCTCTACTCGGTGGAATTCGCCCGAGAAAATAAATGGGAGACGCGAAATTACCGTCCTATGTGGGAGACGCATTAATTGGCCCGTTGTGCATCGAGGGTAGGTTCGTAACTTAATCCAAGCGTGCCTTCTCCTCGGCCTAAATGACATGTGCTGAATAATTCATAAACCATGGTCGGCAAAACACACTCTCCTCGCCCGAAATAGCTCGTGCCCACTATTTGGAAACACGCTCTCCTCGCCCGAAATCGCTCGCCCCCACTATATTTCAAAACACGCCCTCCTCGCCCGAAAACGGTCCTGCCCACTATTTGGGGAGAAGCAAAGTTACTCTACTATCCCCGACCCTCAGTACACAGACCGAAGCCGAGAAGCCTAAAGGCAGGGGTAGAACTGTAACTCCCCCTCACATTTCAGACAAATGCGTACATGGTTCCACTCCCCTCCCAATTCTCCCCCATTCATACCTCGTGGGTGCCAAATCACCTTCTCCCCGGAAGCTCCCTTCTCCCGAGCCGCGAAACCACAGCCCCTCCTCCATGGCGCCCCCACCGCACCAATTTCATAGCCGCCCTCCTCCCTAATGCCGGAGACGCTGTCCATTTGCCGTCGTCCACTGGGTCGTGTGCCTCTTACTCCGTGCTGCTGGAGCTGCCTCGACGACGGCCACGTGAACCGTACTGGAGCCGATTCACCCCCGCCGTTGTTCATGGCGCCAGAGCGGCTCCAACTTCGGATCCGTCCAGAGTCCCGGCGTTGCTTCCCCGTAGTCGTCGACCGTGGCGACATTGCTGTTTCCCTGCCGCCGGTGGCCACCGCAACCGTGCCGGCCTCACCGACTCGGCAGCTGGACCTGCCTACTTCACCATGCGGCTAGATAGGTCGTACCCTCATCTCAAATCACTTTATTTAGGCATCAGTTGTCTGAATTTTTATTCTGGGCCAATCGATTCCCAATGGGAAGCAGCACCCCTCGAGGCGGCGGAGCTCCTAGGCTGCCAGTTGGCTGGTGTCTAATGTAAGGGTGCGGGGCCGCAAGTTCGCCGCGGAAGCAGCGCTTAGATGGCTATCTTAGAGTTGCGTGGGTTCAAGGTACTGCCGCCGCTGGATCTGGATGACGGGGAGTCTTTGTGGATTGGCCCGGGGGCGGCGCAACCACGGCAATGCGGTGTGGCGGGGAGCGGGGTTTTGGCTGGGGCCACGGACGGCGGAGGCAAGCTGCTCTGTCGTTGGTCGATGGCTCTTCGGGGAAGATTCCTAACAGTGTCAGCCGGGAGGCACAAGACGGCTATCAAGCCATCCGGCATAGATCGGACAGTACCAAAATAAAATAAAATCGTGTGACCCCAATTTAGTCTCAGTCAACAGACGTGTGACCACTCTCGTACCTTGCTGTTGACCTCTTAGTGTATTTCTTCATATCAAAGATATGTGTCGTTCTTAACATTATGCGTTATCTGCATCCTCAGCCACACCGTCTTCCGACTCACCGCAGCTGCTCCAACAAGGGAAGCATACACCAGAAGGGATCTATAGTCCCCACTCAACAGTTCCCTGCATCGAATGCGCGTGCCCGACATGGACAGCCACAACAACTACAGGGCCATCGACAAGTCATCACATGATGCTCACTCCTATGGATGGCGGCCAGATAGTTTGTACCCTCATCTTACTTGTGTGCAACATTTATGGCTTTGTTATTCATCTAAGCATGGAAAATAGATTATCACATTTGACTATATATTCATGCTGATCTCTTACGGGTCTTGTTCAGGAGTTAACGTTGTTCCATAGTTCAGCTAAGATACTTGTTCTTTAGGTAACGCTGTTCCATAGTTATCATCCATAAGCCAATGCTATCCCACAGTTTGGTGATTATAGTATTATACCACTTTAGTATTACCTATGTTGTTCTTTAATACTTTTGTGTGCCATCTAGTTAATCTCGAGTACAAACAATACATATTCTGTAGCTTTCATCTGTGTTCTCCCTTTAGTTTTTGAGACCTGTTGCTGCTAGTTAACCCCTTTCCTACTATTTGTGTCGTCTCCTATAGGCACTCATTACATAAATCTAACTACTAGTTGTCTTCCATGCATGTCAGATATAATTGCACACATTGATATATCCACAAGAACCTCACGGAGCAATGTAAAGGCCAATAAACTTGATATCAATGATACCCAATATGATGGAACATGTAAAGGCAGTTCTTCAGAAGACTTGCAGAAAGATGTTGAATCCTCTTCACCCCACAAGGTCCTTGCTCTAACTTGATCCGTGATATGGGTACAACATGCATATAATGTCCTGGAGTGTATCTACTCTGTTGCAATGCCATGTGCTTAGCATGCTGATCATGCATGTAAATATGTCATGCCTTCCTGTTTTTCAGTACCTATTCCATTCATGATAACATGTTTTCAAATTCAAGTACTGTCATTCTACTCTATCGCAATGCCATCTGCTTAATTTGGACATCATGCTTCTGAATATCTAATGCATTGTTATTCATCAGTATGCACTTCATCTGTCTACCATACCATGTTTTTTTACATTGAAGTGTTGTTCTAGTGCTCTGTTGCAATGCCATCTTAGTTTCCCAAAAATTCACGTGTATGTTGCCTTAGTTTTTCTGTACATATTCTGCTAGCATACGATTTTACATTCAACTAGTGTTTTTTTACTGTGTTGTCCTGTCGTATCCCTATCTCTTACACCATACTCCCTCCATCTGGATTACATGTTGCCGAAATGGATAAAAAAGGATGTATCTAGAACTGAAATATGCCTAGACCCATCCATTTTTTTCCAGATGGAGGGAATACATGTCAATATGTCATGCCTTTCTATTCTTCAGTACCTATTCCATCTCTCTGCTGTAGCATGTTTTATAATTGAAGCACCATTATTCTATACAAGGCATGCAAGGGGAAGACGACTATGTTAGAATCTGAAGGGTTACAAACCAGGTCTTTGCAAAAGATCCAAACGCCAGGAGATAATAAACCAACTCGAGTTTTTAAAGATACTGCTACAGCACACAAAAACCCAACTCCTACTGATAATAAGCAGATTCCAGTGGCCAAAGAACTAGTCCGCTCCAGTCCAGCAAAAATATGTCAACTTCATTCTAAGAAGCGTGTGCGTATCCTTACATCATGAAATTTTATAGCATGCTGATCATATTTTCTATATGTTTCTTACCCATCTCTCTTTTAGAAAATAAGCTTAACAGATAGAAGAATTTCTGCACTGGTATGGTCTGTGAGGAAAGATTCTTGCAGGAATTCTCTGTACCCCAATGCAGATGTAAGTACCTGTTGTATATCACTATATTTTTTATATCATCATGTATTTTGTTAATCAGCGTGAATCCAACCTTTATATGATCTAAATTTAGTTGTAGCAAAATGTATGATTAAAGGCCACAATGTTGATTTTTGTATGGAAAACTGCCTGGTAGTTTTGCATCCTAAGCTGCATGAGTGTACTATCTCATATAAGTTGGTTTGTTTACTTTGGTTCTACAGTGGGTTTTCAGTGTTTTTTTTACTGTGTCGTCCTATCGTATCCCTAGCTCTTACATCATACTCCCTCTGTCTGGATTACATGTCGCAGAAATGGATAAAACGAGATGTATCTAGAACTGAAATACGCCTAGACCCATCCATTTTTTCGGATGGAGGGAATACATGTCAATATGTCGTGCCTTTCTATTCTTCAGTACCTATTCCATCTCTGATGTAGCATGTTTTATAATTGAAGCACCATTCTTTTATATAAGGCATGCAAGGGGAAGATGGCTATGTTAGAATCTGAAGGGTTACAAACCAGGTCTTCACAAAAGATCCAAACGCCAGTATATAATAAACCAACTCCATTTTTCATAGATACTGCTCCAGCACAGAGAAACCCAACTCCCACTGATAATAAGCAGATTCCAGTGGCCAAAGAACTAGTCCGCTCCAGTCCAGCAAAAGAATGTCAACTCCATTCTAAGAAGCGTGTGCGTATCCTCACATCATGAAATTTTATAGCATTCTGATCATATTTTCTACATGTTTCCTACCCATCTCCCTTTTAGAAAATAAGGTTAAATGATAGAAGATTTCCTTCATTGGCATTGTATTCGAGGAAAATATCTTGTGGGAATTCTCTGTGCTCCAATGCTGATGTAAATACCTGTTGTATATCACTATATTTTTACATCAGCATGTATTTTGTTAATCGGCGTGAATCCAACCTTTGTCTGATCTAAAATTAGTTGTAGCAAAATGTTAAAGGGGCCAATGTTGATTTTTGTAAAGAAAACTGCCTGGTAGTTTTGCATACTGAGCTGCATGAGTGTACTATCTCATATCATGCACATTACTGAATTGTAGTGCTGCTCTGGTTGCCCATTCATTCATTATGTCAATGTTGCTTTCGTATTACCTTACCTGGCTGATGATAGCTGTGCCATATTGTGTTAATTTGGTGTTGGCTAGTTGCCCAAACGTTCGTTGTGCCAATGTTGCTTTCCTATTATCTGACTAGGCCAATGATAGCAATGCTAGTGTCTTAATTTGGTGCAGGCTGCTGAAGATAAGAGGACAAACTCTGAAAACAGCAAGGCAACCCCATTGTATCTTTCCAATAAATCTAGGCCAGGTAATATGCCAATAACTCATGATTAATATGTTTGGTTCCCCTCCTAATTTATGTTATGATGTAGTGGTCGAGACACTCTCCCTATCAATAATACAAGCCTGCCAAAATCGCCATTTGAATCTATTCAGTATCCTCTGTCTCGAATGCAACGGAAAAATGTATGTTTGTGAACCAATTAATGGCTGAAGGAATGATGGAAATGGTGGAGGAATCAGAGGTGCAGATTCGTGCGACACAACAACTGATCAATGTTTTTAGAGACAGTGTAGCAAAGCAGCAAGAACTTGCCCACATGCTTATGGGCGTCATCCGTGCTGAGGTTGCAGATTGTGACATTGTAGATCGTTAGGTTCTGTTCATTTATTTGCACTAGCATCAATCTTTGATTGCCCAGTGGATGTAATTTCCTGTAATATATGCTGGATGTGCAACGTTTTTCCCTGTATGTCGTACCTTTGCTTGCTCGGTTTTGGTCCTATGCATAATTGCTCGTCGTAATGGGCTCAAATTATCTAATTTGGCCTAAAGACATGTACGAACTTTAGTGGGCCCATTAAGTTAATGGGCCATTACCAGGACGAAAGTTAATGGTCAGCCCTCTTAACTTCCGGGTCGTTAACAGACTGACATCAAAGCAGGCAACAGGTGGGCCCAATTGATTTCACGGGCCATTAACATGCCGTTACTAAGTTCGGGCTACATATGGCCAAACTATACTGTGGGCCTTTAGCAGGCCGAAAGAGACAGCAGGCTTGTACTGGACCATGAAGAGCATATGCCGCTAAGAGGCGGAAAGTTAGGTTGTATTATAAATGGCCCAACTGTGTTGTGGGCCTTTAGCAGGCCGAAAGAGAAACCGGGCTGGTATTGGACCATGAAGGGCATGGGCCGTTAAAAGGCCAAAACTCAGGTCCGACTACAAATGGCCCAACTCATATATCGTCGGTTAACAGGCTGAAAGGCACACAGGGTCGGGAATTGGCCCAACGCTTAAATGGGTCCCTAAAAGGCCAAAACTCAGGTCCGACTACAAATGGCCCAACAGATATATGGGCCGTCACCAGGCTGAAAAACACACCGGGCCGGAAATTGGCCCAACACTTAAATGGGTCGCGAAAAGGCTGAAGCTCAGGTCCGACTACAAATGGCCCAACTGATTTACGGGCCGTCAACAGGCTGAAAGACACACCGGGCCAGGAATTAGCCCAATATTAAATGGGTCCGTAAAAGGCCGTAAGATGTACATTGTGAAAATTGGCCCATCCACTGAATGGGCCGTTAATAGGCCAAAATCTCACCGGGCCGATATTGAGCCCAAATATATAGCGGGCTGTTAACGGGCTCGAACTGACGATGGGCTGCAATGGTGTCAAATCTTTAACGGGCCGTTGACGGGCTGAATTGACACATCTCGTATGGGCCGTGGGCTTAAATGGACCTGGCACAAGTAGGCCTTATATGGGCCGGTCTGCTATTTTTTACTGGGCCGGCCTTTTGCACCGGAATGGGCCACTGTTGGGCCGTGCCACATGTCGACCTATCATAGGCGCCACCTGTCCAATGAGTGGATGACATCTGTCCCAACGGTGAGGCGACACGTGTTTCCTCCGGCCAATCATGATTTTACACGTGGAAAATCCACATTGGTCGGGGCTGTTAACGGGTTATTGGATCCAAAACTGGACCCGATAGCTTAACGGTGTTCCGTTGCGATGGATGCCACGTGTCGGTCACCCTTGACGAAATCACATCTGTGACGCGCGATTTATCGTCATGGAAGTGGACACTTCCGTGATGATAATTTTGGTAATGTCATGGAACACTTCTACGACAGCACATGTATGACTATCTTCATTCTGTCATAAATTTGTCATGGATGTACATGCATGACAGAAAACGTGACCTACTTTGACAAACACGTATCATCACGGAAGTGTATTTTTTTGTAGTGTAAGTACTCATACTGCTTTCAGCTATGGTTGTTAAGTGCCCCTGCTGGTTTCAATTAAGGTTGTTAAGTACTCCTGCTACTTTTACAGTCTGTCGTGTTTCTTTAGTCCTGTCTTCCTCCAGCCGCCAAAACCAAACCAGCGCCGACGGGGCCGCCTACTTCCGCCTCCCAGGGCGGGCTGCGCCTCAGCGCACGCATCGTCGCCCCACCGTCTCCTAAATTGTTAACACCGACGTCCGAGGCCTCGTCATCGTCCTCCGCGCGCTTCGGTGCGCTCGCCGCGGCGCCACCCTCTCGCATTGACAACATGGTCAACAAACAACAGGAATCGGCAGAAGTACGTGGAGAGGATGACAGTATGGGCCCATCATGTCAGCGTATGCAAAAATAAAATGCTTCCTCCTAGTGTTTTCCTGACATTTGGGACCCACGACATTGTGAGCGTATATAGTCAATAGACAAGAGAACAACACAAGATCGGCTGATACCTGGGATGTAGCTGCTCGAGCAGTATTTTTTTTGTTGTTGTTGAGACGGAGCAGGGTTTGAACTGGGCTGTGGCCCATCTAGCTCAGGCTTATATTTTATGTTCACCATGTAACCAGCCCAGTTATTTGTTCTTTGTGAAAATGAGCCCAGTTTATTTTTTGTGAAGAATACCCAATCCAGGCCTATTTATTTTTCTACGCCCCGATGGGCTGCAACTCTTTCAAGACGCCTGCAAATCTTGAAAGTAATATGAAATTGGTTGTAAATATAAAAACAGATGACAAATTGGCAATTACTTTATAATTTCTGAATTTTTTCACATTTTCATATTCCTATTTCACTGGGCATTAACCTAATTTAAATATACCTTGAAAGTAGTTTAAATCTGGCTCGACATTTCGGTATTAAAAATAGTTTGGAACCCATAGAAATATGTGAAATTGGCCCTGGCCAACCAAAAAACAGACTGCAATAAATTGCATAAGAAATCGCAATGAGCTATATATAAATTATTTAAAAAGAGGGAATGGTCTGACTTATGGGCTTATTAAGATGACGCGTATGCAAGATTTTTTTAGTTATTATATACATCAACAAACGATTCTAGCAAACGTAACCGTTGGATGTCAATCCAATGGCCGTCGTGTTTCTTCAATCTCTGATCTTCTTGCTCCAGTCGCCAAATCCAGCACCGACGGGATAGCCTGCTCCCGCCTCCCGTGCAGGCCTCACCGCCCCCTACTACTCCCACCGCTGGTCAGGGCATCCCTCTACTCAGCCACAACCCCTGTTATTCTGCAGCGATGGCAACCTCACACCGAAGCCGAACCAGTGAACCCTCGTACTCCTCTCCACGTCGGCATCCATTGTCGCGTCTTCCCCGGCTCCGCGTCGTCTCCTTCCTAGGCCTTGCCATCGTCCACCACCCTGGTGCTCTCAACGCGGCGTGGTCAACGTGGTCAAGGAACGATTTCCATCGGAAGAGTACTGTCGTGAAGAGGCTGACAGCTGGGTCCACGTCAGCCGCAAGGAAGTGCCTCCTTATTACGCGGGAAAAAATTATTCCTCCACCTGACAGCAGGGACCCACCGGACGGGCCACCGTATTTGGCAAAAAAACATCCCCCCCCCCCTAACTGCTAGGACCCATCGGACGGGCCATCATATTTCGTGAACAAACGTTCCCCCCGCTGTTAGCTCGGACCAATCGGAAGTGCCTCCTTATTACACACAAAAAAATGAATACTCCCCCTGCTAGCTGGGACCATTATAGTGGGAGGCTAACTTGTCGGCCTACTAAGTTGACGGGGACGGAGGGCTTTGTCAACTTAGTCAATATGCAGGATTCTAGCTCCATTGACCGTACGATGTCCATCCAATGGCCGTAGTGCTTCTTCAACCTCTGGTCTTCTTGCTCCAGCCGCCCAAACCAGCGCCGGTCGGGCATCGTGCTCCTGCCTCCCGTGGCCGGCTGCGATGCCGTGGAGGCCTCACCGCCCCCTACTACTCCCACCGCTGGGCAGGCCATCCCTCTACTCACCCACACCCCCTGTTATTCTGCGGCTACGACAGCCTGACACCGCAGCAAACCAGTGAACCCTCATACTCCTCTACGCGTGGGCATCCACTGCCGCGTCTTCCCCGGCTCCGCGTCGTCCCCTTCCTAGGCCTCGCCGTCGTCCACCGCCCTGGTGCTCTCGGCGCGGCGTGGTCAACATGGTCAAGGAACGGCTTCCATCGGACGTGGATTGTACGTGGAGAGGCTGACAGCTGGGTCCACGGCCGCAGCAAGGAAGTGCCTCCTTGGTACGCGCAAAATAATTATTCCTCCACCTAACAACGGGGACCCACCGGATGGGCCATCGCATTTTGCGAAAAAACGTTTCCCCCCTGACTGCTGGGACCCACCGGACGGGTCACCGTATTTCGCGAAAAAAAACGTTCTTGTGAACATATTTTATGAAATCACAATTATTTTTAAATGCATAGGAAGAAAGAAGCGGAAAAAAATAAAGTAAAAGAAGACCAAAAACAGTAAAACAAAACAAATAGAAAGAACCAGGTTTTAGGAACCTTCTAGGTTCCCAAAATCTATTGGATTGCACCGCTGTCAGCTCGGACCCACCGGAAGTGCTTCCTTATTACGCACAAAAAAAATGAATACTCCCCCTGCTAGTTGGGACCCACCTTGGTGGGTGGCTGACTTGTGGGCCTACTAAGTTGACGGGGACGGATTGCTTTGTCAACTTAGCCAATATGAACTATTATAGCTCCAGTGACCGTACGATGTCCATCCAACGGCCGTAGTGGTTCTTCAACCTCTGGTCTTCTTGCTCCAGCCGCCCAAAGCAGCGCCGGTCGTGCCACAAGCTCCTGCCTCCCGTGGCCGGCTGTGCTGCCGCGGAGTCCTCACTGCCCCCTACTATTCCCACCGCTGGCCAGGCCCTGCAGCGGCGGCAGCCTCACACCGCAGCTGAACTAGTGAACCCTCGTACTCCTCTCCGTGCGGGCTTCCACTGTCGCATCTTTCCCGGCTCCGCGTTGTCCCCTTCCTAGGCCTCGCCGTCGTCCACCGCCCTGGTGCTCTCGGCGCGGCGTGGTCAACATGGTCAAGGAACGACTTCCTTCGGAAGAGTACTGTACGTGGAGAGGCTGACAGCTGGGTCCACGGCTGCAGCAAGGAAGTGCCTCCTTATTACACGCAAAATAATTATTCCTCCACCTGACAGCGGGGACCCACCGGACGAGCCACCGTATTTCGTGAAAAAACGTTTTCCCCTGACTGCTGGGACCCACCAACTACATCTTCGCATGCAATGAAGTGTGTCTGGGCAAAAAAAAAATGATTCGCCCCCCTGACAGCTGGGATCCACCAGCTATATCTTCGCATGCAAGGAAGTGCCTGACAATCGGGACCCACCTGGTCAAAGCGTACATAGTGTTGTCATTCTGGTCGCGAACATGTACGTACATACTGGTCGATGTAGAGGCGCGCATGTGTCGTAGTAGAGGCGCGCACGTAGCATGTACATGTACATACATCGGCAAGTGTGCAAGAAAGAAAATACGGCCACGTACGTACATACGGGCAGGGTCTCGAATGCCTACTCGCGCATACGTACGGCCAGGGCTCGTGTAGATGGCTGGGTCGGAACGGAGAAACAACGTTGTCCTCATGTTCATAGGGAGCCAACCGGCTGGGTCAGAACGGAATGCGTCGTCGTGTTTATCGGGAGGGCTTGGACGGAACATCCAATGGAAACGAGGCCTGGCGTACCGCAGAACGAAGGAAACGGCCTTGTGTTCGACTGGCCACGGTCGAAACATGATCTTGTTCATCGGGAGGGGTATCGCGTACCACAAAACGGAGGAAACGGACCTCCTACGGTCAAAACGGGGGTCCTGTTGATCGGTAGGGGTGTGGCGTACCGCAAAACGGAGGAAACGGACTTGTCTTGGAGCGCTACAGTCGAAACGGGGGTCCTGTTCATCGGGAGGGGTGTGGCATACCGCAAAACGGGACTCCACGAGATACTGTTCATCTCCACCGTCGACCCCCTCCAGCCTCCACGGGCTACTGTTCATCCACCGTCGACCTCCTCCGGCCTCCACCTGCGACTGTTCATCCACGGGCTCTTGTTCATCCAGCCTCCACCGCGCGCTACTCCACCAGCTACTATTCAACCAGCCCTCTCCACGGGCTCCTGTTCAACCACCCCTCAACGGGATACTGTTCATCCAGCCCTCCACCGTCCAATGTTCATCCTGCCCTCCACGGGGTGGTCCTGTTCATCCAGCCATCCACGGGGTCCTGTTCATCAAGCCCCAACCGGCTCGATCGATCGGGGTCCTGTTCATCCAGAGGCAACACCACGGGGGTCCTGTTCATCCACCCCCACCGGGAACTGTTCATCCAAACCCCCCAACAACGCTCACTGTTCATCCAGAGGAAGCATCGACCGGCTTCAGTTAGCAGCAGTAGCGAAGGAATTGCTCGATTGGGTTCAGTTAACAACCATCGTTCGATCGCTCGGGATCAGTAACCCGTAGCCTGGAGTGAAATCTCTCAGGTTCAGTTAGATCCCAAAGCCTTGCTCGGGTTCAGTTAGAGCCCAACGCCTCGCACCCACACACGTGCATGTACGAGAGAAACGTGTGTCGCTCGGCCCCGACCACCCACCGTAACCGGGAACACCCCGATATTTTTCTCGCCCTCGCTTCTACCACGGTTTTTTCCGTCATGGACGCCCCAAAGAATGTCATGCAGTTGCATCTCCGGCCCGCCCAGGAAGAAAATCCCGTTTTCTGTCATGATTTTTTGTCATAGAAGTAGGACCCCACCACATCTAGTATGATACCGGGTTTTTTCACAATTATCATCCTAGAAGTGTCATAAGTATGACATAATTTTTTTTCGTTCGACCCAAAATGTCACGGATGTGTCTTTTTTGTAGTGTCTAGCCGTTCCCCTGAGACAATGGGCGGCATAAGCCACCTTCTCGCGGTCTTCAGTGCAGCCGACTAGTTCCAGCAAGTCCTCAATGTTGCGGACCCAATTGTCTGCATCCAGGGGTTTAGCAGTCTCGATGAAGGTTGGTGGTGCATGCTTCTTGAATTCCGCCAACGTGGAACGTCCATTGCCGTTCCCCGCCGGCTCGCGGTTGTTGGTGACGGCTTGAGCAATCATTTGGAGGGCTGCAGTGTTGGCTTGGTGTTCCTCTTGGAATGCTTGGAGAAGCTGAGCCATGTCCATGTTTGGGGGAGGTGGTGGTGGTGGAGCTTGATTGTGGGTTTGGTCTTGGCTGGCCTCTGCTTGGGCGGATGCTCCGGCTTCGGGCTGCTGGGTAGAGGTACCAATATGAGTTACAACAGGCATCCTCTTGGAGCGGTCAAGGTCTTATGATTGGGAATGATGAGGGAAAGCAATAAAGATGGGTGTCTAGTAAGGGGGTGGGTATGACACTAATTGTTTTCATGCAAGGGACAAAAGGGCCAAATACATTCATTAAAATCCAAATGGGTGATGTGGTCGTTCACATGTTCCCGAAGGGAAAATACGACTTACATCGAAATACATCAAAAGCGAACACAACACTAGATGGTTTCATATGAACCATTACACGGACTCGACTTCGCATAGGGGTTACACGACCTATCCTACTGTAGAGGTCACGAGCTGGCATATCCGAGTTGCGAATAATGCCTAAGTGGTGGAATGCTTGGTCGCGTATTCTGGCTCTTCCGGTTCTTCCTCCTTGTCTTCATCTGTCTGGGCTCCGCTATCACTTGAGGGTGTGGGGGAGTGGAGGAGTTGAACACGATGTTGTTTTGCCGATGGTGCGGGAAAGAGCTTGCGAAATTCCCTTGCCGTCATACGACACTGTTGGGGTGGTTCTTCATCCTTGGAAGATACATCTCCTAAGGGTCTTCCACCTCGATATGCGATAGCGTGTTTCCCAGGAGGCGAACCTTCCTTCTTGATCCTATCTGTCTTCTCTTGCGCTCGCCAAAGAAGTGCCTTGGTCTTGTGGAGTTCTTCTCGGAGCATCATCGATTCCGAGGCTAGATCGTGTGCCAAACTATCAGCACAAAGGCTGAAGTTGGTCTGGAATCAAAGTGGAAGGCCTTCCTTTAGTGGAGGGGCTCGGTGCTGCTCTCATTTTCACCTTCCTTCCAGTAAGGCAAGAAGCGAGTTGTCATCTTGACTGCTATCTCCGGAAGAAGTTCTCGGAGGCGGGTTAGTGCCTTGAGTGTAGCTGCCTCGACAACAACGAGTAGTGTTGGCATCTGGGGTCCCTTGAAGAACCAAATTATGGGAGGATCATTTGCCTTTACGATCACTTCCACATCGTACTCTGCCTCGGTGTCACTAACCCAATGCTCATGGTAGGTGAGGATGGGTGCTCGGTGAAACCGGCACTCCTGGAGGCTATCCTCGAGAAGCAAGGGGAACCCAGTGGATAGGAGCTCTTCAGGTACATCGGCCATCTACAAAGGTTGAATGAGAGAGGTTAATAAGCATATTATATCTCAGGTTTGGCAAGGTTTAGAAAAGAAGAGAGGTTTAGAAGGTTTATGAAAATGGTCTCATCCTAACTAACGCCCATGCTAACTAAGGCTTCCTACAGTCAGGATGGCTTTGATACCAGCTCTGTAGGGACCCTGACTTGCAAGTCGAGATCACTAAATGCACGTGTACAGTGATCCCAGAGATCAATGCTCATTGAACACACAAAAACTAAGTAACAAGAGTCTTACATCCATACATACCGTCTTACACAAATTATGACCGCTATGGTAAAGTCTTACATAGATAAAGCCTCATGGGCTGAACAACAAATAACTCAAATAGCGGAACTCTTTGTAGATAAGTAGAACCCATGCCATCTGCCTTAACCCTACAGGCATTCTGACTGGGAAAGCGTCCTAGTTTGCATGTTCGTCTCCAAAGAACTCTTCTTCAAATTCCTGCTCTTCCATGCCTGGCTAATTAAATAACCAGTGGCAAGCCAGTGAGTACTTTGAATGTACTCGCAAGCAACCCATGTTTTTGGAACAAGTATGGCAAGGCATGATATAGCACTAAATATGATATGATTGCAGAAAGCAATTTTTTTAGCGTAATGCCATGAACTACCTACTAGTGAAGCATGCATCATAAGAGAACATGTTACAGATATCAACATAGCCAAGTTTGATCTTTTCCAACTCAATCATCCTGTCGAGTCTTTTGACTTGACTCAACCGGTTCTTCCCACGCACACACAAGGTTTCGCAAACATTGGACGTAGCCCAAGAGCTGTTACCCAACCGTCCTTCACCGTGGACACGGCTATTCAAATAGTTTTACACTCTGCAGAGGTTGCACACTTTACCCACAAGATCCGGGGAACTTCCGTGTCATCCACGACCCGCGGTACCTCAAGTACCCGGGGTAAGCACCCGATCACTATATTTCCCTAAACGACACTAACATAGAGTCCACTCGATTGGTAGTAACCCCCCGTACCCAACATTTCACATATAAAAATTGTGCAGCCTCGCTCCCATATTCATCACATACCACTGGCACGGGGAACCAATGGTGTGTCCGGTGCCCTATAAAAACAGTCATGGCCGCTGATACGTCTCAAACATATCTACTTTTCCAAACACTTTTGCTATTGTTTTGCCCTCATTCTTGCATGATTTGAACTAAACTAACCCAGAATGACGTTGTTTTCAGCAGAGCTGCCTGTATGGTTTTATTGTGTGCAGGAAAATGGATTTTTAGGTGTCTCGGAAAATTCCAAGAAAAATCATAGAAAATCCACGCATCCGAAGGGCCACTGTGCCAGAAGTGGGGCCAGAGGGCAGCCAGGGGGGCCCCAGGCGCCCTGCTGGCGCGGCCCCACCCCTGGCCGCGCCAGGAGGCCGCCTGGGAGGGTCCTTCCCCCTCTGGTGCCCTACCTTGGCTCGTATTTATTCCCGTGGCAAGAAAACCCTAGAACAGAAGTCATTTTTCCAGTTTCCGTCGCGGAGCTGCCGCCACCCTCTGTTCTTCTTCGGGAGGGCTAATCTGGAGGCTGATTTGGCCTCCGGAGAGGGGAGATCATCGCATCGTCATCATCATCACCACTCCATCCTCCCTCCATGACTTCTCCTTCCATGTGTGAGTAATTCCCTGCTGTAGGCAAAGGGGATGGTAGGGATTGGATGAGTTAGATCATGTAATAGTTTATCAGATTGTTGGGGGCATGTTGCCTATCATCTACTTTGGTGTGTATCATCTTTGCTTCAACTTGTTGCTCTTAATGCTTGTCACTTTGGGCCCGAGTGCCATGTTTTCAGATCTGAACCCTATGTGTTTGCATGAATATATTTGTGTTCTTGATCCTATCTATGAGTTGTTTGCACCTATTATGGTCCGGAACCGGCGATCCCAAAGGTGACAGGTTGGGACACCAAAGGGGATGGTCCATAATTTGAGGATTCCATGTATCCATTGAGTTTATTGCTTTGTTCCGGTGCTCTTTGACAGGAGCACCTTAATCTCCATAAGTTCCTTTTGGCCCCGTTCGTAGCGGGATGGTAGGACAAAAGATGTTGTGCAAGTTCTTATTGCAAGCACGTACAACTACCTGTGGGATACATGCCTAATGTTTGATATTTGCCTAGATGATCATTACTTTTCTGTGTGCCTTGCCCCAAGTTAGATTCATGATGTATCTCATCCATGCAGCGCCCAACCATCCATCTCCCTAGCCTACAGTGTTTCAATCCTGCTGGTTATTAGTTGTTACTTTTGCTGTTCACTTTTGCTGTCACCACCATCACTATCATATCACCGTTACCACTTATCTTTTGTTGCAAGTAAGTATATTTGAGGTGCGGTTGAATTGACAACTCAACTGTCAAAGCTTATAAAAACTCTTTGGCTCCCCGTGTGTCGAATCTATAAATTGGGTTATTCTTACCCGCAAAGACTATCTCGATCCCTTACGGTTGAGGGTTATCAAGTACCGTTTTCTGGCGCCGTTGCCGGGGAGCATAGCAATATTTACAAGTCTACTTGAAGTATCCTACCTGTTGCACTTCATCCGCTATGGGTAAGAAAGGAGACCCCAAGGTTCCGATCTTACTATCCACTACAAGAAGAGGTACTGTTCTGAACACTAGTGCTACACTTGATTCACCTTCTGTTATGAGTAAGTTTGCCTCACCACCACCACATGATGCTTCTACTGAATTTGTTACTATGTCCGATACTTTTGATGATGCTTCTACTACTCTTGATGACATTGGTTCACTTGGTTATGCTCTTGAGAAACAGATCGCTGCTGCTGCAAAAAAATCTGGAATTGAAATTCCTGTTACTCACTACCCTATTGGTGGAACTTATGATTATCCTGATTTGAGTAAACTCAAGGAGAAACTCCTTGATGATGATTACATTATGCTTGATGATGATTTATGCAGGGAACTGACAGAGTTTGCCGACTCTAACCCTGAAGCTATTAAGAAGCTGCTTGAAAAACACTCCTTGAAGAACAAGACTGTTCCTGATCCTGAATTTGCTACATCTCCTATATGCATCAATGATCCTGATTATGATTTCTCTGTTGATCTTTCACTTATATCTATGGTTGAAGCTGACCCCTTTTATGGCAGAGAAAATGATGATGCTATAGCACACCTGACCAAACTCACTGAGTTGGGTGGCTTGTTTACCACGAATGAGAAGATACGAAACTTTTATGTGACTAAGCTTCTTCCTTTCTCTTTGAAGGAAGGTGCTAAAACATGGTATGATGCACTACCATGTGGTTCCATTAAGAGTCCTCAAGACTTAGCTCACTCTTTTGTTGATAAGTACTTTCCTGCTCATATGCAACATGCTGCTTTACAAAGAATTTATAACTTTAAACAGTTGCAGGATGAGCACCTCCCTAAAGCTTGGGGGAGGTACTGTAGTCTGATCCAGGCTAGACCAGGACATGGAGTCCCTATGAATGAATTAATCGATATATTTTATGCTGGTCTAACTGATGAATCCAGGTCCTATTTGGATAGTTGTGCTGGTTGTGTGTTCAGGAAAAGAACACCGGACGATGCAGAAGAATTGATGGGCAGGATTGCCAAAAACCATGAAGATTGGTCTGTCCCTGAACCACCTCCACCATCAAAGAAGAGGGGCATGCTTGTTCTAAGCCCCGAAGATATGCAAGAAGCAAGGAAGTCTATTAAAGAGAAGGGTATTAAAACTGAAGACGTGAAGAATCTACCCCCTATTGAGAAGTTGTGTGAGCCTACCACTCACCCTCCTATGGTAGAGGTACACTCTCTTTTAGGTTTCAACACAAGTGACGTCCCTCATGGTAAGCCTCCTGATCAATGTTTAGATGAGCTTGATAATTTTATTATGAAGCAAAGTCATTTTAATGAGAGGATACAAAGTCAATTGCATGATAATTCCCTTGCTATCAAAAGTTTGTTTGATGTTCTAGGTAGAACAGTTAATGATGTTAAATGTCTTGTGAAGCATTTTCATATGGTTCAAACTCAGCTTGAACAAATTTCTAATGTGCAAAAAGATTTGCTTGCTAACAATACCAAACAAGATGATTTACAGGCCTTCGGGATTAAGACCCGAGGAGGAACTAGCACTCAAGATCCTCTCTATCCAGAGGGGCATCCGAGGAGAATCGAGCAAGATTCTCAAATGCAGGAAGAAGAAATTGTTGGCTCTCCAAAGAAGAAGAAGAAGAAACACAAGGAGGCTGACAATTCCAATGATCCTATTACAAGTGAAGAGCCAGCTGTTGATCCCAACAGTATATCTACCTCCGATGCTGAGACTGAAGATGGTGCCGAACCTGAAGATAAGGATAAGGAGAAGAATGATCCGCCTGAAGTTCGAGAAGAAGAAGCACCTGACAAACACAAGAAGTACACTAGAGAAGACTTCGTCGCAAGAAGACATGGGAAGGAAAGAGAACCATGGATACAGAAACCCATGCCCTTTCCAGGTAAGTCTCTCAAATCTAAAGAAGAAGAGCATTACAATAAGTTTTGTGAGTGGATGAAACCTCTTTTTCTTCAAATCCCTTTGACTGATGCTATTAAGTTACCTCCCTATTCAAAATATATGAAATATATTGTTACTAATAAAAAAAAGTTCCTAATGAAGCAATATCTACTATGCTTGCTAACAACTCTTTCAGTGGCAAGATTCCTGAGAAGCTTGGTGATCCAGGTATACCCACCATTCCTTGCTCCATAAAGAATAATTATGTCAAAACTGCTTTATGTGATCTTGGAGCAGGAGTGAGTGTTATGCCTTTCTCTTTTTACAAGAGGCTTTGTTTAGAGAAACTAATTCCTACAGATATCTCTCTTCAGATGGCTGACAAGTCAACAGCCGTCCCGATAGGTATTTGTGAGGATGTTCCCGTAGAAGTTGCTAATTGTTTGATCCTTACTGATTTTGTCGTGCTTGACATGCCCGAGGATGGGAGCATGTCCATTATTCTTGGTAGACCTTTTCTTAACACCGCAGGTGCTATTATTGATTGCAATAAAGGAAAGGTTTCCTTCAATGTGAATGATAAAGAACACACGGTGTATTTTCCAAAGAAGACAGACAAGAGGCATGGCCTCAACTCTATAGAAATATCGAGACCGTGAAGATTGGAGAATGGGACTGTCCACTACATGTGCACCACAAAAACAAAACTATTATGGTGGGGACAATGTCCATTAAAGTAAAGGTGCAATGATCACTTCGTAAGAGGTGGGACTTTTTGCTCTATACATCGCCGGTTTGTTGGTAGGACTTGATCAACCTTACAAGTGAGCATGTTTTATATAGGTAAAAAGTTGAGCTTGTTATGTTTTCATTTGTTTTAGCTTTTGTTCTCCTTGTTGTACCAAGTGTTTGTGTTTTTGAAGCTTCACAATACTAATCACTGCTTTAAGTTTTCAGAAAGTTTTGCAGCTTTTTGAACTTCGAAAAAATTTCAACAGTGAAGTTTTTAGAAAAATTCCAGAAAAACTAAAATTAAAATTTCCATGCCGGGAGTGACCCAGAGGCACCTGGGGCTGACCCGGGGGGGGCCACCAGTGGCCCAGGCGGCCAGCTCGCGCGGCCTTCCCCCTGGCCGCGCCCATAGGGCGCCTGGGGCCCACAGGACCCGCCTCCAGCCTATCATTCGAGATGAGATTTTGAACAAATACTCCCTGAAATGAGTTTGTTAGGAAGGGCAAAGGGGTGGCTTGAGAAGAAGAAGCCCGCGGGCTCCGATCGAGTTACTAGAGCCGCAGCTTCACCCTCGACTGCTAGGGTGAGCTACAATGAAGATCATGTGCCCCTAGAGTTGTTGGAAGACACAAATCCATCACGTGCGATGATGTTCCCATGTGATGAATTCCTTGAAGCTGCAGGAATTAAGGATGAGTTTTATAACCTTTGTGCTAATGCAGGTCTGACACGGCTCGTCACGTGCCGTGTTGCTCAGTATCAAAAACTCACCTCCGGTTTCATTAACAGTTTTAGATAAAACCTTGATACTGGTTCTATTGAGTTAAAATTTAAAATAATCTTTTGACCATGCCCTTGGAAAAGTTTTGTGAAATAATAGGTGTGCCAAACGTTCGGCGGACGGCGAAGATGACCTCTCAGCCCTCCGAGCTGAGAACCGTCTTCAACTCTCTCTGCAGCATGGATACGAGGGATATTCATCGGTCAAAAATCTCCAGCATCTTATTCCCTCACCTCAGGTATTTTGCGTATTATGTTTCTAGAGGGGTGTTAGCTCGTGACAACACGAGCAGTTTCTGCGCCGGATATTGCTATCCTGGCAACCGCCCTCTCAGGGAGGTTTGATTATAATGTGGGTGCCTTAATTGCTCGACGCCTTGCTATGAACGGTAACAAGGGAGGTTTATTTGGTGGCGTTTATGCCACACTTATCTTAGAGTATCTTAAAGGCACCCCACACCCTGATGCTAAGCCTTTTACTTATTTAAGTTTTGATCTTGCTGCTATGAAAAGGCATAAGTTTGTTACCATGACTTCTGAGTTTGGTAACCTTGTTTATATCTTGCGTTTCGGAACTACCGCGGAACGCAAGATCCATCTACCTGCACCTCTTTTGTTTAATTTTTCTCACAGGAACGGATGGTCCTTTGATGTTATTCAGTTCGATGAGTTCATGGTCCAGCATCAGTTTCATGACCCCATGGAGGGGGTTGTGCCCGACGAGGAGGAGCACGGTGAGTTACCACCTTTTCAGGGGGAGACCATCACCCAGTTTGGTGAAGGGTCTTCCTCTGCTTGGAGTGCGGACCCTTCTTCGTGGGAGGATCCGAGGACTTCGGTGTACGCACCGGAATCCTTATACGACCCTTGGACTCACCAGTACCACCCCGGAGCAGGAGGCTCCTGGGGGCAGTAGCTACTACCAACTTAGGCCAAAAGCCTAAGCTTGGGGGAGTACGTGCCTTTCTCACTTTTCCATTGTATTATCTGTTTTATTTTTGTTCGCTTTGATCTTTTCGAAGTTTTTGCCCGTTCTTCTTTGTTTCTTTCTTTGCAAAAACAACAAAAAGATTTTCTCTTTCTTTTGCTTTCATTCAACCTTTGAAAAAACCCAAAAATATTTCCTTTCTCTCTTTAGTTTGCTTTGTTTTCAGAGTTCAGCTCGAGTCCGTGATGGCATTTAATTATATTTCCTACGTTCGATCGTGCAAGTGACAAGGCGGTAATGACGAAGATCGACGGAAGGGAAGCAACAAGGAAAACCGGTATGAACTCTTCTTGTTTCTACTTTTGCACATATGCCTGTACTTATGATCTAGAGACCAGCTTGTAGCGACATAGTGCTATGTTTACAATGCTTTCCCGGTGGTTCATGCTTTCCTTGTGGCTAATCTCAAATAGCTAGAGTATATAATGTGTTATTGAAATGATTTACATGCATTGCATTGTTCATAGTTTGGTATACTAAGGTGGTATTTCCCTTTGGAGAATCCTTGGATTGACTTGGCACATGTTTACACATGTTTAAGACTAAAAAGTCTGCTTTGCCTTGATGATCTTTGAGTTTCAGAATAGTTATATCACTTTCATGCCCAATTCAATGTTGCTTTGTCGCTCTGCATGGTTATGACCGTTATTTCTCTCTAGTTGGTCGCTTCCCAGTCTCTTGCTAGCCTTCGCTCGCACTAAGCGGAATTCTGCTTGTGCATCCAAATCCTTTCAAACCAGTTATTCCATATGAGTCCGCCATACCTTCCTATGTGGTATTTACCGGCCATCCTAACGAAGACTTTCTTGTACCATCTCAAAATTATTCAAATTTACTCCTGTTTTGTGCCTCTGTTTTAGCTCATGAGGAAGTAGTAGGTAATTCATGATCTTCTTATGTTGGACATGTTTTATCCCGGGATTGCATGTCAAATCTGCAAACCCCTAATACAAGGAGGGACTGGCTTGAGTGCGCCCAGCTCACAAAAGTAATCACAACCAACAAACCCTCCTTCATGATTTGTTTATGAGAAATCTGAAAACTTTGGTAGTGATAAACAAAGGAGATTAAGGGGATGTGATCGTCCCCATCTTGGGAGCCGTTCCTTGAAACATGTCTAGCATAAGAAGTGATTGGGTTGTCTACTAGCATTCGTTGACGAAATATGCACCTCCCAAAATCATTTTTACCTCTGTTTTCAAAACCAAGAGCTCTGGTACATGTTTAGTCTTTGCTTCCAACCACGGGTTTTCAACCTCGCCATCAAATATCACGGTTCGAGAGTCTCCACCTTCTTTCTTCAAAGCACCAACTAGGAGAGCATAATTGTCATTCTGAGTGTAATGTGCATTGCCCCAAAGTATTACATTGTCATCTACATGCTTGTGGTATTATTTATTTTGAAATTCTTAGTTCTAGTCTCCTTTAAAACTCTGGAGGAGTTTCTGCATTTATGTTTTGCTTCACTCATGGAGGCTAGCGAGATACCACTCTAGTATGTTCAAGCTATGTGCAATGTAATCTTGTCTTGATTTTCAGTAGCATATTATTTATTTTTAGTTGTTTGTGATTGGTCACTTGAAAGAAGGATTGCTTCGTGCATTGTCCTCATAGCATTGTTTCAATACTTGCTAGACTCTTTTCGTAGTACATGCTTATATACATCTAATGAAGCAAAAGAGTTAGTCAAAGTTTTCTTTGACGCGTCCAGTTCGTTGAACTGAATTGCTTGAGGACAAGCAATATGCTAAGCTTGGGGGAGTTGATACGTCTCAAACGTATCTACTTTTCCAAACACTTTTGCTATTGTTTTGCCCTCATTCTTGCATGATTTGAACTAAACTAACCCGGACTGACGTTGTTTTCAGCAGAGCTGCCTGTATGGTTTTATTGTGTGCAGGAAAATGGATTTTTAGGTGTCTCAGAAAATTCCAAGAAAAATCACAGAAAATCCACGCACCCGAAGGGCCACTGTGCCAGAAGTGGGGCCAGAGGGCAGCCAGGGGGGCCCCAGGCGCCCTGCTCGCGCGGCCCTACCCCTAGCCGCGCCAGGAGGCCGCCTGGGAGGGTCCTTCCCCCTCTGGTGCCCTACCTTGGCTCGTATTTATTCCCGTGGCGAGAAAACCCCAGAACAGAAGTCGTTTTTCCAGTTTTCGTCGCGGAGCCGTCGCCACCCTCTGTTCTTCTTTGGGAGGGCTAATCTGGAGGCTGATTTGGCATCCGGAGAGGGGAGATCGTCGCCATCGTCATCATCATCACCACTCCATCCTCCCTCCATGACTTCTCCTTCCATGTGTGAGTAATTCCCTGCTGTAGGCAAAGGGGATGGTAGGGATTGGATGAGTTAGATCATGTAATAGTTTATCAGATTGTTGGGGGCATGTTGCCTATCATCTACTTTGGTGTATATCATCTTTGCTTCAACTTGTTGCTCTTAATGCTTGTCACTTTGGGCCCGAGTGCCATGTTTTCAGATCTGAACCCTATGTGTTTGCATGAATATATTTGTGTTCTTGATCCTATCTATGAGTTGTTTGCACCTATTATGGTCCGGAACCGGCGATCCCAAAGGTGACAGGTTGGGACACCAAAGGGGATGGTCCATAATTTGAGGATTCCATGTATCCATTGAGTTTATTGCTTTGTTCCAGTGCTCTTTGACAGGAGCACCTTAATCTCCATAAGTTCCTTTTGGCCCCGTTCGTAGCGGGATGGTAGGACAAAAGATGTTGTGCAAGTTCTTATTGCAAGCACGTACAACTACCTGTGGGATACATGCCTAATGTTTGATATTTGCCTAGATGATCATTACTTTTCTGTGTGCCTTGCCCCAAGTTAGATTCATGATGTATCTCATCCATGTAGCGCCCAACCATCCATCTCCCTAGCCTACAGTGTTTTAATCCTGCTGGTTATTAGTTGTTACTTTTGCTGTTCACTTTTGCTGTCACCACCATCACTATCATATCACAGTTACCACTTATCTTTTGTTGCAAGTAAGTATATTTCAGCTGCGGTTGAATTGACAACTCAATTGTCAAAGCTTATAAATACTCTTTGGCTCCCCGTGTGTCGAATCTATAAATTGGGTTATTCTTACCCGCGAAGACTATCTCGATCCCTTACGGTTGAGGGTTATCAGCCGCCTATCCAAGCATGACCCCGTGCCGAGAGTGACCTCGTGTCACCCGCGTCACTAGTAATGCGGGCACCATGCTAGTATCGGCCTAGGTAATCAATAATGCCCTTTCCCATATAAGGGTAGAGTGGCTGCGCATGTAAGGTTGGAATAATGGTCGCAACTTGAACCAATTCGTTTTTTCAAAACAACACACTCACACACTTGCCTTGGTACACCACTTCGTCATAAAGTGGTCACCCAACTCATCTTCTCCCTCGGGCATAGGTGGCACCCGTAGGGGTTTTCAAAAAATAAGTCTTTGAAAGTACTATGCCTCCATCACCATGCATATTCCCGTCCCACTTGCATAGCTTCTACTATAGCATCCGATCTACTCCCACCTGCATAAACCTCATAGGAAGGTAGGGTCATCCTTGATGCAAGTTTCATTAGGAAAGTAACATAGGCAAAAACCAAGGTGGTCACCATCTCAACATGATTCCGATGCATTGATAGTAAGGTGCTATATGACATGCATAAAAGGGTTTCTTTAAAATGGTCAAGGGGTTGCTTGCCTTGGTTGGCTTGGTCTTTAAAGTCTTCAAGCCCTTCTCCTTTTTCTTATCCAACTATTTCGTCAAACACGTGATCTATTCGTTGCAAAATAACAAAGGAAAAATAAGGCAATAACAAAAACAGAAAAGTCAAAGTGCTCAGAAAATGTCAACTCATTTTTGTAAAATGCTAGGAGAAAAACTAAGAAGGGGAAAATTCTTAGTTTTGGTTTTGGAGTGGCAGAATAGGATGAATGGATTTTTAAACATAGGTTTTACTGCTCAAATTTAAATTTAAATTGAACAGTACAACAAAGGTTCATGAACATGTATGAAAGATACACCATTTAATAGGTGGGAATATTACAAGATTGTAGGAGTTGGAATTAATTAATTTGGATAAATATTTTATCCTGTGGATTTATTTGAAAATCCACACAAAAGAAAAAGGAGAAGGGGCACCGTGCAACTGGGCTACAATAGCCGCAGTGCAACAGGCCCAGAGGGAGAGGCGGCCCAGGCGAGCCGAGCGGCGCGCGCGTGCCAGGTTTAAACCTGACGGGCAGGGCCCAAATGCTAGTGGGAGAGAGGAGAGGCGAGAGGGAGGAGAGGCTGATAGGCAGGGCCTGCCCGTCATCCCTAACCCCACGTCCAGACGGCCGGCAAGCTCACCAGCGGCGATGCAGGGCACGTCGAGGCGAGTTGAGGACAGGGCTGGACTTAGCAAGGAGTCGTCATTCAGGTGGTGGTGGAGGTGGTCGCCGGAGCTGCCTGGTTTGCCGACAACAAGGAGGCACGGCGGAGGTGCGTCGGGTGGTGGTCGTTCCGAACGTTTCCGGCTGCAAAAGAGAGGGGAAAGAGTTAGTGGAGTGCGGGGGTTCCAGATCGGGGCTCAGGACCAGCAGGGACGATTCATACCGAGTGGAAAGACGGCGACCCGCCGTGGCGGAGCTCGAGCTCGAGAGTTTCTGGGAAAGAGCTAGGGGTGCAAGGGGGTGATTGGGTGTGTCCAGAGGCGAGTGGTGGAGAGGAAAGGGCTTGGGGTAGCCTATATATAGGCGGGCAGCGGTCCATCGAGGAGGTGTGCGCTGGCAAGCCCATTAGGGTAGACACAGGTCATGGGGGCTCGTCGGGGCATGTCTGGGGTGCTTGTGTGCTTAGTCTAGTGCGGTGGGAGATAAGAGAGAGAGAGAGAGAGAGAGAGAGAGCAGAGGGGCGCCGGAGGAGCTGCACGTGTGAGCGCACTCACTGGTGCGCTCGGGCGGTGGCCATGCGTGCAAGCTGGGGCGAGAGGAGGGAGAAGGAGGAGGGGGACTAGACTATGGCGTGTTGTGGATGTCGAGGAACCTCGGCTGGCGCGAGGGGGAGAGCCGAGGTGGCCAGAGGCGCTTGGCCAGGAGTGGCTAGAGTGCTAGAGCACACTATAGCCTGCTCCAGATCGCGCGTTTGGCCGGCACTGGCATTGTTTATGCCCTGTGGGCGTGCCCTCTGGTGTCTGGTAGCTAGGGGAGGTAGTAAAGAAGAGGGGGAATGTCTTGGATGCCATGGGTGGCCATTGGCGTGAGGAGGGAGGTGAGGAAGAGGGGTGCAATGGCTGTCCAGAGAGGTAAAAGAGGTGTTTTCACCCCTCAATCATTGAGCTGAGGTGCTGCTATTGTTACTAGAGGTAGAAGGGGTCTTGGTGGGGCTGTGGTAATAACTTGAGCCCATTTGGATTAGTGGAAGAAGCCAAATTTGCTGTTTTGGTAATTGGCCAGAAGGTGTTTGTAGTTTGTTTGGGCAATAAAATGGGTTTCATTTGGCATGAGACTCCACAGGATGAAATGGCACATATAATTAGGCCCTTGCACCAAATTTGAGCTCATTTAGGCAAAGTTGCCAATGCAAGTTTTGTAAACCCTAGAAATAAATAGATATGCATTTATCAAGACCTAGTCATGCAAATCCATTCCCCTTGATGCACCACTTGGTGTAGTGTCATCATTTGAGGTTATGCACATGTCCACAAAGTTTGGGGGCATTTGGAATAAGTTGGTAATGTAAAGTTGTTCAAATTTGGATTTGAATAGAAATGGTTTTGGGGCACTGTTGTGAACCAAAACAATTTGGATTGAGCTGAAACTTTGCAAGGTCATCATATTATGCATATGTGACTTGCTTGAATTTTCCTGCAATTTTCAGAGAATATTTCTCTTGTAAATTTTTCAAAAGCTTGAAATATTCATAAAGGGTTTTTGAGGGATTTGTCCAATATTTTGAACATGAACATGTGTTGAAACTCTTATATATGGACAATATATGTCCTATGACTCTCCCTGAATTTTCTCAAATATTTTTTAGACATTTAAATAATTTTAACCTATTAAAGACCATTTCTGGCCTAAGGAAAAGCCTTTAAATAAAATAGGAAAATAAATTTTAAATTATGCTTTTGTGGTTTATGCGAGTCCTATACCTAATAGGATTCAAATATACCTTCTGAAAGATTTTTCACACCCCAAATCAAGTACTTGTAGTGCAAATCTCAATTCAGGGGTTTTTTGGAAAACTAATTTTGGAAAATACTATTTGCCAAATTATTTTTGTAAGAAAATACTATACTATTCTATACACATGGTATGATCATTGGGCAGAAGTCTGGAGCAAGGAGATGAAGTATAGAAGGTGAGGCTATGTTGACTTTAAAGAGCACTTGAAATCACAAAGAGAAAAACCAACTTCGAATAAAAAGCCAAAAGATGCAAAAAGTTTTGTTGGTCCAAATTTTCATGCTTTATTAATGCAATAGCCATGTTAAAAAATGCAGGGTGTGACAATGACGCTCCAAGCAAAACTCATATCCGTTGACGAATAAAAATATAGCTCCAATTGAGGTTACCGATAATATCGAAGACGAAAGAGGGGATGCCTTCCGGGCCATCCCCAAGCTTAGTTACTTGGATCTTCCTTGAATATTACCTTGGGGTGCCATGGGCATCCCCAAGCTTAGGGTCTTTGCGCTCCTTATTCTCCTCATATAGATGTCTCACCCAAAACTTGAAAACTTCAATCACACAAAACTTAACGGAACTTTATGAGATGCATTAGTATAATAAAGCAAATCATTGATACGTCTCCGACGTATCTACAATTTTTGATTGTTCCATGCTATTATTTATGATGTTTTGGATGTTTAATGGGCTTTGTTATACACTTTTATATTATTTTTGGGACTAACCTATTAACCCAAAGGCCCAGTCTAGATTGCTGTTTTTTTGCCTGTTTTAGGGTTTTACAGAAAAGGAATATCAAACGGAGTCCAAACAGAATGAAACATTCGGATGAGATATTTTTGGAGCAAAATACGCATGGGAGACTTGAGAACCACGGAGCAGGGCTGACGTGGCGTCCACGAGGGTGGGGGCGCCCCCCCCCCCTATAGGGCACACCCCCTGCCTCGTGGGCACCCCGTCTGGCCACCGATGCCCTCCTTCCTCCTATATATACCTACATACCCCGAAACTATCAGAACAACAGAGAAAACCCTAGTTCCACTGCCACAACCTTCTGTTCCCATGAGATCCCATCTTGGGGCCTGTTCCGGAGCTCCGCCGGAGGGGGGATCTTCCACGGAGTGCTTCTACATCATCATCATCGCCTCACCATGAGTTGTGAGTAGTTTACCACATACCTTCGGGTGCATAGCTAGTATCTAGATGGCTTCTTCTCTCTCTTTGGATCTCAATACCATGTTCTCCTTGGTCTTTAAGGAAATCTATTCGATGTAATCTCTTTTTGCGGTGTGTTTGTCGAGATCCGATGAATTGTGGGTTTATGATCAAGATTATCTATGAGAAATATTTGGTTCTTCTCTGAACTCTTTATGTATGATTATAATATCCTTGCAAGTCTCTTTGAATTATTGGTTTGGTTTGGCCTACTAGATCTATAGTTCTTGCAATGGAAGAAGTGCTTGGCTTTGGGTTCAATCTTGCGGTGTCCTTTCCCAGTGACAGTAGGGGCAGCAAGGCACGTATTGTATTGTTGCCATCGAGGATAAAAATATGGGGTTTATATCACTATGTTTGAGTTTATCCCTCTACATCATGTCATCTTGCTTAAGGCATTACTCCGTTCTTATGAACTTAATACTTTAGATGCATGCTGGACATCGGTCGACGTGTGGAGTAATAGTAGTAGATGTAGAATCGTTTCGGTCTACTTGTCTCGGTCGTGATGCCTATATATAATGATCATGCCTAGATATCTCATAATTATTCGCTTTTCTATCAATTGCTCGACAGTAATTTGTTTACCCGCTGTAGAATATCGCTATCATGAGAGAAGCCACTAGAGAACACTATGGCCCCCGGGTCTATTATCAACATATCAATCTAAGATCTACTTTACTTTTCCGCTTTTACTTTTTGTTCTTATATCCAAAAATAACAAAAAATATCAAACTATCATCTCTATCAGATCTCACTTTCGTAAGTGAACGTAAAGGGATTGACAACCCCTTACCGTGTTGGCTGCTAAGTTTTTATTTGTTTGTGCAGGTGCGAGGGACTCGCACGTGGTCTCCTAATGGATTGATACATTGGTTCTCAAAAACTGAGGGAAATACTTACGCTACTGTGCGGCATCTCCCTTTCCTTTTTGAGGGAATACAACGCAAGCTCGAGAAGTAGCAAGAAGAATTTCTGGGGCTGTTGCCGGGAGGCTTACGCAAAAGTCATATACCAAGTACCTATCACAGACCCTTATCCTTCGCATTACATTTATTTGCCTCTTGTTTTCCTCTCCCCCACTTCACCCTTGCCGTTTTATTTGCCCTTCTTCCGCCGTGTGTTTATCGTTCGCTTGCCCTCATGTCTGAGATGGGGGAAGATCTTATCGAGAAGGGTAGTAATATTGAGGGCAACGTCTATGTTGACCCTCCGGATGAAACTACCACTTTACATATTAAGAAGTTCCGGGTAAGTAGTGGTAATATCATTGGGAAAGGAGTTCTTCAAGACTTCTTTACTTGTGCCTGTGCTTTGCCCACTATGGGTGGCTCTATTCTTCATAGAACTAGTAGCCTTGCGGATGCCATATCTATGCTTATAGTAGAAATTGAAAGGCAATTTATCCATATGCATCCCTGTATTTAGAGAATCTTTCTGGAGTTTTCCAATATTGAGCATTCTTATGTTAAGCGTGCCGCTACTGTCTTTTTGGCTCATGAATTTAGATTTATCATGAAAGAGGGCAAATAAATCTTTGCTCATTACGGAGTAGATGCTGGTCGACCTCCCATAGAGGCTATCTTATTTAATCAAGAAGACATAATGCGGTTGCGATCTCCTGATCATGTTGCTTTTAATGAAAACCTTAGAAAAAAGGTTCCTACCGATGTCTTGGTTGATAGAATTTCTGAGTTGAACGATGATTTTTCTATTCAAAACAATGGGTTAGGCTTCTCCCTTGAGCGAAGGCTCATGACCTTCTGCCAAAAGAATGCCTATAATGATGAATTGGTTGTACACTATAAAGGGCCAAAAGAGGAACCTATCCCTCCTGAGCTTGATATGGGGGACTTTTGTCCCATTAAATTTAGCCCTTTTGATTACTTTTGCTTCCCACAAAGGAAACTTGCTGCTGAGCGTAGGGTATATGAGATGAGTTTTCGCGATATATCTTATCATTATGGTATTCCCTAGATCTATCCATGTATCGTGCCTAGCTAGGGGCGTAAAACGATGGCGCTTGTTGGGAGGCAACCCTATTTTATATTTTTCTGTCTAGGAATAAATATTGCATCTAGCTTCTGTTTAGATGTGGTTTTATGTTTTAATTAGTGTTTGTGCCAAGTAGAACCTTTGGGAAGACTTGTGTGAAGTTTATATGATCTTGCCGTGAAAAACAGAATTGTTTGCGCTCGCTAGAATGGTCACTAGATTTTACTGGAGTGTGCTATTTAGTTGATCCTTTTTGCTGATGATTAATAGACAATTTCCTCACGTTTACCAATTTATTTCAATTTTTTGGAGTTACAGAAGTATGCGAAAGTTACAGATTACTACAGACTATTCTGTTTTTGACAGATTCTGTTTTTCGTGTGTTGTTTGCTTATTTCAATGCATCTATGAGTAGTATTGGGAAGTATGAATCACAGAGAAGTTGGAATACAGTAAGTTTAACACCAATATAAACAAAGAATGAATTAATTGCAGTACCTTTGAGTAGTGGTTTGCTTTCTTATACTAACAGAGCTCACGAGCTTTTTGTCTAAGTTTTGTGTTGTGAAGTTTTCAAGTTTTGAGTATTGCTTTGATGGACTATGGAACAAAGAGTGGCAAGAGCCTAAGCTTGGGGATGCCCAAGGCACCCCAAGGTAAAATTCAAGGACAACCAAGAGCCTAAGCATGGGGATGCCCCGGGAAGGCATCCCCTCTTTCGTCTTCATCTATCAGTAACTATACTCGGAGCTATATTTTTATTCACCACATGATAAGTGTTTTACTTGGAGCGTCATGTATAATTTGAGTCTTTGCTTGTTAGTTTGCCACAATTATCCTTGTTGGACACACCTATTTGAGAGAGTTAAATATGACCTAGGAATTGCTAGAACACTCTATGTGCTTCACTTATATCTTTTGAGCTGAATAGTTTTTGCTCTAGTGCTTCACTTTTATCTTTTAGAGCACGGTGGTGATTATATTTTGTAGAAATTTTTGATCTCTCATGCTTCACTTATATCCATTTGAGAGACTATTAAAACAGCATGGTAATGTGCTTTGGCTATAAAACTAGCCTTCACACGATAGATATCCAATATCAATGCAGTAAAAACATTCACATTAGTGTATTGAATATGATGAGAAGTTGGATGCTTGATAATTGTTTTGAAATATGAGGATAGTGATATTAGAGTCATGCTAGTGGAGTTATTATGAAATTGAGAAATCCTTGTGTTAAGGTTAGTGATTCCCGTAGCATGCATGTATGGTGAACCGCGATGTGACGAAGTTAGAGCATGAGGTATTTATAGAGTGTCCTCCTTCTTGTGGAGGTCGGGGGCGCGCGATGGTTAACTCCTACCAACCTCCCCCCTAGGAGCATGCGTTGATTGCTGTGTTTTGATGACTCGTAAATTTTTGCAATAAGTATATGAGTTCTTATGACTAATGTTGAGTCCATGGATTATACGCACTCTCACCCTTCCACCATTGCTAGCCTCTCTTGTACCGCGCAACTTTCGCCGGTACCATACACCCACTATATATCCTTCCTCAGAAAAGCCACCATACCTACCTATCATGGCATTTCCATAGCCACTCCGAGATATATTGCCATGCTACTTTCCACCGTTCCGTTCATATGACACGCTTCATATCGTCATATTGCCATGCATGATCATGTAGTTGACATCGTATTTGTAGATAGGCCACCATGCATAATTTTTCATACATGTCACTCTTGATTCATTGCACATCCTGGTACACCGCCGGAGGCATTCATATAGGTCATACTTTGTTCTAGTATCGAGTTGTAATATCAATGAAAGTGTGATGATCATCATTATTAGAGCATTGTCCCATGTGAGGAAAGGCTAAATCAAGAAAGCCCCTCCAAAAAAAGAAAAAAAAAAGAAAAAAAAAGAAAGGCCCCAAAAAAAGAAAAAGAAAAAGAAAAGAAAAAGGGACAATTCCTACTATCTTTTTCCACACTTGTGCTACAGAGAGCACCATGTTCTTCATGATAGAGAGTCTCATGTTTAGTCACTTTCATATACTAGTGGGAATTTTCACTATAGAACTTGGCTTGTATATTCCAACGATGGGCTTCCGCAAATGCCCTAGGTCTTCGTGAGCAAGCAAGTTGGATGCACACCCACTTAGTTTCTTTTGTTGAGCTTACATATATTTTTAGCTCTAGCGCATCCGTTGCATGGCAATCCCTACTCACGCACATTGATATCTATTGATGGGCATCTCCATAGCCCGTTGATACGCCTAGTTGATGTGAGACTATCTCCCTTCTTTTTGTCTTCTCCACAACCACCTCTCTATTCTACATAGTGCTATGTCCATGGCTCATGCTCATGTATCCAACTTGGCTGAAACTGGGGTTGTGCATGATATGAATATTTTGTGTGATGAAGAGGGAGCATAGCCAGACTATATGATTTTGTAGGGATAACTTTCTTCAGCCATAGTATTTTGAGAAGACATGATTGCTTTGTTAGTATGCTTGAAGTATTATTATTTCTTATATCAATATAGACTTTTGCCTGGAATCTTTCAGATCTAAACATTCATGCCACAATTAAGAGAATTACATTGAAAAACTATGTTGGTTAGCATTCCACATCAAAAATTCTATTTTTATCATTTACCTACTCGAGGACGAGCAGGAATTAAGCTTGGGGATGCTTCATACGTTTCCAACGTATCTATAATTTTTTATTGTTCCATGCTATTATTTATGATGTTTTGGATGTTTAATGGGCTTTGTTATACATTTTTATATTATTTTTGGGACTAACCTATTAACCCAAAGGCCCAGTCCAGATTGCTGTTTTTTTGCATGTTTTAGGGTTTTACAGAAAAGGAATATCAAACGGAGTCCAAACGGAATGAAACCTTCGGGAGAGATATTTTTGGAGCTAAATACGCACAGGAGACTTGAGAACCACGGAGTAGGGCTGACGTGGCGTCCACGAGGGTGGGGGCAGCCCCCCTATAAGGCACGCCCCCCTGCCTCGTGGGCACCCCGTTTGGCCCCAGGTGCCCTCCTTCCTCCTATATATACCTACGTACCCTGAAACTATCAGAACAATAGAGAAAACCCTAGTTCCACCGCCGCAACCTTCTGTTCCCGTGAGATCCCATCTTGGGGCCTGTTCTGGAGCTCCGCCGGAGGGGGGGGGGTCTTCCGCGGAGTGCTTCTACATCATCATCATCGCCTCACCATGAGTTTTAAGTAGTTTACCACAGACCTTCGGGTCCATAGCTAGTATCTAGATGGCTTCTTCTCTCTCTTTGGATCTCAATACCATGTTCTCCTCCGTCTTCGAGGAAATCTATTCGATGTAATCTCTTTTTGCGGTGTGTTTGTCGAGACCCGATGAATTGTGAGTTTATGATCAAGATTATCTATGAGAAATATTTGGTTCTTCTCTGAACTCTTTATGTATGATTATAATATCCTTGCAAGTCTCTTCGAATTATTGGTTTGGTCTGGCCTACTAGATCTATAGTTCTTGCAATGGGAGAAGTGCTTGGCTTTGGGTTCAATCTTGCGGTGTCCTTTCCCAGTGATAGTAGGGGCAGCAAGGCATGTATTGTATTGTTGCCATCGAGGATAAAAAGATGGGGTTTATATCACTATGTTTGAGTTTATCCCTCTACATCATGTCATCTTGCTTAAGGCGTTACTCCGTTCTTATGAACTTAATACTCTAGATGCATGCTAGATAGCGGTCGATGTGTGGAGTAATAGTAGTAGATGCAGAATCGTTTCGGTCTACTTGTCTCGGACGTGATGCCTATTTATAATGATCATGCCTAGATAGTCTCATAATTATTCGCTTTTCTATCAATTGCTCGACAATAATTTGTTTACCCGCCGTAGAATATCGTTATCATGAGAGAAGCCACTAGATAACACTATGGCCCCCGGGTCTATTCTCAACATATCAATTTACGATCTACTTTACTTTTCCACTTTTACTTTCTGCTCTTATATCCAAAAATACCAAAAAATATCAAACTATCATCTCTATCAGATCTCACTTTCGTAAGTGACCGTAAAGGGATTGACAACCCCTTATCGCGTTGGATGCGAACTTCTTATTTGTTTGTGCAGGTGCGAGGGACTCGCGCGTGGTCTCCTACTGGATTGATACCTTGGTTCTCAAAAACTAAGGGAAATACTTACGCTACTGTGTTGCGTCACCCTTTCCTCTTCGAGGGAATACAACACAAGCTCGAGAAGTAGCAATCATTCACTTGGATACTGTCAAAGACAAGATTCATAATTGTTATCACACAATTCCTACTGTACTTTACCATTTCCACAATTTGTATCACTTAATATAAGCTATGGAAACACTAAAACAAGCAAACTATGCATTAAAAACAGAATCTGTCAAAAATAGCACAGTCTGTAAAGATCTGAATTTGATCCTAGTTATGCACCTCTAGAAATTCTGAAAAATTAGTACCACATAGGAAATTTCTATATCAACTATCTATAAAAAATTCAGAATTTTATCACGTTCCAGTAAGCACAGAAATTCCAGCACTGGACGTGAATGTTTCTGTTTTTGCACAGAATCAAGTCAACTATCAACCACACTATCCCAAAGGCTTTACTTGGCACTTTATTCAAACAAAAGCTATAGAAACATGATTACCACCGTAGCTTAATCATGTGAACACACACAAACAGTAGGTAAAAGTGGTGGGTTATCTCCCAACAAG
Source organism: Secale cereale (assembly GCA_902687465.1). Classification (NCBI taxonomy): domain Eukaryota; kingdom Viridiplantae; phylum Streptophyta; class Magnoliopsida; order Poales; family Poaceae; genus Secale; species Secale cereale. The sequence continues at coordinate 67,610,450 of LR738714.1, forward strand.
CGGTTTTTTATAATACGTTTTTAGCTAGGTATGAAGATTTCAATGATGCTCATGTAAAGATAGTCATTGAAATATAAAAGGGAGCATCATGAATCACATTGCAAGCACATTTAAGTCTAACCCACTTCCAATGCATAGGTATTTTGTGTCAAACAATTTATGGAAACAATAATCAACTAGCATAGGAAGGCAAAACAAGCACAACTTCAAAACTTCCAACATAAAGAGAGGAAACTTGATATTATTGAGAAGCCTAAAAGAATATGTTCCTCTCCCATAATAATTTTCAATAGCATCATGAATAAATTCAACAATATAGCTATCACATAAAGCATTCTTTTCATGATCCACAAGCATAGAAATTTACTACTCTCCACATAAGAAAAATTCTTCTCAATCATAGTAGTGGGAGCAGCAAATTCAACAAAATAACTATCATGAGATACTTGATTAAAATCGTGGTGACAAGTTTCATGGTTATTAGTATTCTTTATAACAGAAGCGTCATCACAATAATCATCATAAATAGGAGGCTTGCTTTCATCATAATAAATTTGCTCATCAAAACTTGGGGGACTATCTTCATCAAACATAGCATCCCCAAACTTATGGCTTTGCATATCATTAGCATCATGGATATTCAAAGCATTCACCTAACGATATTGCAATCATGGTCATCATTCAAAATTTTAGTGCCAAACATTTCATTGACTTCTTCTTCTGTCAATTGAGCACAATTTTTCTTTCCATCATTTTCACGAAAGACATTATAGAGATGAATAATATGAGCCAACTTCAATTCCATTTTTCTGTAGTTTTCTTTTATAAACCAAACTAGTGATAAAACAAGAAACTAAAAGATTCAATTGCAAGATCTAAAGATATACCTTCAAGCACTCACCTCCCCAGCAACGACACTAGGAAAGAGCTTGATGTCTACTGCGCAACCTTCTTCTTGTAGACTCTTGTTGGGCCTCCAAGCGCAGAGTTTTGTAGGACAGTAGCAAATTTCCCTCAAGTGGATGACCTAAGGTTTATCAATCCGTGGGAGGCATAGGATGAAGATAGTCTCTCTCAAACAACCCTGCAACCAAATAATAAAAAGTCTCTTGTGTCCCCAAGACACCCAATACAATGGTAAATTGTATAGGTGCACTAGTTCGGCGAAGAGATGGTGATACAAGTGTAATATGGATGGTAGAAATAGGTTTTTGTAATCTGAAAATATAAAAATAGCAAGGTAACTAATGATAAAAGTGAGCACATACAGAATTGCAATGCTTGGAAACAAGGCCTAGGGTTCATACTTTCACGTGTGCAAGTTCTCTCAACAATGATAACATAATTGGATCATATAACAATCCCTCAACATGCAATGAAGGATCACTCCAAAGTTCCTATCATGGAGAACATAAGATGAAATTGCTTGTAGGGTACGAAACCACCTCAAAGTTATTCTTTTTGGTCGATCTATTGGGCTATTCCTATAAGTGTCACAAACAGCACTAGAGTCCGTACTAGAATAACACCATGTGACACACATCAATCAACCCTAATGTCACCTAGATACTCCAATGTCACCACAAGTATCCATGGGCTAATTATATGATGTGCATCACACAATTTCAGATTCATAATATTCAATCCAACACAAAGAACTTCAAGAGCATCCCGAGATTTTTATCGGAGAAAGTATATGAAAATGCGTACCAACCCCTATGCATAGATTACCCCAATGCTACCATGGGAATCCGCAAGTTGATAACCAAAACATACATCAAGTGGATCAATAGAACATCCCATTGTCACCACAGATATCCCATCGCAAGACATACATCAAGTGCTCTCACATCCAAAAGATTCAATACGACATGACAAAACCTCAATGGAAAAGACTCAATTCATCACAAGGTAGAGAGGGGGAGAAACACCATATGATTCAACTATAGTAACAAACCTCACGGTACATCAAGATCATTGCAAATCAAGAACACGAGAGAGAGAGAGAGAGAGAGAGAGAGAGAGAGAGAGAGAGAGAGAGAGATGAAACACATAGCTACTGGTACATACCCTCAACCCCGAGGGTGAACTACTCCCTTCTCGTCATGGAGACCGTCGGGATGATGAAGATGGCCACCGGTGATGGTTTCCCTCTCTGGCAGGGTGCCGAAACGGGCTCCTGGTTGGTTTTTTTGTGTCTATAGAGGCTTGCAGCGGCGAAACTCCTGATCTAGGTTTCTTTCTGGGGGTTTCTGGATTTATAGGAATTTTTGGCGGCGGTTTCATGTTAGGGGGGTCCACGAGTCAGTGACAAGGCAGGGGGACATGCCCTAGGGGGGTGGGTGCGCCCTCCACCCTTGTCGTTGACTCGGGACTCTTCTGGCCCAACTCTTGTGCTTCGGGGGCTTCTTCTGGTCCATAAAAATCACCATGAATTTTCATCTCGTTTGGACTCTGTTACATATTCCTTTTCTGTAAAACTCAAAAACAAGGAAAAACAAAAACTGGCACCAGGCTCTAGGCTAATAGGTTAGCCCCAAAAATAATATAAAATAGCATATAAAACATCCAAAACGGATAATATAATAGCATGGAACAATCAAATTTATAGATACATTGGAGACGTATCAACCCACCACGGCTATAATGTTCTTAAGATGCCGGGCTACAGCGGTGTCATTACCATCGCGTGCGAAGAGAAGGACGTCGTCTGCTCCCTTAAGCACACTTACAAGGCTATCGCGGTCGAACGCTCAGAGGATGAGGGTGGTGCCGGTCCTCCTGAGGCCGCGCCAGCAAGGAAGAAGTAGTTGTTGCCAACCCCAGACCCCACCAAGATGAATAAGGCGATAGCTGAAGCCAGCTCTGTGGCCCCCGTCCACGCCGCTTGGTCATGCCCTCCTCCCGCATAGGAAAGCAAGCCCAACACTTCCCTTCGGCTAGGCTCGGGGCTTCCGTCTGGAGAGCGTCTGACCTGACCAATGTGCCGAGGGAGGTGCTCGGGCACCATTTGGAGGAGTGCTTTAGCGCACACCTCATCAAACAAGGAGAAAGGCACCAGGCACCGGAGGCACGATAGTTCCTCACTCAGGAGATGCACGAGCTGGGATAGGCACGCGTCATCCAAGGCGAGCACCACCCTTCGCATCCTACCAGCTCAGCCGCCGTCCCTGAGGAGTGCGGCAGGGTGCACATGTGCGTCGACTTCACGGGCCTCTGCAGGGTCTGCTCCTAGGACCTCTTCTGGTCGTCGGGCACCAGTCCAAGCAGCGACCTCGCCACCAACTACACAGGCGTGTCCTTCAGTCTGGAGAACGCTAGTGCTACCTTCCAAAGGCTGGCATGGCTCGTGATGGAGTCTCCCGAGCGCCCCGCCCCTCACGAGTCCCCATGGCCTCGGGAGCCCGTCGGCCCCTGAGGGGCAAACCTCAGCGGCACGCTTCGTCAAGCAGCTCGACACCCTCGCAGTAGCATGATTGCTAGGTGACTTTTTGGTTTGTTCAAACTAAGGGTGCCCTTCGGGCTGCATCATCATCAAGATGGTGAGGGTCCATCCCTGCAGCCGCCTCACTTTTCGTCTTATAGAAAACTTGGTTATCCTTCAATAAATTATGTTATTTGCTTAACCATGTGTTCGGTGCCGCATGACCATTGTGGGCATCATTCCCTCATGACCTTTCTCCTGACCGTCCCGTGAGCAGGGGCTACGGCATGACGTCTGAGCTCGGGTCCATCCTTGCAGCGTCGAAAAGCCCAAGCGATTGAGCTCTGGCTTGCAGGCCTGCCCCACACACACCACCCAACCAAGTTCCTTGGAGCCTCATTCCCTCATTGAACACCTATGTGAAAATAAGAGAGTGTGTGTCGTCCCCATACCCTGTAGATTATCTGCATGTAGTTGCCTCAGGGGCTGAGTGCTGGGGAGCACGCAGATGGCGCATCGTGCAACATACAGACCTTCAGGAGTCTGAGCCCTCGACGGCCGCCTCGCGGGTCACAGCTCGACCTGTGTTACACTATGCAAATGCTAAGTATAACTACCTTACGTGATGCGCGTGTTATAGTTAGAGTTTCTTCTTCTCACAACCTTGGCAGAGCATGATGCATCTTTTTACGCCGGTCGCTTGCACGTTAAAAGGGGATGTCAGTGTTAAAATCGGCGGATCTCGGGTAGGGGGTCCCGAGCTGTGGATCTGGGATTGATGAGGAACAGGAGACAAGGGACACCAGGCTTACCCAGGTTCAGGCCCTCGAAGAAGAGGTAAAACCCTACTCCTGCTTGAATATATTTGATGTGAATGGTTACAGAGTCGATCTACCTTGAGATCAGGCAAGCTAAACCCTAGGTGGGAGAGGTGATGAATGTAGCTCCAGCCGTAAAGACTAAAACCCTCGGTTTATATAGACACCGATAGGGTTAGGGTTACATGTGATTGGTTACAAGAGAGAAAGATCCTGCCTATTCTTGGATTGGAGGACACACCACGACACCGAAGTTTCCTTATCCGATCATCGATCCGTACTCAGGCTTGGCTCCGTAGTAGCCCATCAATCCGTCCCAGACATGACAGGCCGGCATCCCGAGGACCCCTTAATCAAGGACTCCCTCATTAGCCCCCAAACTTGCCACCAATGCGATGGCTTGTGTCCGGCATCCGCACACCTTGTAGTCTTCGGCTTGCGAGGCGAGTTCTTCTGTATGTTCTGTACATGCTCGGAGTCAAGTGGTGTTCGGAATCTGGAACGTCCATTTACTTAGACCTGAAGGAAAAAAACCATTTAAGTGTGAATAGTGCCCTTGACTGACAACTTTTTTCTCCTTTAACAAAGGGTCGCGACCGGTCATAACGCCGAGTGGCTGGCCGTTCTCGATGCACGGCTTGAGGCCGACCCCTTATTGGCACGTCTCATCAAGGTGGAGATCGTGCTCCATTTTTTGGGGATATGATCAATGATTTCAAATGCCCACCCGCACATGACACTGCGAGAGTATCGGGAATTGGAGAAGCCTAGGGCATGAAAAGAGGAACCCCTTGGCTCTGTCATGGCCTATAAAGAGGGGACTGCTATGATTGGCATCTTACACCTTCTTTCACCTCCTGTTGTTGCTTACACAGTTCTCCAGAGCTCCAGTGCCTCATCTTTTCGCTCCATGGTGCATCCCACCCCACGCTCCTCGGCCATGGCCGGATCCAATGTAAACAGCAAGTGGGACACCTCCATCGTCACCAACAAGGACATCCTAGAGTAGAAGCGGGCCGGCTACTTGTCAGACAACATCGTTCATCGGGCACTTGAAGAGGGCCAGATCATCCCCATGCCCAAACCGGGCGGGAGGGTCATATTCGTCCCCCATTTTCTCTGAGGGCTTGGATTTCCTCTACACCCCTTCGCGAGGGGGTTGATGTCCTTCTATGGGCTAGATTTTCATGATCCAGCCCCCAACTCCCTCCTCCACACCTCGACCTTTATTATCATCTACTAGGCCCTCCTCTGAGTCCAGCCGCACTTCGGCATGTGGCTGAAGGTGTTCAACATCAAGACCAAGGTGGTGGGCAGTGCTCACGGACTACGGGGGGTGCATGATTAGTAAGCTGATGCGGGTCTAGCGGCCGGAGGGAAAGTTCATCGACATCGTCAAGGTGTGACAAAAAGAGTGGTTCTATATCACCGAGCCAAGGGATGCGGCCTGGACGACGGCTCCCGTATTCAAATTCGGACCCCCCGGCTAGATTTTCCTTGTGGACTACAAAAAGTCCAGACTGGGAGCCCACTACCGAAGTAAAGGCGCTGCAGATGCGCGTCGTCAATGTAATGGAGACCAGTGCCAAGCTGATCCATGTGGTCCAAATTATGCTCCACCACTGACTCCTCCCTTGCCAGGAAAGGGCCAAGCTGATGTGGGCGTACGAGCCCGAAGACGCAGCCACTGTGCAATACCTCTTTGGCACAACCCATGACAAGGCGTGGGGTGATAACCCACAAGTATAGGGGATCTCAACAATTTTCGAGGGTAGGGTATTCAACCCAAATTTATTGATTCGACACAAGGGGAGCCAAAGAATAATCTCAAGTATTAGCAACTGAGTTTTCAATTCAACCACACCTGAAAGACTTAATATCTGCAGAAAAATATTTAGTAGCAAAGCAATATGGAAGTAACGATAACGGTAGCAAAAGTAATAATAGCAATTTTGTAGTGATGGTGACAACAGAAGTAAGGAAAGTAACGAAGCAAGTATCAATATGAAACGAACTCGTAGGAAATGGATCGGTAATGACATGCATCAGATAATATTCATCATGTAGCAGTTACAACCTAGGGTGACACAGAACTAGCTCCAATTCATCAATATAATGTAGGCATGTATTCCGTATATAGTCATCCGTGCTTATGGAAAAGTACTTGAATGACATCTTTTGTCCTACCCTCCCGTGGCATTGGGGTCCTAATGGAAACTAAGGGATATTAAGGCCTCCTTTTAATAGAGTACCGGCCAAAGCATTAGCACTTAGTGAATATATGAACTCCTCAAACTACGACAATCACTAGAAAGAATCCCAATTATTGTCTCCTTGGGGTATGCGGATCATAACACATAGTAGGTGTCTACAACTTGCAAGATAGGATCAAGAGCGCATGTATATTCATGAAAACATAATAGGTTCAAATCCAAAATCATGGCACTCGGCCCCTAGTGACAGGCATTAAGCATAGCAAAGTCATAGTAACATCAATCTCAGAACATAGTGGATACTAGGGATCAAACCCTAACAAAACTAACTCAATTACAAGATAAATCTCATCCAACTCATCACCGTCCAACAAGCCTACTATGGAATTACTCACACGCGGTGATGAGCATCATGAAATTGGTGATGGAGGAAGGTTGATAATGACGACAGCGACGATCTCCACTCTCTGGAGCCCTGAACGGACTACAGATCAGGTCTCCCGAGGAAGAACAAGATGTGGCGGCGGCTCCGTATCGTAAAACGTGATGAATCCTTCTTCTTTATTTTTTTCTCCCCGAACACGAATATATGGAGATGGAGTTGAGGTCGGTGGAGGTCCAAGGGGGCCACAAGGACGGAGGGCGCGCCCTAGGGGGGGGCGCCCCCACCCTTGTGGCCAGGGTGTGGGCCCCCTCCGGTGGATCTCTTCGCCAATATTTTTTATATTTTCTAAAAATACTTTCTGTGAAGTTTCAGGTCATTCCATGAACTTTATTTCTACACAATAATAACACCAAGGCAATCCTACTGAAAATAGCGTTAGTACGGGTTAGTTCCATTCAAATCATGCAAATTAGAGTCCAAAACAAGGGAAAAAGAGTTCGGAAAAGTAGATATGACGGAGACGTATCAACTCCCCCAAGCTGAACCCATTGCTTGTCCTCAAGCAATTCAGTTGATAAACTGAAAGTGACAAAGGAAAAACTTTTACAAACTCTGTTTGATCTTATTGTTGCAAATATGTAGATCCTGCATTCAAGTTTTCAGGAAAGATTAAGAACTAACCACACTCACAATAACATTTAGGTCTCACGTTTACTCATATCAATAACACAATCAACTAGCGAGCAATAATAATAAATCTCGGATGACAACAGTTTTTCAAAACAATCATGATATAATATGAGAAAGTGGTATCTCGCCAGCCCTTTCTGAGACCGTAAAACATAAATGCAGAGCACCCGAGAAGATCAAGGACTGATTAGACATTGTAATTCATGGTTAAAGAGATCCAGTCACACTCATACTCAAGATCAATTAATAACAAAGCATACAAATGATAGAGGTGCTCTCCAACTAGTGCTTTTTATAATAAGATGACAACTCAACAATAAAAGTTAATAGATAGGCCCTTCGCAGAGGGGAGTAGGGATTTGCAGAGGTGCTAGAGCTTGAGTTTTTTAAAACAGAGATGAATAATATTTTAAGCGTATGCTTTCATTGTCAATGCTACGACCAAGAGTTCTCAATATCTTCCATGCTACATACATTATAGGCGGTTCCCAAACATAATGGTAAAGTTTTACCCCCCCCTCCACCATCAATCACACTCCATGGCTTATCCGAAACAACGGGTACCATCCATACAAACAACAGTACCGGGGGAATTTTGTTTAATTATATTTTGATTTGATTTTGAGCATGGGACTAGGCATCCCGTTACCGGCCATTTTCTCGTGAATGACAAGCAGAGTCCACTCATCGTGAGAATAACCCACCTAGCATGGAAGATAAAGACAGCCCCTAGTTGCTACATGAGCGATTCGGGCGTACAAAAGAGAATTTTATTTGAAGGTTTAGAGTTTGGCACATGCTAATTTACATGGAATGGTAGGTAAATACTACATATAGGTAGGTATGGTGGACTCATATGGAACAACTTTGGGTTTATGGAAGTGGATGCACAAGCAGTATTCCCTCTTAGTACAGGTGAAGGGTAGAAAGAGACTAGGAAGCGACCAGCTAGAGAGCGACAACAGTCATAAACATGCCTTGAGATTACCCAACATTGAGTGCAAGCATGAGTAGGATAAAAATTACCATGAACATAAATATCGTGAAGGTTATGTTGATTTTGTTTCAACTACATGCGTGAACATGTGTCAAGTCAAGCCACTCGAATCATTAAAAGGAGGATACCATCCTATCATACTACGTCACAACCATTTTAAAAGCATGTTGACATGCAAGGTAAACCATTATAAACTCCTAGATAATTTAGCATCTCATGAGTAACTATAATCTCTAATTGTCATTGCAAACATGTTTCATTCATAATAAGCTGAATCAGGAACGACAAGCTAATCATATTTACAAAAACAAAATAGGTTGAGTCCATACCAGCTTTTCTCCATCTCAATCATTTCATCGTATATCGTCATTATTGTCTTTCACTTGCATGACCGAATGGTGTGAATAATAATAAGAGTGCACGTGCATTGGCTAAGCTGGAATCCACAAACATTTATTCAAAAGAGAAGACAAGGTAACATGGGGTTTTGTTAGATAATCCAAAATGCATATGAGATCCACTCATCATTGTCATTGTGGTCTTCTCCTCTCGACCCCCAAACAAAAAGAAAAGAATTTCAAAGAAACACACTGAAATGTTTGTGGAGTTTTTGTTTTTCTAAAGAAAGTAAAACATGAACGAGAAAAACTATTTACATGGGAAAGCTCCCAACAAACAAAATAAGAATGAGAAATCTTTTTTTGATTTTCTTTTGATACTACAAACTACTGGAAGAACAAGCAAGAAAGAAAACACAAAAGGAAATGAGAAACATTTTTATTATTTTCAAAGTTTTTCCATCACACAAGAAGAAAGCAAGAAAAATAAAATTACATGGATAATACAATGAAAAATTATGAACACCGACAACTGGAATAAATATGTGAACATGAATGTAATGTCGGTGAGAAATACGTACTCCCCCAAGCTTAGGCTTTTGCCTAAGTTGGTCTATAGCCACCACTGGCCCGCATGATATCCGAAATCATAGTTGGGGTTGTACTGTGCTACAACAGCTACTGCTTGGCGAGATGCTTCTTGGAGGCAAGCGGCCTCCGCCTCTCTCTCATATTTGTTCGCCTCCTCCCTAGTTATAAAATATCTCCCTTTTACCTGAAAGTTAAAGAAGGAAGGAGCAGGAAGGGTAACATGGACGCCACGCTGTCTGTCAAAGATTAGTCGGTACTAGAGGTACTGTTCGTTTATCTCAAGAAACTGGTAATGTATCATAGCATCGTAATCCAAAAAAGCAGGTGGCAACTCAATATCATATCCTCTTATGGTACACCCAAATAATTAGCTAAACGAGTTGCATAAATCCCTCTAAATAAATCTCCATCTTTAGCATTAAGATGTAACCTCCTCGCAATAATAGCCCCCAAGTTATAATGCTTATCACCTAACACCACACACTTAAGGACACTAAGCTCTGGAACACAAAGGTGGCTATGCTCATGTTTACCATTAACGCATCTTCCTATAAAGAGAGCAAAATATTGCATAGCAGGAAAGTCAATGCTCCCTATGGTGGCTTGTGTAATATTTCTTGTTTCCCCCACAGTGATGCTAGCAAGGAAATCATTGTAATCAGATTTGTGGGGTTCACTAAGAATTCTCCACTGTGGAATTTTGCATGCATCACAAATATCTTCTAGGTCCATGGTATACGATTCATCATAGAGATCAAACAGGACAGTATGAGTATTGTGCTTAGATGAAAACTCAAACCTCCGCACAATGGAATCGATGAGATGATAATATTATAGGCACTTATTCGACATGAAATCCTCAAGGCCGACATTTTTTAAGTATGCATCAAACTCATCGTTGAAACCCGCACGAACCATAAATTCATCCAACGACCATTCATAAGGCCGCACTTGAGCTTCCCTTGGTGGTTCAAGGTCCAGTTCTCGTATCACAAGCCTCGGTGCTTGCTTTCTTGAAAACCACATTGGTACATTCTCCTAGACATTTTCTTTCTCTGAAAAATTCTGAATTTTTTAGTGACTCAAAATAAAGGTGAACTAAACTCAAAAAAATTGATAGCAACTACTCCTACAAGTGCCTAGAGGCTATATCATGCATCAAAACTACATTGGACCATATAAATTTGACATGCAAGCTCAAGAACAAGGTCACCACAGCAGCAAAAATTAGCAATAAATAAAGCACTAGAACAAAAACTAATTGGACCATTTGAGGAGTCACATACCGAAGAACAATCCCCCAAAACAGTTTTGTGAATGATGATTTGAGCAAGGAGATCGCAAATGGCAGCAAAATGAGTAGAACACGGGTTTGAGCTACGGGATGATTTTTTTCTAGAGGAAGAAGTGGATGGGTGTTGGAATAAGTGGAGGAGGGGCACGTGGGACCCACAAGGACAGGGGCGCGCCCAGGGGTAGCGCGCATCCTCCACCCTTATGGCCCACTGGTGCATCCCCCTCGTGCATTCTTAGTGCCAGAAATTCTAAAATATTCTATAAAAATCATACTAAATTTTGAGGGCATTTGGAGAACTTTTACATTCGGGACATTTTTTATTGCACGGATAATTTACAAAACAGACGGATAATACTATTTTTTCTTTATTTAATCTAAATAACAAAAACTGAAAAGTGGGTACAAAAGGTGGTGCTATCTAAATTCATCCGTCTCATGCTCATCAAAAGGAACCCGTTAACAAGGTTGATCAAGTCTTATTAACAAACATCTTTCGAATAACATGAAACCGGAGAATTTTCAAATAACAGTAGGTTACCTCAATGGGGATATGCATGTCCCCAGCAACAGGAATATCATATTTCTTTTTGACAGTAGGAAGAGGGAATTCAAAACCTCCAATAATAATAGTTGATATTTTTCCAATAGAATTGATATTATGAACTTAAGGTTGTTTCTTCGGAAAGTGTAACGTATGCTCATTACCATTAACATGAAAAGTAACATTGCCTTTGTTGCAATCAATAACAGCCCCTACAGTATTCAAAAAGGTACTACCAAGGATAAGTGACATAATGTCGTCCTCGGGAATATCAAGAATAACAAAGTCCGTTAAGATAGTAACATCTGCAACCACAACAGGCACATCCTCACAAATTCCGATGGGTATATCAGTTGGTTTATCGGCCATTTGCAAAGAGATTTTAGTAGGTGTCAACTTATTCAAACCAAGTCTACGATACAAAGAGAAAGGCATAACACTAACACCGGGTCCAAGATCACATAAAGCAGTTTTAACATAGTTTATTTTAATGGAGCATGGTATAGTTGGTACTCCTGGATCTCCAAGTTTCTTTGGTATTCCACCCTTAAAAGTATAATTAGCCAGCATGGTGGAAATTTCAGCTTCCGATATCTTTCTTTTATTAGTAACAATATCTTTCATGTACTTTGCATAGGGAGACATTTTCAGCATATCAGTCAAACGCATACGCAAAAAGATAGGCCTAATCATCTCACAAAAGCTTTCAAATTCCTCATCATACTTTCTCTTGGATGGTTTAGGAGGAAAGGGCATGGGTTTTTGAACCCATGGTTCTCTTCCTTTACCATGTTTCCTAGTAACAAAGTTTGTCTTATCATAATGTTGATTCTTTGATTGTGGGTTATCAAGATCAAGAGCACGTTCAATCTCTACATCATTATCATTACTAGGTTGAGCATCAGTATGAACATCATTATTAACATTATCACTAGGTTCATGTTCATCACCAGATTGTGTCTCAGCATCAGAGATAGAAATATCATTGGGATTCTCAGGTGTGTCTATAACAAGTTCATTAGAAGCATGCAAAGTCCTATCAGTTTTCTTTTCTTTTTATTACTAGGACTAGTTTTATCAGTATTAGTTCTATGAGAATCTTCCTCAACTCTCTTAGGATGGCCCTTAGGATACAAAGGTTCCTGGGTCATTTTACCACCTCTAGTCATAACTCTAACAACATTATCTTTGCTTTTACTATTCAACTCATTAAGCAAATCATCTTGTGCTTTAAGTACTTGCTCTACTTGAGTTGTAACCATGGAAGCATGCTTACTAATAAGCTTAAGACCATTAACAGTTCTATTCATATAATCACCCAAGCATTCAAGCATATAAGCATTACGTTTCAATTGTCTACTAACATAAGCATTGGAGTTTTCTTGTTTAACAATAAAATTATCAAACTCATCGAAGCATTGGCTAGCAGACTTATTATGAGGAATATCTCCTTCATCAAATGTATAGGGAGAATTTACCTCTACTACCTGTGTCGGGTTATCAAGACTATGTATTTCGTCAATAGGCGGTAAATTCTTAACATCTTCAGCTTTAATACCTTTTTCTTTCATAGATTCCTTTGCCTCTTGCATATCTTCGGGACTTAGAAATAGAATACCTCTCTTCTTTGGAATTGGCTTTGGAGGTGGTTCGGGAAGAGTCTAATCATTATCATTACTCAATATATTATTCAATAGTTTTTCAGCTTGCTCACCAGTCGTTCTTTGAAAACACAACCAACACAACTATCTAGGTGGTCCCTAGAAGCATCGGTTAGTCCATTATAAAAGATATCAAGTATTTCATTTTTCTTGAGAGGATGATCAGGCAAAGCATTAAGTAATTGGAGAAGCCCCCCCCCCCAAGCTTGTGGGAGACTCTCTTCTTCAAATTTCACAAAATTAAATATTTCCTGTAAGGCAACTTGTTTCTTATGAGCAGGGAAATATTTTTCAAAGAAGTAATATATCATATCCTCGGGACTACGCACACAACCAGGAGCAAGAGAATTAAACCATATCTTAGCATCACCCTTTAATGAGAAAGGAAACAACTTAAGAATATAGTAATAATGAGTTTTTTCCACATGAGCAAATAGGGTGGCTATATCATTCAATTTAGTAAGATGTGACACAACAGTTTCAAATTCATTACCATGAAAAGGATCAGATTCAAGTAAAGTAATTAACTCAGAATCGATAGAGAATTCATAATCCTTATCAGTAACATGTATAGGTGAAGAAGCAAATTCAGGATCATATTGCATTCTAGCATTCAAAGATTTTTCTTTCCACTTGCATAGTAGTTTTTTAAGATCATTCCTATCCTTACAAGCAAGAAAGTCTCTAGCTACCTCTCCTTCCATGACATATCCCTCAGGCATAACAGGAAATTCATATCTAGGAGAGCTAGGTTTAACATGAGTTTCAAGGTTTTCAGTTACAATAATTTCATCAGTTTCAGAAATATCATCATCCTCGGCATAGACAATAGTTCTAGCTCTAGCAATATGTTCATCAAGTAATTCGCCCGGTGGCACAGTTTTATCAAACATAGTAGTAGCATCATAAGCATCATTCATAGTAGATGTCGCAAGCTTACTCAAAACAGAAGGAGAATCAAGTGCAGAGCTAGATGGCAGTTCCTTACCCCCCCCCCCCTCGTTCTAGAGGGAAAGATCTTGGTTCTATCATCCTTTAGTGTCCTCATAGTGAACAACAGATATAAATCCGAAGTAACTCAGAGAATAGAGCTATGCTCCCCGGCAACGGCTCCAAAAAAGTTCTTGATAACCCACAAGTATAGGGGATCGCAACAGTTTTCGAGGGTATAGTATTGAACCCAAAATCATTGATTTGACACCAGGGGAGCCAAAGAATATTCTCAAGTATTAGCAGCCGGGTTTTCAATTCAACCACACCTGACAGACTTAATATCTGCAGAACAATATTTAGTAGCGAACTAATATGGAAGTAACGGTAATGGTAGCAAAAGTAACAGTAGCAGTTTTGTAGTGACGATGACAGCAAAAGTAACGAAAGTAATGAAGCAAGTATCAATATGAAAAAATCTCATAGTCAATGGATCGGTAATGATAGGCATCGGATAATATTCATCATGTAGCAGTTACAACCTAGGGTGACACAGAACTAGCTCCAATTCATGAATATAATGTAGGCATGTATTCCATATATAGTCATACATGCTTATGAAAAAGAACTTGCATGACAGCTTTTGTCCTACCCTCCCGTGGCAGCGGGGTCCTAATGGAAACTAAGGGATATTAAGGCCTCCTTTTAATAGAGTACTGGCCAAAGCATTAGCACTTAGTGAATACATGAACTCCTCAAACTATGGCAATCACCGGAAAGAATCCCAATTATTGTCACCTTGGGGTATCTGGATCATAACGCATAGTAGGTGTCTACAACTTGCAAGATAGGATCAAGAACGCATGTATATTCATGAAAACATAATAGGCTCAGATCTGAAATCATCGCACTCGGGCCCTATTGACAAGCATTAAGCATATCAAAGTCATAGCAACATAAATCTTAGAACATACTGGATACTAGGGATCAAACACTAACGAAACTAACTCGTTTAAATGATAAATCTCATCCAACCTATCACCGTCCAACAAGCCTACAATGGAATTACTCACACACAGCGGTGAGCATCATGAAATTGGTGATGGAGGAAGGTTGATGATGATGACATATACAATCTCCATTCTCCGGAGCCTCGAACGGATTCGAGATCAGGTCTCCTGAGGTAGAACAGGAGGTGGTGGCGGCTCCCTATCGTAATACACGATGAATCCTTCTTCTTTATTTTTTCTCCCCGGACACGAATATATGGAGTTGGAGTTGAGGTTGGTGGAGGTCCAGGGGGCACAAGGATGGAGGGCACACCCTGGGGGGGGGGGGGGCGCCCCCACCCTTGTGGCCAGGGTGTGGCCCCCTCTGGTGGATCTTTTTACCAATATTTTTTATATTTTCTAAAAATACTATCCGTGAAGTTTCAGGTCATTCTGAGAACTTTTATTTCTGCACAAAAATAACACCAAGGCAATTCTGCTGAAAACAGCGCCAGTCCGGGTTAGTTCCATTCAAATCATGCAAATTAGAGTCCAAAACAAGGACAAAAGAGTTTGGAAAAGTATATATGACGGAGACGTATCATGGGGCTTGTTGTTCAAGACTCAAGAGGAGTGGTCGGCCGAGGGTGAGGACATCGGCCTCGACGCCACGAACCCCCCGAGGGAGGTAAGTAGTCCTTCGCCTGACATGTGTTCGACCAGTCTTACTATACATGATGTGATCTAAGCTTTCCTTTGAAGATTAGCAGTTCGGCACCGCAGCCCGAGGAGCTCCGGTCGGCCCAACTAGAGAGGATGCTGATCATGGTGCTCTACTAGGCGCCCGATCAGAAGGGCAAAAATAAGAAAGATGTACCGGGGGCCAGGGAGGGCCTCCACTACAAAGCTCATCCGGACACCCAGTCCGGAGATGCTGCGGCCCAGTCTGCTCAGTACTGGTATGAGGATGAGGAGGAAAGTGCCTCCTCGCACTCTAAGAATAGGGCGGCGTTCGACGATGCCGAGGAGGTACGACCCCCTCAAGCTCCGAAGAGGCAGTGCCGGCCTAAGCTGGTCCTGCCTGATAGCTCAACCTCTGATGAGGGGTTTGAAGCGTCCAAAGAGGTTCCAGGAAGGGAACCTAGGGTCAAGCCCCCTGCCAATAGGTATTTATTTTGGCATTTTTAGTTGCTTTATTCTCAACAATCCATTATGAGTGGAGAATGACTGTTTGGTGACACAACCCTCCATGCGACCACCCCACCAAGCAGACCTCGGAGGGGACGTCCCCGCTCGCCGAACTGGCGGACAGTGGATCTACGTCGCGCTCTGCACCTCCCCTAATCCCCAAAGAGGTCAGGCAGGTGCTGTCCCGGAGGACCCCTCCCGCTCTGAACACGGGGGAGGGGGTTGACGCTACCATGGCTGAGGCTGCCGCCTTGGTCACCAAAGACCAGGAGGATGCGTCCCTCCTGGCTAATGTGGGAAGGCAGTCCAGACCATTCGGACCCCCTAAGCCGCGAGCTCCTGAGCCCCTGAGGTCCTCGAAGGTGCCAGTTCCTCCTTCTAACGAGGAAGCGGTCGGGGAGCCGACGCGCACGCCGAACACCTCTAACCGGGCGGCGGCGGACTGGCCAGACATGCTGGCAGGGTTGGTAAGCAACTTCGTCATCGTCTACGAGCACCACACTCTTATGGGTGCGGTCATACAGGTGTTCGGTCCATCCAATCCGGACTGAACGACGTTGTCCAAGGCCTGCTAACAGGCTTTGAGGTAAGTCAAGTAATGCTCTTTTCCCATGAAGTGGCTTTAGCCCTTAGTTTGAGTAAGCCGTATGTATCACAACCCCCGAGACTCTACAAGAATTACAAAGAGACTTGCACAGGGTCCAATTCTGTAGGCAATATTCAAAGTGATGTGAATTTTTTGATGTCACGGGCATCTTCCTTGGTTGCGGTTGCTTATGCCGCAGGGCTAGATGAGATGGATCGAAAGCTCAAGCACTCCGATGGAGAGCTTGACCTTGCCAACAAGCAGCTTGACGAAGCGCAAGGTAAGCCCTTCTTAAGATGTATATTGCTTATTTGCCGGATACTTACATTCCGGACCGTATGCTAATATTATAATGTGATGATATTGCAGCTGCTGCTGTTCAGGTCGAGGGCTTGAAAGAAGCCCTGAAGAAAGTCCAGGCTGAGGCGGCCACAAAGAAAGCGGCCGCGGAAAGGCGGTGGCCGAGCTTGAGGAGGTTAAGCTCGCTGGTGAGAAGCACGAGGCTCGAGTAGCCGAGGTGTAGGTGGATCTCAAGGATGTCGTACAGAAGCTTGAGGCCCTTGAGAAGGAGCAGGAGGAATGGTCTTCCAGGCTATCCAGGGTGGCAAAGGAACTCCAGGAGGCGAGGACGATGGTGCGAGGTGTCCGGGAGGAGCTCCGCCAAGTGGGGAAAATTGTAGATGGTAACAAATACTTGCTGCAGAGTGTGTTTCGAGGCAACAGGTTCACCTTGCTGACTGATGTCTGCTAATACTACGTCGGTATTTCCCCAAAGAGGAAGGGATGATGCAGTAGAGTAGAGGTAGGTATTTCCCTCAGTGATGAGACCAAGGTTATTGAACCAGTAGGAGAACCAAGCAACACAACGTAAACATCACCTGCACACAAATAATAAATACTCGCGACCCGACGTGTAAAAGGGGTTGTCAATCCCTTTCGGGTAATGGATGTGGTGGAGTTGTAAAAATTAATAGATCGAACGCCAAATAAATAAATTGCAGCAAGGTATTTTTGGGTTTTTGGTTTAATAGATCTGGAAATAAAAGCAAAGGCAAATAGATCGCAAAGGCAAATAATATGAGAAAGAGACCCGGGGGGCGTCGATTTCACTAATGGCTTCTCTCGAGAAAATAGCAAACGGTGGGAAAACAATTACTGTTGGTCAATTCATAGAACTTCAAATAATCATGATGATATCCAGGCAATGATCATTATATAGGCATCACGTCCAAGATTAGTAGACCGACTCCTGCCTGCATCTACTACTATTACTCCACAAATCCGCTATCCAGCATGCATCTAGTGTATTAAGTTCATGGAGAAACGGAGTAATGCAATAAAAACGAGGACATGATGTAGACAAGATCTATTTATGTAGAAATAGACCCCATCATTTTATCCTTAGTAGCAATGATACAATCATGTCGGTTGCCTTTCTGTCATTCGGATCAAGCACCGTAAGATCGAACCCATTACAAAGCACCTCTTCCCATTGCAAGATGAATAGATCAAGTTGGCCAAACAAAACCCAGATATTAGAGAAGAAATACGAGGCTATAAGAAATCATGCATATACGAGATCAAAGAAGACTCAAATAACTTTCATGGATATAAAAAGAAAGATCTAATCATAAACTCAAAGTTCATCGGATCCCAACAAACACACCGCAAAAGAGTTACATCATATGGATCTCCAAGAGACCATCGTATTGATAATGAAAAGAGAGAGAGAGGAAGCCATCTAGCTACTAACTATGGACCCGTAGGTCTACAAGGAACTACTCACACTAGTACGTGTCGGTGCTATACAAACGGGTTTAAACCCCTTTCCGCGACGACATTTGGAACCGTCGCCTAGTGAGTGTGGACGATAGGAGGGTCCTTCCCACACGACCTAGAAATCATCGGGAATAGGCCCTCCTGGGACATCAAATGAGCTCGTGTGCGATCGGGTGAGGCATCGAAACCCAATAATTTCCGTAGGTATGTACATCCCACACGGTGAATCCCAGAAAACATTTTCGTATGTATGTATATCACACACAGTTAATCGAAGGAATACGTTTCCGTTCTTATGTACATCCCACACAGTCAATCCAGGGAAAACATTTCCGTTCGTACGTATATCGCACACAGTCAATCCAAGGAATACGTTTTCATTCTTATGTACAACCCACACAGTCAATCCAGGGAAAACGTTTCCGTTTGTATGTACATCCCACCTAGTTTTATGTGTAGGCTCGTGTGTGAAAGGTGTAACTATCACACACACTCTGCCTTGGGTAACTGTTTGCTTTTATCGACTACATCACACACGATTTGATGAAGAAAATTGTGTGGCATTGGGCTATCCATCACAAGAGCTTTTACTGCTACAACCGTTTGCAAAGATCCATGACACATTTAGCAGGTTTATTAGTTTACAATTGATAATTCCAGTATTACGCAAATTCACATTTCATATCGAACAGCTGTTTGCCAATTTCATATCATGGCACATAAATATATTATAACATCACAGTACGATAGCTACATGAAAACAACACAGTACAACATATAGCTAGGTCGACTTCATAAGAACAATATTAGGACAATATATTCATTTCCCTAATCGAGATCATCCAGGCTTGTCTTATCCACCTCTGCTTTCAGTTCAGTAAGAACCCGTTTTGCATGGGCCAACTGGGAAAGTGCCTCCTCCTTCGCCAACACCATCTTAGCAAAGTCCAATTTAAAAAATCAGAGCTCATTCTCCACCTTCCACCTTTTATCCCGCATCTTCAAATATTCTTCAGCGTTGACAACAGTTTCTCTAAGCCTACGTCTGTTCTCTTCCTCATACATGCTTCAGAGCTTCGCTAGGCACATCTTCAAAGACTGTTGCCACTCTTGATCAACCCACTCCAAGTAAGAACATTTCCGTTCATCCTATAATATTTCAAACTAGATTAGTAACAATTGTAGGGGAAATGGGTTTATAACGACATAGAAAATCGCCAATGCTTATTTTAAAAAACTGAAGAAACATGTTAATTATGACATATCTTCTCAAAAAGATCAATGTGCAAATGAATTAATTGCTACTGAGACAACAACCAAATTCTGAACATGAGAAGCTATAATTAACTACAACAACGCTACAAGTTCTTGTTCATGTACAATAAATAACAAATTGAACATTTTACGAGGAAGGTAAATATAACTGCAACAACATAGCGACAATGTTTGGATGATAGCAATGGATACTAACAGGTGTGTACATGCAAAAATTTAGTAACATAGAACTAATAGCACTAAGGCCGTCCACTATGTATGCCAAAAGTGGTGTAAAGACAACTGCTGCTACATCTTGCACCAGTGCCTTGCACTGGCGAGCCGATGCAGCCGATAAAATCAAGGACCCGGACTCCGGAGCACGTAGTTGCTCCGATGCCCAGTTCTTCGCGCCATAAAGATTTAGTATTTTACTGCTTGGCTTCTCGGATATGTGGACCAAAGTTGGCTGCACAAACTGCTGAAGCAGTGTCAAATAATTTTCTAATGGCACCGCTGATGAGATGGCACAATATTAAACTACCAGGTACAAATTGTGACACTGTCTTAGGAAGCCTTTGGTTGAAGGTGTGGTATGAATGGGTTGGGACTGTGATAGTTTATGAATCACATCTAACAAATGAATTGTCTAACCTTCTCTGCACATGCCAGATACTTCCTCCCACTATCCACAGATTCAAATGCAACTAGCTTCACGCATGGAGATTGTTGGTGACAACGAGCAGATAGATCTTCAGCCACCCTGCTCCATTCGTTGCCACTGATGGTCCTCGGGAGCTACAAGAGGAAGAAATGACTCAAATCGACCGCCAGGTAAAAATCCTTCATTCCAAGTCATAGCCTGAGAGAGAGAAGAGAGGCATACCCAGGTGGTGAAGGAGTCGTCGCCAGAGGAGGAACCGCTGGAGAGGTCTTGGAAGAAGACCATGGCGACCCCGGCGGTATGATGCAAGACAACGAGAGCGAGGAAGCGGCTATAGCTTACGAAGGAAGGAAGGAAGGAGGAAACATGGGAAATGTGACTTGTGGTCGGGGAGAAAAGGGGGTGGAGAAGGGGGGAGGGGGCGGGGTAGATATTTTGGCGGTAGGCCAAAATTTCGGAAATGTGGAGGGAAACTTTGCATGCGGTGCCGCCGAACCATTTACTTTGAACGATTGTGTGCATCGCAAACGATTCTTCTGCTTTACGGGCATGGGATGAGTTTGATAATTTAAATTTTGGTGGAAATTTCCATGGGTACGTCATTGCATAATTTAACATCGCTTGCTAATTTGGGCACACGAAAGAGCGTACAGTAGACATACCACACTTAGTGAATCAAGCAATTTTAGTAATTAAACAGAGCCAATTGACCTAAACTTTGCTCTAACAAAAGACCAACATTAAAAACAAAGCCTAAGTACGCATAATTTTAACAAATCCGCCGCCGCGCCGGCCTATGCATCACCGGTGTGAGATGAGACGTCGATGACTTGTCCTGGTGACATGCCGCCATTGGTGGACTCCGCGCCCTCCCTTCTGAAGTCGACCGCGTCCTCATCCTCGTCCTCGTCCTCGGTGCCGCCCTCAAGGTTGTAGTACTTGTAGTAGTGGCTGTGCTAGAGCTCGCGTTGGTACTCCACCGCCGATTCCTCGATGGGCAGACTGTTCTCTACCTCGACCTCGGCCATGCGCAACTCCTCCTCCCGGCGCTCCTTGATCTCCGCTGCCTCCTGCATCTCCCGCTCCCGCTTAGCAACCTCCTGAAGAAGAAGGTGCTCCATGGCCACCGTCGCCTTTTTGAACATGGGTTGCATGCTGGAGTCCAAGGTGGCCAGGAATATCTTGGCGTGTGCATCCTCGATCTTGGCGTGGATGGCCTTGACCTGGACCTGGGCGACATCGGTGGCACGGACGGCAGCTCGAGCGATCTCGGCGTTTGCAGCCGTCGTCGCCAGCAGTAGTTGTAGCCGTCTCGGCTGCTGCAGCTGCATCGTACGAGCCTTCATGAAGCGTTTCCATTGCGTCATCTTTGCAAGAAGGGGGTGCGGGAATGGGGATCGGGATTCATCGATTCGTCGATTGCCGGCATTGGAGCAGACGAGCCGGCGAAGCTTAAGTGGGGAGACTTAAATAGACCCAGATATTTTCATCGCAAACGGTTTCCTAGAAACCAACTATGTGTGATGTTGTAGATATTTTTTTATTAAAATCTGACCTTTTTTATGCATCCGTCATCGCAAACGTTTTGCACCTTATTGACGGTTCTTTTACACCATCGTTTGCGATTTGGTTTCGGACGAAAACTCGTCTGTTGCAAAGGGATTTCATTTATTTGAACTTATTTGAACTCCAGATTTTTTGTGTGTTCAAAATGCACCATTCAAAGCCACATCATCAATTTTCAACCCTTTCTGTCTTCATTTGGTATTTTTCATGCATTTACTGATTTTTTTAAAGCTAAATGACACTGAAATTGAAAAGCACTACAAATGAACTCTGAAAAATTTGAAAGTTGGCATGGTATCATAATTTCACCCACATCGCATGTGCTACAAAGTTGAGAGGGTTACGGCAAGAACTGGATGCACTTCGTGTATTAAATGGACAATCTCTTTCGAAGTATCAAGGTTTCGGACGAAAACTCATCTGTTACAAAGGGATTTCATTTTTTGAACTTATTTGAACTCCAGACTTTTTTGTGTTCAAAATGCACCATTCGTAGCAACATCATCAATTTTCAACCCTTTGTGACTTCACATGCATTTACTTATTTTTTTGAGCTAAATGGCCCCGAAATTGAAAAGCATTACAAATGAACTCCGAAAAGGTTGAAAGTTGGCATGGTATATTCATTTCACCCACATAGCATGTGCTAAAAAGTTGAGAGGGTTGTGGCAAAAATTGGATGCACTTCTTGTACAAAATGGACAATCTCTTTTGACGTATTAGAGTTTTGGACAAAAACTCATCTGTTACAAAGGAATTTCATTTTTTTAAACTTATTTGAACTCTAGACTTTTTTGTGTTCAAAATGCACCATTCAGAGCCATATCGTCAATTTTTAACCCTTCTGACTTCATTTGATATTTTTCATGCATTTGCTGATTTTTTTAGCTAAATGACCATGAAATTCAAAAGAACTACAAATGAACTCTGAAAAGGTTGAAAGTTGGCATGGTATCATCATTTCAACCACATAGCACATGCTAAAAATTGAGAGGGTGATGGCAAAAACTGGACGCACTTCAGGTACAAAATGGACAATCTCTTTCGAAGTATCAGGGTTTTGGATGAAAACTCATCTGTTACAAAGAGATTTCATTTATTTGAACTCCAGACTTTTTGTGTGTTCAAAATGCACCATTCAGAGCCACATCATCAATTTTTAACCCTTTCTGACTTCATTTGGTATTTTTCATGCATTTAGTGATTTTTTTAAAGCTAAATGACCTTGAAATTGCAAAGCACTACAAATGAACTCTGAAAAGGTTGAAAGTTGGCATGGTATCATCATTTCACACACATAGCATATGCTAAAACGTTGAGAGGGTTATGACAAAAACTGGACGCACTTCGTGTACAAAATGGACAATCTCTTTCGAAGTATCAGGGTTTCGGACGAAAATTCATCTGTTACCAAGGGATTTCATTTATTTGAACTAATTTGAACTCCGGACTTTTTCTGTGTTCAAAATGCAGCATTCAGAGACACATCATCAATTTTCAAACCTTTCTGACTTCATTTGGTATTTTTCATGCATTTACTGATATTTTAAAGCTAAATGACCCTGAAATTGGAAAGCGCTACAAATGAACTCTGAAAAGGTTGAAAGTTGGCATGATATCATAATTTCACCCACATAGCACATGCTAAAAAGTTGAGAGGGTTACGGCAGAAACTGGACGCACTTTGTGTACAAAATGGACAATCTATTTCGAAGTATCAGGGTTTCGGACGAAAACTCATCTGTTACAAATGGATTTCATTTATTTGAACTTATTCGAACTCCAGACCTTTTGTGTTCAAAATGCACCATTCAAAGCCACATCATCCATTTTTAACCCTTTCTGACTTCATTTGACCTTATAAAGACATTTAAGTGATTTTCTAGCCATTTAATGACCGTAATTCAAAATTTGAACTACATCTACGTGCAACGCCTAACCATAACGGTTTGAAAATCATATTTTTGTGTACTTGTGTGTGAGTTAAAAAATCTTCAGACCATGTAAATATATGGTGTTCAAAAAAGAAAATGTAAAGATCTGGCAAGACAACCGCCCCCACACGATTGATAACCCACAAGTATAGGGGATCATTTGTAGCCTTTTTCGATAAGTAAGAGTGTCGAACCCAACAAGGAGCTAAAGGTAGGACAAATATTCCCTCAAGTTCTATCGACCACAGATACAACTCTATGCACGCTTAATGTTTGCTTGACCATAAAAAATAGAAACTATTTTGTAGGTGTGATGCTAGAACTATGCAAGAATAAAACTAGAAGTACTTCGCAAGATAATAAAAGTGGATAGCTTTTGTCAACAAGAAAGTTATTTGTCCCTAGGTAATCGGTAACAAGTACCGGTAATCATTCTTGTATTTTTATATGAGGGAGAGGCATGAGCTAACATACTTTCTCTACTTGGATCATATGCACTTATGATTGGACCCCTAGCAAGCATCCACAACTACTAAACATCATTAAGGTCGTAAAACCCAACCATAGCATTAAGTATCAAGTCCTCTTTACTCCCATACGTCATACCCCCTTACTCGGGTATAAGTTTCTGTCACTCTCGCAACCCACTGTAAGCGAACCATGAACATATTGCAACACCCTATACCGGGGGACCCTCACGTTTGCACGAGAAAGGAGGGCACCATAGGACAACACCATAAATAAAATATACAATCATACCAACCAAGATCACGATTAACCCACAGGACAAAACGGATCTACTCAAACATCATAGGATAACCATAGATCATTGGGAAATAATATATGGATTTGAGCACAATGTTTAACTAGAGATTACAGCAGGGGGAAAGAGGTGTTACACCGCTGCAATGAGGGAGGGAGAGTTGGTGTGGATGGTAGGAATATTGTTGATGTAGCTCTCCGTCCCGATCGTTGCCCTGGTGGCACTCCGGCGCCACCGCAAGCGAGGGGGAGAGAGCCCCCCTCTTTCTTCTTCTTCCTTGGCCTTCTCCCTAGGTGGGAGAAGGTTTTCCCCTCTGGTCCTTGGTCTCCATGGCATGGTAGGGGTGAGAGCCCCCCCCCCCCCCCCCGAGATTGGATTTGTCTCTCTGTCCTCTTCTGTTTCGCGTTTCTCAGATCTGGCCGAAAACCGTTTCTTATATTCCCGGAGATCCGTAACTCCGATTGCGCTGAGATTTTAACATGATTTTTTCTGGATATAAGCTTCCTTGTGCCCGAAGTAGAGGTCCAACCAACGTACGAGGTGAGCACAACCCACCACGGGCCTCCATTTGCGTTTATTCCAACTCCCAAAAATCACATATATTCCAGAATAATTCTCGGTGAAATTTTATTGCATTTGGACTTCGTTTGATATGGATAATCTGCTATACAAAATACATGCAGAAAACATGAACTAGCACTTGGCACTGGATCAATAGGTTAGTCCAATAAATCATATAAAAAGTTGCCAAAATTATGTAAAAGTTGTATAATATTGGCATGAAACAATAAAAAATCATAGATACGACAGAGATGTATCAGCATCCCCAAGCTTAATACCTGCTTGTCCTCGAGTAGGTAAATGATAAAAATGATATTTGTATGTGGAATGCTACCTAGCATAAATTTGATCATATATCTAGTCATGGCATGAATATTAAGACATGAGTGATGCAAAGCAATAGTCTATAATTTGACATAAAGACATCAATACTCGGGCATTCCAACAAACAAGCATGTCATTCAAAATATCAAATGCTAAAGAACGTTATCCCTACAAAATCATATAGTCTTGTCATGCTCTGTCTTCCCAGCTCAAATTATAAATCATGTACTACCCCGATGTCAGCCAAGAAATTGGTTCATACTTTTTAACGCGCTTCAGCATTTTCAACTCTCACGCAATACATGAGCGCAAGCCATGGATATAGCAATATAGGTTGAATAGAATGTGATGGTAGTAGACAAAAGAAGGGAAGAAAGTCTCACATCAACTAGGCAAACTGATGGACTATGGAGATGTCCATCAATCCATAACAATGCGAGGAGTAGGGAGTGCCATGCAACAGATGAAACTAAGAGCTATAAGTGTATGAAGGCTCAATATGAAACTAAGTGGGTACGCATCAAACTACTAGTACTACAGGATGCTGCTAACATGACACTACGAACAGAGACCCTTCGACGAAACTGTGTGCTATGCCATAATCACAAACGGGGGTGTAAAAAACCCGTCAAAAAAGGTGCAAAACGTTTGCAATGGAAGAGCCATCAAACATGGTTCAGATTTTAGTTGCGTGTGCGATGCAGGGCATACGGTTCAGTTCAATGAACTATTTGCGATGAGGTGGACCAAAAGAAATGGTCAGCCAGATGAAGGCGTGTGCGATATACAGCATAGAGTTCACTTGGATGAACTGTTTTTGATGAGGAGGAACAATAGAAACAGGCAGCTAAATAAAGGTGTGTGCGATTGAGGGCATACGCTTCAGAAGGGTTAACTATTTGCGATTATGCAATAGAACATATAAGGGTGAGCCAGATCAAAGTGTCTGCGATTATTAGCAAAAAAAGTGTCTGCGATTGATGGCATACACTTCACATGAATGAACTGTTTGTGATTAGCCACAACAAACTGAAACAGTTAGATAGATCAACGTGCGTGCGCTAGACGGGCACACACATTCTAATGAAAATAAGCGTGCGCGATGGTAATAACGAGCGTGCATGGTTGTTGGAACAAGACGTGTGCGGACGTTGCCTATTGTGGTACACCCTATGGTGCAAGTGCCACGTACGCGGCCGAGAAGGAGTACGTCCCCATGTTACGCCTTTCGGGAATAGTGCTGCACTTATAACCACCAGTAAATTTTGAGCCTGCATCCCGTCACATTCCAAATTGCAAACCTGTTCACACCAATCTAAACCTAAACGGTTTCGCACTTAGGAGCGTATTAGTACTCGGTTATAAATACTACTTCTCCAAGATGACTGGACATTCCTCCTCAAGTCGTCATCCACAAAAACAAACAAGTCATGCATCATTGTTCCCTTGCATCTGCCATGGGCAGCATGAGTTCCGGGTCGAGAGATTGCCACCAGGGAGATGCGAGCATGGAAGCGGAAGCACGTGAGATGTCCCGCCTCGCCGCAAACGCAGCCGGCATGTCCCGCCGCACGGCCGTCACAGCACAGAGGTCCCGCCGCGCCGCCGAAGCAGCATGGAGGTCCCACCGTGCCATCGATGCAGTAGACTGGTCCGGTCGCGCCACGGAAGCATCAGAGATGTCTTGCCACGCCGCGAATGCAGTAGAGATGTCCTCCCGCGTTGCGGCGGCCTAGGAAAATGTCTCGTGGGCAGGCGAGGACTCTTACAGGCGCATGCATGCGATCGTCCATAGCTAGATGGATCGGATCTCTAGCAGGGCAAGAATGCAGGACAACATGAAAGCGTCTTTTGAACATGCTACCAGCGTTATCCGACAACTAAATGAGAGCAATATGAAGCTCTGGGCCGAGCACAACCTGCTGAGGGCGAAGATCATCGGAAGTGCGTAGCAGCTGGAGGAGACCACTGCCTTGTTGAAGAGGACGGACATCATCGTCGAGAAACTTATGGACGAGAATGCCATGCTGCGCATTGAGCGCAGAAGGCTGGTGGAGGAATATGTGGATTCTCTCAAGCAGCATATTGAGGACAAGAAAGAGCTCATCGCCGCTCCCTACGGAGACTAGTTCCCGCGGCCTGCAGTAACGCATCAAGAAAGTAGAGATCAGCGAGCCTGATTGTTTTCTTGCTTCTTCTTTTTCCCTTGTGTATTTCGGGCGTTGTTGCATGTTGCATTTTTAATTATGTTCCTAAATATGTAAGACAAATATTATCCACTGTCATCGTCCTTATATTCATTATGGTTGCTATAAGTCGCAGTCGATGCTATATAGGTCCGTCGGATCATACATCAAGATCCGTGCAAAACTTTCTTTTTAGATTTTCATTTTTCTCTCAGTCCAGTGAGACATATAGCCACGCCGTAGAACAGTGGCTTGGGCGCCATCAATGGAGATGTTGGGAGGGAGGTGCGCGGCGGGTAGTGGTCAAAGGGCTCTCCTCTCGATGAGCACGTGCAGGGGTCTGATCGCATGCCTCCCGTACTCAAATAGCTACCCCGCACGACACCTCCTAGCCATTAAAAAAAGGACACGTGGCTGCACGTAATTGGTAAGTAGAACGCCCATGGTTTTAATAATACTTGTGTTTCCGATTTGTAACGTGACAACACTTGTTCCAAAATGACTTTGTTGATTGATAATGTGTGCGCCTTCACAAATCGAACGGAAAAATTACTCCAACATGTTGGTGCCATGTCATGACACCATGCCAAGCTTCATGATTTTCAGGCGTGTTTTGGATTTACAAGAATAAAAAAACCAAGTTTCTCAATCTTTCCGGCCGAGCCACGACGCCCAGATGTTTGAATTTCAATCACATTTCTTGCATGAGACCTAAGCATGCACATAAGGACACAGATTTGTTTTTTCAACCAATTTATATGCACTAGAGCATGTGCATGTAGTTCAAATTTGAATTATGCACATAAATGCATTGAAACTCAGTTAATGCATAAAAATGTCCAAACGAGCCGCAAAAAATCACAAAAATTGACACAACACTCATGTTGTTCTATGTTGACACGAGAAAACATTTGAAAGCAATAAGAGGCAATGGATATCGCTTCGTCCCCAAAGGTGGGACATTCCCTACCGAAACAATCATGCTTGTTGTGAGAAGCTCTGGTTTGTGAGAAGCATATACCCAAACCTGCCCCAAATGGGACAACATTTTTACCACGACATGTTGATGCTGCTCCATGATAGCATGCCAAGTTTCATGAATTTCGGACGTGTTTTGGATTTACTAGGAGACCGTTGGGCACGAGCTAGACATGGAGGCGGCGACGGCGATCGATGAGCACCAGCCATAGTAGTACTCATTGTTTTTTTAATTAAGAGCGCCGGTCTTTAATTTGTTAGAGTAATGTTTAGGTCAGCTAGCTCTGTTTAATTGCTGAGCTTGCTCGATTAAGAAGTTACTCTCCTTTGTGTACCCAAATTACGCAATGACGTGGATGACCACTGTAAACAGGGAAATTCGAACCAAAAAATTTGACGTTAAAACTCAACATACACGGGTTAAGCTATCTGAATCGTTTGTGATGTTCGCATATCATACACAGTTCTGAATAAGGGACCATGTGTGATGACACTTTGCGCGCCATTTTTCGCTGAAGCGATTCCAAATTTTCGGCTTCCGCGGAAATATCTACCTCCCCGCCCCATCCCCCGTACCAAAAGACACATTTCCCCTCTTCCGCCTTCATTTCCAAGTTGAAACCTTCACACCTTGTCTGCAGCGCTGCCTCCTCACCGACGACCCTCCTTCACGCTGCACGGCCTCGCCTATCCAGCCAGGTAATCCAGACCCGACCCCTATCCTCATCCTCCTTCCACATCCCACATGCCCCAACCGCTGGCGCGAGCGCGACACCTTCCACCCAAATCACCGACCCCACCACCAAATAAGCACCGCCCTAAGCCATGGTGCACGCAGTATACCAGGATCTCAGGGAGCACTTGGTAGCGGAGAAGCAAATCACGGCCGCATGCGTAGATGAGGTCGCGATGGCTGCCATTCGTGCTGACCCCCAGATCTTGGAGGAGCACCTCGTCGTTGAGGCCACTGTTGACGCCTCTTGCGCCGACGCCGCGATGTGGTTGGCTGCTTTAAACTATAGTTCGTGGCATTTTCTCGAGGCCATCGTTTGCTTGCTACTGCCTTTCCTTAACAAATTCTAGTGAATTGTGATATATACTTTTACCACGCAATCTTCTGCTATAGTGTATATGTTCTATATGTCGTGCATTGTGGTGTTCAGTTAACTACTTGCTTCAATTCTGCAAATGTGATTTTCAATTCTTCAGGGTGCAATATTTCCAAGTTGTTAAGCATGCTTGGTTTGGTTAACGGTCTGATCTTCTATTACGAGTATGTTATATTGTGCAATGTGGTGCTCAGTTAACGTTTGGTTCATTTGTTGTGATGTTTACTTAACTGCTTGGTTCAATTCTGCAATGTGATGTTCAATTGGTGTGGCTGCATTTCGTTATTGTATACCATGTGAGGAATAAATCGAATTTGGTTGTACTAAATACATGAGAAACAAATACAATTGCCATATTTCCAAGTTGTTAAGAATGCTTGGTTTGGTTAACTGTCTGATCTTCTATTAGGAGTATGTTATATTGTGTAATGTGGTTCTTAGTTAATGTTTGGTTCATTTGTTATGGCGTTTAGCTAACTGCTTGGTTCAATTCTACACTGCGATGTCCAATTGTCGTGGGTAGAATTTTGTATTTGTGTGCATGCGAGGAATAAATCGGATTTGGTTGCACTTAATACATGAGAAACATATACAAGTGCTATATTTCCTAGTTCTTAATCATGCTTGGTTTGGAGAAATGGGTTTTCTGTGTGGCTTGAATTAATCTGATGAATCTGCAATGTGTTTAATTTTCATCAACATATTTTACTGATAGCATGCAAACCCTTACTTAACCTGATCACTAACTACCTTATATGTGTTGTAGGGAAACAATGGGAAGCACTGAGGTTACAATCGAGGTTAGCACGTGCATGGTCCGTTCTTTTTCTGCACAATGAAGAAGACATCAATTCACTACAAGATGGTACTAACTATTATACCTTGCCTTTTTTATTCCTTTGCCCCATTTCCAATATAGAGAAGATATTTATGCACATCCTTGTTTTCAGGCCTTTCCAAACCAGTTCACTGATGATTACCTCTCAACCCACCTCTATGTTCAGGAGGCGAGGAAGGTTTTCATACAACACCCATGGTTCAATATTGAAGATTTCCTGAAGAGGACGAAGGACGGACGGTCAATCATCCATAGGCACTGGCCCAAAGTTGCAAAGACCTTCAACATGAATGAAAGCTCAATATTCGCCTTCTGCTTCAGCAGTTTTCCAGATGAGATGCATCTGTCTATATACCGTCTATGATGCTAATTTCAAAAGGTTCTACATGTTGCATGTGAAAGTTGGTGCTGGTGCATTTGTGTAATGGGGTAGCTGAGTGCTAAAGCTATATCATGTTGTACTCTGATGTATTCCAATTATAAAATTCTGCTTCCTTAATATGGAAATGAAATATATTATGTGCTCAATATGTGTGGGGACCCCGACTCATAAGTCGTGATCACCGAATGCACGTGTACAGTGATCCCAGAGATCAATGCTCACTGAACACACAGAAGCTGAATAACAAGAGTCTTACATCCATACATACCGTATTACACAAATAGGACCATTATGGTCAAGTCTTGAGTACATCATTGCAGCGGAAATCTTCAATAACAACTTGGACCCATGCCATCTCCCTTAACCCTACAGGCATTCTGACTGGGAAGCGTCCTAGCTCGCATGCTCGTCACCAAGAAATCTTCATCATAACCTGTTCTCTCATGCCTGGCCAATAAAATAACCAGTGGCAAGCCAATGAGTACTTTGAATGTACTCGCAAGCAACCCAAGTGTGATGACAGAATAATTATGCAAAGCTCTACTGCTAAATTGGCAGTTTTGCGGAAAGCCAGTTTTTCATATGCAAGTATGATCAACATATAACATGGACATGCATGTGTCTGCAACAAGTATCAGGAGGTCACAGACATCATTATCGAGAAAGAGTTGTAACCAACTCATGCTCAAGCTCATTGTGACTTCCTCATGAATCACATCATCAATATCTCTGAACCGTGTTGTTTTCCAGAAACTTATGGACATAGTCTACGTAGCACCACCCAACTGTCCTTGACCGCGGACACGGCTATTCGAATAGTTTGACACTATGCAGAGGTTGCACACTTTACCCACAAGATCCGGGGAACTTCCGTGACATCCACGACCCACGGTACCTCAAGTACCCGGGGTAACCACCCGATCACTATCTTTCCCTAGACGACACTAACACAGAGTCCACTCGATTTGTAACAGCCCCGTGCCAAACGTTTCACATCTTAAAGATTGTGGAGCCTTGCTCCCATATTCATCTCATACCACTGACACGGGGTACTAACGGTGTGTTCGGTGCCCTGTGAAAACAGTCATGGCCGCCTATCCAAGCACGACCCCGCCCCGAGAGTGACCTCATGTCACCCCCGTCACTAGTAATGCAGGCACTATGCTAGTATCGACCTAGGTAATCAATAATGCCCTTTCCCATATAAGGGTAGAGTGGTTGCGCATGTTTGGTTGGGACGGTAGTCACACATAAATCTAATCCATCTCTATAAACAACACTATCATCAAGCCTCGGCACACTACTTCTTCACCAAGTAGTGCCCTAGTTTCTCATCAACTCCCAGGGGCATTAGTGGCACCCACTGGGTTATTTGCAAGTATGTCAAACCACACTTGTTTCACTCAATGCATAACCCTGACCCATTTTGCGTAGCCAACTACTATAGCATACATCTATCTACTCCCACCCACATAACCCTCATAGGAAGGTAGGGTCATGTTTGATGCAAGTTCAATAGCAAAGTAACAAAGGTAGCATCCAAAGTGGTCTCCACCTCAACATGATTCCGATGCATTGATAATAAGGTGCTATGGGATATGCATAAAAAGGTTTCTCGAACATGGTCAAAGGGCTGCTTGCCTTATCCTTCCGAGTCTTCAAACCTTCTGGTCCATCTCCGAGTACTCCGTTTATTTCGTCAACTAACGATGGAAACAATCATAATAAGCAACACAACAAGGCAAAAATAAAAGTGCTCTAAAAATAGGAGTTGGACTTTTCTAGGATACCCCTGGTCATATTAGAAATGACCAAGGTGTTTTCATAGGCATTGGATCAATGGATAGTTTGGATCATTACAATATGATGGAACCAAGGGGTTTATGGATTTGAAAGAAGTATACAGAAATATTTTCTTGAATGATGAGCAAAGGCATCCATCAACAAGTCATGATTTTAGAAGCATCTAGGAGTTGGTTTCACTGGATTTGGAATTCAAATGAATTTCCTAGGATTTTGCAAAGCTGATAAATATGAAGAAATGGCTCAATATTTGGTGGGGTACAGAAAGTATTAATAAAAATGTTCCAAAACTAAGTTTGATATGACAAGCACCTAGGAATTTGAACCACTGCATTTGGATCAAATTTGAGCCCTCTGTGATTTTCTAAAGTTCATCACAGAAAATGGAATAAGGGTATTTCATAATTATTTATGAAGGAAAAGTTTCTGGAAAAATGTGCATGTTGCACCAGGTGATAGAGCATGATTTATGGAGTCACTGGAAATTTGAATCACCAGATTTGGAGTTCAAATGAATTATTTAAGCATTTTTGAATAATACAGAAAAAGAAAAAGGGGAGGAGAAAGGGCTTATACCCTTATGCTGCACACTGGGCGGAGGATGGCCGAATAGAAACTGGGCCGGCCCACGGCTCGGCCACGTGCATAGGGGGGGCGGTGACGTCGGAGGCGCCTTCGTCGGTTGCGCTTTCGCGCTGGGAAAGCGGTTCCTTGCCGTCCCGCCTCAACTTATCCTACGTGGCGGCAGGCGAGGTCGCTGACCAGCGGGGCCCAGCCGCAGGTCGCTCGTCGCCCGTGGCCTTCTTCTCCGGCCCGACGTCGGGCAGGGGAGAGCTTCGGCCGCCGGCGCAGCAGTCGCCTGGGGATGCGGGAGGGCCGGTCGAGGTGCCCAGGAGCTCCGGCTCTCCTCCCCGCACCCGAGGGTGGCTGCGAGCCCGCCCAAGGAGGCCCACAACCTCGCCTCCATAGGGAGGCCGTGGCGGCCGCGGGGTCTTCGGCGGCGCCACGCCAGGAAGGACTCCCAGGCCAAGGGGAGGACCGGCCCGTCCCTGGGGACTCCCCGAAGAGGGCTCGGACCTGGAAACGAAGAAGGGGAAGGGGGGAGTGGCCGAGGTGCCCGAGTCCGAGCGGCGGTCGGCGGCGGCACTCCGGCCATGGAGGGGGTAGGAGGCCATGGGAGGGAGGTTGAGGATGTCTGGGAGGTCGTCGGGGCAGTGGGAGAGCGAAAGGAGTCGAGAGAGAGAGAGCCCAATGGGGCTATTTATAGCAAGCGCATCGGTGCACCGTGGGCGCGGTCCAGGGCGCGCACGGGCAAGCTTCACAGAGGGGAGAGGAGAGAGGGCCAGGCGGGGACCGGCGACGTGCCGTGTCCCAAACGTCGAGGCAACCTCGGGGACATGCTGGAGAGGCGCGAGGATGTCGGGGCATTGGGATGGGGGGCGGCTACAGTGCTCTAGAGCACTGTAGCGCGCTCCAGAGCATGCTTTTGGTTGCCATTGGCATTGCCTGGTGTCCAGGGCGTGTCCAATGGTGTCCAGAGGGTAGAGGGAGTAGTAAACTATAGGGGGGTGGTCTTGGATGCTCTGGGAGCCACTGGAGTGAGGAGAGAGGTGAAAGAGGAGAAGAGTGTTGCTGTCCACAAGAGTAAAAATGAGGTTTTCACCCCCCAATCATTGAGCTGAGGACATGGGGAATTTACTGGGGGTAGAAGATGATCAGAGGAAGCTGTGGTAAGAATTTGAGGTAAAAGGGAAATAGTAAAAGGGGTCAAAACAAGGGTTTTGGTAATTGGACAGAAGGTGTTTGATCAGGTTTTGGGAAAGCAAATGACTTCCAATTGACATGAGACTTAACAGGATCAAATGTCACATACATTTAGACCCTTCCACCAAATTTGAGATCATTTGGGCAAAGTTGCCAATGCAACTTTTGTAAACCCTAGAAATCAACAAAATTGGATTTCTCAAGATTTGGTTAAGCAAATCACCTCTCCTTGATGCACCACTTGGTGTAGTGTCATCATTTGGGTTTGTGAACATGTCCACAAAATTTGAGGCCCCAAGTAAAAAGTTGGCAATGTAGAGTTGTTCAAATTTGGATCTGGTCAGAAAGGGTTTTTTGGCACTTAGATCAAGTTATCCTTCTCCAAAACTTGTGCCATTTGGCATAGATGCATATTCACATCATTTTAGCATGTGCACCAAGTTTGAGAGCATTTGGACAAGTTTGGCAATGCAAAGTTGCTCAAACTTCAAAATGGACAGAAATGGTTTTGAGGGGATTAGATGATGTTTCCTTGATCTTCAAGGCATGAGGCTTTGTAAGATCATCAAATATGTCACATTTGACATAATAGAATATCCCTGGAATTTTTGGACAACAATTCCTTTGTAAATATTTCAAAAGCTTGAAATATCCAGAAAGGCTTTTGGAAGGATTTGTCCAATATTTTGAACATGACCATGTGTTGAAACTCTTATATAT
Organism: Secale cereale; assembly: GCA_902687465.1. Lineage (NCBI taxonomy): Eukaryota > Viridiplantae > Streptophyta > Magnoliopsida > Poales > Poaceae > Secale > Secale cereale. The sequence goes on from LR738714.1 coordinate 67,645,723, forward strand.
GGACAATATATGTCCTCCCTGAAATTTGGCAAATATTTTTGAAATAATTAAGTAATTTTTCCCTATTAAAGACCATTTCTGGCCTTAAGAAAAAGCTTGTAAATAAAATATAAAAATAACTTTTAAAATTATAATTTTGTGGTTTATGGGTGTCCTATACCTAATAGGATTCAAATATACCTTTTGAAAGATTTTTCACACCCTAAATAAGGTACTTGTAGTGCAAACCTCAATTCACGGGTTTTTGGAAAACTAATTTTAGAAAATACTATTTGGCCAAAATATTTTTATAAGAAAATACTATACTGGTCTATACACATGGCATGATTATTGGGAAAAGGTTTTGGACCAAGGAGATGAAGTATAAGAGTTGGAGGATTTATTTGATTTTTAGAGCACTAGCAAACAGCAGACAGAAAATCAATCAAGCAAAGCCAAAAACATTCAAAAGTTTTTGTAAAACCACATTTTTAACATGGTAATTAGCTCAAGCAAGGTGACATGAAAATCAGGGTGTCACAGACCTACCCCCCTTACAAGAATCTTGTCCCCGAGATTCCCAGACTAGGCGTGGAAAAGAATACGGAGTCTTGGATATGGGGTAGTCTTCACTTCTTCTTGTTGGTTCTGCTTCCGAGTGGTGCTCCTTGGAATCTTGAAGTACTTGGTGGTGTGGTTTCTTGCTTGTTGCCTTTGATGCAAGTTGCTGAGGGGTCTCTTGTATAGGTTAGGTTGGGTTAGTTGTCAAAGGATCGGTGATCGATGTCCATGCAGGCACCGGGCTAGTTAGGAGGTAAGAAGTACTTCCAGAGTGGGGACTCGTGGAATATTTGGTGCACGGAGGGTAACTCAGGTGATAAGTCTAGCTGGGAGCCGTCTACTATTTGACTTGCAGTGGTCTTGAAGAAGGTCGATAGATCTTGGTATGAGCGTCCCTTCGACACGGAAATGCTCGGTCCCTTCGAGAGGAGTGGTTTGCAGATACGCCCGGTCTTCGACGTGGAATTTTACTTCTGGATGATGATACGTCTCAAACGTATCTACTTTTCCAAACACTTTTGATATTGTTTTGACCTCATTCTTGCATGATTTTGACTAAACTAACCCGGACTGACGCTGTTTTCAGCAGAGCTGCCTGTATGGTTTATTTGTGTGCAGGAAAACAGATTTTGAAGTATCTCAGAAAAATCCACGAAAAATCAGAGAAAATCCACGCACCCGAAGGAACCAAATACCAGAAGTGGGGCCAGAGGGGGCCAGGGGGTGCCCAGGCGCCCTGTGGGCGCCCCCCCCTGTGCCGCGCCGGGGGGGTGCCTGGGTGGGGCCTACCCCCCTGGTGCCCTACTTTAGCCCGTATTTTTTCCTCCCGATGGAGAAATCCCAGATCGGAAGTTCTTTCGCTGTTTTACGTCGCGGAGCCGCCGCCACCCTCTGTTCTTCTTCGGGAGGGCTAATCTGGAGGCTGATTTGGCCTCCGGAGAGGGGAGATCGTCGCCATCGTCATCATCATCACCACTCCATCATCCCTCCATGACTTCCCCCTTCATGTGTGAGTAATTCCCTTGCTGTAGGTGAAGGGGATGGTAGGGACTGGATGAGTTAGATCATGTAATAGTTCGTCAGATTGTTGGGGGCATGTTTCCTATCATCTAGTATGGTGTTTATCATCTTTGCTACAACTTGTTATTCTTAATGCTTGACACTTAGGGCCCGAGTGCCATGATTTCAGATCTGAACCATATGTGTTTGCATGAATATATTTGTGTTCTTGATCCTATCTATGAGTTGTATGCACCTGTTACGGTTTGGAACCAGCGATCCCAAAAGTGACAGCTTGGGACACCAAAGGGGATGGTCCGTAGTTTGAGGATTACATGTATCCATTGAGTTCATTGCTTTGTTCCGGTGCTCTTTGACAGGAGCACCTTAATATCCATTAATTCCTTTTGGCCCCGTTCATAGCGGGATGGTAGGACAAAAGATGTTGTGCAAGTTCTTATTGCAAGCACGTACAACTACCTACGGGATACATGCCTAATGTTTGATATTTGCCTAGATGATCGTTACTTTTCCGTGTGCCGTGCCCCAAGTTAGAATCTATCTCATCCATGCAGCGCCCAACCATCCATCTCCCTAGCCTACAGTATTTTAAACCTTGCTTGTCACTAGTTGCTACTTCTGCCATTTACTACTGCTATTTACTTTTCCTGTTTACTTTTTACTATTACTATCATCACTATCATATCACTGTTACCACTTATCTTTTGTTGCAAGTTAGTATATTTCAGGTGCGGTTGAATTGACAACTCAACTGTTAAAGCTTATAAATACTCTTTGGCTCCCCGTGTGTCGAATCAATAAATTGGGTTATTCTTACCCGCGAATACTATCTCGATCCCTTACGGTTGAGGGTTATCAAGTACCGTTTTCTAGCGCCGTTGCCGGGGAGCATAGCAATATTTACAAGTCTACTTGAGGTATCCTACCTGCTGCACTTTATTCACTATGGGTAAGAAAGGAGACCCCAAGGTTCCGATATTACTATCTACTACAAGAAGAGGTACTGCTCTGAGCACTAGTGCTACGCTTGATTCACCTTCTATTATGAGTAAGTTTGCCTCACCACCACCACATGATGCTCCTACTGAATCTGTTACTATGTCTTATACTCTTGATGATGCTTCTACTACTTTTGATGATGATATTAGTTCGCGTGGTTATGCTCTTGAGAAACAAATTACTGTTGCTGCTGAAAAATATGGAATTGAACTTCCTGTTACTCGCTACCCTATTGGTGAAACTTATGATTATCCTGATTTGAGTAAACTCCAAGAGAGGCTCCTTGATGATGATTACTATATGCTTGATGAAGATCTATGCAGGGAACTGACAGAGTTTGCTGGCTCTGACCCTGAAGTTATTAAGAAAATATTTGAAAAACACTCTTTGAAAAACAAAACCGTTCCTAATCCTGAGTTTGCTACATCTCCTATATGCATTGATGATCCTGATTTTGATTTCTCCGTTGATCTTTCACTTATACCTATTGTTGAAGCTGACCCCTTATATGGCAGAGAAAATGATGATGCTATTGCACACCTAACTAAACTTGGTGAGCTAGGTAGCTTGTTTACCACAGATGAAAAGATACGCTACTTTTATGTGACCAAGCTTCTTCCTTTCTCCTTGAAGGAAGGTGCTAAAGCATGGTATGATTCACTCCCATGCGGTTCTATTAAGAGTCCTCAGGACTTAGCTCACTCTTTTGTTGATAAGTACTTTCCTGCTCACATGCAACATGCTGCTTTACAAAGAATTTATAACTTTAAACAGTTGCAGGATGAGTCCCTCCCTAAAGCTTGGGGGAGGTACTGCGGTTTGATTCGGGCTAGACCAGGACATGAAATTCCTAAGAATGAATTAATTGATATATTCTATGCTGGTCTAATTGATGAATCTAGGTCCTATTTGGACAGTTGTGCTGGTTGTGTTTTCAGGAAAAGAACACCGGACGACGCGGGAGATCTAATGGGCAGGATTGCCAAAAACCATGAAGATTGGTCCGTCCCTGAACCACCTCCACCAACAAAGAAGAGGGGCATGTTTGTTCTAAGCCCCGAGGATATGCGAGAAGCAAAGAAGTCTATTAAAGAGAAAGGTATTAAAGCTGAAGACGTGAAGAATCTACCCCCTATTGAGAAGCTGTGTGAGCCTACCACTCACCCTCCTATGGTAGAGGTACACTCTCTTTTAGATTTCAACGCAAGTGACATCCCTCATGGTAAGCCTCCTGATCAATGTTTAGATGAGTTTGATAATTTTATTATGAAACAGAATCATTTTAATGAGAGGATAGAAAGTCAGTTGCATGATAATTCCCTTGCTATCAAAAAGTTGCTTGGTGTTTTAGATAGAATAGTTAATGATGTTCAATGTCTTGTGAAGCATTTTCATATGGTTCAAACTCAGCTCGATCAAATTTCTAATGTGCAAAGAGATCTGCTTGCTAACAATGCCAAACAAGATAAATTGCAGGCTTTTGGGATTAAGACCCGAGGAGGAACTAGTACTCAAGATCCTCTTTATCCAGAGGGACATCCGAAGAAAATCGAGCAAGATTCTCAAATGCGGGAAGAAGAAATTGTTGTCTCTCCAAATAAGAAGAAGAAACATAAAGAGACTGACAATTCTAATGATCCTATTGCAGATGAAGAGCCAGCTATTGATCCCAACAGTGTATCTATTTCTGATGCTGAGACTGAAGACGATGCTGAACCTGAAGGTAATGATAATGAGAAGAATGATCCGCCTGAAGTTCGAGAAGAAGAAGCACCTGACAAACGTAAGAGGTACACTAAAGAAGACTTCATCGCAAGAAAACATGGGAAGGAGAAAGAACCATGGGTACAGAAACCCATGCCCTTTCCAGGTAAGTCCATCAAATCTAAAGAAGAAGAGCATTACAATAAGTTTTGTGAATGGATTAAACCTCTTTTTCTTCAAATTCCTTTGACTGGTGCTATTAAGTTACTTCCTTATTCAAAATATATGAAAGATATTGTCACTAACAAAAGAAAAGTTCCTAATGATGCAATATCTACTATGCTTGCTAATTATTCTTTCAGTGGAAAGATTCCTGAGAAGCTCGGTGATCCAGGTATACCCACCATTCCTTGCTCCATAAAGAATAATTATGTCAAAACTGCTTTATGTGATCTCGGAGCAGGAGTGAGTGTTATGCCTCTCTCTCTTTACGAGAGGCTTTGTTTAGAGAAACTAATTCCTACAGATATCTCCCTTCAGATGGCTGACAAGTCAACCGCTGTTCCGATAGGTATTTGTGAGGATGTTCTAGTTGAAGTTTCTAATTGTTTAATTCTTACTGATTTTGTCGTGCTTGACATGCCCGAGGATGGGAGCATGTCCATTATTCTTGGTAGACCTTTCCTTAACACCGCAGGCGCTATTATTGATTGCAACAAAGGGAAGGTTACCTTTCATGTGAATGATAAAGAACACACGGTATATTTTCCGAAGAAGACCGACAAGAGGCATGCCCTCAACTCTATAGAGAATATCGAGACCGTGAAAATTGGAGAATGGGACTGTCCACTACATGTGCCTCACAAATACAAAACTATCATGGTAGGGACAATGTCCATCAAGGTAAAAGTTCAGTGATTACTTCGTAGGAGGTGAGACTTTTTGCTCTATATATCGCTTGTTTGTTGGTAAGACTTGATCAACCTTACTAGTGAACGTGTTTTATATGGATAAAGTTGAGCTTGCTATGTTTTCACTTGTTTTTAGTGTTGTCCTACTTGCTGTACCAAGTATCTATGTTTTTGAAGCTTCACAATACTACTAACTTCTTCAAGTTTTCAGAGAGTTTCGCAGCTTTTTGAACTTCGAAAAAATTTCAACAGTGAAGTTTTCAGAAAAATTCCAGAAAAATTATATTAAAAATTTCCACAACGGGAGAGACCCGGAAAGTCCTAGGACCAGCCAGGGGGGCCACCAGTGGCCCAGGCGGCCAGCTGGCGCGGCCCAGCCCCTGGCCGCGCCCACAGGGCGCCTGGGGCCCACGGGACCCCCCTCCAGGTACTTTTTCTTCCCCTCTCTCTCTCTTTTTCCAGAAACCCGAGTTCTGGCCTTGTTCTTGCTGTTCTTGCTGTTCTTGGAGGCGATTCTTCGATCTCTCTCTATAGCCCATCATTTGAGCTGAAATTTTGAGCAAATACTCCCTGGTATGTGACTCCTCCACCCCTCCAATTAGATTTTTGATTGGTGGCCTCATTTGTGAGTATTTAGTAGTTCTTGGTGCTGTAGAGATGAGCTTGCATGCATGTGTAGAAGGTTATTTTCCAAGTTTTGATGCAAGTTTATGTCTTGGGCAAGTGAGTTGAGTAGTTTGCCTTAGCTCACTTTGTTTTAATCCTCGTTTTTGTAAATTGTAAAAAATTTCAGAAATGAGTTTGTTAGGAAGGGCAAAAGTATGGCTTGAGAAGAGGAGGCCCGCACACTCCGATCAAGTCACTAGAGCCGCAGCTTCACCATCGACTGCTAGGGTGAGCTATAATGAGGATCATGTGCCCCTGGAGTTGTTGGAAGACACAAGTCCAGCACGTGCGATGACATTTCCATGTGATGAATTCATGGAAGCTGCGGGAATCAAGGATGAGTTTTATAATCTTTGTGCTAATGCAGGTTTGACACGATTCGTCACGAGCCGTGTTACTCAGTATCAGAAACTCACCTCCGGTTTCATTAATAGTTTTAGATATAATCCTGATTCAGGTGCTATTGAGTTTAAAATTTATAATGATCTTATCACCATGACTCTGGGAAATTTTTGTGAAGTAATAGGTGTGCCAAACGTTGGGAGGACGGCAAGGATGGCCACTCAGCCCTCCGAGCTGAAAACCGTCATCAACTCTCTCTGCAGCATGGGTACGAGGGATATTCATCGGTCGAAGATCTCCAGTATCTTGTTTCCTCACCTCGGGTATTTTGCATATTATATTGCTAGAGGGGTGTTAGCTCGTGACAACACGAGCAGCATTTCTGCTCCGGATATTGCTATCCTGGCAGCAGCCCTCTCAGGGAGGTTTGATTATAATCTGGGTACCTTAATTGCTCGACGCCTTGCTATGAACGGAAACAAGGGGGACTTATATGGTGGCATTTATGCCACACTTATCTTAGAGCATCTTGGAGGCACCCCACACCCTGATGATACTCCTTTTACTTATTTAAGCTTTGATCTTGCTGCTATGAAAAGGCATAAGTTTGTTACCATGGGTTTTGAGCTTGATAACCTTGTTTATATCTTGCGTTTCGGAACTACCGCAGAACGCGAGATCCGTCTACCTGCACCTCTTTTGTTTGATTTTTCTCGCAGGAACGGATGGTCCTTTGATGTTGTCCAGTTCGATGAGTTCATGGTCCAGCATCAGTTCCATAACCCCATGGAGGGGGTTGTGCCCGACGAGGAGAGGCACGGTGAGATACCACATTTTCAGGATGAGACCGCCACCGAGTTTGGTGAAGGGTCTTCCTCTGTTTGGCGCTCGGAACCTTCCTCGTGGGAGACTCCGAGGAGTTCGGTGTACGCGCCAGCATCCTTCTACGACCCTTGGTCTCACCACCATACCCTTGGAGCAGGAGGCTCCTGGGGGCAGTAGCTGCTACCAACTTAGGCCAAAAGCCTAAGCTTGGGGGAGTATGTGCCCTTCTCACTTTTTCATTGTATTATCCGTTTGATTCACTTTGATCTTTTCGAAGTTTTTGCCCGTTCTTCTTTATTTCTCTCTTTGCAAAAACAACAAAAAGATTTTCTCTTTCTTTTGCTTTTTATTCAACTTTTGAAAAACTCAAAAAGATTTCCTTTCTCTCTTTAGTTTGCTTTGTTTTCAGAGATCAGCTCGAGTCCGTGATGGCATTTGATTATATTTCCTACGTTCGATCGTGCAAGTGACAAGCAGTAATGACGAAGATCGACTGAAAGGAAGCAACAAGGAAGACCGGTATGAACTCTTATTGTTTCTACTTTTGTACATATGCCTGTACTTATGATCTAGAGACCAGCTTGTAGCGACATAGTGCTATGTTTACAATGCTCTTCCAGTGGTCCATGCTTTTTTTGTGGCTAGTCCCGAATAACTAGAGTATATAATGTGTTGTTGAAATGATCTACATGCATTGCACTGTTCATAGTCTGGTATACTAAGGTGGTATTTCCCCTTAGAGAACTTTTGGATTGACTTGGCACATGCTCACACATGTTTAAGACTAAAAAGTCTACTTTGCCTTGATGATCTTTGAGTTTTAGAATAGTTATATCACTTTCATGCCCGATTCAATGTTGCTTTGTCGCTCTGCATGATTATGACCGTTATTGCTCTCTAGTTGGTCGCTTCCCAGTCTTTTGCTAAACCTCCACCCGTACTAAGCGGAATGACTGCTTGTGCATCCAAAACCTTTAAACCTGTTATGCCATATGAGTCCACTATACCTTCCTATACATGGTATTTACCTGCCATTCCTAACAAAGACTTTCATGTACCATCTCGAAATTAATCAAAAGCATTTCTCTTTTTGTGCCTATGTTTTAGCTCATGAGGAAGTAGTAGTTAATTCATAATCTTTTTAAGTTGGACAAGTTTCACCCCTGGATTGCATGCATAATGTGCAAACCCCTAATATGAAAAGGAACTGGCATTGAGTGTGCCCGGCTCGAAAAGATAATATAACAAACAAACCCTCCTTCACGCTTTGTTAATGAGAAATCAGAAAACTTTGGCAGTGATAAACAAAGGAGATTAAGAGGATGTGATCGTCCTCATGCGGGAGCCGTTCCTCGAGACTTTTCTAGCTTAAAAAGTGATTGAGTTATCTGCTAGCATTCGTTGACGAAATATGCACCTCTCAAAAACATATTTACTTCTGTTTTTAAAACCAAGAGCTCTGGTACATGTTTGGTTTTTGTTTCCGATCACGGGCTTCAACTTTGCCAATAAAAGCCATGGTTCGAGAGTCTCATCTTCTTTCTTCAAAAGCACTGACTAGGAGAGCATAATTGTCATTCTGAGTGTAATGTGCATTGTCCCAAAGTATTACATTGTCTTCTGCATACTTGTGATATGATTTATTCTGAAATTCTTAGCTCTAGTCTCCTTTAAAACTCTGGAGGAGTCTCTGCATTTATGTTTTGCTTCACTCATGGAGGCTAGCGAGATACCACCTTAATATGCTCAAGCTATGTGCAATGTGATATTGTCTTGATTTTTAGTAATATATTATTTACTCTTAATTATTTGTGACTGGTCACATGAAAGAAGGATTGCTCCTTGCATTGTTCTCATAAGTACTGTTTTAATACTTGCTGAACTCTTTTCGTAGTACATGCTTATATACATCTAATGAAGCAAAAGAGTTTGTCAAAGTTTTCTTTGTCGCGTCCAGTTCGTTGAACTGAATTGCTTGAGGACAAGCAATATGCTAAGCTTGGGGGAGTTGATACGTCTCATACGTATCTACTTTTCCAAACACTTTTCATATTGTTTTGACCTCATTCTTGCATGATTTGGACTAAACTAACCCGGACTGACGCTGTTTTCAGCAGAGCTGCCTGTATGGTTTATTTGTGTGCAGGAAAACGGATTTTTAAGTATCTCAGAAAAATCCACGAAAAATCAGAGAAAATCCACGCACCTGAAGGAACCAAATACTAGAAGTGGGGCCAGAGGGGGGCCAGGGGGTGCCCAGGCGCCCTGTGGGCGCCCCCCCCTGGGCCGCGCCGGGGGGGCGCCTGGGTGAGGCCCACACCCCCTGGTGCCCTACTTTAGCCCGTATTTTTCCTCCCGACGAAGAAATCCTAGATCGGAAGTTCTTTCACTGTTTTTCGTCGCGGAGCCGCCGCCACCCTCTGTTCTTCTTCGGGAGGGCTAATCTGGAGGCTGATTTGGCCTCCGAAGAGGGGAGATCGTCGCCATCGTCATCATCATCACCACTCCATCATCCCTCCATGACTTCCCCCTTCATGTGTGAGTAATTCCCTTGCTGTAGGCGAAGGGGATGGTAGGGATTGGATGAGTTAGATCATGTAATAGTTCGTCAGATTGTTGGGGGCATGTTTCCTATCATCTAGTATGGTGTTTATCATCTTTGCTACAACTTGTTATTCTTAATGCTTGACACTTAGGGCCCGAGTGCCATGATTTCAGATCTGAACCATATGTGTTTGCATGAATATATTTGTGTTCTTGATCCTATCTATGAGTTGTATGCACCTGTTACGGTTCGGAACCGGCGATCCCAAAAGTGACAGCTTGGGACACCAAAGGGGATGGTCCGTAGTTTGAGGATTACATGTATCCATTGAGTTCATTGCTTTGTTCCGGTGCTCTTTGACAGGAGCACCTTAATATCCATTAGTTCCTTTTGGCCCCGTTCGTAGCGGGATGGTAGGACAAAAGATGTTGTGCAAGTTCTTATTGCAAGCATGTACAACTACCTACGGGATACATGCCTAATGTTTGATATTTGCCTAGATGATCGTTACTTTTCCGTGTGCCGTACCCCAAGTTAGAATCTATCTCATTCATGCAGCGCCCAACCATCCATCTCCCTAGCCTACAGTATTTTAAACCTTGCTTGTCACTAGTTGCTACTTCTGCCATTTACTACTGCTATTTACTTTTACTGTTTACTTTTTACTATTACTATCATCACTATCATATCACTGTTACCACTTATCTTTTGTTGCAAGTTAGTATATTTCAGGTGCGGTTGAATTGACAACTCAACTGTTAAAGCTTATAAATACTCTTTGGCTCCCCGTGTGTCGAATCAATAAATTGGGTTATTCTTACCCGCGAAGACTATCTCGATCCCTTACGGTTGAGGGTTATCAGATGACGATGGTCGGTGTAGTTCTTCCTTCTTGACAGGGCGGTCTTCAAATGTCTTCTATCCAGCTGTCCGTCTCTTCTTTGTCTTCGGGCAGACAAGTAGGCCATCAAATAATGATGTTACCCAACTCGTCCAATTACTCCATGAGGTCTATGGGGTACGCAAGGTAGGCTGGGGTATTGGTGGTCGTCTCCGTTGAGTATTGCAGAGACCTTCCCGACTTAGAGCCAAGGCCCGTGGTCGGAATCTTACCAAGTTGTGGCTTGGTGAGGCTTAAGGGTTTCAAGGATTCTAGTGAGTGAGTGAACGTTTACTATCTTATCCTTAAGCATAGTTTCTGAGATGCCAATAGCTCTTTCTAGTACTCCGAACGATAAAACATCTTCTCGCATAGACCAACTTCAATCACCATTCATGCCATACATATCCTCATGACTCTCAAGAGACGGTCTAACAAAATTGTACTTGCCTACGATCCCCAAATCCATATGTATGTCTACCCCCTAAAATCCATGGGTAGGGCATACATGCTACTAAGCTTAAATTAATCTCCACAATCCAAGCACTCAATCTATTCTTGCAAGGCTCAAGATAATGCATCTCTATTCTAAGGAAACACGTCACATGCCACTCCAAGATTTTGTTTCCTTCCTATAGGTCAACTCCAATAGCCCGGTAATTCCCATCAATCACCACATAATCCGACAATTCTACGAATCCGATGTCTACGGTATTCCACAAGATCTCAAGTCCCTATAATATCCAAATACTTGGAAGGACTATGCATTACGATAGTAAGTCCACCAATTTCCCATCATCCGGGTCAAGTAAACTTCAAGATCATGATTATATAGATCCCTAAATCAACTCCGACAAATAATCCAATCTCCTAGGTTATTGTCCGCCGAGAAGCATGATATCATAATCAGGATCCTAGGTCTAATATCCAATTTACTCCGAACCATGCAGGCATATCAAGCATTTATATCAACCAGAATCACCTACATAAATCCAAATCTCATGCCCAACGGGTACTCCTACATGCTTCCCCAAAGTCATGATCCCACCAATATGAAAACCTCACAATCCATCAAGGCCTCAGATAATTCCTCGGAGTCACTGATATAAAGCCACCAAGTCATCTGTCTTATATCCACAAATTGGTCTATCTATGGCATCGTCAGTTCTTGTGCTATATTAGGATGAAAATGTGCTCGTTCACTGCGTCCACTAGCTCCTTTACGAAACCAGGGTTGTGCAAGGTTATAAAGGCTTAACTGGTTCTCTTGCAATACTATAGGTCAGGCACATGGCTAAGGGTTCGAGCTAGAGTGTCTCGTGAAGTCTCAAGGGTCTAGGAATGGGTTACTAGTCTGGAGGGTTAAACATAACTTCATGGGGTTGCACTTGGGCACGGAGGTTGTAGCAGAAGTCTTCAGTGCCAGTTGGTTGCCGAGGTAGAATCCTTGGTGCATCCTGTCTTGCGGTCTTCAGTTGGGGAGAGAGAGAAGAGAGGGAATAAGTAGCGTAGAGGAGGGAAATGCCTAAAGGGGGTTCTATAGTGCAAGTGCAAGCAAACAGGTGTAAAAAGCTGAAACAAAAGAAACAAGGCAAGGAAGGTGATATAGCCATGCACTTTGTTACTTAGGGCAAAAGTGCGACTTATATCAAAACACAAACAAATAAAAGCAAGCAACACACAATCATGGTTCTATTCGAACCATCATATGGACTCGACTGCGCATAGGGGGTACACGACTCATCCTACCCTAGGGGTTCTCGGACTCAGTGTCGTGACTTGTGCCTCGTGCAGTCTTCTGAGCTTCCTCAGGTGTTGCTATGTCCCTTGTAGTTGTTTGATAAACGATCCGGGTTGAGCCTGAAGAATCTTCAACAACTTCTCGCCTGATGAGGTGAGGTGGTGAAGGTGCTTCCTTGTAGCTGGCGTTGACTTGTCTTCTCTTGTCCCTTTAATCATGATGATCCCTTGTGCCTTCTGGGACGTCGGGGGTACCAGGTAGGCAATCCGTATGTAATGACAATAACAAGGCATAATCGAGGTCCAACATGTCGGTTTTGTTGATGAAAACATCGACACCAAGAGCGGGGGACGAAGAGAACCATTTTCCTGCTCACTATAGTGAGGCGGACCAAACGGCGAGGTTCTCATCCACCGGTGGTTGCCGATACAACAACGGTAGTGACAGGATTACTCTATTAGCGATGCATATCATGATTTTGCATAACCTATACCCTGGTCATCATGGGCCAATGTTGCATCTTCTTGGGGCACTGTCAAGGGTGTCATCATCTTCTGAGTCTTCATGTCCTCATTCCTCGAGGATGGATTTTCTGTTTGTATCGCCTTGTCGTGGTATCGCCAGCCCTGTGTTCAGAAGAGGTGGGTGAGTGTTTGGCAAAGTGCACTCCACGAGGATTACAGAAAATCCAGTGGTCAGGGGCTTAGGGGATCTAGCGACCAACAGTTTTGAAGGGGGGAGAGATTAGGTACAGCCTAGTTTTCGAAAAACTGAGAAGGGAAGAGAAGTATAGATAGTTTTGAAAACTACTAATAGTTTTGGAAATAGTTTTACCCTAACTAACAACCATGCTAACTAAGGCTTCCTACAGTCAGGATGGCTCTGATACCAGCTCTGTGGGGACCCCGACTCATAAGTTGTGATCATCGAATGCACGTGTGCAGTGATCCCAGAGATCAATGCTCACTGAACACATAGAAGCTGAATAACAAGAGTCTTACATCCATACATACCGTATCACACAAATAGGACCATTATGGTCAAGTCTTGAGTACATCATCGCAGCGGAAATCTTCAATAACAACTTGGACCCATGCCATCTGCCTTAACCCTACAGGCATTCTGACTGGGAAGCATCCTAGCTCGCATGCTCGTCACCAAGAAATCTTCATCATAACCTGTTCTCTCATGCCTGGCCAATAAAATAACCAGCGGCATGCCAATGAGTACTTTGAATGTACTCGCAAGCAACCCAAGTGTGATGACAGAATAATTATGCAAAGCTCTACTGCTAAATTGGCAGTTTTGCGGAAAGCCAGTTTTTCATATGCAAGTATGATCAACATATAACATGGACATGCATGTGTGTGCAACAAGTATCAGGAGGTCACAGACATCATTATCGAGAAAGAGTTGTAATCAACTCATGCTCAAGCTCATTGTGACTTCCTCAGGAATCACATCATCAATATCTCTGAACTGTATTGTTTTCCAGAAACTTATGGACATAGTCTACGTAGCACCACCCAACTATCCTTGACCGCGGACATGGCCATTCGAATAGTTTGACACTCTACGGAGGTTGCACACTTTACCACAAGATCCGGGGAACTTCCGTGACATCCACGACCCGCGGTACCTCAAGTACCCGGGGTAAGCACCCGATCACTATCTTTCCCTAGACGACACTAACACAGAGTCCACTCGATTGGTAATAGCCCCGTGCCAAACATTTCACATCTTAAAGATTGTGGAGCCTTGCTCCCATATTCATCTCATACCACTGACACGGGGGTACCAACGGTGTGTTCGGTGCCCTGTGAAAACAGTCATGGCCGCCTATCCAAGCGCGACCCCGTCCCGAGAGTGACCTCATGTCACCCCCGTCACTAGTAACGTGGGCACCATGCTAGTATCGACCTAGGTAATCAATAATGCCCTTTCCCATATAAGGGTAGAGTGGTTGCGCATGTTTGGTTGGGACGGTAGTCACACATAAATCTAATCCATCTCTGTAAACAACACTCTCATGAAGCCTCGGCACACTACTTCTTCACCAAGTAGTGCCCTAGTTTCTCATCAACTCCCAGGGGCATTAGTGGCACCCACTGGGTTATTAGCAAGTATGTCAAACCACACTTGTTTCACTCAATGCATAACCCTGACCCATTTTGCGTAGCCAACTACTATAGCATACATCTATCTACTCCCACCCACATAACCCTCATAGGAAGGTAGGGTCATGTTTGATGCAAGTTCAATAGCAAAGTAACAAAGGTAGCAACCAAAGTGGTCTCCACCTCAACATGATTCCGATGCATTGATGATAAGGTGCTATGAGATATGCATAAAAAGGTTTCTCAAACATGGTCAAAGGGCTGCTTGCCTTATCCTTCCGAGTCTTCAAACCTTCTGGTCCATCTACGAGTACTCCGTTTATTTCATCAACTAACGATGGAAACAATCATAATAAGCAACACAACAAGGCAAAAATAAAAAGTGCTCTAAAAATAGGAGTTGGACTTTTCTAGGATACCCCTGGTCATATTAGAAATGACCAAGGTGTTTTCATAGGCATTGGATCAATGGATAGTTTGGATCATTACAATATGATGGAACCAAGGGGTTTATCGATTTGAAAGAAGTATACAGAAATATTTTCTTGAATGATGAGCAAAGGCATCCATCAACAAGTCATGATTTTAGAAGCATCTAGGAGTTGGTTTCACTGGATTTGGAATTCAAATGAATTTCCTAGGATTTTGCAAAGCTGATAAATATGAAGAAATGGCTCAATATTTGGTGGGGTACAGAAAGTATTAATAAAAATGTTCCAAAACTAAGTTTGGATATGACAAGCACCTAGGAATTTGAACCACTGCATTTGGATCAAATTTGAGCCCTCTATGATTTCCTAAAGTTCATCACAGAAAATGGAATAAGGGTATTTCCTAATTATTTATGAAGGAAAAGTTTCTGGAAAAATGTGCATGTTGCACCAGGTGATAGAGCATGATTTATGGAGTCACTGGAAATTTGAATCACCAGATTTGGAGTTCAAATGAATTATTTAAGCATTTTTGAATAATACAGAAAAAGAAAAAGGGGAGGAGAAAGGGCTTATACCCTTATGCTGCACACTGGGCGGAGGATGGCCGAATAGAAACTGGGCCGGCCCACGGCTCGGCCGCGTGCACAGGGGGGGGGGGCGGTGACGTCGGAGGCGCCTTCGTAGGTTGCGCTTTCGCGTTGGGAAAGCGGTTCCCTGCCGTCCCGCCTCCACTTATCCTACGTGGTGGCAGGCGAGGTCGCTGACCTGCGGGGCCCAGCCGCAGGTCGTTCGTCGCCTGTGGCCTTCTTCTCCGGCCCGACGCCGGGCAGGGGAGAGCTTCGGCCTCCAGTGCAGCCGTCGCCTGGGGATGCAGGAGGGCCGGTCGAGGTGCCCAGGAGCTCCGGCTCTCCTCCCCGCACCCGAGGGTGGCTGCGAGCCCGCCCAAGGAGGCCCACAACCTCGCCTCCACGGGGAGGCCGCGGCGGCCGCGGGGTCTTCGGCGGCGCCACGCCAGGAAGGACTCCCAGGCCAAGGGGAGGACCGGCCCGTCCCTGGGGACTACCCGAAGAGGGCTCAGACCTGGAAACGAAGAAGGGGAAGGAGGGAGTGGCCGAGGTGCCCGAGTCTGAGCGGCGGTCGGCGGCGGCACTCCGGCCATGGAGGGGGTAGGAGGCCATGGGAGGGAGGTTGAGGATGTCTGGGAGGTCGTCGGGGCAGTGGGAGAGCGAAAGGAGTCGAGAGAGAGAGAGAACCCAATGGGGCTATTTATAGCAAGCGCATCGGTGCACTGTGGGCGCGGTCCAGGGCGCGCACAGGCAAGCTTCACAGAGGGGAGAGGAGAGAGGGCCAGGCGGGGACTGGCGACGTGCCGTGTCCCAGACGTCGAGGCAACCTCGGGGACATGTTGGAGAGGCCCGAGGCTGTCGGGGCATTGGGATGGGGGGCGGCTACAGTGCTCCAGAGCACTGTAGCACGCTCCAGAGCATGCTTTTGGTTGCCATTGGCATTGCCTGGTGTCCAGGGCGTGTCCAATGGTGTCCAGAGGGTAGAGGGAGTAGTAAACTATAGGGGGGTGGTCTTGGATGCTCTGGGAGCCACTGGAGTGAGGAGAGAGGTGAAAGAGGAGAAGAGTGTTGCTGTCCACAAGAGTAAAAATGAGGTTTTCACCCCCCCAATCATTGAGCTGAGGACATGGGGAATTTACTGGGGGTAGAAGATGATCAGAGGAAGCTGTGGTAAGAATTTGAGGTAAAAGGGAAATAGTAAAAGGGGTCAAAACAAGGGTTTTGGTAATTGGACAGAAGGTGTTTGATCAGGTTTTGGGAAAGCAAATGACTTCCAATTGACATAAGACTTAACAGGATCAAATGTCACATACACTTAGGCCCTTCCGCCAAATTTGAGCTCATTTGGGCAAAGTTGCCAATGCAACTTTTGTAAACCCTAGAAATCAACAGAATTGGATTTCTCAAGATTTGGTCAAGCAAATCACCTCTCCTTGATGCACCACTTGGTGTAGTGTCATCATTTGGGTTTGTGAACATGTCCACAAAATTTGAGGCCCCAAGTAAAAAGTTGGAAATGTAGAGTTGTTCAAATTTGGATCTGGTCAGAAAGGGTTTTGGGGCACTTAGATCAAGTTATCCTTCTCTAAAACTTGTGCCATTTGGCATAGATGCATATTCACATCATTTTAGCATGTGCACCAAGTTTGAGAGCATTTGGACAAGTTTGGCAATGCAAAGTTGCTCAAACTTCAAAATGGACAGAAATGGTTTTGAGGGGATTAGATGATGTTTCCTTGATCTTCAAGGCATGAGGCTTTGTAAGATCATCAAATATGTCACATTTGACATGATAGAATTTCCCTGGAATTTTTGGACAACAATTCCTTTGTAAATATTTCAAAAGCTTGAAATATCCAGAAAGGGTTTTGGAAGGATTTGTCCAATATTTTGAACATGACCATGTGTTGAAACTCTTATATATGGACAATATATGTCCTATGAGTTTCCCTGAAATTTGGCAAATATTTTTGAAATAATTAAATATTTTTTCCCTATTAAAGACCATTTCTGGCCTTAAGAAAAAGCTTGTAAATAAAATATAAAAATAACTTTTAAAATTATAATTTTGTGGTTTATGGGTGTCCTATACCTAATAGGATTCAAATATACCTTTTGAAAGATTTTTCACACCCTAAATAAGGTACTTGTAGTGCAAACCTCAATTAAGGGGTTTTTGGAAAACTAATTTTAGAAAATACTATTTGGCCAAAATATTTTTATAAGAAAATACTATACTGGTCTATACACATGGCATGATCATTGGGAAAAGGTTTTGGATCAAGGAGATGAAGTATAAGAGTTGGAGGATTTATTTGATTTTTAGAGCACTAGCAAACAGCAGACAGAAAATCAATCAAGCAAAGCCAAAAACACTCAAAAGTTTTTGTAAAACCACATTTTTAACAAGGTAATTAGCTCAAGCAAGGTGACATGAAAATCAGGGTGTCACAGACCTACCCCCCTTACAAGAATCTCGTCCCCGAGATTCCCAGACTAGGCGTGGAAAAGAATACGGAGTCTTGGATATGGGGTAGTCTTCACTTCTTCTTGTTGGTTCTGCTTCCGAGTGGTGCTCCTTGGAATCTTGAAGTACTTGGTGGTGTCGTTTCTTGCTTGTTGCCTTTGATGCAAGTTGCTGAGGGGTCTCTTGTATAGGTTAGGTTGGGTTAGTTGTCAAAGGATCGGTGAACAATGTCCTTGCGGGCACCGGGCTAGTTAGGAGGTAAGAAGTACTTCCAGAGTGGGGACTCGTGGAATATTTGGTGCTCGGAGGGTAACTCAGGTGATAAGTCTAGCTGGGAGCCGTCTACTATTTGACTTGCAGTGGTCTTGAAGAAGGTCGATAGATCTTGGTATGAGCGTCCCTTCGACACGGAAATGCTCGGTCCCTTCGAGAGGAGTGGTTTGCCGATACGCCCGATCTTTGACGTGGAAGTTTACTTCTGGATGACGATGGTCGGTGTAGTTCTTCCTTCTTGACAGGGCGGTCTTCAAATGTCTTCTATCCAGCTGTCCGTCTCTTCTTTGTCTTCGGGTAGACAAGTAGGCCATCAAATAATGATGTTACCCAACTCGTCCAATTACTCCATGAGGTCTATGGGGTACGCAAGGTAGGCTGGGGTATTGGTGGTGGTCTCCGTTGAGTATTGCAGAGACCTTCCCGACTTAGAGCCAAGGCCCGTGGTCGGAATCTGACCAGGTTGTGGCTTGGTGAGGCTTAAGGGTTTCAAGGATTCTAGTGAGTGAGTGAACGTTTACTATCTTATCCTTAAGCACAGTTTCTGAGATGCTAATAGCTCTTTCTAGTACTCCGAACGATAAAACATCTTCTCGCATAGACCAACTTCAATCACCATTCATGCCATACATATCCTCACGTCTCTCAAGAGACGGTCTAACAAAATTGTACTTGCCTACGATCCCCAAATCCATATGTATGTCTACCCCCTAAAATCCATGGGTAGGGCATACATGCTACTAAGCTTAAATTAATCTCCACAATCCAAGCACTCAATCTATTCTTGCAAGGCTCAAGATAATGCATCTCTATTCTAAGGAAACACGTCACATGCCACTCCAAGATTTTGTTTCCTTCCTATAGGTCAACTCCAATAGCCCGGTAATTCCCATCAATCACCACATAATCCGACAATTCTACGAATCCGATGTCTACGGTATTCCACAAGATCTCAAGTCCCTATAATATCCAAATACTTGGAAGGACTATGCATTACGATAGTAAGTCCACCAAATTTCCATCATCCGGGTCAAGTAAACTTCAAGATCACGATTATATAGATCCCTAAATCAACTCCGACAAATAATCCAATCTCCTAGGTTATTGTCCACCGAGAAGCATGATATCATAATCAGGATCCTAGGTCTAATATCCAATTTACTCCGAACCATGCAGGCATATCAAGCATTTATATCAACCAGAATCACCTACATAAATCCAAATCTCATGCCCAACGGGTACTCCTACATGCTTCCCCAAAGTCATGATCCCACCAATATGAAAACCTCACAGTCCATCAAGGCCTCAGATAATTCCTTGGAGTCACTGATATAAAGCCACCAAGTCATCTGTCTTATATCCACAAATTGGTCTATCTATGGCATCTTCAGTTCTTGTGCTATATTAGGATGAAAATGTGCTCGTTCACTGCGTCCACTAGCTCCTTTACGAACCCAGGGTTGTGCAAGGTTATAAAGGCTTAACTGGTTCTCTTGCAATACTATAGGTTAGGCACATGGCTAAGGGTTCGAGCTGGAGTGTCTCGTGAAGTCTCAAGGGTCTAGGAATGGGTTACTAGTCTGGAGGGTTAAACATAACTTCATGGGGTTGCACTTGGGCACGGAGGTTGTAGCAGAAGTCTTCAGTGCCAGTTGGTTGCCGAGGTAGAATCCTTGGTGCATCTTGTCTTGCGGTCTTCAGTTGGGGAGAGAGAGAAGAGAGGGAATAAGTAGCGTAGAGGAGGGAAATGCCTAAAGGGGGTTCTATAGTGCAAGTGCAAGCAAACAGGTGTAAAAAGCTGAAACAAAAGAAACAAGGCAAGGAAGGTGATATAGCCATGCACTTTGTTACTTAGGGCAAAAGTGCGACTTATATCAAAACACAAACAAATAAAAGCAAGCAACACACAATCATGGTTCTATTCGAACCATCATATGGACTTGACTGCGCATAGGGGGTACACGACTCATCCTACCCTAGGGGTTCTCGGACTCAGTGTCGTGACTTGTGCCTCGTGCGGTCTTCTGAGCTTCCTCAGGTGTTGCTATGTCCCTTGTAGTTGTTTGATAAACGATCCGGGTTGAGCCTGAAGAATCTTCAACAACTTCTCACCTCATGAGGTGAGGTGGTGAAGGTGCCTCCTTGTAGCTGGCGTTGACTTGTCTTCTCTTGTCCCTTTAATCATGATGATCCCTTGTGCCTTCTGGGACGTCGGGGGTACCAGGTAGGCCATCCGTATGTAATGACAATAACAAGGCATAATAGAGGTCCAACATGTCGGTTTTGTTGATGAAAACATCGACACCAAGAGAGGGGGACGAAGAGAACCATTTTCCTGCTCACTATAGTGAGGCGGACCAAACGACGAGGTTCTCATCCACCGGTGGTTGCCGATACAACAACGGTAGTGACAGGATTACTCTATTAGCGATGCATATCATGATTTTGCATAACCTATACCCTGGTCATCATGGGCCAATGTTGCATCTTCTTGGGGCACTGTCAAGGGTGTCATCATCTTCTGAGTCTTCATGTCCTCATTCCTCGAGGATGGATTTTCTGTTTGTATCGCCTTGTCGTGGTATCGCCACTCTTGTGTTCAGAAGAGGTGGGTGAGTGTTTGGCAAAGTGCACTCCACGAGGATTACAGAAAATCCAGTGGTCAGGGGCTTAGGGGATCTAGCGACCAACAGTTTTGAAGGGGGAAGAGATTAGGTACAGACTAGTTTTCGAAAAACTGAGAAGGGAAGAGAAGTATAGACAGTTTTGAAAACTACTAATAGTTTTGGAAATAGTTTTACCCTAACTAACGACCATGCTAACTAAGGCTTCCTACAGTCAGGATGGCTCTGATACCAGCTCTGTGGGTACCCCGACTCATAAGTCGTGATCACCGAATGCACGTGTACAGTGATCCCAGAGATCAATGCTCACTGAAGACACAGAAGCTGAATAACAAGAGTCTTACATCCTTACAAACCGGATTACACAAATAGGACCATTATGGTCAAGTATTGAGTACATCATCGCAGCGGAAATCTTCAATAACAAGTTGGACCCATGCCATTTGCCTTAACCCTACAGGCATTCTGACTGGGAAGCGTCCTAGCTCGCATGCTCGTCACCAAGAAATCTTCATCATAACCTGTTCTCTCATGCCTGGCCAATAAAATAACCAGTGGCAAGCCAATGAGTACTTTGAATGTACTCGCAAGCAACCCAAGTGTGATGACAGAATAATTATGCAAAGCTCTACTGCTAAATTGGCAGTTTTGCGCAAAGCCAGTTTTTCATATGCAAGTATGATCAACATATAACATGGACATGCATGTGTCTGCAACAAGTATCAGGAGGTCACAGACATCATTATCGAGAAAGAGTTGTAATCAACTCATGCTCAAGCTCATTGTGACTTCCTCAGGAATCACATCATCAATATCTCTGAACCGTGTTGTTTTCCAGAAACTTATGGACATAGTCTACGTAGCACCACCCAACTGTCCTTGACCGTGGACACGGCTATTCGAATAGTTTGACACTCTGCAGAGGTTGCACACTTTACCCACAAGATCCGGGGAACTTCCGTGACATCCACGACCCGCGGTACCTCAAGTACCCGGGGTAAGCACCCGATCACTATCTTTCCCTAGACGACACTAACACAGAGTCCACTCGATTGGTAACAGTCCCGTGCGAAACATTTCACATCTTAAAGATTGTGGAGCCTTGCTCCCATATTCATCTCATACCACTAACACGGGGTACCAACGGTGTGTTCGGTGCCGTGTGAAAACAGTCATGGCCGCCTATCCAAGCACGACCCCGTCCCGAGAGTGACCTCATGTCACCCCCGTCACTAGTAATGCGGGAACCATGCTAGTATCGACCTAGGTAATCAATAATGCCCTTTCCCATATAAGGGTAGAGTGGTTGCACATGTTTGGTTGGGACGGTAGTCACACATAAATCTAATCCATCTCTGTAAACAACACTCTCATCAAGCCTCGGCACACTACTTCTTCACCAAGTAGTGCCCTAGTTTCTCATCAACTCCCAGGGGCATTAGTGGCACCCACTGGGTTATTTGCAAGTATGTCAAACCACACTTGTTTCACTCAATGCATAACCCTGACCCATTTTGCGTAGCCAACTACTATGGCATACATCTATCTACTCCCACCCACATAACCCTCATAGGAAGGTAGGGTCATGTTTGATGCAAGTTCAATAGCAAAGTAACAAAGGTAGCAACCAAAGTGGTCTCCACCTCAACATGATTCTGATGCATTGATAATAAGGTGCTATGAGATATGCATAAAAAGGTTTCTCGAACATGGTCAAAGGGCTGCTTGCCTTATCCTTCCGAGTCTTCAAACCTTCTTGTCCATCTCCGAGTACTCCGTTTATTTCTTCAACTAACGATGGAAACAATCATAATAAGCAACACAACAAGGCAAAAATAAAAGTGCTCTAAAAATAGGAGTTGGACTTTTCTAGGATACCCCTGGTCATATTAGAAATGACCAAGGTGTTTTCATAGGCATTGGATCAATGGATAGTTTGGATCATTACAATATGATGGAACCAAGGGGTTTATGGATTTGAAAGAAGTATACAGAAATATTTTCTTGAATGATGAGCAAAGGCACCCATCAACAAGTCATGATTTTAGAAGCATCTAGGAGTTGGTTTCACTGGATTTGGAATTCAAATGAATTTCCTAGGATTTTGCAAAGCTGATAATTATGAAGAAATGGCTCAATATTTGGTGGGGTACAGAAAGTATTAATAAAAATGTTCCAAAACTAAGTTTGGATATGACAAGCACCTAGGAATTTGAACCACTGCATTTGGATCAAATTTGAGCCCTCTGTGATTTTCTAAAGTTCATCACAGAAAATGGAATAAGGGTATTTCATAATTATTTATGAAGGAAAAGTTTCTGGAAAAATGTGCATGTTGCACCAGGTGATAGAGCATGATTTATGGAGTCACTGGAAATTTGAATCACCAGATTTGGAGTTCAAATGAATTATTTAAGCATTTTTGAATAATACAGAAAAAGAAAAAGGGGAGGAGAAAGGGCTTATACCCTTATGCTGCACACTGGGCGGAGGATGGCCGAATAGAAACTGGGCCGGCCCACGGCTCGGCCGCGTGCACAGGGGGGGCGGTAACGTCGGAGGCGCCTTCGTAGGTTGCGCTTTCACGCTGGGAAAGCGGTTCCCTGTCATCCCGCCTCCACTTATCCTACGTGGCGGCAGGCGAGGTCGCTGACCAGCGGGGCCCAGCCGCAGGTCGCTCGTCGCCCGTGGCCTTCTTCTCCGGCCTGACGTCGGGCAGGGGAGAGCTTCGGCCGCCGGCGCAGCCGTCGCCTGGGGATGCGGGAGGGCCGGCCGAGGTGCCCAGGAGCTCCGGCTCTCCTCCCCGCACCCGAGGGTGGCTGCGAGCCCGCCCAAGGAGGCCCACAACCTCGCCTCCACAGGGAGGCCGCGGCGGCCGCGGGGTCTTCGGCGGCGCCACGCCAGGAAGGACTCCCAGGCCAAGGGGAGGACCGGCCCGTCCCTGGGGACTCCCCGAAGAGGGCTCAGACCTGGAAACGAAGAAGGGGAAGGAGGGAGTGGCCGAGGTGCCCGAGTCCGAGCGGCAGTCAGCGGCGGCACTCCAGCCATGGAGGGGGTAGGAGGCCATGGGAGGGAGGTTGAGGATGTCTGGGAGGTCGTCGGGGCAGTGGGAGAGCGAAAGGAGTCGAGAGAGAGCCCAATGGGGCTATTTATAGCAAGCGCATCGGTGCACCGTGGGCGCGGTCCAGGGTGCGCACGGGTAAGCTTCACAGAGGGGAGAGGAGAGAGGGCCAGGCGGGGACCGGCGACGTAATGTTTCCCAGAAGTCGAGGTAACCTCGGGGACATGCTGGAGAGGCCCGAGGCTGTCGGGGCATTGGGATGGGGGGCGGCTACAGTGCTCCAGAGCACTGTAGCGCGCTCCAGAGCATGCTTTTGGCTGCCATTGGCATTGCCTGGTATCCAGGGCGTGTCCAATGGTGTCCAGAGGGTAGAGGGAGTAGTAAACTATAGGGGGGTGGTCTTGGATGCTCTGGGAGCCACTGGAGTGAGGAGAGAGGTGAAAGAGGAGAAGAGTGTTGCTGTCCACAAGAGTAAAAATGAGGTTTTCACCCCCCCCCCAATCATTGAGCTGAGGACATGGGGAATTTACTGGGGGTAGAAGATGATCAGAGGAAGCTGTGGTAAGAATTTGAGGTAAAAGGGAAATAGTAAAAGGGGTCAAAACAAGGGTTTTGGTAATTGGACAGAAGGTGTTTGATCAGGTTTTGGGAAAGCAAATGACTTCCAATTGACATGAGACTTAACAGGATCAAATGTCACATACATTTAGGCCCTTCCACCAAATTTGAGCTCATTTGGGCAAAGTTGCCAATGCAACTTTTGTAAACCCTAGAAATCAACAGAATTGGATTTCTCAAGATTTGGTCAAGCAAATCACCTCTCCTTGATGCACCACTTGGTGTAGTGTCATCATTTGGGTTTGTGAACATGTCCACAAAATTTAAGGCCCCAAGTAAAAAGTTGGCAATGTAGAGTTGTTCAAATTTGGATCTGGTCAGAAAGGGTTTTGGGGCACTTAGATCAAGTTATCCTTCTCCAAAACTTGTGCCATTTGGCATAGATGCATATTCACATCATTTTAGCATGTGCACCAAGTTTGAGTGCATTTGGACAAGTTTGGCAATGCAAAGTTGCTCAAACTTCAAAATGGACAGAAATGGTTTTGAGGGGATTAGATGATGTTTCCTTGATCTTCAAGGCATGAGGCTTTGTAAGATCATCAAATATGTCACATTTGACATGATAGAATTTCCCTGGAATTTTTGGACAACAATTCCTTTGTAAATATTTCAAAAGCTTGAAATATCCAGAAAGGGTTTTGGAAGGATTTGTCCAATATTTTGAACATGACCATGTGTTGAAACTCTTATATATGGACAATACATGTCCTATGAGTTTCCCTGAAATTTGGCAAATATTTTTGAAATAATTAAATAATTTTTCCCTATTAAAGACCATTTCTGGCCTTAAGAAAAAGCTTGTAAATAAAATATAAAAATAACTTTTAAAATTATAATTTTGTGGTTTATGGGAGTCCTATACCTAATAGGATTCAAATATACCTTTTGAAAGATTTTTCACACCCTAAATAAGGTACTTGTAGTGCAAACCTCAATTCAGGGGTTTTTGGAAAACTAATTTTAGAAAATACTATTTGGCCAAAATATTTTTATAAGAAAATACTATATTGGTCTATACACATGGCATGATCATTGGGAAAAGGTTTTGGATCATGGAGATGAAGTATAAGAGTTGGAGGATTTATTTGATTTTTAGAGCACTAGCAAACAGCAGACAGAAAATCAATCAAGCAAAGCCAAAAACACTCAAAAGTTTTTGTAAAACCACATTTTTTAACATGGTAATTAGCTCAAGAAAGGTGACATGAAAATCAGGGTGTGACAATATGAATGTCTTCGGCGGGTATTGTGAGCATGGCTAAAGGTGGTTCCTGGCCTTCGCTCGAAGTGGGGTCCTCCAGGCTCGAGGCTAGCTACAGGACCGGGGCTGATCCGTAGATCGGGTCGGAGAGGGGCTCCAGAGTGGGCACGGTGAGGCCCATGGGGGTGCGGGAGGACGTTGTGAATCCGGCAAAGACCAAATCGCCTTGTACATCCGCAACGTACTCCAAATTCCTGAATCGAATCCGGCGCTCAGGGGAGTAGTTGTCGATCTCGTCTAGATGACCAGTCTGGTTGACGTGTAGCACGATGCTGCCGAACGTGAAGAGTTAGCAGGGGACGAAGAGGTCCCCGGAGCTGACGCCCTCTCCGATGATCAGGCAAGCTATCGATCCTCGGGCGACCCAACAGTGGAACTCTCAATGAAAGCACCAATGTGGGTGTCAAAACTAGCGGATCTCGGGTAGGGGGTCCCGAACTGTGGATATGGGATCGATGAGGAACAGGAGACAAGGGGCACCAGGTTTACCTAGGTTCATGCCCTCTCGAAGAGGAACCCTAGTCCTACTTGATTATATTTGATGTGTATGGTTACAGAGTCGATCTACCTCGAGATCAGGCGAACTAAACCCTAGGTGGGAGAGGTGATGATTGTAGCTCTAGACCTAAAAACTAAAACCCTCAGTTTATATAGACATCGATAGGGTTAGGGTTACATGTGATTGGTTATGAAGAGAGAAAGATCCTACCTCTTGGCTTGGAGGACACACCATGACTTCGAAGTTTCCTTATCCGGTCATGGATCCGTACTCGGGCTTGGCTCCGTAGTAGCCCACCAATCCGGCCCAGACATGACAGGTCGGAAGCCGAGGACCCCATAATCCAGGACTCCCTCAGGGGGGGCTCCTAGAGCATCGCGTCTCTACAGCCCTCACCGGCTCCCGGTGCCCCTCACCCCTTAGCCTTGCCCCGGGCATCGTGACCTGACATACCAACGGCGGCTGAGGCCTGCTCGAGGGCTAGTTCCAGAGGACGTAGAGCATTTTGTCAAGCAAGAAAACGAGGGGCAAACCTCATGAGGAAGCATGGGGAGAAGATTCATAGTTTAAAACACAAAGGCATTGATTATGACGGAAAGGGCATCAATTTTTCATGCACCCCTCGCGGGCTTACATTGACCCATCATAGATAGAACATGGGATAAATAAGAATCTTCAGGGAGGCACGCCCTGACGCAGCGTGAATTTCCCGCAAGCCGCGGCCGCTTCGCGTCGTGCTCCGAAAAGCTAAGTTAACCACCCCATGAGGCTTGATGGTCTTTGGTAGCATTCCTTCCTTTCATGACCTCGTCCAAGGCAGAAGCCTCTTCTCTCGCATGAGACACTTGCGCGTCAAGGGGGACCACCTGAGCATTGTGCCTCAGGAGTTCTTACCGGACCTCGGGCCCCTTACCTCCTGGCTTTGTCCCAGGAATCACGACCTGACATACCAACGACGGCTGAGGCCTGCTCGGGGCTAGGTCCAAGCGACGCATGGTGTTAGGGTGATCGTGAAGAAGAGGGGCAAGCCTAACGGGGAGCACCGAGGACAAACTTGATGTCAAACCACAAAAGCATTAAATTTGAAGTGCGAGCGCCATAGTTCCTTACACGCCTCCATGGGCCCCATGTCGTTCTGATGCAGGAAAAGGAAAAAACAACATAAAAGCTCCGGGCAGAGGCTGCCACCCTCAGACCGTCAGCTCGGGCGTCGATCGCGCCCTAGTCAGAGTCCTCGTCCTTGCTCTTGACGCTTTGGGAGCAGCCGTTGCTTGTGCTTCTGTAGGAGCACTACGCGTCGCCGTTGTCGCTTTCCATGCAGCACCCTGTGACCCCGAAGATCTTCATGCACAGCATGGCGGCCCCGTCGTACTGGAAGTATAGGACATGTCCCCTCTTCAAGCCGCGTGTGAGGGCGAACGACTTCCGCCCCCGCTTCAAGAACAGGAAGCTGGTGGGAGTGAACTCCATCGCCGCCCAGGAGGGGCCGTTACAGGAGCCATCCGACTGCAACCATAGTCCCAGCGAGGTCCGACCTGCCATCTCCTCCACGAAGGAGTCTAGGAGCCGGAGCCATGTGCAAGGCTGGAGGTGCATCCCCATGATGAACTCGCGGGCCGCGTCCGCGGAGTGGCTCCATGACTTGGGTGGCAGAGCGGCCACGCCGCCTCGACTGCCCTGGCTGCGGGTTCCTTGCCCTCCGCGCCCTCACTCGTGAGTGGCGCCTCCTCCATGGCCGTCTGAGCATGCATAAGCCGCCGCCGGAGGGCGCCCACACCCCAGACGGGACATCCCGGGCGTGACGGCTAATATGTCTCCAACTTATCTTTAATTTCTGATTGTTCCATGCTATTATATTATCTATCTTGGATGTTTTATATGCATTTATATGCTATTTTATATGATTTTTGGGACTAACCTATTAACCCAGCGCCAAGTGTCAGTTTCTATTTTTTCCTTGTTTTTGAGTATCGTAGAAAAGGAATATCAAACGGGGTCCAAACGGAACGAAACTTCATGGAGATTTTGTTGGACCAGAAGAGACCAGATGGACTTGGAGTACACGTCAGGGGAGCTGCGAGGTAGACACAAGGACGGACGGCGTGCCCCGGGGGGTAGGGCGCGCCCCCCACCCTTGTGGGGCCCTCGAGCGCCCACGGACCTATTTCTTCAGCCTATATATTCTCATATATTCCAGAAACATCAGAACATCCATCGAAACCACTTTTCCGCCGCTATAACCTTCTGTTCCCACAAGATCCCATCTAGAGGGCTTTTTCGGTACTCTACCGAAGGGGGAATCAACCATGGAGGGTATCTACATCAACCATATTGCCCTTCCGATGAAGTGTGAGTAGTTTACCATAGACCTACGGGTCCATAGCTAGTAGCTAGATGGCGTCTTCTCTCTCTTGGATCTTCAATACCATGTTCTCCTCGTTGTTCTTGGAGATCTATCCGTTGTAATATTATTTTGCGGCGTGTTTGCCAGGATCCGATGAATTGTGGGTTTATGATCAGATTATCTATGAATATTATTTGAGTCTTTTCTGAATTCTTATATGTATGATCTAATATCTTAGCAATTCTCTTCGAATTATCGGTTTTGTTTGGCCAACTAGATTGATAATTCTTGCAATGGGAGAAGTGCTTTGCTTTGGGTTTAATCGTGCGGTGCTCAATCCGAGTCATAGAAAGGGACATGACATGTATTGTATTGTTTCCATCGAGGATAACAAGATGGGGTTTTCATCATATTGCTTGAGTTAATTCCGCTACATCATGTCATCTTGCTTAAGGCGTTACTATGTTCTTATGAACTTAATACTCTAGAGGCAGAAACGTTTCGGTCGATGTGTGGAGTAATAGTAGTAGATGCACGCAGGAGTTGGTCTACTTGTCTCAGACGTGATGCCTATATTCATGATCATTGACTTAGAGGTCTTCACAATTATTCATTTTTCTATCAATTGCTTGGCAGTAATTTGTTCACCCACCGTAATTGTTATCATGAGAGAAGCCTCTAGTGAAACCTATGGACCTCGGGTCTATTTTACATCTTATAAGTTTCAGATATACTATTTTGCAATCTTTTACTTTTCAATCCATAAACCAAAAACCCAAAAATATTTACTTTACTTGTTCATCTATCTCTATCGGATCTCACTTTTGCAAATAACCTTGAAGGGATTGAGAACCCCTTTATAGCATTGGGTGCAAATTGTTTGATTGTTTGTGTGGGTATTTGGCGACTTGTGTGTAATCTCCTACTGGATTGATACCTTTGTTCTCAAAACTTAGGGAAATACTTACTTTACTTTGCTGCATCTCCCTTTCCTCTTCAAGGGAAATACCAACGCAAACCTGGGAAAGTAGCGAGTAAGCAACGGCAAGTGTCCAAGGGCGACCTCTCCCCCTCGCCGCTTTCGCGGTTCAGCCTCCTCCATCGTTGCCTTCCCCTTCTCGGCGGCGGAGAACTTCCTCGTAGGCGTCTTGACCAGAGTAGAGGAGGTACTTGAGATTGGATCACGAGATGCCGCTCGCGAGGACGAAGGAGCAGGAAGGCAACAAAGAGACGAGGGGACCAATGATGGCCCTGTGCCCTTCGTGGTAGGCTTTATGTCAGCCCAGACGGTTGCTGAGGCATTGTGCGAGAAGTGGGGGCGTCCCTCGCTCCGTCGTGCGCCACACATCATGCTTGGCTTGCAAGCGGTTGAGCCCCACACTGTTTCGCCCCCTTCAGCTGGCGAAGTCATGCACATCGAGGCCCGAGGGGCTACTGTCAGGCCCGTGGGACTGGGGGTACCCAGGCTCGTCTGCCTACCTCCCAGGTCGCGACCATGTCCCCGGCCCGGCGGAGGGCCCACCTCAGGGTTTCACAGCAAGACCCTTGCAAGGGCCCTGCCTCGCGAGGGGCGCATCAGCAGGCGCCCAATGTGGGTTGGAGGCATCACCAAGAGTCTCGCGAGGCTCGCTCGCAGGGTGGTCTGTTGAGGAGTCCTCTCGTGAGGCGCCTCCCGAAGCGCCCTCGCGGGAGGCTCGAGTCAAGGGCAGTTCAATAGAGTCACGCGGCCCTGCATCTTCACGTGGGTGACGCACGTGGCATCGAGCGAAGCCACGGGAGCGCCTGCATGTGCAGATGAGGAGAGTTTCCTCTTTGGTGCTAAGGAGGCAAGGCCATCCGCCGGTTCCTGAGGCAATCCCCAAAGGTTGTCGTTTTGATGCAAGAAGACCAGGACGGTGGGCGTGCTAGGATGGAGGTCAGCACCGAGCCCACCTGCGCATCATGGGCGGTGGCTTTGCAGGCTAAGACTACTTTTGATAGGATAGGCTGAGCCCCTGTCCCCCTTCAAACCGGCCGTTGTGGCAATCCTTCCCTCCGAGTGTTTTTGGGGGAAAGAGGACCAGGGCTAGTATAATAGAGGGCAGGGCAGAACCGTAGAAGGGACCTGACCATTCATCATCTCCTACACCCCTTGTACACTTGTCTTCCTCCCTCGCGAGGCCATCAAACCACCAAGCAGGAGTAGGATTTTACACCGCAAGGTGGCCCGAACCTGGGAAAACTTTCGTGGGTGTCCTTCTTTCTTACCTCGTGCTTGCTATGCGTCTCCGTGGAACCAGAGGAGTAGCGTATATCGGTAGGATAACAAGCGGACCCTAGTGTTCGAATCTCTTGGGTCCTCGGAGCCCCAATTCTGACAATGATAATTGGGACGAAAATATGTATCATCATAGATATGGTGGGTTCCTACTTCTATGACAAAAAAAGTATGATAGAAAATAGGCTTTCTGTCCTGGGCGTACCGAAGACGCACTAAAACGTCTCCAATGTATCTATAATTTTTTATTGTTCCATGCTATTATATATTCTGTTTTGGATGTTTAATGGGCTTTATTATACACTTTTATATTATTTTTGGGACTAACCTACTAAGCCAAGGCCCAGAGCAGATTGCTGTTTTTTTTTTGCTATTTCAGTGTTTCGTAGAAAAGGAATATCAAACGGAGTCCAAACGGAATGAAACGTTCGGGAGAGTTATTTTTGGAACAATATCAACGCATGAGACTTGGAGTACACGCCAGGAAGTGAAGGAGGTGGCCACGAGGGCATGGGGCGTGGTTGAGGGGGCGGGGGTAGGCGCACCCCCCACCCTCGTGGGCCACCTGTTGCTCCTCGGTGACCCTCTTCAGCCTATATATACTCGCATACCCTGAAAACATCGAGGCAACAGACAAAACCCTAATTCCACCGCCGCAACCTTCTGTTCCCGTGAGATCCCATCTTGGAGCCTGTTCCGGAGCTCCAACGAAGGGGGCTCGATCACGGAGGGCTTCTACATCAACACCACAGCCTCTTCGATGAGTTGTGAGTAGTTTACCACAGACCTTCGAGTCCGTAGTTATTAGCTAGATGGCTTTTTCTCTCTTTTTGGATCTCAATACAAAGTTCTCCTCGATCTTCGAGGAGATCTATTCGAAGTATTTTTTGTGCGGTGTGTTTGTCGAGATCCAATGAATTGTGGGTTTATGATTAAGATTATATTTGAACAATACTGGATTCTTTTCTGAAATATTTTATGTATGATTATAATATCCTTGCAATTTTCTTCGAATTATTGGTTTGGTTTGGCCTGCTAGATCAATAGTTCTTGCAATGGGAGAAGTGCTTGGCTTTGGGTTCAATCTTGCGGTGTCCTTTCCCAGTATCAATAGGGGCAGCAAGGCATGCATAGTAATGTTGCCATCGAGGATAAAAAGATGGGGTTTATATCATATTGCTTGAGTTTATCCCTCTACATCATATCATCTTGCTTGAGGTGTTACTCTGTTCTTATGAACTTAATACTCTAGATGCTTGCTGGATAGCGGCCGATGTGTGGAGTAATAGTAGTAGATGCAGAATCATTTCGGTAGTTGTCACGGACGTGATGCCTATATACAACGATCATGCCTAGATATTCTCATAACTATGTGCTTTTTTACCAATTGCTCGACAGTAATTTGTTCACCCACCGTAGAATTCTGCTATCATGAGAGAATCCACTAGTGAAACCTATGGCCCCCGGGTCTATCGTCATCATATTAATCTTCCATCTACTATTTGCTTTACTTTGCTTTATTTACTTTTTCTCTATACCAAAAATACCAAAAATATTATCTTATCATATCTATCAGATCTCACTCTCGTAAGTGACCTAGAAGGGATTGACAACCCCTTTTATCACGTTGGCTGCGAGGTTCTTATTTGTTTGTGCAGGTGCGAGGGACTCGCGCATGGTCTCCTACTGGATTGATACCTTAGTTCTCAAAAACTAAGGGAAAAACTTACGCTACTGTGCTGCATCACCCTTTCCTCTTCGAGGGTATACAACGCAAGCTCGAGAAGTAGCAAGAAGAATTTCTGGCGCCGTTGCCGGGGAGACTCACGCCAAGTCAAGTCAAGATTTGATCTCCTGGAAACTTGCCAATTTCTGGCACCGTTGCTGGGGAGATCTACACAAAATTCATATACCAAGTACCTATCACAAACCCTTATCCCTCGCACTACATTATTTGCCTCTCGTTTTCCTCTCCCCCACTTCGTCTTTGCCATTTTATTCGCCCTTCTTTTTCCGTGTGTTTTACTGTTCGCTTGCCTCGTATGTGTTCGTATTTATTGCGGTTTGTTGCTATCATGGCTGAGATTGGGGAAGATGCCGTTGAAAAGGGTAGTAATGTTGGGGGCAACTTCACCATTGTTGATCCTCCGGATGAAACTACCACTAAGAAGTTTCGGGTTGGTAGTGTTAATATTATTGGAAAAGGAGTTCTTTAAGACTTCTTTACTTGTGTCGGTGCTTTACCCACTACGGGTGGATCTATTCTTCATAGAACTAGTAGTCTTGCGGATGCCATATCTATGCTTGTAGTTGAAATTGAAAGGCAATTTATCCATATGCATCCTTGCATTCAGAGAATCTTTCTGGAATTTTCCAATATTGAGCATTCCTCTGTTAAGCGCGTAGCTACTATGTTTTTGGCTCATGAGTTCAAATTCATAATGAAAGAGGCCAAAGAAATCTTTATGCATTATAGAGTGGACGCTGGTCGTCCTCCCATAGAAGCTATCTTATTCAATCAAGAGGACATAATGTGTTTGCAATCTTTAGATCATGTTGCTTTTAATGAAAACCTTAGGAAAAAGATTCCTACCGATATCTTGGTTGCTAGAATTTTTGAATTGACTGATGATTTTGCTATTCGAAACAATGGGTTAGGCATTTCCCTTGAGCGAAGGCTCATGATCTTTTGCCAAAAGAATGCCTATAATGATGAATTGGTTGTGCAATATGAAGGGACAAGGGAGGAACCTATACCTCCCGAGCTTGATATGGGGGACTTTTGTCCTATTAAATTCAGCCCTTTTGATTACTTTTGCTTGCCACAAAGAAAACTTGCTGCTGAACATAGGGAATACGAGATGAGTTTTCGCGATCTACCTTATCATTATGGCAATACCTAGATCTATTCTTGTATCGTGCCTAGCTAGGGGCGTTAAACGATAGCGCTTGTTGGGAGGCAGCCCAATTTTATTTTCTTTGTTTTTGCTTCTGTTTAGGAATAAATATTGCATCTAGCTTCTGTTTAGATGTGGTTTTGTGTTTTAATTAGTGTTTGTGCCAAGTAGAACCTCTGGGAAGACTTGTGTGAAGTTTATGCGATCATGCTGTAAAAAACAGAAACTTTAGCGCTCACGAGATTAGCTATCATGTTTTACTAAAAAGTTATTTTTAGTTGATTCTTTTTGAACATGATTAATAGACAAATTCGTCACGTCCACCAATTTATTTCAATTTTTTTAGAGTTACAGAAGTATTCGAAAGTTACAGATTACTACAGACTCTTCTGTTTTTGACAAATTCTGTTTTTCGTGTGTTGTTTGCTTATTTTGATGAATCTATGAGTAGTATCGGGGGGTATGAACCATAGAGAAGTTGGAATATAGTAGGTTTAACACCAATATAAACAAAGAATGAGTTCATTATAGTACCTTTGAGTGGTGGTTTGTTTTCTTATACTAACGGAGCTCACGAGATTTTTGGCTAAGTTTTGTGTTGTGAAGTTTTCAAGTTTTGAGTATGGAATTGATGGACAATGGAACAAAGAGTGGAAAGAGCCTAATCTTGGGGATGCCCAAGGCACCCCAAGGTAAAATTCAAGTATAACCAAAAGCCTAAGCTTGGGGATGCCCCGGGAAGGCATCCCCTCTTTCATCTTCGTCTGTCGATAACTTTACTTGAGACTATATTTTTATTCATCACATGATATATGTTTTGCTTGGAGCGTCATGTATGATTTGAGTCTTTGGTTTTTAGTTTGCCACAATCATCCTTGCTGGACACGCCTTTTGAGAGAGATAAAAATGAATTGGAATTTATTAGAATACTCTATGCGCTTCACTTATATCTTCTGAGCCAGATAGTTTTGCTCTAGTGCTTCACTTATATCTTTTAGAGCATGGTGGTGGTTTTATTTTGTAGAAATTATTGATCTCTCATGCTTCACTTATATATTTTTGAGAGTCTCTTAGAACAGCATGGTAATGTGCTTTGGTTATAAAACTAGTCCTAATATTATAGGCATCCAAGATGAGTATAGTAAAAACTTTCATACAAGTGCATTCAATATTATGGGAAGTTTGATACTTGATGATTGTTTTGAGATATGAGGATGGTCATATTAGAGTCATGCTAGTGGAGTAATTGTGAATTTGAGAAACACTTGTGTTAAAGTTTGTGATTCCCGTAGCATGCACGTATGGTGAACCGTTATGTGATGAAGTTGGAGCATGATTTATTTATTGAGTGTCATCCTTTGTGTGGAGGTCGGGATCGCGCGATGGTTAACTCCTACCAACCCTTCCCCTAGGAGCATGCGTTGAATACTTTGTTTTGATAACTCGTAGATTTTTGCAATAAGTATATGAGTTCTTTATGACTAATGTTGAGTCCATGGATTATACGCACTCTCACCCTTCCACCATATACCTTCCTCAAAACAGCCACCATACCTACCTATCATGGCATTTTCATAGCCATTCCGATATATATTGCCATGCAACTTTCCACTGTTCTGTTCTTATGACACGCTTCATCATTGTCATATTGCCATGCATGATCATGTAGTTGACATCGTATTTGTGGCTAGGCCACCATGCATAGTTTTCATACATGTCACTCTTGATTCATTGCACATCCCGGTACACCGCCGAAGGCATTCATATAGAGTCATACTTTGTTCTAGTATCGAGTTGTAAATCAATAGAAGTGTGATGATCATCATTATTAGAGCATTGTTCTAAAGAAAAAAAGAAAAAAGCAAAAAAGGAAAGGCCAAAGAAAAAAAAAGGCCCAAAAAAAAGAAAATAAAAAAGGGACAATGCTACTATCTTTTTTTCCACACTTGTGCTTCAAAGTAGCACCATGATCTTCATGATAGAGAGTCTCTTGTTTAGTCACTGTCATATACTAGTGGGAATTTTCATTACAGAACTTGGCTTGTATATTCCAACGATGGGCTTCCTCAAATGCCCTAGGTCTTCCTGAGCAAGCAAGTTGGATGCACACCCACTTAGTTTCTTTTGTTGAGATTTCATACATTTATAGCTCTAGTGCATGCATTGCATGGCAATCCCTACTCACTCACATTGATGTCTATTGATGGGCATCTCCATAGCTCGTTGATACGCCTAGTTGATGTGAGACCATCTTCCTCTTTTGTCTTCTCCACAACCACCATTCTATTCCACCTGTAGTGCTATATCCATGGCTCACGCTCATGTATTGCGTGAAAGTTGAAAGAGTTTGAAAAAATTAAAGTATGAAACAATTGCTTGGTTGAAACCAGGGTTGTGCATGATTTGAGTATTTTGTGTGACGAAGATGGAGCATAGCCGAACTATATGATTTTGTAGGGATGAACTTTCTTTGGCCATGTAATTTTGAGAAGACATGATTGCTTTGTTAGTATGCTTAAAGTAGTATTATTCTTATATCAATATGAACTTTTGTCTTGAATCTTTCGGATATGAACGTTCATGCCAAAATAAAGGAACACTACAGGAAACTAAAGATTTGCCATCTGTACTGCTCTTTGCCGTCAGCATTTCATCGGGGCAGACGGCAACGACCAACTTTGCCGACAGCTGCACACGGCAAAGAACGGCTGACGACAAAGCCATTTTGCCGTCCGTGATTTTTTTACAGATGGCAAAGAGGATACTTTGCCGTCTGTAAAACCAAACACAGACGGCAAATATACTTTGCCATCTATGACTGTGTTTTTATTTTACAGACGGCGAAATAAGCTCTTTGCCGTCTGTGAGGAAAATAGCAGACGACAAAGAGAAAACACAGCCCGCGGCTAACTGTATTGACTTGTTAATTTTTTGAAAATGTAAACAAGCTCTAAAGGAGATGAAATTTGGCGTGGTACAACTATACAAGTCCTAGGCAGTGTGGAAAAAGTCAGATTTTTTTTACTCTATTGTAACATGTTTATTTGGTCAGCATTAATAGGCTAAAGAAACACAAATATTTACTGTGTTCCTATTGGCTGGAGCGAAAATCCCCTGGATCAATGACGTGGCGAGGCAGCAGCCCCCACCACGCATCACACGCACTAACTAGCCCACCCCACCCCACGTGCACGTACAGCCCAACCCACTCCTCCATATCTTTTTCTCCTGAACAGAAGCTAGCGCAGCAGTTGTGCACGTACATCGCCGTCGCTAGAGTCCACCGCCGCTGCCCCCGCTCGACTCCCTCGTCCCTGCCTTGCCGGACTCCCGCGCCGTCGCCCCTCGTCGGACCACCATCGACGCCCCTTGCCAGGCCCCGCCATGCATCTCCCATCCTCCCTCTTTTTCTGCCATTTTCCTCTGTCTCCATCTCTCCCTTCAGCACTGTCGGAATAGCAGCGGAACCGCCGGAGTAGCATGCCCCTAGAGCAGTGGCGGACGGCGATGAAGACGGCTTCAGGTGCGGGTCTAGAGGCGACGCTGATGAGCTACTGCTGTTGTCACCTTCATCCTCTCCGCCACTCGCGAGACTATGCCGCGACCGCCCCCGCCGGACCATGCCGTGGCCGCCCCTCGCCGTACCCGGCTGCGCCTGAGCCTCCCTAGCCTCCTACTCTCTACCCCGAGCATCAGAGCTCGTCCGACAGAGGCAGTGGTTGCCGGAGTTGGCAACTCCGGTGATGACCGAAGCAACAGCTGCCCTCGTCTCTGCTTCCCTTCCCGAGCTCATTGGAGAAACAGCCGACCTCTGACCACTTTGGATGAGGTTATTTTTTTTAAATAAGAAAATATCTTTGTTGTCTGTGGTTTAGTCCGGATGACGGCAAAGAAAACGTTTTGACTGGCTGCAAAGATTGCATTCTTTGCCGTATGGTATTTTCAAGATAAACGGCAAATTTGTAGTTGGCTGACGGCAAAATCTTTGCCACATGCCTGATAAAAAGCTGACGGCAAATAATTCTTTGCCGACTAGGCTTTGCCGTCTGACTTTGCCGTCAGCCAGTTGACGGCAAAATCTTTGCCGTCTGTAATACTGCCTTTGCCGTCTGTACAAGCCTGACGACAAACTATATGTTTCCGGTAGTGGAAATTACATTGAGAATTATGTTAGTTAGCATTCCACATAAAAAATTCTATTTTTACCATTTACCTACTCGAGGACGAGTAGGAATTAAGCTTGGGGATGCTTGATATGTCTCCAACGTATCTATAATTTTAGATTGTTCCATGCTATTATATATTCTGTTTTGGATGTTTAATGGGCTTTATTATACACTTTTATATTATTTTTGGGACTAACCTACTAACCCAAGGCCCAGTGCAGATTGCTGTTTTTTTTTTGCCTATTTCAGTGTTCCGTAGAAAAGAAATATCAAACGGAGTCCAAACGGAATGAAACCTTCGGGAGAGTTATTTTTGGAATAATATCAACGCAGGAGACTTGGAATACACGCCAGGAAGCAAAGGAGGTGGCCACGAGGGCAGGGGCGTGCCTAGGGGGGTAGGTGCGCCTCCCACCCTCGTGGGCCACCAGTTGCTCCACCAGTGCCCCTCTTCAGCCTATATATACTCTCATACCCTCAAAACATCAAGGCAACATATGAAACCCTAATTCCACCACCGCAACCTTCTGTTACCGTGAGATCCCATCTTGGAGCCTGTTCCAGAGCTCCAACGGAGGGGATCAATCACGGAGGGCTTCTACATCAACACCACAGCCTCTCCAATGAGTTGTGAGTAGTTTACCATAGACCTTCGGGTCCATAGTTATTAGCTAGATGGCGTCTTCTCTCTTTTTGGATCTCAATACAGAGTTCTCCTCGATCTTCGAGGAGATCTATTCGAAGTAATTTTTGTGCGGTGTGTTTGTCGAGCTCCAATGAATTTTGGGTTTATGATTAAGATTATCTTTGAACAATATTGGATTATTTTCTGAATTCTTTTATGTATGATTATAATATCCTTGCAAGTCTCTTCGAATTATTGGTTTGGTTTTTTTTTGACAAAATGACAGCAGGGGGAAAACCCCTACTGTTTACTCTACATATCTATACAAATGGGGGGTTTACATAGACATATCAGCTACTATACAGTACATCACCACCCACACCCCCAGGGGTGTGGGTGTCCAAACAGTTTGGCTTTGGCCTACCAGATCTATAGTTCTTGCAATGGGAGAAATGCTTGGCTTTGGATTCAATATAGCGGTGTCCTTTCCCAGTGACAGCAAGGGCAGCAAGGCACGTATAGTATTGTTGCCTTAGAGGATAAAAAGATGGGGTTTATATCATATTGCTTGAGTTTATCCCTCTACATCATGTCATCTTGCTTAAGCGTTACTCTGTTCTTCTGAACTTAATACTCTAGATGCATGCTGGATAGCGGTCGATGTGTGGAGTAATAGTAGTAGATGCAGAATCGTTTCGATCTACTTGTCATGGACGTGATTCCTATATACAATGATCATGCCTAGATATTCTCATAACTATGCGCTTTTCTATCAATTGCTCGACAGTAATTTGTTCACCCACCAGAGAATTCTGCTATCATGAGAGAAACCACTAGTGAAACCTATGGCCCCCGGGTCTATCTTCATCATATTAATCTTCCATCAACTATTTACTTTACTTTGCTTTATTGACTTTTTCTCTATACCAAAAATACCAAAACTATTATCTGATCATATCTATCAGATCTCACTCTCGTAAGTGACCGAGAAGGGATTGACAACCCATTTTATCGCGTTGGCTGAGAGGTTCTTATTTGTTTGTGCAGGTGTGAGGGACTCGCCCGTGGTCTCCTACTGGATTGATACCTTGGTTCTAAAAAACTGAGGGAAATACTTACGCTACTGTGCTGCATCACCCTTTCCTCTTCGAGGGAATACAACACAAGCTAGAGAAGTAGCACGCACCTGTATGACATTGTTTGGGCCATCCATGACATAGAAAATCATGGTAGAGGTGAGGAAGAGGAAAATTTCAGGGAGTTCCCGGTTATGGTGGGTGGTCGGGGCGAGCGATGCACTGTGGTTTGCATGTTTCTCTCGTACACGCGTGTGTGTGGGGCGTTCACTAACTGAACCCGAGCATGGTGTTCACTTACTAAACCTAATCAATTGCACTAGCTAGCTACGTACTAAATCCAATCGGTCCCTTGGCTGCTAACTAACACCGAGCGACTCCTTCGCTGCTAACTGAACCTGGGCGATTCCTTCGCTACTGCTGCTAACTCAACCCGAGCGATCGATCTCTGCTGCTGCTTACTGAAGCCGATCGAGCCCTCATGCGAGACGTAGTCAGCCGGTGTAGGGTGGCCTCTCGATGAATAGTGTATGTTGCTCCCGCAATATGTATAACGAGTCGAGACTTGGTGAGTCGAGCCAGTTGGTTGGCTGTGGATGAATAGTTCCCGGTGGGGGTTGGATGAAAAGGACCCCGGCCGTATAGGCGGTTTCCACAAGGACGGAGAGCGCGCCCTGGGGGTAGGGCGCATCCCCCACCCTTGTGGGCCCCTCGAGCATCCACCGACCTATTTCTTCAGCCTATATATTCTCATATATTCTAGAAACATCAGAACATCCATCGAAACCACTTTTTCGCCGCAGTAACCTTTTGTTCCCGCAAGATCCCATCTGGAGGCCTTTTCCAGTACTCTGCTGGAGGGGGAATCAACCACGGAGGGCATCTACATCAACCCTATTACCCTTCCGATGAAGTGTGAGTAGTTTACCACAGACCTACGTGTACATAGCTAGTAGCTAGAAGGCTTCTTCTCTCTCTTGGATCCTCAATACCATGTTCTCCTCATTGTTCTCGGATATCTATCCGATGTAATATTCTTTTGCGGTGTGGTTGCCAAGATCCGATGAATTGTGGGTTAATGATCAGATTATCTATGAATATTATTTGGGTCTTTTCTGAATTCTTATATGCTTGCTCTAATATCTTAGTAATTATCTTCGAATTATTGGTTTTGTTTGGCCAACTAGATTGATATTTCTTGCAATGGGAGAAGTGCTTTGCTTTGGGCTCAATCTTGCGGTGCTCAATCCCAGTGACAGAAAGGGACATGACACATATTGTATTGTTGCCATCGAGGATAACAAGATGGGGTTTCCATCATATTGCTTAAGTTAATTCCGCTACATCATGTAATCTTGCTTAATGCGTTACTCTGTTCTTATGAACTTAATACTCTAGATGCAGAATCGTTTTGGTCGATGTGTGGAGTAATAGTAGTAGATGCAGGCAGGAGTCCGTCTACTTGTCCTGGACGTGATGCCTATATTCATGATCATTGCCTTAGATGTCTTCATAATTATTCACTTTTCTATCAATTGCTTGGCAGTAATTTGTTCACCCACCATAATATTTGCTATCATGAGAGAGGCCTCTAGTGAAACCTATGGCCCCCGGGTCTATTTTACATCTTATAAGTTTCGGATCTACTATTGTGCAATCTTGTAATGTTCAATCTATAAACCAAAAAACCCAAAAATATTTACTTTACTTGTTCATCTATCTCTATTGGATCTCACTTTAGCAAATAACCTAGAAGGGATTGACAACGCCTTTATAGCGTTGGGTGCAATTTTTTTGATTGTTTGTGCAGGTATTTGGCGACTTGTGTGTAATCTCCTACTGGATTGATACCTTAGTTCTCAAAACTGAGGGAAATACTTACTTCTCTTTGCTGCATCTCTCTTTCCTCTTCAAGGGAAATACCAACACAAACTCAGGAAAGTAGCGAGGAAGCAAGACTTCTGGCGCCATTGCCAGGGAGATCTACGCCAAGTCAAGACCCACCATGTACCTTTCATTAAAATCTCAACTCTCGCATTTACATTATTTGACATTCGCCTCTCGTTTTCCTCTCCTCCACTTCTAAAACAATTTTCGAACAGATTTGCCTTTTCTTCGCCCTTCTTTCATTCGTCTGGTTCGCTTGCTTCTTGTGTGCTTGTGTGTTGGATTGCTTGCCTTGTCACGATGGCTCAAGAAAATATCAAATTATGTGATTTCTCCAACACCAATAATAATGATTTCATTAGTACCCCGATTGCTCCCGCTATTAATGCGGAATCTTGTGAAATCAATGCTGCTTTATTGAATCTAGTCATGAAAGATCAATTCTTTGGCCTTCCTAGTGAAGATGTCGCATCTCATCTGAATAATTTTGTTGATTTGTGTGATATGCAAAAGAAAAGAGATGTGGATAATGATCTTGTTAAATTAAAGCTATTCCCGTTTTCACTACAAGATCGGGCTAAAACTTGGTTTTCATCTTTGCCTAAAATAGTATTGATTCATGGAATAAGTGCAAAGATTCTTTTATTGCCAAGTATTTTCCTCCCGCTAAGATCATCTCCTTTAGGAACGATATTATGAATTTTAAATAACTTGATCATGAGCATGTTGCATGATGGTCCCCAAGTGCAGGGAATTATCAGAGCACTTCCCAATGGTGGAAGTGGTAAGTATGCAGTGTCAAACCCACAAGGAGCTAAAGGTAAGATCAATATTCTCTCAAGTCCTATCTACCACTGATACGACTCTACGTACACCGAATGTTTGCTTCCAACTAGAAACGAGAAATAAAACTACGTTGTGGGTATGAAGAGGATAAATTTGCATGATATCAGAGAGCTAAAATATAAAAGTAGGTGCTATTATCATCAAGTTAGAATATATTACTAAATATTGTAAATAGCGAGTGTGGAATAATGATGGATCGGTGTGCGGAATTGTTCTAGGCAATTGTTAACAAGATCGGTAGTCGTCATTGCAATTTCATATGAGGGAGAGGCATAAGCTAACATACTTTCTCTTCTTGGATCATATGCACTTATGATTGGAACTCTAGCAAGCATCCGCAACTACTAAAGATCATTAAGGTAAAACCCAACCATAGCATTAAAGCATCAAGTCCCCTTTATCCCATACGCAACAATTCCCTTACTCGGGTTTATGCTTCTGTCACTCAAGCAACCCACTATAAGTGAATCATGAATGTATTGCAACACCCTACAACGGGAATCCCTCACGCTTGCGTGACACGGAGGGCACCATAGGACAGCACCAAAATAAAACATACAACTCGTACCAATGTAGATCATCAATCAACCCAAAGACAAAGGATATCTACTCAAAACATCATAGGATGGCAACACATCATTGGATCATAATATGTGGCATAAAGCACCATGTTCAACTAGGGATTACAGCGGGGTGCTGGACAGTGGACCGCATAAAAGAGATGAGGATGGTGATGATGATGGTGATGTTGATGAAGACGATCACCGCGGCGATGATCCCCTCCCGATGGCACTCCGGCACCACCGAGAGAGAGGAGGAGAGGTTCTCCCCCTTGTGCTTCCTCCTCCATGGCCTCCCCCCTAGATGGGGAGAGGTTCTCCCTCTGGTCCTTGGCCTTAATGGCGATGATGGCCCCTCCAAGATCCTCCTCCATGGCCTCCGGTGATGATGGCCCCCTCCGGCAGGGTGCCAGAGAGGGCCTAGATTGATTTCTCGTGGTTACAGAGGCTTGCGGCGGCGGAACTTCCAATCTAGGTTATTTTCTGGAGGTTTCTGTATTTATAGGAATTTTTGGCGTCGGTCTCACGTCCAGGGGGTCTCCGAGTCGTCCACGAGATAGGGGCCCACGCCCATGGGGGTGGGCACGCCCCCCACCCTCGTGGACATCCCGGGACTCTTCTAGCCCAACTATTTTACACCAGGGGATTCTTTTGGTCCATAAAAAATTATCAAAAATTGGCACGTCAATTGGACTCCGTTTGGTATTCCTTTTTTGTAAAACTAAAAAACAAGGAAAAAACAGAAACTGGCACGGGGCTCTAGTTTAATAGGTTAGTCCCAAAAGTCATATAAAATGGCATATAAATGTATATAAAACTTCTAAGATGGATAATATAATAGCATGAATACTTCATAAATTATAGATACGTTGGAGACGTATCAGCATCCCCAAGCTTAATTCCTGCTCGTCCACGAGTAGGTAAATGATAAAAGAAATAATTTATGAAGTGTGAATGCTAGCAGGTGCACAAGTTTGATCAATGATAATTTCAATCACCTTTTCTAGCATCATTATGTGTCATAAAAGTAGCTCAACTCATAAAAATTTTCATGATCAAGTGACAAGC
Organism: Secale cereale; assembly: GCA_902687465.1. Taxonomy (NCBI): domain Eukaryota; kingdom Viridiplantae; phylum Streptophyta; class Magnoliopsida; order Poales; family Poaceae; genus Secale; species Secale cereale. The sequence goes on from LR738714.1 coordinate 67,689,545, forward strand.
TATGCACATGTTAAAGTATAGATCATAAACTTTCTTGAAAACTAACAAAGAGTGTTATTATTCATCAAACAATTGCAATTCATCTTATTTTCGGGAAGGGTGTATGTAAGAGCTTTGATTCAGCAAACTCCACATACTCAACTATCATTTAATCTTTCACAATTGCTAACACTCATGTGATATTTATGGGTTCAAAGTTTTAATCGGACACAGAGAAAGATAGAGGCTTATAGTTTCGCCTCCCAACCTTTTACCTCAAGGGTAATGTCAACAATAATAATTTATGAAAACCTACATCCATGTGGATATATATATCCGGATCGCACCAACACAAAGTGCTTGCCAAAGGAAAAAATTGTAAAAAAGAAAGGTGGTGATCACCATGACTCTTGTATAAGGGTAGAAGATATAAGTAAAAGATAGGCCCTTCGCAGAGGGAAGCAGAGGTTGTCATGCGCTTTTACGGTTGGATGCACAAAATCTTAATGCAAAAGAACATCACTTTATATTACTGCTTGTGATAAAGACCTTTATTATGCAGTCCGTCGCTTTTGTTTCTTCCCTATCACAAGTTCGTATAAAGCTTATTTTCTTCGCACTAATATATCATACATATTTAGAAAGCAATTTTTATTGCATGCACCGATGACAACTTACTTGAAGGATCTTACTCAATCCTTAGGTAGGTATGATGGACTCTCATGGCAAAACTTGTTTAAGGGATGTTTGGAAGCACAAGTAGTATTTCTACTTGGTGCAAAGAACTTGGCTGGCATGAGAGGGAAAGGCAAGCCCAACATGTTGGATGATCCAAGACAATATAACATTTCGGATATAGGAAAACATAACCCATTAAGTTGTCTTCCTTGTCGAACATCAACCTTTTAGCATGTCATATTTTAATGAGTGCTCACAATTACAAAAGATGTCCAAGATAGTACATTTATATGTGAAATATCTCTTCCTTCAATATTCTTTCATGAATTGTTCAAGTGACCAATTCTGCGTTTGCTAACTTTCAATAAGTATACTACATATACTTATTCTGTGTGAAGTCATTACTCCCCATGGTATAAGCATATGAAACATATATAAATTCAGATTTATGATATTCAATTCATTCAACCATTTACTCATAGGATGTACGTGAAGCACGTGAGTAAATGTCAAACTACTCCAAAAGAAATAAGTGAAGGACACTGAGTAGTCAAATAATTAACTAGCCATGGGAGGATTCTTTTTCAATCAAGATTTCAAATCCAATGATTTTATTCAAACATCAAGTAAAATTGAAAATACGCTCCAAGCAAAACACATATCATGTGACAAATAAAAATATAGCCCGGAGCAAGGTATACCGATAGTTTTGAAGACGAAAGAGGGGATGCCTTCCGGGGCATCCCCAAGCTTAGGCGCTTGAGTCTTCCTTGAATATTACCTTGGGGTGCCTTGGGCATCCCCAAGCTTAGGGTATTTCCACTCCTTATTCTCCTCATATCGATACCACACCCAATTAAAGCTTGAAAACTTCAACCACACAAAACTTAACGTAACTTCGTGAGATAGGTTAATATGATAAAGAGTAAACCATTCACTTTGGTACTGTCAAAGACAAGGTTCATAATTGTTCTCACACAATGCCTACAGTACCATATCATTTCTACAATTTATATTGAGAAATATAAGCCATAGAAACTAGAAAACAAGCAAACTATGCAATGAAAACAGAATTAGTCAGAAACAGAACTGTCTGTAATGATCTGAACAACAACCATACTTATGCTACTCTAAAAATTATCAAATAAATTGGTAGACGTGAGGAATTTTTCTATTAATCTTCTGCAAAAAGAATCAACTCAAAATCACTTTTCTGTAAAAAAAATGGCAGCTAATACCGTGAGCGCAAAGTTTCTGTTTTTTTACAGCAAGAGCACATTAACTTTCACCCAAGTCTTCCCAAAGGTCTTACTTGGCACTTTATTGAAACAAAAGCTATAAAACATGATTACTGTAGACACCAGATTTTGGCACGGTCAATAACTTAATTAATATGACCTTAAATGGAGGAGTGATCTACATAGAAAGGTTTCATATTGTCCATATGAACATCTTTGAAGTTGGGCCATTGCTATCCAATCTCATCTCCAAGGCCGAAGTTGTGTTCGAAATACTGAGATTTTGTATTCAGAGTACTATTTGGCTGATAACACCATCAAGACTGCCTCATATGGAAAAAATTCTACATGAATTGTCTTTGTCTCGTCGAAACGGTCGATTTTGTTATAAAAATCGTCCCAATCCGTGTTCGTATGCAAAAGTTACAGCCATCCAAATGCAGCCCTATCACGGTGCCATAAGTGGCGCACCCCACCAGCCATGTGTCTGATGGGTAGCGCGAATAACAGCCTGTTTTGCGTGACTGTTTTAGCCTAGAAGATGGTTCAAATAAAAAAAGTTCAACATGAAAGTTGTTCGCCTGGTCAAAACGGTCAAGATTGCTTTTGGACTCTTTTCCATCCGAGGTCGTTTACCACCTTAAAAATTACCCGCGAGGTGCACCAGTTAAAACCGAACAGTTTTGGAAAGTTCGGACAAAACCAATCCGAATTTGGCTAGGGTTTTGGACGTGAATCCAAGCCTTTTCCTTGCACGGGAAGTCCAGCCGCCTCTTATATACCTAAGGGGTGACGGCCGATTGAACAACACACAATCGAACAAACACATCTACTACTTTTTCGTGTTCATCTATCCCCTACCCTTGTATCTTCTTCCCCGTTCTTCGTTCGTTCTTCTTCATTGCAGGGCGGCGAACCTCGAGGCCCTAGGGGCGATCAGGTCGACCTAGGGCACCCCATCGCCGCCGTGCGTGCAGACGGGGTCCCTCCCGGGCGCGTGGGGTTTCGGGTCTACAAAAGTGCCCGCCGGATTGCTTGTGTACCGCGCTTCCAGACGGGTCTCCTTTGACGTGAGCTGCGGTGCATCACCCTCTGCGTCGAGGGTACACGGTGACGTGTTCGTGTGCGAACACACTTTTTGGCGACTCCGCTGGGGACGAAGCTTTGAACGGTCTTCGATCTGTTCTTGCTACGAAGAGATTGTCATCAAGTTGCTGCAATCTACAAAGGTAATATGAATACCCAATTCCCATTTGTAGATGAAAATAATTCATATGTTGTTGCTAGATCACCTAATGAGCATAATATATCGGCTAGCCCTAGTTTTATCAATCATGCATCTAATTATGCGCAAGGCCCGATGCAAAACAATCTTCATGCTTCAAATTCTTATGATTTTAGTAACGTACAACATATGTATCCAAACTCTCATGCATGGGCAACCCCAAAAATCCATATGCCGATGAACAACATGATGGGTTTGGTTAATCAATTTGAAACACCTCATTAAAATTTACAATAGCATACAAGAAAGTGTTTCACCCTTTTATTCATCGGCAACTAATTTGCAATATGTGAATCCAACCTTGCCGGTGGATAGGAGAATTGGCCATGCTACTACTAGCTATTCGGCCAGTTACTCTCAACCATCATATGCTACACCTCATGCTAGTAATTTTTCGGCACTGTATACAACTGTAGATGCTCATAATTCGGCTCCACACCTTCATGGTCATAGCCGAATAAGTGAAAAATCTCCAGGAGTGGACATGTCTTCATCTAATATTGTAGCGTATAATGCATGCTCTACGCAATTCGAGAATTTCGGCAACACTCACGAATCATTACCAAAAGAATCTGAAAGTATTGTGGAGCAATCCCTTCCAGAAGCGGTTGTGGCAGCGCTAAAAAAGAGCTTGGCACAAAACAAGAGGATTAGTGCTCTTTGCCTTGAACAATATGTAAAGGGGTTGTATCCTGATTATGCTGCCATAAAGGCTAAGGTTTTGTAAGAAGATGAAACTTCATCAATTGGTAGAATTGGCGAGAGAGCGTATTGTTATACACTAGTGCATACATCTCCACCTAGTGCCGCAGCATATTATACACCCTCTACACAGTTGCAGAATTTCGGCAACACTAACAGTTCATTGCCGAAAGATCCTAAAAGCACTGGGGGGCAAACTGATCTAGAACGGGCTGAAATTGAGAGGGGAGTTAAGGCTTTGCGCGATAGGGTGCAAGTACTTCGCCAAGAGAGAATTAATAGGGAATTGGCCCAAAGAAAACAAACCTTGCCAATTGGTAGTATCAATGAAAAGAAGGATGATTCGGAACATGAAAGTGCTTCGGTTGAAAAAGCCGAATCAAGTAGTATATATTTTGAATCCATTAAATCCAACGAGGCAAGCATTACTGAGAAAGGGCAGGGAAGCATAGGAAAACAATAGTGCTTGATTTTTCTGAAGTTAATGGAACCTACTTCCTGCCCTATGAGTTCCATGCCGTAGAAATTGACAAGCTTGAAGGCCAAGAACAAGTAGCGGAACAAAGTTCGGCCAACAAAAATCTTCAATGTAATGATGCACGGAATCAAGAAAAAGGTGATGAAGAGGCGTTGGGGAGTCATCCAAAGGCGGAGCAAGATATTGTTCAAGTCACACCACCATCATGCTCTCCCAACATATTTGAAGAGGTATGTTTAGCAAGTAATTTACCTATTTTCAGATTTGGTCAAAACTATATTGTTGATCCATCCATTAGAAAAATTCTCCTAACTAATTTTGAAAGACCAATGAAGAAGGGTAATTTACATGTTAGAAATAAAATTGTTATAGAACATATCGGTAGACCTATTATGCCATTTAAAGACCAATAATGACTTATTGTTGCAGCCAAAGTTTTCCCCGTTGATTTATTTAAAGTTCATATCTACATGGGTAGCTTTGCTTGTTTCATACTTGGCTCACTCTTGGTCTCAACTGAGGCATACATGTTATAACTATTTTTGTTTCAGAAACTTAAAGCCAAGGTTAGATTCTTCTCATAAAACCGATGCTAGTATAATATCTTATCCAATGACATCGGTAAGATAATGCAAAACACAATGCATAGCCGAATGGGGAGATTCAAAATATGAGTCATTCGTTTGCTTATCTCCAAAGCCGTTCACACAGAAAGATCGACTAGAAAACAAGAAGTTTACGTTCAACTCAAGCATGTGTGACCAAATATTTGATTTATTGCTGAAAAATAATTACATAAGAATTCTTGATCACCATGTTGAGCCATCTATTCAAGGACGAATGTATTGTAAGTTGCATGATTCGTTCAAGCATAATTTTGAGGATTGCAACATGTTTCGTCAAATAATTAAATCGGCCATTGAAAAAGGACGATTGAAGTTTGTTGAAACACCAAGAGATGACCAGCCTATTCCGATTGGTCCAGATGGCAAAAAGCTTTTGCATCGGCTGCTTCAAGCCGGTCCATTTAAAGAGAAGGTAAAAATTGCAGGTGATGGGATCAAGCTTTCAAGTAAAGAAGTTGTTGAAGAGCATAATGAACATAATCTTGAGGGCGAGAATTCCATCGAAGCTACAATAGAGACGCCAAGGACTGGGGGCAGCAAGGAAATCCAATGATCGATGAAAGCAAACCAAAAGAAAACAAAGGCCGAAATAAGCGCAAGTGTAAGAGATCAACAATCACTTTCGCTGAACTATTGGATAAATATCAAAAGAAGAGTGAAGAGAAGAATGCTTATCGGCCAAATCATGCGAAGAAACCAAGATCACCCCCAAGGCGCAAGTATGAGGATCGGTATTGGCAAAGTGACAATTTTTATGCAACATATTCATATCCTTGTTTTGGGCCACCAATGCCAATGCCGTTGATGCCTCCCTATGCTCATATAGATCCATATCCATCATGGGATAGGTATGATACAAGGGCACATACTCATCTTATTTTAGGCAATCTCACCAACATTATGCAGCTTCAAGAGGATCAACATTTGAACAATCATATGTTAAAGACCGTTTCGATCATAAGGAACCGGTCCAGAACTCAAGGAAGAAGAAAGAGGTGGTGAAGCAAGTTTACCGTGTTAAAAGAGATGGTCGTAAGAGTGCAAATTCAGATTTGATCTCAAATGAAAAAGAGCCAATTAAAGTGTTGACATTGGCTACTAAAGGCAATAAGACGAAGAAACCAATTATTGATAGTCAAATCTGAAGAAAAGAAGTTGAGAGTGCACAAGGTAAAACAAGAATTGCCATTGCTTCAGACAAAATCGCAGCCCGGGTGCCCACTCGGCTTATCATATTGGCCAAAAAAGAAATTACAAAAACTTAGTGCACAAGAACTTGAAGAAAGGAACATGGCATGGGTTCCCAAAGGAAGTGCTCAAAATAAGAATTGTGTGCAAGCTTCCATTACAAGAAGTGCGGCAAAGCTGAAGAAGGAAAAGAGTGAAAACTATGAAAGACCAAGCCAACGGTTTCAGCATCTTCGGTCTACACATTATCCATATTCTTCAACTATGCCATTAACGCCTATGCCATGGAATTCGTCATCGGGTATGATTGGTAACCCTCAATGGGCTTATTTTAATCCATGGATGCCATATAATTTCTTACATCATGAAAGGGTATTACCAAGTCACTATACATTTGATTAGCTACAAGTTTGTTGCTGATCCAAATGGCCGAAATACTTGATTTGTCATTTCATTTTTTTCGGCTATATGTGCTTTGAATGATGTTTACATGGTAATGGCCGATATTTATCTATCGTCCTAAGAGTATGTCCATGCATGGCCGGTGCAGTATTCTAGCATCGTCCTTAGTTCGATTGGAGAGCGAGACAAGGTATGTGCTCATGGAAATTCATATGTATGCCTATATTATGATTGAATTGAGTTGAGACATCATTGAATATACGTTGCATAGACCAATTCATAGTTACAGAATTGGCTAGTGGGCTTATACTTTGTTTGGATATGATTTGGCTTATGCATCTTCGAGATCTATAAGAGGCCAAATCATAGCTGATTTTATTACTGAACATCGGATTAATGATATGCATAATATTGATGTTAGCCTTGTCTCTCTAGTACTATGGAGATTATGTTTTGATGGTTCCATTCGTAACAATGGCCAAAGTGTTGGTGTTGTTTATATATCTCCTTATGGTACTATTTTTTGAAGCCTCATGCCGCTTAGAATATTTTTATGCACGATTAATATGAGCCGAATATGCATTGTTATTCGGATTGACTCTTTTACTAGCTATAGGTGCTATACATATTGAGGCTTTCGGTGATTCGTTATGAGTAGTGCAACAAATATCCAAGGGTTATCAATGTTTTGACGAATCACTTATAGTTTATCTTGGGGTATGTCTAGATGCAAAATTTACCTTGGGTTGCATTAAAATTGCTCATATATTTAGACATGACAATTTGAAAACGTTGGAACAGCAAGCATCCGGCTACTATGTTAATCATGGTGTATTGAATTTCTATCAATAGCTGATGCTTAGTCTCATCAATAATATAGGTGAGGCCGAACCGAAATCCACAGCTTCGGCCACTAATGAATTTTTTATGCAGGCGAAGTAAGGATTGGGGGAAGTTCATTCTTGATTATCTGCAAAATCCTAGCGAAAGGGTGAACAATAGGGTTCGGGGGATGGTTTTGATCTATGGAACCTTATCACCAGATTATTATAGAAATTGAGAAGTTTTCACCCAAGTTTGCATCAAGTGGTTCAAACAAGCAATGGTCGATATATACTTATCGTCCTAAAAACAAGAAAAATGGCCAATGGAGTGTTGACATCGTCCTTAGAACAAGCTATGTGCAAATTATTTTTCGGCATCCAAGATTTGCCGAAAAACAGGGGGGCATGTGTTGACACCTGATTTTGGCACGGTCAATAAATTAATTACCTTAAATGGAGAAGTGATCTACATAAAAAAGTTTCATATTGTACATATGAACATCTTTGAAGTTTGGGCCATCGTCATCCAATATCATCTCCAAGGCCGAAGTTGTGTTCGAAATACTGAGATTTTGTATTCAGAACACTATTCGGCCGATAATATCATCAAGACTGCCTCATGTGGAAAAACTTTCTACATGAATTATCTTCGTCTCGTCAAAACGGTTGATTTTGATATAAAAATCATCCCAATCAGAGTTCGTATGCAAAAGTTACAGCCATCCGAATGCAGCCCTATCACGGTGCCATAAGTGGCGCGCCCCACTAGCCATGTGTCTCATGGGTAGCACGAATAACAGCCTGTTTTGCGTGACCGTTTTGGCCTAGAAGATGGCTTCAAATTAAAAACTGTTCCACATGAAACTTGTTTGTCTCGTCGAAACGGTCAAGATTGATTTTGGACTCTTTTCCATCCGAGGTCGTTTACCACCTCAAAAATTACCCGCAAGGTGCAGCCAGTTAAAACCGAACAGTTTTGGAAAGTTCGGACAAAACCAATCCGAATTTGGCTAGGGTTTTGGACGTGAATCCAAGCCTTTTCCTTGCACGGGAAGTCCAGCCGCCTCTTATATACCTAAGGGGTGACGGCCGATTGAATAACACACAATCGAATAAACACATCTACTACTTTTTCGTGTTCATCTATCCCCTACCCTTGTATCTTCTTCCTCGTTCTTCGTTCGTTCTTTTTCATTGCAGGACGGCGAACCTCGAGACCCTAGGGGCGATCAGGTCGACCTAGGGAGCCCATTGCCGCTGTGCGTCCAGACGGGGTCCCTCCCAGGCGCGTGGGGTTTCGGGTCTACAAAAGTGCCCGCCGGATTGCTTGCGTACCGCGCTTCCGGACGGGTCTCCTTCGACATGAGTTGCGGTGCATCACCCTCGGCGTCGAGGGTACACAGTGACGTGTTCGTGTGCGAACAATTACTACAGTAGCTTAATCATGTAAAGACACAAAAACAGTAAGGGTAAATATTGGGTTGTCTCCCAACAAGCGCTTTTCTTTAATGCATTTTAGCTAGGCATGATGATTTCAATGATGCTGACATAGAAGATAAGAATTGAAACATAAAGAGAGCATCATGAAGAATATGACTAGCATATTTAAATCTAACCCACTTCCTATGACTAGGGATTTTGTGAGCACATAATTTATAGGAACAAGAATCAACTAGCATAGGAAGGCAAGACAAGTATAACTTCAAAAATTTAAGCACATAGAGAGGAAACTTGATATTATTGCAACTTCTACAAGCATGTATTCCTCCCTCATAAAAAATTTCAGTAGCATCATGAATGGGTTCAACAATATAACCATCATATAAAGCATTCTTTTCATGATCTACAAGCATAGAAATTTTACTACTCTCCACATAAGCAAAATTCTACTCATTCGGAAAGTGAGAGCAAACTCGAAATAGTGGAATCATTACTAACTAAAGTTGACACTCTTCCAAATCCACTTTAGATGAGAGTATTATTCATACTCCAAAAGATATAAGTTAAGTTCATGGAGTATTCTAGGATTAATATCGACTAGCAAATATCCAAGCTCAAAATATATAAGTGAAGCACACGAAGCATTCTATAAAACCGTACTAAAAAGATTTAAGTGAAGCACAAAGATCATTCTATAAGATCATACTCAAAGGATATAAGTAAAGCACATGAATATTCTATAAATCAAAGAAGGGCTATCTCAAACTAGCATGGTTCTTAAGAAAAAAACATAAGGGACACAAATCATGTGAACAAAACAAAAACCAAGGTATACAGACAATTGTTGAAGAAGAAAGATGGGATGCCAACCGGGGCATCCCCAAGCTTAGATGCTTGAGTATCCTTGAAATATTTACTTGGTGTGCCTTGGGCATCCCCAAGCTTGAACTCTTGCCTCTCTTTATTCTTCTCATATTGATAGCTCCTCGATCTTCGAACACTTCATCCACATAAAACTTTAACAAAAACTTTGTGAGATCCGTTAGTATAATAAAGCAAACACTACCTATAGGTACTGTTGCAAACTTATTCCAATTTAATATTAGCACTTTATCTACTGTATTACAACTTCATCATGGTTCATACCCCCCCGATACTACCCATAGATTCATCAAAATAAGCGATCAACACATAGAAAACAGAATCTGTCAAAAACAGGACAGTCTATAGTAATATGGAAGTTTAGTAAACTTCTGTAACTCTAAAAAAATCTAAACAAATATGAAAATTTGAACAATTTGTAGAGAAGTAATGTGCAAAAAGTTTCAGACCCATTTGACCTTCTAGTAAAAAAAATGTAAAATCACACGCTACAGCCAAAGTTTCTGGGTTTTTTTATCCACATAGAAAACAAGCAATCTAATCATCCTAAAACCAAAGCTTGGCACATTATTTTTATAATACAATGGATATATACAAGGGCATAATTATTTATAGAGAAACTTTCATGAAAAATTCTACATTGTTTCCGTGAGCATGAACACAAGTGCTCAAGGTCAACCCTCACTTCTTCAATGCATAACTTTCCAATCACTTCTCTTTTTGAAAAACTTTTTAGGCATAAGAGGCAAGTAATTTTTTTGTATTTTCATTATTTTAAGTTTTTTTGTATGTTTCACCCACACCTAAACAGAAACAAAAAGGAAAAACAAAATCTACTTAGTGAAGAAAGCAAACAAGCACACACGAGAATATCATCCCCACGCTATTGCTCCCCGGCAACGGCGCCAGGAAAGAGCTTGATGGTCCCCAAGTGCAGGGAATCATCGTAGCAATTCCCAATGATGGAAGTGTTAAGTATGGAGTGTCGAACCCACAAGGAGCTAAAGTTAAAATCAATATTCTCTCAAGTCCTATCTGCCACTGATATGACTCTACGTACACAGAATGTTTGCTTCCGACTAGAAACGGGAAATAAAACTATGTTGTGGGTATGAAGAGGATAACTTTCCATGATATCGGAGAGCTAAAATATAAAAGTAGGTGATGTTATCATCAAGTTAGAATATATTACTAAATATTATAAATAGCGAGTGTGGAATAATGATGGATCGGTGTGCGGAATTGTCCTAGGCAATTGTTAACAAGACCGGTAGTCGTCACTGCAATTTCATATGAGGAGAGGCATAAGCTAACATACTTTCTCTTCTTGGATCATATGCACTTATGATTGGAACTCTAGCAAGCATCCACAACTACTAAAGATCATTAAGGTAAAACCAAACCATACTATTAAAGCATCAAGTCCCCTTTATCCCATACGCAACAATCCCCTTACTCGGGTTTATGCTTCTGTCACTCAAGCAACCCACTATAGGTGAATCATGAACGTATTGCAACACCCTACAGCGGGAATCCCTCATGCTTGCGCGACACGGAGGGCACCATAGGAAAGCACCAAAATAAAACATACAACTCGTACCAATATAGATCATCAATCAACCCAAAGACAAAGGATATCTACTCAAAACATCGTAGGATGGCAACACGTCATTGGATCATAATATGTGGCATAAAGCACCATGTTCAAGTAGGGATTACAGCGGGGTGCGGGAGAGTGGACCGCGTAAAAGAGATGAGGATGGTGATGATGATGGTGATGTTGATGAAGACGATCACCGCGGCGATGATTCCCCTCCCGATGGCACTACGGCGCCACCGAGAGAGAGGAGGAGAGGTTCTCCCCCTTGTTCTTTCTCCTACATGGCCACCCCCTAGATGGGGAGAGGTTCTCCCTCTGGTCCTTTGCCTTCATGGCGATGATGGCCCCTCCGGGGTCCTCCTGCATGGCCTTTGGTGATGACGGCCCCCTCCGGCAGGGTGCTAGAGAGGGCCTAGATTGATTTCTCGTGGTTACAGAGGCTTGCGGTAGCGGAACTTCCGATCTAGGTTATTTTCTGGAGATTTCTGTATTTATAGGAATTTTTGGCATTGATCTCACGACCAGGGGGTTTTCGAGTCCTCCACGAGATAGGGGCCCACGCCTAGGGGGTGGGCGTGCCCCCACCCTCGTGGACAGCCCGGGACTCTTCTAGCCCAACTCTTTTACTCCAGGGGCTTCTTTTGGTCCATAAAAAATCATCAAAAATTGGCACGTCGATTGGACTCCGTTTGGTATTCCTTTTCTGTAAAACTCAAAAACACTGAAAAAACAGAAATTCGCACTGGGCTCTAGGTTAATAGGTTAGTCCCAAAAATCATATAAACTAGCATATAAATGTATAAAAAACATCTAAGATGGATAATATAATAGCATGAATACTTCATAAATTATAGATACATTGGAGACGTATCATTGCACAATCTTGGGAGAGGATGAAACTTATGATAATAAATTGTCCTACACATGGTTTGAATTTATTGATGATTATACAAATTTTTTGTGCCGGATTGAACTTTGCTTCTAGAAATCTTTTAGATTCGGCCGCCAGAGGTACTTTTATGGAAATCACTTTAGGAGAAGCTACTAAACTCCTAGATAACATAATGGTTAACTATTCTCAATGGCATACTGAAAGGTCTTCCACTAGTAAAAAAAAGTGCATGCAATTGAAGAGATTAATGTTTTGAGTGGAAAGCTGGGTGAACTTATGAAATTATTTACTAGCAAGGGTGTTAATATTGATCCGAATGATATGCCTTTGTCTACTTTGATTGAGAACAATAATGAATCTATGGATGTGAATTTTGTTGGTAGGAACAATTTTGGGAACAATGTTTATTGAGGAAAATTTAATCCTAGGCCTTTTCCTAGTAATTCCTCTAATAATTATGGTAATTCCTACAACAATTCTTTGTAATTCTACCCAAGCATGATATCAATGAGTCTCTCAAAGCTATGAGAATTTCCATTGATGAGTGCAAAGAAAGAACCGCTAAGATGCGTGCTAAAAAGGAATGGTTTGTAAAAACGTGTTCTTCTAGTTCCCGTGAAAATAATGATGAAGATCTTAAAGTGATTGGTGTGACTCCTATTGAATCTTTATTTTCCAAAATAAATCTTGATAAAGATGGGACTGGATATGAGTCTACTTTAGTTAAGAGGCGTCCCAATGATTCGAAGTTGTCAGATCTTGATGCAAAAATTGATAAAAGAGGGATAGATCAAGTCAAAACCCAAAGTAGTGATGAACCTACTAGATTGGATCTCAAGGAATTTAATTATGATAATTGCTCCTTAATAGATTGTATTTCCTTGTTGCAATCCATGTTGTACTCTCCTAATGCTTATAATCAAAATAAAGCTTTTACTAAATATATTGTTGATGCTATGATGCAATCTTTTGAAGAAAAGCTTGAATTAGAAGTTTCTATCCCTATAAAACATTATGATGAGTGGGAACCAACTATTAAAATCAAGATTAAAATTATGAGTGCCATGATTTGTGTGATTTGGGTGCTAGCATTTCTATGATTCCAAATACTTTATGTGATGTGCTAGGGTTCCGTGAAATTAATGAGTGTTCTTTAAATTTGCATCTTGCGGATTCCACTATTAAGAAACCTATGGGAAGGATTAATGATGTTCTTATTGTTGCAAATAGGAATTATGTGCCCGTAGATTTCATTGTTCTTAATATAGATTGCAATCCTACATGTCCTATTATTCTTGGTAGACCTTTCCTTAGAACAATTGGTGCAATTATTGATATGAAAGAAGGAAACATTATATTTAAATTTCCATTAAGGAAGGGCATGGAACAATTTCCAAGAAAGAAGATTAAATTGCCTTATGTGTCTATCATGAGAGCTAAACAAAAAACGGTCTAAACAAAAAAAAACTTTTTCCAAAATAGACCATAGATAATTCTAGCAATTGCCAATAAATCGAAGTTTTTTACCAACTTGATGGTAAGAAATCCCGGGACCTAGAAATTCATTTCGTACAATTGAACCTTGTCAAGTTGTTTCTTTTTTAGAACCAAAAAAAACTTGTGCCAAAATAACGGATGCGAAGAAGAAAAAAAGTCCTTGGACATGTAATGGATCCTAAAGCACGATTTCTGCGTCCCCCTGACCAAAACCTCACACATTAGGATTGCTTGTTAATGGTTGATCAAGCTTGATGGATTCCCCCTCTGGGATTACATACCAAAGATGACAATACCTAGATCTATTTGCGTTTTATGCCTAGCTAAGGGCATTAAACAGCGCTTGTTGGGAGGCAACCCAATTTTATTTTTGCTTTTTATGTTTTGGTTCTGTTTTGCAAGTTTTACACATTATAACTTCTGTAGTAATTGTGTTTTTGTGTTTTAATTAGTGTTTGAGACAAGTAATACCTTTGTGATGGCTTACGGTGATCGTCGATTTGATTTTGCTGAAAAACAGAAACTTTTGCTCCCAATACAGAAAATTCAATAAATTACAGGAACATCGAAACCCTCTTAAATGTTTACACAAAATTGATATACAAATTCCCCACGCCGTCCAATTTGTTTTGTATTTTTAGAGTTACAGAAGTATGCGAAGTTTATAGATTGCTACAGACTGTTCTGTTTTTGACAGATTCTGTTTTTTATGTGTTGTTCGCTTATTTTGATGCATCTATGGCTAGTATCAGGGGGGTACGAACCATGGAGAAGTTGGAATACAGTAGATATTACACCAATATAAAATTAGAATAAAATCACAACAGTACCTTGAGTGGTTATTTGCTTTGTTTCACTAACGGAGCTCACGAGAGTTTTGTTGAGTTTTGTGTTGTGAAGTTTTCAAGTCTTGGGTAAGGATTTTATGGACTATGGAATAAAGAGTGGCAAAAGCCTAAGCTTGGGGATGCCAAAGGCATCCCAAGGTAAAATTCAAGGACGGCCAAGAGCCTAAGCTTGGGGATGCCCCGGGAAGGCATTCCCTCTTTCGTCTTCATCCATCGGTAACTTTACTTGAGGCTATATTTTTATTCACTACATGATATGTGTTTTGCTTGGAGCGTCGTGTATGATATGAGTCTTTGCTTTTTAGTTTGTCACAATCATCCTTGTTGTACACACCTTTTCAGGGACACGCTTCAATCGTGATTTGTTAGAATACTCTATGTGCTTCACTTATATCTTTTGAGCTAGGAAATTTTGCTCTAGTGCTTCACTTATATCTTTTTAGAGCACGACGATGGTTTTATTTTATACAAATTGTTGAACTTTCTTGCTTCACTTATATTATTTTGAGAGTTCTGAAAAACAGCATGGTAATTTGCTTGGGTTATGAAATTAGTCCTAATATGATAGACATCCAAAGGAGATATAATAAAAACCTTCATATAGAGAGCATTAAATATTATGTGAACACTATTGCAGGATGATGTTAACACGACACTACGAACAGAGACCCTTCGACAAAACTATTTGCGATGCAGTAATTGTAAACAGTGGTGTAAAAAACCGTCAAAAAATGTGCAAAATGTTTGCGATGACGGCATCAAACACGGTTCAGATTTTAGCTGCGTGTGCGATGCAGGGCATACGGTTTAGTTCAATTAAATCTTTGTGATGAGGAGGAACAAAAGAAACGGGCAGCCAGATGAAGCTGTGTGTGATATACAACATACAGTCGCTCGGATGAACTGTTTGTGATTAGGCAACACAAAAGAAACGGTCAGCCAGTTCAAGGTGTGTGCGATATACAGCATGCGGTTCACTCAGATGAACTGTTTGTGCTGAGACAAGCGAACATAAATGGTTCAATATAACAAGATGTGTGTGATACGCGGCAAACAGGTCTGGAATGAGAAATGTGTGCGAAGACCGATAATAACACAGACGATTGCTTCTAATAAGACGTATGTGATATGCTCTGTCTACACAACATCTATTGGCCATTGGGCGACGGGCGGTCATCCGGGTATGCCGTAAGGATGCGAAGAGGGCATCCCATATCAGCAAGGACTAGCTGTTCCATCAATAGCTCATCTAAGAGAACTCTCAAGTTAATTGTGCTCAACTGGAGCAGCCATGAGATGGATAACCGGATGGGAAGTTGTCAAAATTTCAAAACCCATTGATGGGATGGATCATAAATGTCCTTAATGGACCTTTAAGATACATCCCATCAGTGGGTTTTGAATTTTTTTTGTTTTTAACACTTGTTAAAGAAGGTCTACCGCATTACTTTTTGACAATGTGCGATACCTGGCATACAGTAGATCCATACGACCCGTTTTTTATGGAATAAGCCATGTGTGTTGTGAATATTTTGTTTTTTAACACATGTTAAAGAAGGTCTACCGCATTACTTTTTGACATTGTGCGATACGTGGCATACAGTTGATCCATCCAACCTGTTTGTGATGGAATAAGTCGTGTGTGTTGTGGGGTGGAATTAACCTCAAGGTCCTTGTTTTGAATTTTTTTTTTATTAACACATGTTAAACAAGGTCTACTGCATTATTTTTTGACAATGTGCGATACGTGGCATACAGTTGATCCATTCGACCTGTTTGTGATGGAATAAGCCGTGTGCTAGTATTCAACCGTTTGCGATTGATGAATTCATCACCGACGGGTTCCCTAGTGTGGTACGTGTTCATCTCATCATTATCTACTTCATGTGCTAGCTCGATGTTCCTTCTATGCTAAGTTTCCATTACTTGATGGCGTTTTATGAACACTCCACCGTTTCCTGCAATTTCCTCACCTGTTTCGCGCCACCCAGCGATATTGCGCATAAACCTAGGCGATGCGCGAAGCACGGGGGCGACAAGCGCAGCCTGTAGCACATCCACCTTTTCCAAGCATGCCAACCCACCAAAGTGTCGCCTCTACCATCAACCTCGTCGATGAGGAAAACGAGAAGGCGCCATGGCCCGTCGAGGCCGAGGCGCTCCTTGGCAATGCGATGGACGATGCCGTGATGCGCGTCATCGCCAGGGTAGAGCAGACCTTTGGCGCATGGCACTTGAGAGCCGTGGATCAAGATAGGCATGTCAGTGCCGACAGGCTGTAGCTCGCCGCACAAAATGATCGATGGCGCGCTGCAGAGCAAGCTAGGCGCGTCTGATAGGCTGCGGCTCAACGCACGGCGAAACCGTTGGAGCGCCGCAGAGCGAGAGGCGCGGCACGCCACACAGCAAGACCGGATACATCGGTGCTTGCCTGCTGTCGACACGGCGTCGCAACTGGGTACACATCCCATCAGTACCCCCATTCCTTGCCAGGAGTGGGAGAGGCCCTCAGAGCCGTACTTGCACCAAAGGCCGGCTGCGCCGTACTTGCACCGAAAGCCCGCCGCGTTGTTCGCATGGGTGGCGCCGTTAGCCTTGTCTGCGGCCCGCTGGATGCCAACGCGATGGTCCGTAGGCTCGACCGCCTCCTTGGCCCAGGTGTCCACCTGGGAGCAGTAGAGGAACACGGTCGTCGCATCCTCGAGCTGGTGATCTCCGATGAAATAGACAACTTGGAGCTTGAGATCGCACTACAAATGTACCGCGAGCGCGTCGACCGCTTGGACGAAGGCCTGCACGAGTTCAGGCAGAGCCAAGAGCTACCGTAGGCAAGGGCTGCTGGTCATGGTCTCATGGACGTGTTTTATTTTGTTGAGTCATTTTGACGTGGATAGCTATGTATTCACATCAATCATAGTATTGCTCTGTTTATTCCTCTGTTTCAATGTGTGTACTCTGTTTTCCGTTCTTATATGTTCTGTTTCAATGTGTGTATATATGCTTTCCATTCTATATATGTGGATGATAACAGCTAGATTCAAATTAGTATACAAAAATAGATAGAAAATAGAATTCATTATATATATATATAATATATATATATAAATTGTTCATTAGTTCACCACAGAATATATATAATATCATCACATATACGTGATGATACTTAACTACTAGGTACAATGCATAAAATTGAAAATGAACAATACTAAAACTAATAATCATTCCTGATGCGCGGCGTCATCCCAACGTGGAAGCAGTACTCCGCCTCCTCCGCCTCGAAGCGCTTGACATATCGATCTGCCTCTTGCTGGCAGACGAGCGCGGACGATCTTGCCATTTCATTGGGCGCCCACCCGAGCTCCTCGTCGGTGGCACGCTGGAGCTTATCGGCCAACCTCCACGCAGCGATGAGGCGACTAGCGCCTTTGGGCTTCCCCGCGAAGTACCCGTCTTCGTACACCTCCTCTGCATGACGACGCGCCCGCCCCCAAAGCTCCACCTTCTCCTTTTTCCAGGCGGCATCACGGGCTTCACAGGCCGCCTGTTACCTGGCTTTCTCCTCCGCCATCTCCTTCTTGAACGCCACTTGCTTGGCTTTCTCAGCCGACGACAATGACTTCCATAGACAAAGATTGTACTGGCCCCAAAACCAATCCAAAGATGGGGGGTCCGGCGCAACCTTGTCTGGGGGCGCGTAGGGGTCCTCCTCCTCGCTGCTCATCGACTGAGCATCCTCGGG
>LR738714.1:67707939-67791943 GCA_902687465.1 Secale cereale
GCGACTCCTCGTCGGCGCGTGGGCAGATCGACGGCGGCATGGCAAAGCTTTGAGAGAGAGAGAGAGAGGGAGAGCAAGGGGAGGATGTAGATGAGAATGCAGGCAGGACGACGTGAGCAAGGTAGTATTTATTGGTGGCCGAAATCTAGATCGACGGGAATAGTACACATGTCGGTCGCCGGAATTTACGAGTACTATAGTTTGAATTACACACGATTGCCGCATTAGAATCCGTGTGTGAACATAATAGCTGATGGTTTCCAATACAAAACCATGTCTGATTAATAACCCCCGCCATTCACCTTCCAAAGCTCGTGGCGCGAAATAGAGTGCCAATCATGTGGGGGCCGGTTGTCTTGCAAGATCATTACATTTTCTTTTTTGAACACCAGATAGTTACATGGTCTGAAGATTTTTTAACTCACACACAAGTACACAAAAATATGACTTTTTAAGTCGCACACAAGTACACAAAAAAATTGAAGGCCGTAAGGGGAAGCTATCTCCTGTTCGTGCAAAAAATGAAATACCTATGTATCAGATGAGTTTTCGTATGAAACCCTGATACTTCGAAAGAGATTGTCCATTTTGTACACAAAGTGCATCCATTTTTTGCCGTAACCCTCTCATCTTTTTAGCACATGCTATGTGGGTTAAATAATGATACCATGCCAACTTTCTACCCTCTCAGAGTTCATTTGTAATGCTTTTCAATTTCAGGGTCATTTAGCTTAAAAAATCAATAAATGCATGAAAAATACCAAATGAAGTCGGAAAGGGTTGAAAATTGACAATGTGGCTTTGAATGGTGCATTTTGAACACACAAAAAGTCTGGAATTCAAATAAGTTCTAATAAATGAAATCCCTTTGTAACAGATGAGTTTTCGTCGGAAACCCTGATATTTCGACAGAGATTGTCCATTTTGTACACGAAGTGCGTCTAGTTTTTGCTGTAACCCTCTCAACTTTTAAGCATATGCTATGTGGGTGAAATGATTTTACCATGCTAACTTTAAACCTTTTCAAAGTTCATTTGTAATGCTTCTTAATTTCATGGTCATTTAGCTTAAAAAATCAGTAAATGCATGAAAAATACCAAATGAAGTCAGAAACGGTTGAAAATTGATGATGTGGCTCTGAATGGTGCATTTTGAACACACAAAGAGTCCGGAGTTCAAATAAGTTCGAAAAAATGAAATATCCTTGTAACCGATGAGTTTTCGTATGAAACCCTGATACTTCGAAAGAGATTGTCCATTTTGTACATGAAGTGCTTCCAGTTTTTGCCGTAACCCTCTCATCTTAATAGCACATGCTATGTGGGTGAACTGATGATACCATGCCAACTTTCAACCTTACCAGAGTTCATTTGTAGTGCTTTTCAATTTTAGGGTCATTTAGCTTTAAAAAATTAGTAAATGCATGAAAAATACCAATTGAAGTGGGTTGAAAATTGATGGCATGGCTCTGAATGGTGCATTTTGAACACACGCAAAGTCTGGAGCTCAAATGAGTTCAAAAAAATGAAATACCTTTGTAACAGATGAGTTTTCGTATGAAACCTTGATACTTCGAAAGAGATTATCCATTTTGTACACGAAGTGCATCCAGTTTTTGTCGTATCCCTCTCATCTTTTTAGCACATGCTATGTGGGTCAAATGATAATACCATGCCAACTTTCAATCTTTTCAGAGTTCATTTGTAGTGGTTTTCAATTTCAGGGTCTTTTAGCTTTAAAAAATCAGTAAATGCATGAAAAATACCGAATGAAGTCAAAAAGGGTTGAAAATTGATTATGTGTCTTTGAATGGTGCATGTTGAACACACAAAAAGTCTAGAGTTCGAATAAGTTGAAAAAATATGAAATACCTTTCTAACAGATGAGTTTTCGTAAAAAACCCTAATACTTCGAAAGAGATTGTCCATTTTGTACACTAAGTGCACTACTGCAGGATGGTCCAAACGCGACATACGATCAGAGACCCTTCGATAAAAGTATGTGTGATGCCATAATCGCAAACGGTGGTGTAAAAGAACCGTCAAAAAAGGTGCAAAACATTTGCGATGATGGATGCATCAAAAAAGTTCAGATTTTAATACAAAATATCTTCAACATCACACACAGTTGTTTTCAAGGAAGATTTCGTGATGAAAATATCTGGGTCTATTTAAGTCTCCCTCCTTAAGCTTCGCCGGCTCGTCGGCTCAAGTGCCGGCAACCCTCGAATCCACGAATCCCAATCCCCATTCCCGCACCCTCTTCTTGCAAAGATGACGCCGTGGAAACGCTTCGTGAAGGCCCATACGATGTCCCCCCTCGCCCCGAGCGTCGACGCCTGCACCGAGAGCATCGCCGCCTATGCCGAGAGTGCCACTGCATCCGCATTGAGCGCGGCCGCTTCCGCCGAGAGGGCGTCTACGGCAGCCAACAGGGCAGCTGCAGCAGCTGAGATGGCTGCAGCTGCTGCTACGACGACGGCTGCAAATGCAGAGAGCACTTGAGCTGCTGTCCGTGCCACCGATGCCGCCCTGGCCCGGGTCGAGGCCATCCACGCCAAGAACGAGGATGCACACGCCAAGATATTCCAGGCCACCTCGGACACCAGCATGCAACCCACATCCGAAAAGGCGGCGGTGGACATGGAGCACCTACTTCCTCATGAGGTCATCGAGCGGGAGTTGGAGATGCAGGAGGCGGCGGAGATCGAGGAGCGCCGGGAGGAGGAGTTGCGCGTGGACGAGGTCGAGGTAGAGAAGAGTATGTCTGTCGAGGAATCGGAAGTGGAGTACCAACCCGAGTTCTGGCGCAGCCACTACTACGAGTACTACAACCTTGAGGACGGCGCCGAGGGCGAGGACGAGGACGCAGTCGACTTCAGCAGGGGGGCTTGGAGTCCACCAACGGCGGCATGTCGCTAGGACAAGCCATCGATGTCTCATCTCACATTGGCGATGCATAGGCTGGCGCGGCGGCGGATTTGTTAAAATTATGCGTACTTAGGCTTTGTTTTTAATGCTTGTCTTTTGTTAGAGCAATGTTTAGGTCAAATGGCTCTGTTTAATTACTAAAATTGCTCGATTCAGTAAGTGTGGTATGCCTGCTGTACGCTCTTTCGTGTGCCCATATTAGCAAGCGATGTTAAATTATGCAATGACGTACCCGGGGAAATTTCCACCAAAATTTGAATTATCAAACGCATCCCATGCGCGTAAAGCATAAGAATCATTTGTGATGCACACAATCGTTCAAAGTGAATGGTCCAGCGGCACCGCACGCAAAGTTTCCCTCCACATTTCCAAAATTTTGGCCTACCGCCAAAATATCTACCCCCGCCCCCTCCCCCCTTCCCCACCCCCTTTTCTCCCGGACCACAAGTCACATTTCCCCTGTTTCCTCCTTCCTTCCTTCCTTCCTAAGCTATAGCCGCTTCCTCGCTTTCGTCGTCTCGCATCCTACCACCGAGGTAGCCATGGTCTTCTTAAAAGACCTCTCCAGCGGTTCCTCCTCCGGCGACGACTCCTTCACCACTCGGGTATGCCTCTCTTCTCCCTCTCGGTCTATGACTTGGAATGAAGGATTTTTAACCGGCGGTCGATTTGAGTCATTTCTTCCTCTTGTAGCTCCCTAGGACCATCAGTGGCAACGAATGGAGTGGGGTGGCTGAAGATCTATCTGCTCGTTGTCACCATCAATCTCCATGTGTGAAGTTAGTTGCGTTTGAATATGTGGATCGTGGGAGGAAGTTTCTGGCATGTGCAGAGAAGGTTAGACCCTCTTTCATTGTTATAAATCATTTGTTAGATGTGATTCAGACACTGTCACAGTCCCAACCCATTCATACCACACCTTCAACCAAACGCATCCTAAGGCAGTGTCACAGTTTGTACCTAGTATCCTAAATTGTTGTCGTCTCATCAGTGGTGCCACTAGAAAATTATTTGGCACCGCATCAGCAGTTTGTGCCGCCAACTTTGGTCCACATATCAGAGCAGCCAAGAAGTAAAATACTAAATCTTTATGGCACGAAGGAACTGGGCATCTGAGCAACTACGTGCTCTGGAGTCTGGGTCCCTGATTTTTTTCCGCTGCATCGGCTCGCCAGTGCAGGGCACCAATGCGAGATGCATCAGCAGTTGTCTTTACACTAGTTTTGGCATACATAGTGGATGACCTTAGTGCTATTAGTTATATGTTACTAAATTTTTGCATATACACACATGTTAGTATCAATTTGCTGTCATCCAAACATTGTCGCTATGCTGTTGTAGTTTTATTTACCTTCCTCATAAAATATTCAAAGTTTTATTTATTGTACATGAGTAAAAACTTGTAGCGTTGTTGTAGTTAATTATAGCTTCTGATGTTCCAGAATTTGGTTGTTGTCTCAGTAGCAATTAATTCATTTGCACATTGATCTTTTTGAGAAGATATGTCATAATTAACATGTTTCTTCAATTTTTCAAAATAAGCATTGGTGATTTTATATGTTCCTATAAACCCATTTCCCCTACAATTGTTATTGATCTAGTTTTAAATATTATAGGATGAACAAAAGTGTTCTTACTTGGAGGGGGTTGATCAAGAGTGGCCACAGTCTTTGAAGATGTTCCTAGCGAAGCTCTAGAGCATGTATGAGGAAGAGAACAGACGTAGTCTTAGAGAAACTGTTGTCAACACTGAAGAATATTTTAAGATGTGGGATAAAAAGTAGAAGGTGGAGAATGAGCTCAGATATTTTTAATCGGACTTTGCTAAGATGGTGTTGGCGAAGGAGGAGGCACTTTCCAAGTTGGCCCGTGCAAAACAGGTTCTTACTGAACTACAAGCAGAGGTGGATCAGCTGAGCCTAGATGATCTCGATTAGGGAAATGAATATATTGTTCTAATATTGTTCTTATGAAATTGAACTAGCTATATGTTGTATTGTGTTGTTTTCATGTAGCTATCGTACTGTGATGTTATAATATATTTATGTACCTGATATGAAATTGGCAAACAGTTGTTCGATATGAAATGTGAATTTGCGTAATATTGGAATTATAAATTCTAAACTAATAAACCTACTAAATGTGTCATAGAACTTTGCAAACGGTTGTAGCAGTAAAAGCGCTTGTGATGGATAGCCCACTGCCACACAGTTTTCTTCATCAAATTGCGTGTGATGTAGTTGATAAAAGCAAACAGTTAACCTAGGCAGAGCGTGTGTGATAGTTACACCTTTCACACACGAGCCTACACATAAAACTGTGTGGGGTGTACATACGAACAGAAATGTTTTCCATGGATTGACTGTGTGGGTTGTACATAAGAACGGAAATGTATTCCTTGGATTGACTATGTGTGATATACATACGAACAGAAATGTTTTCCCTAGGTTGACTATGTGGGATGTACATAAGAACGGAAACGTATTCCTTGGATTGACTGTGTGTGATATACATATCTACAGAAATGTTTATCTGGGATTCACCGTGTGGGATGTACATACCTACAGAAATGATTTTATGGGATTCACCGTGTGGGATGTACATACCTATGAAATCGATTGGGTTTTGATGCCTTGCCCGATCGCACACGAGCTCATTTGGTGTCCCAGGAGGGCCTATCCCCAACGATTTCTGGGTCGTGTGGGAAGGACCCCCCTATCGCCCACACTCACTTGGCGATGGTTCCAAATGCCATCGCGGAAAGGGGTTAAAAACCGTTTGTATAGCACCGACGTGTACTAGTGGAAGTTTGACTCCTTGTAATTCTTTTGAGATGTTAAGATGGTAATATTAGAGTCATGTTAGAGGTTGTTTGTGAGGTTAAAGAAATAATTGTGTTAAGGTTTGTGATTCCCGAAGCAAGCACGTATGGCCTATGTAACCAAAATGGCGCGCGATGTATCCTGATTGTTTCATCTTTGCAGGAAGGTCAGGGGCGCGCGATGGTTAACTCCTACCAACCTCCCCCCTAGGGGCATGCATCGTAGTGTTTTGCTTTGAGGGCTAAGTAGATTTTTCGCAATAAGTATGTGAGTTCTTTATGACTAATGTGAGTCCATGGATTATGCACACTCTCACCCTTCCACCTTTCTATCCACTCTAGTGCCGCGCAACATTCGCCGGTGCATAAAACCTTATACCTTCCTGAAAACAGCCACCATATCTACCTATTATGGCATTTCCATAGCCATTCCGAGATATATTGCCATGTAACTCCACCGTTCCATTTATTATGACACGCTTCATCATTGTCATATTGCTTTGCGTGATCATGCAGTTGACATAGTATTTGTGGCAAATCCACCGTTCATATTTTTCATACATGTCACTCTTGGTTATTGCACATCCCGGTACACCATCGGAGGCATTCATATAGAGTCATATCCTTGTTCTAAGCATCGAGTTGTAATATCGAGTTGTAAGTAAATAAAAGTGTGATGATCATCATTATTAGAACATTGTCCCATGTGAGGTTATCAAAAATAAAAGAGGCCAATGAAGCCCAAATAAACAAAAGGGGCTAAAGAAGCCCACCAAAAAAGGAGAGACAAAGAGAGAAGGGACAATGTTACTATTTTTTTCCACACTTGTGCTTCAAAGTAGCACCATGTTCTTCATGATAGAGAGTCTCCTATGTTGTCACTTTCATATATCACTAGTGGGAATTTTTCATTATAGAACTTGGCTTGTATATTCCAACGATGGGCTTCCTCAAATGCCCTAGGTCTTCATGAGCAAGCGAGTTGATGCACACCCACTAGTTATCCTTTTGAGCTTTCATACACTTATAGCTCTAGTGCATCCGTTACATGGCAATCCCTACTCACTCACATTGATATCGATTGATGGACATCTCCATAGTCCATTGATTTCCTAGTTGATGTGAGACTTTCTTCCACCTTTTGTCTATTACCACCTCCATTCCACCCATAGTGCTATGTCCATGGCTCGCGCTCATATATTGCATGAAGAGTTGAAAAAAGGCTTGAAAGAGTAGAGCATGAAAGCAATTGCTTGACTGACTCCGGGATGGGCATGAGGGGTGTTTTATGTTAAGCAAAGGGCGCATAAGGACTATATGATTTGTAGGGATAACGTTCTTTAGCCATGTTATTTTTTAAGCTGTATAGATTGCTTTTAGTATGATTAAAGTATTATTATTTTGATATTGAGAAACTTTTATTTTGAGTCTTATGGATCTGAAAATTCATGCCACAATAAAGAACATTGCATTAATAAATATGTTGGGTAGCATTCCACATCAAAATTTCTATTTTTATCATTTACCTACTCGAGGACGAGCAGGAATTAAGCTTGGGGGTGCTTGATACGTCTCCAACGTATCTTTAATTTTTGATTGTTCCATGCTATTATATTATCTATCTTGGATGTTTTATATGCATTTATATGCTATTTAATATGATTTTTGGGACTTACCTATTAACCCAGAGCCCAGTGCCAGTTTATGTTTTTTCCTTGTTTTTGAGTTTCGCGGAAAAGGAATATCAAACGGAGTCCAAACGGAACGAAACTTCACGGAGATTTTTATTCGACCAGAAGACACCATATGGACTTGGAGTACCCGTCAGGTTTGCTGCGAGGCAGCCACAAGGACGGAGGGCGCGCCCTGGGGGGTAGGGCACGCCCCCCACCCTTGTGGGCCCCTCGAGCGTCCACCGACCTATTTCTTCAGCCTATATATTCTCATATATTCCAGAAACAACAGAACATCCATTGAAACCACTTTTCCGCCGATGTAACCTTCTGTTCCCGCAAGATCCCATCTGGAGGCCTTTTCGGTACTCTACCGGAGGGGGAATCAACCACGGAGGGCATCTACATCAACCGTATTGCCCTTCTGATGAAGTATGAGTAGTTTACCACAGACCTACGGGTCCATAGCTAGAAGCTAGATGGCTTCTTCTCTCTCTTGGATCCTCAATACCATGTTCTCCTCGTTGTTCTTGGAGATCTATCCGATGTAATATTCTTTTGTGGTTTGTTTGCCATGATCCGATGAATTGTGGGTTTATGATCAGATTATCTATGAATATTATTTGAGACTTTTCTGAATTCTTGTATGCATGATCTAATATCTTAGTAATTCTCTTCGAATTATTGGTTTTCTTTGGACAACTAGATTGATATTTCTTGCAATGGGAGAAGTGCTTTGCTTTGGGTTCAATCTTGTGGTGCTCAATCCCAGTGACAGAAAGGGACATGACACGTATTGTATTGTTGCCATCGAGGATAACAAGATGGGGTTTTCATCATATTGCTTGAGTTAATTCTGCAACAGCATGTCATCTTGCTTAAGGTGTTACTCTGTTCTTATGAACTTGATACTCTAGATGCAGAATCGTTTTGGTCGATGTGTGGAGTAATAGTAGTAGATGCAGGCAGGAGTCGGTCTACTTGTCTCAAATGTGATGCCTATATTCATGATCATTGCCTTAGATGTCTTCATAATTATTCGCTTTTCTATCAATTGCTTGGCAGTAATTTGTTCACACACCGTAATATTTGCTACCATGAGAGAAGCCTCTAGTGAAGCCTATGGCCCCCGGGTCTATTTTACATCTTATAAGTTTTAGGTCTACTATTTTGCAATCTTTTTACTTTTCAATCTATAAACCAAAAACCCAAAAAATATTTACTTTACTTCCTCATCTATATCTATCAAATCTCACTTTTGCAAATTACCTAGAAGGGATTGAGAAGCCCTTTATAGTGTTGGGTGCAATTTTTTTGATTGTTTGTGCAGGTATTTGGCGACTTGTGTGTAATCTCCTACTGGATTGATATCTTGG
Organism: Secale cereale; assembly: GCA_902687465.1. Taxonomy (NCBI): domain Eukaryota; kingdom Viridiplantae; phylum Streptophyta; class Magnoliopsida; order Poales; family Poaceae; genus Secale; species Secale cereale. The sequence continues at coordinate 67,716,740 of LR738714.1, forward strand.
TTCTCAAAACTGAGGGAAATACTTACTTCACTTTGCTGCATCTCCCTTTCCTCTTCAAGGGAAATACCAACACAACCTCGGGAAAGTAGCGAGGAAGCAACGGCAAGCATGCATGGGCGGCCTCTCCCCCTCACTGCTTCCTCAGTTCAGCCTCCTCCATCGTTGCCTTCCCCTTCTCGGTGGCGGAGAACCACCTCGTACAGGTCTTGACCACAGTAGAGGAGGTGCTTGAGATTGGATTGCGAGATGCCACTCGCGAGGAAGAAGGATCAGGAAGGCAACAATGAGATGAGGGGACCAATGATGGCCATGTGCCCTTCGCGGCGGGCTTTATGTCGGCCCGGGCGGTTGCTGAGGCATTGTGCGAGAATTGGGGGCGTCCCCCGCTCCGTCGTGCGCCACGCATCATGCTTGGCTAGCAAGCGGTTGGGCCCCGTGCTATTTCACCCCCTTCAACTGGCGAAGTCATGCACATCGAGGCCCCAGGGGCTACTGTCGGGCCCGTGGGACTGGGGGTACCCAGGCTCGTCTGCCTACCACCCAGGGCGCGGCCATGTCCCCGGCCCAGCGGAGGGCCCACCTCAGGGCTTCACACGCAAGACCCTTGCAAGAGCCCTGCCTCGTGAGGGGTGCATCAGCAGGCTCCCAAGGCAGGTTGGAGGCATCACCAAGAGCCTCGCGACGCTCGCTGGTGGGGTGGTTGTCAGGCCCAAGATGCGATTCTATACCGATCATGTGACACTTACGTGATTGGGGCACAACCGCATTTCGGGCGCTTAGCAAGATGGATATCTTACATCGTACCATTACATACATACATGGGGGATACAACAATACATACAAGTCACATGAATACATCAACATCAATACAAAACATCCGACTATGGATGCAAACATGAAAAGCACAACGACATCCATCTACTATTCCAGGCTGCCGACCCAGATCCTAGCCCAAGACTAAAGAAGAAGAAGAAGAAGAAGAAGAAGAAAGAACTCCAACACAACGATAATCGCTCTCACGTCAAGACATCGGAAACCTGCACCTGCAACTATTGTTGTAGTATCTGTGAGCCACGAGGACTCAGCAATCCCATAACCATGGGTAACAAGACTAGCAAAGCTTAATAGGAAGGGAGAGGTAAAGTGGTGAGGTTGCAGCAGCGGCTAAGCATAATATGGTGGCTAACTTACGAGTACAAGAATAAGATGAGCATCTACGCAAACGGTCGCAAACTAGTAATGATCGCTAAAGATCCTAAACTACCTACGAGTCAAACATAACCCCACCGTGTTCTCTTCTCAAAGTGAAAAGAGACAGACACGGTTACTCACACAGTTGTGTGTTTTACTTCGGATCCTCTGTCAAGTTTTCTACAACCGGACATTAACAAATTCCATTCTGCCACATAACCGCGGTCACGGCTTTCGAAAGATCATAACCCTGCAGGGGTGTCCCAACTTAGCCCATCACAAGCTCTCACGATCAGCAAAAGTAATAATAATATTACCCCTTATCTTAGGGAAGGCCCGATCAGACTCGGAATTCCCGGTGCACAAGACATTTCGACAATGGTAAAATAAGTCCAGCAAGACCTCCCGGCGTGCCGACACCCTGATAGTAGCCGCGCGTATCTCGTCTCAGGCCATGTCCGGATGAGCACTACGTACAGCAACCGAAGACCCCAGATAACTGGGTGGCACCGCAAGTGGCTCTAGTTTGGGACCAACACCATCAGCACTGGCCCCCTGCTATGTAGAATTAATACACGGGGAGGCGACCCCCTATGCAATTTTGTAGGATCGAAAGTATGTCTAGAGGGGGGGTGATTAGACTACTTGACAATATAAAAAATCTGCCTTTTGATCATGCAATGTTTTTGGCAGTTTCACAATTAAGATCAATTCAAGTAACACCCTACACATGCAATTCTAGAGTATAAGCAGCGGAAAGTAAATTGCACATGTAGTAAAGAGAGGTGGAGAAGATCAAACGCAGTTTGGAGACACGGAGATTTTTGTCGTGGTTCCGATAGGTGGTGCTATCGTACATCCACGTTGATGGAGACTTCAACCCACGGAGGGTAACGACTGCGCGAGTCCACGGAGGGCTCCACCCACGAAGGGTCCACGAAGAAGCAACCTTGTCTATTCCATCATGGCCTACGCCCACGGAGGACTAGCCTTACTCGGGGTAGATCTTCACGAAGTAGGCGATCTCCTTGCCCTTACAAACTTCTTGGTTCAACTCCACATCTCAAAGACGGAGGCTCCCAAGCGACACCTAACCAATCTAGGAGGCACCACCCTCCAAAAGGTAATAGATGTTGTTGATGATGATGAACTCCTTGCTCTTGTGCTTCAAATGATAATCTCCCCAACACTCAACTCTCCTCACTGATATGGCTGTGGTGGAAGAAAGGATTGAGTGGAAAGCAACTTGGGAAGGCTAGAAATCAAGTTTCATATGGTAGGAATGGAATGGCTTGATCTCAACACAAGGATAGGTGGTTCTCTTCTCAGAAAGTGTATGGTAGGAGTGGTAGACTTTCTGATGGCTCTCTCCACGAATGAAGAGGGGGTGGAGGGGTATATATAGCCTCCACACAAAATCCAACCGTTACACACATATTTGAGCAATCTCGGTGAGACCGAAGTGAAAACTCGGTCAGACCGAAAGTTCAAATATAGTGAACGTTGGGATTTTCGGTGGGACCGAAAATACCATCTCGGTGTGTCCGAAGTGAGTCAAAGGTAGGAGCTTGCCATTCTCGGTGGGACCGAAATTAACAACTCGGATATTCCGAAGTGATGTCAATTGGTTACAGAAGGTTGGCAGTCCAGTTTCGGTGAGACCGAAACTCAAAATCGGATGGACCGAGAAATTAGGGTTTGGAAGAATAACTGAGGTGGTTCATCTCGGTGGGACTGAGTTTGCAGAATCGGTTTGTCCGAGATTACTTATGAGTGTGTTAAGTAGTGAAAGTTGCTGATAGTTGAGGGAGCTAGATCACTAAGCACTTGAGCAACCAGATCATCAACACAACCTCATCCCCTTTTAATAGTATTGGCTTTTCCTATGGACTCAATGTGATCTTTGATCACTAAACCAAAAATAGAGTCTTGAGCTTTTGCCAATGCTCGTCTTAGCATTTTGAGGGGTCCACTTCTTCAGACATTTCCATACCCATATCATCGAACTTCTCTGAAATGATTCTCAAGTAAATATTAGTTCAATGATATATATGTTGTTATTAATTACCAAAACCACCCGGGGATTAGTTGCACTTTCAATCTCCCCCTTTTTGGTAATTGATGACAACATATAGATCAAAGCTTCGACAAAGGATATAATCAATGAATAATATCGTCGCTTTGAGAAGTATGTGATAAACAAGAGCTCCCCCTAAATTTGTGCATTATTTAAAATTTGTGTTTGAATGCAAATGCACAATCGATTAGGATTATGGGTCACTCTTCCATGTCACATACATCTTGGTGGAGCGCACAAAATGATAAGAATGAATAACATGCACTCAATCACCAAGACAAGAGTAAATAGCCATACAATGAGGAACAGCATATGATAAGCATTAAGCACACATTAAAGCATAGTATGACTAAGCACTCATTAAGGTAGCATCAAACGTAGTAGCAAGCACACTGAAAGTTTCGAAAGACCAAAAGAAACCAATGTAACTCAAAGAAACCGGCAAAAGAACGAAAGAGCACTCTCTCTCTCGAAGCCCTATGATCTATACAATTTCTCCCCCTTTGGCAACAAGTTACCAAAAAGTTCGAAAAGGTATAGAACTAAGCGTCACTGCGGGCTCTGCTGGCGGCTCCCGTCTGGGTAGATGTTGGAGTAGAAATGACTGCATCGGCGAAGACTTCTGCTGATGTCTGCGCTGGAGGAGTGGATGCTGGAGCTGGAGTAACTGCTGGAGCTGTAGCTGGTGCTGAAGTGGTAGCCCTGGAGTCAGTCACTGGGATAGCTGCAGATCTGGATCCTCTGGGAACCGGAGCAGTCTGGCGATGAGAGTCTTGGACTAGATCATCCTGCATGAGTTCTGCTCTCTCCTGCCTTGCTTCCTCCATGTCTGCCTCAAGCTTGTTGACGGACACCTGAATCTCTGTCAGCTTCACGTCCAGAGCGTGGATCTTGTCCTCAACAATCCTCTCTAGGCTCTCCTGAGATTGCTCAATGCTGGCCAGGCGTTGCTCAATCCTCTGGGTAGCTTCAAGAATCTGTTCTTCGAAGCTCTTTGGCTTAGCTGCTGCTGCTGCTGCCTCTTTGTCAGCTTTAGCTTTCTTCGCAGCTTCGATTTTGGCCTGTCCTTCAACTGGGGTTGGATCCTCCTCATCCATCACAACTACATTGTCCTCATGCTCTGGCTGCAGTGGCAAGTGCTTCCTATCCAACATGAATTTGCCCGTGCCAAACTTGGCATTGATGAGCATCTGAATCTGCGGGGCAAACCCACATGACCGCTTCTGGTCAGCTGCAGTCCTCTTAATGGTCTCTACCATTAAGTCCATCACCTTGAAAGGTGCCTTCTCATCGAGAATGTGCAGCATGTTGATAGAATAGCCTCGAATCATGCGGTGGTCTCCAGACTTGGGCATCAAGGTATGCCTCAAAATGGTGTTAGTGGTGGTCAGACCTGCCTGGAGATAGTACACTGAGCCAAGCTTCCACCCTTCCAAATCAGCAGCGGGGATCTCCTTGTACATGTTCTTCATGGAATCATGACTCTTCTTAGGAATCCCATAGACATCAATGTCGTCCTCTCTCTGCACTGGAGCATTCAGAAGTTCTGCCCATTCTTCAACAGACGAAGAAAACCTTTGACCTTCAGTCATCCAGGTGATCTTGCCATCAGGATAGAAGTGGGCTATGGCGTAGAACTGCATGATCATCTCGTCATTCCAAGCTGTCAGCTCTTGACCCACAAAATCAGCAACTCCACATGCAGTAAAGCTCTCATGCACATGGGGAAAGAAGTCTCGGTGCTCTTCACTGTCAATGTACTTCCAGTCAACATACCTGGTGTCAGCAACAATGGGCTTCTTATCCATCAGCACGGTCTCATAGAAGTCCTGCTGCTCTCTGGTGTGGAATCTGGGGTCCACAGCAGTCCTTCTCTTCACAGCATATGGATCAGACTGTCTCCATAGCCTGAGACCTTTATCCTTCCTTGCCTTCATGTCCTCAGCTTGAGGATGAGCATCATTGTGGAGTGGCAACTTAGGACGGAGCTTAAGCAACACATCCTCTTCATCTGATTCAGACGGTGGCATCTCACCTTTGTTCTTCTCAGAAGCTGGAATGCTCCTGGTTGTTCTCTTGGGCTTGGCTGGAGCTGCCTTTGCTTGAGCAGGCTTCTTGGGCTTAGAGGAGGCTTGAGCCCGAATAGCATCACCCATGAACTTAGCTTTCTGAGGAGGAGGCTGGGGTGCATCTTCTTCTTCTTCTTTAGCAGCTGCATCAACTTGAGGTTCAGCATATACTACCCTCTTCCTCTTGGAAGTTTTCTTCACCTTACTTGGAGCTGGCTCTTCCAAGTTGAGCTTCTTTGCAACAGCTGACTGCTTTACCTTGCTTGTGCCTTTCCTTGACTGCTGCCCTTGGTGCTCTTTGGCAACCACATTCCTCTTTGGCTTGGAGGTAACTTCCTCAGCAACGAAGTCAGAGCCCTCATCATCAGAATTTCTCTTCTTCCTGGTTCTGGTGGCTGCAGGAGGCAAACCACTAGGGGTGCTCCTCTCACCATCATCACTGGAACTGCTAGCCTCAGGACTTGTATCTGCCTCTGGAATCTCAGCAAAAGGAGATTCAGACCTGTTCTGGCTGTCACTGACATCTGACATGGCTGACAACCTGTGAAAAGATAAGGTATAGGCAGAGTAGAAGAGTTATCACAACTGCAGAGGTTTTTGCAAAAAAATGAGTTTAAAACTTAGTTTTGAGTTTTCACAGAATGTATTTCGGTCAAACCGATTTTAAGTTTCGGTGAAACCGAAGTGTATACAGAGGCCTACACACCACTTTCGGTCAAACCGAAATGGGTTTCGGTCCTACCGATAACCTAGGGTTTCACTGAAACTAAGTTTCGGTCACACTGATTTGCACAACTCGGTTAGACTGAATGATGCAGTGCAATGGCCAGAGGCCAAATCGGTCATTCCGAGTTTCAAAATCGGCTTCACCGAGATGCGTTCCGTGGAAACCTAAACCTAAGAATTTCGCTCGAAACTAGAGGATCTGATTGATGTTTAGGGAATATCTCAAACGTGGATAGATTCATGGCAAGCCATTCGTGCAAGAGTCAGATGGGGAGCACGAAAGGGATCGGGACTCACCCTAACTTGGTGGAGTCCCTCTACGGCGGCAACGGTGCGGAGAGGATTACCGTTGACGGCGGCGGAGACCTGCGGCGAGGGCGCACAGGCGACGACGGCGACGATCCGAAGACCAGGGCGACGGCAGCAGGGGACTTGGGGGCGAACGGTTTGAAGAGTTAAATCGCGCGCAGCCCTCAGGTATATATATCCCCATGCTGTCGGTGGGACCGAGTTGAAATACTCGGTGTCACCGAAATGTATAACTGTTGTGCAGTTACGCATATCGGTCAGACCGAGATTTTGAACTCGGTTTCACCGAGATGAAACCTAGATCAGTCTAAGCGTTTCGGTTGGACCGAGATGGAAAAGCCGGTCAGACCGAAATGGACTTAGAAGGTTTTGGAAGTCAGCCTTAGACGGATCGGTGGCTCCGAGTGCTCCTCACTCGGAGAGTCCGAAAATGACTTGTTCAAAGTTGTGATATGAGCATGAATAGAATTTGAGATAAGAAAGCATAGATAGCTAGGGAAGGTGCTTAGGCATTCTTGTCCATCCATTTGGCCAGAAAAATCAAAACAATCAAAACAACAAATGGATCTCCTTGAATGGATAAAATCATGCATTCAACATGCTCACACAATAAGATAGCAACTGAAATATGTGTCAAACATGCACAACCAACACTCTAGCTACTAGCACACAGTTTGTCGATGACTAGGTCATCTATATATGAGTATTTTGACTTAGGAGCCAAATGAGAACATTTGATCATAGGTCATACTCATCGTTTAAACACAGGTGGGGTTACCACTTTTACATAAAGCATTTGTGTGTTCACATCATTTGGAGATGCTTTAGCTCAATTTTTAGAGCAAAGCTCCCCCTAGATGTGAGAACCCCTTTTAAAGGGTCAAACTAACCTTGGGTTGTCGTAGAAGACTTCATGTAGATGTTGAAGATGTGGATGCTCAATGTTGATGTAGATCATCAAGAGTTGGGAGCTATCCTTTGGATTAGGGCACTTTCAATACCTACATGGGTTAGTCCCACAAGGAACAAACAAGAATATCCATAGACATAGATTGAAGTTCACAAAAGATGATGTCCATGAAAGCAATGATTACCTTGTCCCTTGACTTACCAACAAGAGGGTTTGTGACTCCATGAACTAGTGCATGATGTGGAAGTTGATTGCACACGTTCTTGCCAAAATGAATATGAGTGAAGTTTGTTGGCGGAGTCACCCTCAAGAACCTTCTAGTTCTTCTTCTTTGGGATCCACATCATCTTGATGGGAATCCTTGGGGTTGTAGTTGAGCTTGACGAAGTAGAACTTGATGTGTCCTTGGGAACCCACTTGACCATGGCTTGAGGTGCTTCAATGAATGCATCAATCTCCTCTTGAAGCTTTTCCTTGGCCTTTAGCTTGTGGTCTTGTGGTGGAAGGTCATCTTGAGCTTGTTCCACATTGGAAGAAGTAGGATCATACTTCTCCTTTTGTGAAACAAACTGTGGAGTAGGGTATTGACCTTCTTCCCACTCAACACCTTCGGCGTTGAACTTTCGCTCAAAACCAATCCCTTGATTCTTCCGGTGTCTTCCTTGTTTGCGAACAATCTCCTCAAAGTTCTTGCTTCCGGCAAGACTCTTGTAGACACCTTTCTCTATGATTTCCTTTAATAAGCTATTTTCTTGCTCAAGTGTAACTTGGCTTGAAACATTGTTAGTGGAATCAAGAGAACTACTAGAAGCAACAATATTGGATTTAACATTGTTATTGTTATTACTAGAGGAAGAATTTTTCTTATGCTTGTCATGCTTAGTCTTAATAGGTGGCAAGAAATTAGACAAGAGAAGTCGTTTGGCAAGATATGAAGAACTCTTCTTTCGAAGATCGTCATTGATCGCTTTTAGAAACTCATGTTCTTGCTCTAGAGTGAGCTTCTCGAAGCGTAGCTTCTCATGAGATCTTAGGAGCTCTCTATGATCATCTTGAGTTGTTTCATGAGCTAACTTAAGAGTGTTTAGTTCTTTAGTTAGACGCTCAATCTCCTTCATAGCATTGTCATTCGACTCTTCTCGACTATAAAGACTACTAGCATTTTCATCATTACTAAGCTCACTAGATTTATCATGCAAGAGCTCATCTTCACCAAGCAAGTCATCCTCATCACTATCAAAGTCAATGAATTCAGGGTGTGTTACCTTGGGGCCTTTAGCCATGAAGCATCTTCCAATTCCCTCATTTGGTGAATCAAATAAGTCGTAGGAGTTGGAGTTGGAGGATACGAGTGCAAGTCCGGCAACACCTTCATCTTGACTATAGTCGGAGTCGGAGTGATAGCTTCCATCGGATTGATTGTCGGAGTCGGAGCCGGAGACCCATTCACCTACATGAGCTTGATGTCTTCTTCTTGTGTAGCTCCTTGATGACTTGTCTTTCCTTTCCGAATCCTTGCTTCTCCGAGAGGGTCTTCGTTCATAACGATCATCTCTACTCCTTCTCTCTCTCCGAGGTGACTCATCTCTTGCTCTTCTTCTTGGAGATTCTTCTCTTCTCTTGTGGGGAGCCGTACACTCATTTGAGAAGTGTCCGGGTCTTCCACAATTGTAGCAGTTTCGATCACGACTAGAAGATCTCTTTTCATCATATGATCTAGACTTTGAGCTTCTTTCTTTCCCTCTATTCTTGTAGAACTTGTTGAAGTTCTTGACCATTAGGCTTATCTCTTCATTGGAAATTAGCTTGTCACTTGAGGTAGTAGGAGCATCACTTGTAGCTTTGTAAGCACCACTTGACTTATTGTGAAGCTCTTCCTTATCCTTAAGTGTCATCTCATGAGCAACAATTCTTCCAATGACTTCAGTTGGCTTGAGAGTTTTGTAGTTTGGCATCATTTATATCAAAGTGCACATGGTGTCATACTTTCCATCCAAAGCTCTGAGAATCTTCTTAATGATGAATCGGTCGGTCATTTCTTCGCTTCCTAAGCCGGCAATCTCATTTGTGATGAGAGCAAGCCTAGAGTACATTTCAGCGACTCCTTCACCATCCTTCATCTTGAACTTGTCAAGTTGTCCCTGAAGAATATCTAGCTTTGATTCCTTCACAGATTCAGTACCTTCGTGCATTTCAACCAAATTATCCCAAATCTCTTTAGCATTCTCAAGACGGCTGATTTTGTTGAACTCCTCGGGACACAAAGCATTGAAGAGAATGTCACAAGCTTGAGCATTGTTTTGCAACATCCGCAACTATTCCGGTGTAGCTTCGCGATCCGGAACTTTTCCTTCTTCGAAGAAATCACCTTGCATACCAACACAAATAATGCCCCATGCGGCTGGGTTATGACCAAGAATATGCATTTTCATTTTATGCTTCCAACTAGCAAAATTTGTACCATCAAAGTAAGGACCTCTACGATAATTACCCTCACTAGACGCCATACTCTCCTAGGTTGTGAAACCAAGCTTATGGAGTCCAATGCAATGGAAACCAAAACAATGGAGACCAAAGCTCTGATACCACTTGTAGGATCGAAAGTATGTCTAGAGGGGGGGTGATTAAACTACTTGACAATATAAAAAATCTGCCTTTTGATCATGCAATGTTTTTGGCAGTTTCACAATTAAGATCAATTCAAGTAACACCCTACACATGCAATTCTAGAGTATAAGCAGCGGAAAGTAAATTGCACATGTAGTAAAGAGAGGTGGAGAAGATCAAACGCAGTTTGGAGACACGGAGATTTTTGTCGTGGTTCCGATAGGTGGTGCTATCGTACATCCACGTTGATGGAGACTTCAACCCACGGAGGGTAACGGCTGCACGAGCCCACGGAGGGCTCCACCCACGAAGGGTCCACGAAGAAGCAACCTTGTCTATTCCATCATGGCCTACGCCCACGGAGGACTAGCCTTACTCGGGGTAGATCTTCACGAAGTAGGCGATCTCCTTGCCCTTACAAACTTCTTGGTTCAACTCCACATCTCAAAGACGGAGGCTCCCAAGCGACACCTAACCAATCTAGGAGGCACCACCCTCCAAAAGGTAATAGATGTTGTTGATGATGATGAACTCCTTGCTCTTGTGCTTCAAATGATAATCTCCCCAACACTCAACTCTCCTCACTGATATGGCTGTGGTGGAAGAAAGGATTGAGTGGAAAGCAACTTGGGAAGGCTAGAAATCAAGTTTCATATGGTAGGAATGGAATGGCTTGATCTCAACACAAGGGTAGGTGGTTCTCTTCTCAGAAAGTGTATGGTAGGAGTGGTAGACTTTCTGATGGCTCTCTCCACGAATGAAGAGGGGGTGGAGGGGTATATATAGCCTCCACACAAAATCCAACCGTTACACACATATTTGAGCAATCTCGGTGAGACCGAAGTGAAAACTCGGTCAGACCGAAAGTTCAAATATAGTGAACGTTGGGATTTTCGGTGGGACCGAAAATACCATCTCGGTGTGTCCGAAGTGAGTCAAAGGTAGGAGCTTGCCATTCTCGGTGGGACCGAAATTAACAACTCGGATATTCCGAAGTGATGTCAATTGGTTACAGAAGGTTGGCAGTCCAGTTTCGGTGAGACCGAAACTCAAAATCGGATGGACCAAGAAATTAGGGTTTGGAAGAATAACTGAGGTGGTTCATCTCGGTGGGACTGAGTTTGCAGAATCGGTTTGTCCGAGATTACTTATGAGTGTGTTAAGTAGTGAAAGGTGCTGATAGTTGAGGGAGCTAGATCACCAAGCACTTGAGCAACCAGATCATCAACACAACCTCATCCCCTTTTAATAGTATTGGCTTTTCCTATGGACTCAATGTGATCTTTGATCACTAAACCAAAAATAGAGTCTTGAGCTTTTGCCAATGCTTGTCTTAGCATTTTGAGGGGTCCACTTCTTCAGACATTTCCATACCCATATCATCGAACTTCTCTAAAATGATTCTCAAGTAAATATTAGTTCAATGATATATATGTTGTTATTAATTACCAAAACCACCCGGGGATTAGTTGCACTTTCAAATTTTAATTAATTAATTAAGTTGTTATTATGAGGCAAATTAAAACCAATGTTGGGCCTTGCTGGAGGAGTTTTATTCAAAGGCGAACTGTCAAGGGGTCCCCATATACCTAACCGTGTAAGGAACGCAAAATCAAGGAACATAATGCCGGTTTATCGGCTCCTAAGGTGGCATGAGTGGAACAAAACACCCAGCAAAAGGCCAAGCCTTCCACCCATGCACAGTATATAGGTGTGTTAATAATAATAGTAGATATTGTGATATTCCAAAAGCATCAAGTTCCAACATGGAACAAAACTTCATCTTCACCTGCAACTAACAACGCTATAAGAGGGGTTGAGCAAGCGGGTAACATAGCCAAACAATGGTTTGCTAGGAAGGTGTCAAAGGTTAGAGGTTCATGGCAACAAGGAGAGGCTGACATAAATGATGGGTAACACGACATGTAACGATAGCATCGAGACAACTAAGCATGGCAATGATAGTAAAGGTATCCAAGGGGATGGTCATCTTGCCTGAGATCCCGCAAGGAAGTAGAATGAGTCCATGAAGAAGATGAAGAAGAAGCCTTGAAGACGAACCATGCGTAGACGAACGAATCCTCACGATCGCAACGGAACAAGCACTAACGAGAAGAAGCAAGCAATACGGTAAACACACAGCACAAGAACATGACAATATGCTCAAACAAGTATGATGCAAGACAAGTCCATATATGATGCAATACATGGCAAGGGATGAAGCACACAAAAAAACACCAAACAACAAGTTTAAATGAGGCCAGAATCAACACATAACAAATTCGGTAAGTCCTCATATGCATAATTTGAAATTAGTCCAGATCTGAACAAACCTTAAGTTAAAGTTGTTAAACATCAGGTTAACATGCACCATGATGATCTACACAAAATTCTAGTCAAGTTTCATATAAAGTTTGTTTAATTCGGAGCTACGGCCTAGAAGATATGAGCAAAACACTACAAACATGGCAACGGTGCAAGATGCACCCAAACCTCAAGAAAACATACTCCAAACATGAAAACAACATGATATTATGATTCTACATGCAAAATCACACAAGTTTCATATAAGACACGCTCAACACGGAGTAACGGGCTAAAAGATACGAGCAAAACAAGTTACCAAGCCAACCTGAAGTTAACAGCCACATAGCAACTTTGGAGCAAGGTAAATATAATCTACATCACCCAAACATGATAACAAGAAGCATGGATGTGAAGTAGACATGATAATTAACAAGCACGAACTTAGAACACACCCAAAAGCTTGCTGGAACACAATTAATCAAGCATGGCAAGTTGCAATAAAATTATCCAGACTTAGGCAAAATCTGGGAAGGCAAAAGCATCATCACGATGCTGCCTATGGAGGCACAAAACAACATGCATATCAACTCATCTAAGTATATAAAGATCATGGACATGTAGTAGACATATCATATAGCAAACAGCTCCATTGGAGTATCTCCATAGGAGGCATGGATCAATAGCAACAAGCTCCACCAAATTGAACATGCTGATAAAATCCTGACAGGCATAATTTATAGCAACTTGAGAGCAAGAAATAAATAAGCTACAGCAGGCCAAATATGCAAAATAAGGCATGAATGGATAGACAATAACATGGACAACAAGACATGATCATTGGCCACTCCAAAACAAGCATGGATTTGAGTGGGGCATCAAGCATACATAGCATCAGGTTATAACAGATTCCAGACTTAGCAGTTTTTTCACTAAGTATAAAATAGCAACAACAACATGGCATGTTTACAAGCTTGTTTAAGTCACCTCAAGGCATATCATGAAAACTGGATTGCACCACAGCAAAGACCATATGATGGTGCTTCTAAAACATATCAACATGTGGCATGAAGACAAACACATCAATAGCAATGACCAAGTGAAATCAGCATCTCATAACAAGTTTCAGCACTTAACAGCCACATGCACTTTTGCAACAGAGATTAACATGGCAATATGACACCTAACATGAACGCTACAGCAACCATCATGTAGAGCACTTCACAATGAACATTTTGACATCTCATATGTTCCATTTGGATAAACATGCACAAAGTTATCATATCTCAAACATGGCATCAAATTAACAAGTAACAGCAGTTCATAACAAGTAGCACTCTTGCAACGAGGATTAGAGCATCAAGATGAAGTCAAACAAGCGTGGCACAATGGAACAAAGTGTAGAGCATATCACCGCGATCATTTTGACATATTCTTTGCAAAATTTGGATAAGCACACAAAAAGTTACAACCATGCAAAGATGCCAACATATTATGCAATTACAGGGACTTAGCAGTTTTTGACTTAGGAAAAAAACACAAGTGAGCGTTTGATACTATGCGACGCCACCGAGCGAGAGTTAGGCGGGTTCTCACCTTGGGCCGCGGCCTAGTCGGGGAAGAGGCCGGGCAGGCTGGCGGTGTAGCAGGTAAGCCGAGGCCCACGCGGGGGCGCGGCCGGGCCCAGGCGGGGAGGAGGGAGCTGGGCCCGCGGGGCGGAGAGGTGGGCTGGCGGTGTAGCAGGTGGGCCGGTCCTGCGGGGCCCAACCGCAGAGCGAGCGGGAGGCTCGTGCTGGGGGTCGGCCCAGGGAGGCGTCGACCTCCCGATCCTTCGGGATCGAAGGCAGCGGCGGCGGCCCTGGCTGGCACGGCGACGGCGGCGCTTGCACCGGCCGGCGACGGCAGGGTACGGTGCTGGGGAGCCGGATCTGGGGGCTCCAAGCCCGAATCTGGCCGGAGGTGCGGCGCAATGGCGAGGGAGGCGACCGGCGGCTGGCGGAGCGAGGTCGAGGCGGCGCGGTAGGTCCGGCGAGGACGGAGCACGCCGGCGAGTTTCCTCCGGTGGCCGGCGGCGAGGCGCCGGAGGCGCGGACGACGGGATCGGGCAGAGGGGGAACGATGGCTTCGGCCGGCGGCGGCGACTCGGGCCCGCGCGGGCCCCGGATGGGCTCCGCAGGCCGTGGCGGTGGGAGGAGAAAGAGAGGGTGAGGTGGCGGCGTATGATTGGTGGGGAGGAGGCTGGAGGGCGACGTGGCAGCACTGGATTGGACGAAGCGACGTGGCCGGCTGGGTTGGACATGTCCGGGCGGAGTGGACATGTCCGGCGCGCGGTGGGAGCGGGGCTAGGGTTGGATCTGCGGGAAAAATACGAGGGAGACACCTATTTATAGGTAGAGGGATCTAGGAGTGTCCAAATGAGGAGCGGTTCGCGGCCACGCGATCGTGATCGAACGGCCAAGAGCATGGAGGGGTTAGAATGGGTTTGTGGGCTGTGTGAAAGGGTGCTGGGCCAAAAGTGAAAAGGCTTCCGGCAGTTAACGCGCTTAACCGTTGGGTTATCAAACGAGCTTCGAATGCGACGAAACTTGACAGGCGGTCTACCTATGCTATATAAGACCACACGCCAAGTTTCAACCCATTCCGACAACGTTTTCCGGCCACTCATAAATTAAATAACCGGAGGTGCCGCGGGTACGTGCAAGTGTGTCTGGGCTCAGAATGGACAACGGAAAGGACGGGCGGACTCGGCCGAATGCAAGTTTTGAAAACATGCTGATGCAACACACATGATGACCTGGCAAAATGCAACACGCAAGCAGATTACATGGCAACGACGACGAATAACTGGCTA
This sequence comes from Secale cereale, assembly GCA_902687465.1. Lineage (NCBI taxonomy): Eukaryota > Viridiplantae > Streptophyta > Magnoliopsida > Poales > Poaceae > Secale > Secale cereale. The sequence goes on from LR738714.1 coordinate 67,731,784, forward strand.
ACACCTGGCGCATCGGTCTCGGGGTGTCACAACACTCCCCTACTAACAAGAGATCTCATCCCGAGATCTTAGGAACGAGACGGAAGAGGAAAAGGAAGAACAAAGTTCTTCGAGGACAAAAGAGTGAAAGCAAAGGACCTTGAGAGTATGAACAGCTTCGAAAGAAAGAATATAATGGAGATGAACGGGAAAGAGAAGCTCCATTACAAAAGAGGAACAAGGAACACACGAGAACCAATTAGGTTGGAAGGCATGAAACACGAGCTGAAGGAACAAGAATACATTAAAAGCCACTCCGGTTAAAAGAGATAGAAAGGAATTAAAACGAAGGAATTTGGGCAGCACTTCGGCTGGAACTGAAAGAAATAGCACACCAGTTGAACCTGAATGGAATGGGACAAGAACTTGAAAAGATGAAATGATACTCGACGAGAGCAACACACAATGCCTTTGGACGAAGAAAAAAGTGGAATGAAACGAATGGATAAGAGAAGAACAACTTCGAGCGCGAGTGAATTCGAACGAGAATCTTGAAGAGAAAGACTTGAACAGAGTTGTTGAGATGATCAACAACAAAAGAATAAGCTTGTTGTGGACTTATGGAATCAACCCAAAACTTGAGGTGAATTATTGCCGCAATCGAAGTATTGATGAGCTGAGAAGAGCGAAGAATGCAAAACTCCACTGAAAAGAGTACGGAGGATTATTTGCATCTCGAGACACAAAAGAATAAGAATGCTTGAGCTTGATCCAAAAGAATTTTTAAGAATACTTGAATAATGAATTTAATCGTGATGAACCACCAAGAAGAACTCCGGTAACGAAAAGGATGATGATATAGAAATGACAAATGAAAGGAATAAGATTAAGCCTTGCGATGATTTAGACGAGGGTACCGACGAGCAGTTTCGAAAATCGTGCGGCTCACAACAAATGACAGCGAGCGTTTTTTGGCGTTTTTTTCTAAACCGCTCGTCAGAATGAAACATATGATACACCGTTGGAAAGGTATCATCGCCACGCATCTTTTTCATATCTATTAGTTTTTCTAATTCGCTACGGTTTAAGAGCAGTTTTGAATTTACTAAATCGCGGAATTGTGTTTTTCGAATTTTCGGTACTGTTTTCACTCCAGTGTTCTAACCGTTTGTCGAAACAAGGCGTATAATATACCGTTGGAAAGCTACGAACGAGGCGCAACTTTCATATGTTGAAATGTTTTTGAGATTCCTTACGGTTTTTAGTTAAATTTGAAAATCGTGCGGCTGACTAAGAACGGCAGCGACCGTTTTTTTGTGATTTTTTTACAAAACGTTGGTCGGAATGATCCAAATGATACACCGTTGGAAAGATATCGTCGAGACGCTACTTTTTCATGTAGAACACGCCCTCTAATTCATTACGGTTTAAGAGCAGTTTTGAAATTACAAAAAGGCGGAAACTCTGTTTTTCGCGACAACAAAATCGACGCGTGCACTGCATCGGACAGAAAAGCACACTACTTCAAACTGAAGAACGCACTGCATCAGACAGTCAAACTAACCTCATGATTTATTTTGTTGGACGTAAACTTTCTCGCACAATTTTTTGTTGTCTTTTTTTCAACTTTTTTTTGAACGAGAGTGGAGCGCAGAGACTAGGACAAGTGAACCACATCATATATTTTGTTGTTTCGCTAAATTTTTCACCTTTCATGTTGGGTGCAAGTGAACAGCATCACTCTTGAAAGTGAGCCACATCAGAGGACAAAATGCACTGCATGACCAAGTTTTGAAACACAGAAACACATCAACAAAACAGAGTGCACTGTCTCATATGCAAAATAAATGTGCCTCTATGACATCGAGGCAAGGCAAGCGTACTTCATTTTTTTCTCTTTGCATTGCAAACACATAGAATTCCTGTCACAGGGATACATTGAAAAATGCATTCACAAAGTGAACCCCTCTGTAGTATGCACTGTATTACAAATCTAAACAGTTTTTTTATAAACTGCACTAGGAGAGCCCGGACTGAACTCCAAGACACTCACACTACAATAGTAGCAGTATTGAACCTCTCAAAACAACAAGGAAACTATCAGCAGCACCGCGCCTGGGAACTGAAGTCGACAGCAGCCAGATTACATCGCCACGCACTCCGATGAACATCCAACTGAAACTTTCTACAAAATAAACTCCTCTATACTATGCACTGCACTGCAAATCTAAACATACATTTTTTATGAACTTTACTAGGGGAGCCCCAATCAAACTCCACGAAACTCTGAACGAACTGCACGCAGGAGAGGCGAGTCCACCGAGAGAGAGAGCAACCTACGTCTTGTGTTTATTTTTTTATAATTGGTTTCTCCTCCATTTTTCTGCATTAGAGAACATAGTGGACTGATCTGTGTCTTTCGTTTGTGCTCACATCGAAGTTCACACACGCACTGCAAAAGAAACTTTAACATGCGAACTCCAAAAATAAGAAAAGTGGGTTGCAACACTTGGTCTTCGGGGAGCTCGCGATCGAAACGGGGTTAATGGATTGGTGCAGAGACAAGGTTGAGATGGCCATGGCGCCACCGGCAGGGCAGAAGCGAGATGTGATGGAGAGGTGAGGAGGAAGTAGGAAAGGAGAGAGAGGAGGGCCCCCACCTCCGGTGTTGTTTTGTTGTTCCAGTCCGACGGAGGCGATGCCTGGAGATGGAATCCCCGCTCCCCCCTGATCTACAGGTGGTGGAGCGCTGGACTGCGTGTCGCACGGGGCCGCACCACGTCTGTGAGGAGGGTCGGACGCGGGTGGGCACGAGAAGATGGCCCTGGAGAGGAACCAAACTGCACGCCGGCCCTACTCACCCGAGCACTACATGCGTAGCACCGTCGGACAGCATGCACAACAGAGCACCAAAGATTTTTGACTCATGCCATGGACCGCAAGGTGTGCACCCGCGCACTGCATCACGCGTGTGGCGGCCATTGACCTCATTGCCGGGCAGAAGGAGGCGGCGGACAGGCGGCGGTTAACTAGCCATGTTTGAAGGAGGCCGTCGGGGTGCGAGGGTGGACTACCTGATTTGGAGCTTGGGCACCGGCGGTAGGGTTTGGAGGCGTGTGGAGGATTGCAGTAGCAGGATTTGTAGCGTAGCGGCAAGAACTTGTGCTTGGGCGGCGGACGAGGAACAGATCTAGCCGGACTTGTCTCGGGGGAGGCACGGGACTTGGAGGATCTGGCTAGGGGAGGCGTTGGACCCACGGAGGCGCGACCAGTCATCAGGAGCGTCGCGGGGGATACGCCGGAGAGGAAGAGCAGGTGGTGCCTCCAGCGAGAAGGCCGGAGCAGACATGGGAGGAGGGAGGTGGAGGAGGTTCCCGGCCGATCTGGTGGTTGTTGGGATGTCACCGGTCGCCGAGAGGTGGCGGGGCGACGGTGGAGAAGTGGTTCGGTGGGGAAGAGGCGGGTGGGAGCATGTATGGGGATGGGTCGCGGGGAGGAAGACCAGGGGCCCGGCGGCAAGATGCGGGGAAGATGGGCGGCTTGCCGGCAAGCCCGGGGAAGGGTAGGGGGTGGGCCGTTGTAGTGGTTCACGACATGGGGAGGTCGGGGCATGGCTCGTCGGCCGGGGACAGCGCATCTAGTAGGTGGGCTCTGGTTGGTTACGGGCCGGCGGTGGGGTGGCTTCTACGGGGCTCCGACGCGCTGGTGGTGGTGATGTACGGCGAGAGGTGGTGGCCCGGCGGTGGGCAGCGCGGTGGAAGGTAGTTGCCGGGGTCGTGCATGGCAGGTCGAGGCGGCGGGAGAAGAAGGTGAGAGAGGTGGGCGGAGGGGGAAGAAGTCGAGGGAGGTTGGCGGCTAGGTAGTGGGCAGTTGTGTTCTGTCGAGGGAGAGACCCTGGGTGTTATGAGAATAAGGCCTTTGTTATGAGAATAAGGTCTTAAGGGGTGTTATGAGAATAGACCCACCCTATATATGGATTGAATAAGATCCTTCAAGTAAGTTGCCATCGGTATGAAATTTTATTGTGAGGGAAAAATAAGCTTTGCATGATCTTGTGAAAAGAAATAAAAGCAACAGACTACATAATAAATGTTGCTATCACAAGGGGCAACATAAAGTGATGTTCCTTTGCATTATACAAAAACAAAAGGGGCAAGACAACCTCTGTTAATAACATATCTTTTACTTTCATGTAGTTTAAGAGTCAATAGTGTTCACCCGTATTCCTCTTTGTATTCTTTAGCAGCAAGCATCATGTGGTGGATAGATTCAGATATATATCCAGTTGAATGTAGGTGATCATGAGTTATTATTGTTGACATTACCCTTGAGGTAAATAAGTTCGGAGGCGAAATCGTAAGCCTAGAGTATGTGTATTTCTATGTGTCTGACTAAGGCTTTTTCTCTACAAATATGTCTTAAGTCAGCAATCATAGAAGAATAAATGATAGTTGACTATGTGAACTTGCTAAACAAAGCTCTTACATAGACTCTTCAAAAAACATGAGATTGTGATTGTTTCAATAACTGAGATCATAGTTTGTTAGTTTTTTATGTTTCATACTTTAGCTTGTGAATAATTTTTTACTCTGGCATGGAAGTCAGTATTTTACTTTTTACACTGACACCTCTATATATATATATATATATATACATGTGCTCATAATTATCGATATAGGCTTTCGCTTGAGGACAAGCGAGGTCTAAGCTTAGGAGAGTTGATATGTCCATTTTTGTGTTTACCTATCAATACTTATTGCATTATGAACTGTTATTTTACTTTATAATACAATTTCTTATGCCTTTTCTCTCTTATTTTGCAAGTTTCACATGAAGAGAAAGATTGTCGGCAGAACCAGAAAGGGCTATATCAGAGACACATTTTCTGTACAATTCTAAATGACCTGAAAATTGACGGAGATTTATTGTGGAATATATTAAAATTGGCAAAAGAATCAATAGGAGAGGCCACCATGCAGCCTCAAGCCTAGGGGCACCCCTATCCATTTAGAAATATGAATTTGTCTTTATTTATGTATAAGTTGTTATGAAATTTTGCACATATGTACTAATATATACATGTGATAGAGATTTTGAATGTTTTCACACTATAGAAAATGTATTTTTTGCTCCAAGCACCAAAACATTTATCCCAAGCTATTGCACTGTTAATACACCCCTTTTTTCTGGCCAAAGTAGTCTTCAGTGAAAAGATAGGCCACTGATAGATGCCATCCGAGCCGGCGCAAACATTTAGCCAGTCGGCCAGAGTAATCTGATATGTCATGCATCCTCCCGCTTCGTTATCCTTGTTAGAAATAGAATTACCACAAGGGGTTTACTAATTAATGTGGTAATTAGTGAACCGTCATTAGTCTAACTGGTGTGTCTCTTCATCTTGTATATACAGTTCAAAGATCAATGAAATCAGTAGATGTTCGATCATTCGTTTCTCTCATTTTTCATTCAACACGTTATCAGCACTGTTCGATCATTCGTTTCTCTCATTTTTCATTCAACACATTATCAACACTTTGTTTCTATCTAGAGCATCTGGCCTAGAGAAAATAGGGAGAAGAAGAACATAAGAAGAACAACAGGCAAAAGAAGATCGGGATATAGGAAGAACATGCAAATCGGTAAGAAAAACTGTCTGGGGACATCATGTCGTTGTTTCTTCTACTCGTTCATGATGACATCAAGAACAGAGAAATAACAGAGGAGGTTGGCCTCCATCAACCAAAATTTCAATGCCACAATCCCAGAACCTCTACTACAAATCGGTAAAAAAATCGATTGCATCTCGAAAATCAGATTCTACTCCCTCCGTAAAGAAATATAAGAGTGTTTAGATTACTAAAGTAATTGTCTAAACACTCTTATATTTCTTTACAGAGGGAGTATTATTTATTGTTTCTGTAGAATACCGTGTATTCCAGAACATATGTGTGATGTAATACATTTTCCTGTCTTGCATGTTAAGATTATACATCCACCGTTTGCAATTGAGTTTTTTTAATCTTGCAAATAAAAATCAATTAATCTTAATTGAGCCTTTTGGGATCAATACAAGCAAAAAATGATACGCAAATTTTTATGTGATTTCTTCACATTGATGTTTTAGGATCACGGGGTAGAGTGTAAATCTACTGCATTGCGGATTATCTACCTTTACTGTTTAAGCCAACATTTTGTCATTTTTGACACTATGATTTCCATAGTAACATAAGGCATTCGATGTGTGAGTATCTACTGATTTTATCAGATTATACTCCCTAGTGCTGCGAGATCTACTCACACTAATGGTTTCAAGCTAAGTTCTTGAAATATCCATTATTTTTGCAAAATTCATTACAACACTAATCATGATGGTCTTTAATTTACTGATCATAAATTAAATATCTCTGGTAACCGATGGCGAATTTGAGGCATTCACCCTCAATGACCACCATAGCCCTACCTGGGCCATGGACATCATGATAGCTCGTGTGTCACGTGGGATAATGTGTGCAGTCAAAGACCTGTCGGATTCACCTACGCTTGGAGCGACATCACTAATAGAATAAATATGTTACCTTATGCATCATATGGCATTATATCGATATAGATCACAGCATCTGGTTATTCTGTATTAGCAATCCCTGGGATACAAATGACCTCAAGGGCAAAGATTTGAAGCTCGCTTCAACCTTCAACCCGACATCATCAAAGGTGACGGGACCCTATGGGCACGGAGAACGTGATGGTTGAATATGCCTCAACCGACATGTTTGAAGACTATGAATAGTCTCCCAGTCTCCTAAGTGGTCAATATAATTTATGTCCATGTTTAATGTTGTAATATGAACATATGTATTGTTGTCATCATGTCGTATATCACAATATATTGTATCAGCACTTCGGTACAAATTCATTTGTATGTATTCTATATATCTGTCAGTGACTTTCTTGAGAATGTTCATGTCTATATTTAGATTTCTACGAGGGTCAATCTGATGAAAGGTGATTTGTGCCATGTGGACATATGAACCACGAACTCTATACTCACGAAAGTGAAATATTTCCACTCTCATTGAGAGAAAGAGATATTTTTAAATCACTAGACGCGATGAGGTATTTACTGGCTCAACTTGAGTCATATTTACTATCCCTGTGGGTACTAGAGTAATGTCAGGATGTTTTATTGCTTCCGGGTTTAACTCATACCCTACTAAACTATAGAGGTATCCGTCAAAATAATTTCATAGCGAAACTTATGATGACAACAAAGAGGAATATCTTCTCTTTACCATATGCAACGGATATGGCAAGCACATTCTCTATGTATCACCGGCATTACACAACACATACTACAAAACCCGTACACATGTTGCGTACGAGATAGTTTTCTAGAGTGTCTTTTGGATGACAAAGTTGGCATTTCCGCTTTGGTCATCATTGACATTGGGTTGAAACCGAAACTATCAGTAATTCCAATGGTTTGTGACTATTGTGATGCTAAATTCTAACAAGATTTGGATTTTATGTGCACTACATGTGACACAGGGAGGCAAATTTTAAGGCTCGCACACCTTAAAGTGTATGCTGAACCACTCAGACTCCTTGAATGCTTCAAGTCGAGGTAAGTGACTCTTCCCAACCATTGAGTAGACTATTCAGATATTCCATGGTTCTAAAATACATATCTACATGATGGTCTTAAGTATGTGCTTTATTCACATGAAACCATTGGCTCAATATCCTGACATCGATTTCAAGCAAATTGAATGGATAGCATTTCATAATTCTCCTTGAGTGTCTCTCTCTATGGGCCTCATATTGAAGTTTAGCAATTTTTCCTAATGTCTAGACTCAAAATGGTTTGGTAGAATCCCATCCAAAGAATTGAGCTCATTGCATGGTCTTTACTTTGAAATTGGAACTTACCAATTTTACATCTGAGTAATGCAGTCTTACACGCTCATGACCAAACTGCATAATATTGGATAAGAATAATTAACTTGGAATAATTAGTGGGTAATCCCCACTTTCCCATCCTTGTAATCCCACGATGTGGGAACCGTTGTAGCAGTTTTCCTTGGAGCGTCGCCTCCAGGAACCGACATAGGAACCGATTCATCCTTTGTTAGCGTCTGTTCCTCCCTTATATAGGGCATCTGTAACCATTAATAATGATGTAACATTGATTCATTTGTCTCTTGTTCGATTTGGATCTCAATCGACTTCAACACGTTATCAGCACGCTCTCCAACGAGAGCGATTCCGAATAGAAGACAAGAAGAACAGGGAAAAGGTGAGAAATGGAACCATGCCTCGAGTTCCAATGTCCGTATTTCTTCGCCACCTTCACGCAGATGGCTGTGGCCACCGCTTCCTCACTCACCACCACCGCCATGGTGTTGGCAGACACCGCCGCTTCCAGCGACATGTGCGCGACCTCTGCCGCTTCTGGCGTGGAGGTTGGAACCAACACCGCCAGGACCTCCATCGCAACCACCGGCATGGTGCGGGCCCTCGAACCATCCCTGCAGACATATGCGCCTCTGCAGCCCGGTGTGCCCACCCAGCTTCTCGCCGGTGCGGCTGCACCAAGGCTCGAGGCCAATGGGGGCATTGATCCGGCACTGGAGGCTCCACCATTTTGGTGCTCAACGCATGGATGGGTTGTTTGCCCCCTGCATCAGTATGACTTCATTGTGGCCGACATGGTGGTAGCAGCGCCTCAGGAGGGGGGAACCGTCGGGGTCGCGCCACTGTAGCATCCGACTCCAACGGTTGTTGAGGTTGTCGGCGATGCACCGCACCAGAGGTTGCTAACGGTAGCGCGCGTCCCGGGCGATGCTGCCGCGCCTGTCGTCCCCGACTCTGGCCACCCACCTGCCTTCTGCGCGCGAGGAAGTTCGCCAACACCTCTTGGCCCTCGGGGGAGAATTGATTTTAACCCCCGGTTCGCTCGATTTGGATCTTATGCCCCTTTCTTCGTTTGCCTTTCTATGAGACCCCCAGTTCTGTCTTGGTCTTGCTGATTCCCCCCTTTGCCATGTTTAACAATTTTGTTAGTGTATAACCATCAAATAGAAATAAGAATAGATAGAATTATCCATCAGTTTTCAGGTTCTTCACACCCCTTTGCCGATCCAACATTTCCCTCTCAAATCCCCATGGCAATCTCCATGTCTGTGATTTAGACAAGCGTACAGGAACCAAGCAAGATCCATAGAAAATGGAGGGGAGAAACCTTGGGGCACTAATGGAGGGAGCCGGATTAGGGGGGTGACGTGCCAGAGCAGCAGTGGCGACGGACGTCGTGCCGCAGCGGCTCTGGAGGCTTGTCGCTAGGTCCAGCCCGAAGAGAATGAACGAGAGGTCGAGAGCCCTCCTCTCTGTCTCTGCATGTTGGGGTCTTCAGGAAATTGCACGAGGGCGGAATAGTCACATTGGAATATTATATGACCATTTTTCTTCCATTATTAGCTAATTGAACAAATACAACATGAAGGGGGCAATCAGCGAGAATCAAGTCGTACTTGGGGGGGCTCACAGGGAGGCGGGCGAACAAAGGGGTAAAATATCCAAGGCAGAACTGAGGATGTTAAAATCAATTCTCCCGGCCCTGGACGTCCCACTGGCGAGCTTGCCGTCGAACGAGCACTCCAGCCGCTCTGGGACACGGAGCCCCGCGGCGCTCGGGTTCACGAATGGCGTCGCGTGCGGCTCCAATCTCCCCGGTGGTTCTTCATCTGAGGACAAGCGCGGCGGGGGTTTTGGTCGTCGCCGATGATGCGGCTGGCCGACCTGGTGCTCTCCACCTTGTTGTGTCTTCGTGAGGATTGGGATGAGTTGCATGGGATTTCTTTCCCTGGTCTCTCTCCTTATCCTTTTGATGGACTAGTCTGACCACCTTTACAAGGCCATGTGCGTCGGCAGGGAATCATGGCACCAACAGTACCGTGGTTGTTTGTTTATTTGCTACTCTCTCCGTCCGGAAATACTTGTCATCAAAATGAATAAAAGGGGATGTATCTAGATGTATTTAGTTCTGGATACATCTCTTTCTATCCATTTTGATGACAAGTATTTTCAGACGGAGGGAGTAGTTGCTTGATCTCACTAGTAGTCCAGTACTAGTTCAGCTTATCAGCAGCTTGGTTGTGTAACAGTAGTTCTAGCAGTATTTAGTCTCGACCTGTTTTATTGTAGTACTTTTATTTTCAGTACCTCTTATCTATCGAGTACCACGTATTCTAGATTATCAAAGATGTATATATTTCCATGTTCGCTATATGTCGAGATTAATACATCTATTTGCAATTGAGATTTCAATTTCTTGCAAATATAGATGCCAAATTCAAAGTGATCACTTCAAATTGATGTTTTGGGATCATGAGGTGGTGTGTAGATTATCTACCACTACTGGTTAAGCCTACATTTTGTCATTTTTGACATTATGATTGCCAATGTGCTCTCCCATACATTTTAATTAAGGCATTCGAAGTGAGAGTATTTTATACTCCGCTAATGCTGTTAGATCTACTCCAGAATTTCTTTTGGAGATTATCTAAAATGTGTCATGCTTAACACTTTTAAGTCCACACTAATGATTTCAAGCCCACTTCTTGAACTTTCATTAATTTTTCGTAGTTCATTACAATATAACCATGATGGATTTTAATTTATGGAACGTAAATTAATATTCTCTAGTTTACCCATATAGGTAACCGATGGCTCGAGAGTTTGATGCACTCGCTCTCAACGGCCACAACTACCGTATATGGGCCATGTACATCAAGATCGCCCTTGCGCCCCATGGGTTAGTGCGTGCAATCCACACCCCGGAGGCTCCTCTCCTGATTGGAATCACGCCACTGACAGATGAGCAAAAATATGTTGATTTGTGTTGTAAAGTAAAAGCATGAGACAATTGACAAGTAGAGGAATCGCCGTACTCATTGATTGGGTTTGTTATAATATATACATCCCGTAGGGACGCGGCGATATAGAGGGACACGAAGGGAGAGGCGCGTCGATTGCCTGATGGCAACCGCATGGCAGTTAACAAGGGGAGATTCCCTTCCAATTAATCATGTGTGTTTAATTCTAACAATTTGTACATCTTAAGGCACCATATTCATCCAGATCTCAAGTCTGAGTACTTGGAGGAAGAATCCCCCAGCACTTTGTTCCATGCCCGCAAAACGAGGTATGAACAGCAGAGGGCACTCTGATATAGATAAGATTGTATACACTTCTATAGATCTGATAAAGATTTATTATTGGAAAGTCTAAATTCTATATATAGTTTTCTTCGGGAGTCAATCCGATGGATGAGGAGCAAGTATATGAAAAGGTACCCTCTATATTGTTTGGATCGTACTACACGTACTTCCAACTCGTAGCACATGTTGCATATGGCAATTCCATCGGCCATGATTTGCATGAGCATATTCCCTAAACATCAGATTGATGTGCATATCTTGTGTCGTTGAATCTCTTCAATCCCTTGAACCCATTCAAGGTGATATTTGTGGTCACATCCAACCATTCTTTGGACTCAAATTAAATTGATTCAAATGGACAATGCCGCAGAATTCTCTTCATGTGCCTCCAATTATTATTGCATGACTTTGAAGATCGAAGTTCACCACTATGTACCATATGTCCTAACTCAACTAGTTTGGTTCCATCTCTGATCAAAAGGATTTAGATCATTGCACGACCAATGTTAATGAATTGCAATTTACCAACTTCACGTTGGAGTGATGCAGTATTAGACAATGTTATATGACTAACTGCATATCGTAGTACTTCCCCTCTACAATTGATACGTGGAAATCCTCTGAGCATTTCCCATTTGTGTAAGTTCGGAAGCGCTTCATGCATACCGATCTCACCACCGCAGCGTACATCAATGGGCCCACAAATTAGGGATTTATGTGGGGTATAGATCTCCGTCGATCATGAAGTACCTTGAACCCCTCATAAGGGATGTATTCATAGCCCAGTACGTTGATTGCTTATATCTAAGGAGGATTATTTCCAAGCATTAGGGGGGAGATTTCATGTACCACATTGAATGCCAGGAAATCAATTGGGACTTCACGTTCCTCCCCATATCCACGTACTCAAGAATCTGGACTTTGCATTTGGGATTAGCAAATTTGCATCACATGCAAATAACCTACCATATTCATTTACTGATTGCAAAGGTGTTACAAAGTCCTTCAATCCGGCTAGAAATGCGCCCGAAAGAGTGGAGGTACCAATTAAAACCACTCAACTCCCCATCCTAAAAAGAGGGGAGCAGTACGGCTTCTAACCAGGATCTAGCTTTCGACAAAGCAACAAAGTCAATTGAGGAGAAATCCTCTAAATCGGTAAATGCAAGTCAACCTAGCGTTGATGAACACCTTGTGGGTAGTATACACCCAGTGGAAGGGAAACCTCCACGACCCCGGCTCCAGCTTGCACACACTGGCTGGGACATTAGAACACCCAGACTGACGCGTATTGGGAAATCAGAGTCATCATGGGTGCATGAGATTACCTCCAACTATATCGATTCTGGAGAATCATATAAAAAAATCCTACAACTGTCGACAATCATTTCTCTTGTATGATTGCAAACGACCTTCATAATGATCCAGATCCAAAAACCATGGTCATGGCAGAGTGTAAACACACTTGCTTGGATTGAACTCACTTGAAGGATGCAATCCAAGCAGATATAGCCTCGCTCCTCCAAATGGACCCCCTACGGGATTCAACATGTTTTCTTCCAGAAATGGAATGATAACAACAAGGTGGTGAGAAAGCAAGGCTTGTAGAACAAGGTTGGATTTCCGCAGATCCAAGACCTACTCTCCAAACAAGAGTGGAATCTTTTTCCGATACATTTATCATTGGCAGTACAAAATCATCTATCATTGCAGTTGATAGATGTAGTGACTAAATATCAAAAAGTGGATCACTATATTTAGACACGTATGGTTCCCAATGAAATCTCTATCTGAAATGAAATGCAAATGCGACATGTAGTGTGTAATAGTCAATAAGTCACCTCATGACTTATTGTTGTCGGTATTTTTGGTACAACCGACGTAGTGAGTTCCTTATTCACAAGGCTTACTCTTACCATGATGATTACCCATGTGTGATTGTCATACAGAAGGATAACTCCTACAATGACGAAGCACATGATCATCTAAAAGACGGAATTTGAGATGAAGAATTTGGATAAACCCATATAGTGTTTGGGACTACAACTCGAGCACCTTCACTCGAGTATTATGGTACAGTAAGATGCCTATATCTGGAAAATTGGAGAAACCAAAGTATGGACAAGTCATATCCATCTCCTAAGGTTGTTCGATCTCTACATGTAGAGAAAGACACAGAAGATGAAGAAGAGATGTTGGGATCCAAGGTTCCATATCTCAGTGATATTGGACCCACCAACACATCTGGTTGGGAAATAAGAATATCTTTTGACATCTCCAATACACCACATTACTTGACTTATTCTTTCAGTGAAATCTGAACTCCAATATTATCACATACACTAGTACTGGCTAGTTGTGTGATCCCCATAATGTGTACCTACATGGTGGAGCTGTGGTTCCATCGATGTCTTCCGGATATACTTTGGCTACTACACCGACCAATCATTCTGAATTACGAAGCTTCATATTAACACATGTGACTTCACGGAATGATAAAACCACATACATCAATCATGTGGTATTGGTTCTATCGAATCACCTACCATTACCTACGAAGATAATGTGGCTTGTGTTGAATAGATGCAAACAGGATACATCAACAGCAATATCACTAAGAATATTGCCCTGAAGTTGTTTTATCCTCATAAGCTCCAAAAGAGCGAGAAATCAACGTCTTGCAAGTAAAATAATGTGATAATCTCGCTGATCTTTTCACAAAGTCTCTACCAACTTCAACATTCCGGAAATACATTCATGGAATGGGTATGCGACGACTTTGTGACTTGCAAGAGTCAGGGGGAGTATCTTCCTGAACTATTCATGTTAAAAGCATCATGTTACACTCTTTTTCCATTTACGAGTTTACTTTTCAGGTTCTCATTAAGGTTTTTAATGAGGTAATATCAACATAAGATTATATGTCATACTTTCTGTTTTCCCCACTGGGGTTTCTAGGAAAGTATACACGACATATTTATTACCCTCTAAATTCTACGGATATACTTCATATCGAGTTAACAGAGGCAATAATCATTATATGTTGGATCATTTTCTCCTTGTTTTCCTAGGGGTTTCAAGGAGTTTTACCAACACATTCTACACTACTCCTCATATTTTTTCCACAGGGTTTTTGGAGGAGACTTAATGAAAGATGGTGGATGCTTATACAATCAAACGGTGATTAGGGGGGAGTGTTAAGAATAATTAACCTATATTAATTAATGGGTAATCCCCACTTTCCCATCCTTGTAATCCCACGATGTAGGAACGGTCGTAGCAGTTTTCCCTAGAGCGTCGCCTCCAAAAACCGATATAGGAACCGACTCATCCTTTGTTAGCGTCAGTTCCCCCTGTATATAAGGCATCAATAACCATCAATAATATTGTACAATTGATTCATTTGCCTCTTGTTCGCTTTGGCTCTCTATCTACTTCAACAATAGTATTCCTCTCTATCTCTGATACGTGGAAATCTATCAAGTATTTCCCATATGTCGTAATTCGGTGGCATACCGATATCACCACCCGGCATAGTATACATCATGGTCCCCTCAACATATAGTTGGGATCTATGTAAGGAATAACTGTATTATCGTCAATAATTCAAGCCCCTCACATGGGGAGTCATTGAAGGCCAGTATGCTGATTCAATGAGGAATATTTCTAGGCATTAGAGGAGATTTCAAATACCGTAAAGAATGACAGGAAATTAGTGAAATATTCAACACATTTCTGCCTCAAATCCACGTACTCAAAGATCTGAACCATGTGTTCAGAAGATTTGCAACACATTGAAAATAACCAGATTCATTTACTGATTATAAAGGTGTCACACAATCCTACAATCCTGTAAAAATATGTCAGAAAGAGTGGAGGTACCAACTAAAACCACTCAACTCCCCATTCAGGCCCAGTTCTTTTGCCAGAATCCGGGGATTCTCCCAAAATCCGACCCCTACCCAGCTTCTCCCAGAATCTTTGAGCCCCATTTGTTTTACAATCCTATCTAGTTAGGGTCTAATTAGATAGGATTGTAAAACAAATGAGACTCATAGATTCTGGGAGAAGCTGGGTAGGGGTCGGATTCTGGGAGAATCCCCAGATTCTGGCAAAAGAACTGGGCCTCAAAGCAATAGTGGGAGAAGTACGGCAATATACATCAGGATTCAGCTTCTTGCAAGTAAGGATACCAAGGCCTCGGAATCAGTAAATGCAAATCAACTTTACGTTGACAAACACCTAATGGGTAGTATACGCCCAGTGGATGGGAAACCTCCACCAACCCAGGTCATAGTGCTCATAATGACCGGGACATCGAAATACCCGACTCAATCGCATTGGGAAATCGCGAGAATTCACCATGGATAGCGATATTTCCATCAACTATATATTGATATATAGATTCTGAAGAAACATATAACCGAAAGTCTACAATTGTCAACATACATTTCTCAACTAGATTAAAAAAAATTCAAGCGATTCGGATCCAAAGACCATAGCCATGACAAAGTGTGAACAACACTCGGACTAAACTGAAGCAAAGGGCATAATCTAGGTAGAAATAATCTTGCTCAATAATGGGAAGGCATTCATAAGCAGTACCTACATCAGTTTTCATCCGGAAATGGAATTGGGAACACTAAGGTCATGAAACATAGAGCAAGCATTGTAGTACAAGAGTTCACGCACATACCCAACTATTCTCCAGAGGTGGAATCTCTTTCCGGTAATTTATATCATTGGCAGCACAAAATCATCTATCTGTGCAGTGGATATGTAGTGATTACATATACATGTGGATCACTAGATTCAAACATAGAGGGTTCCTAATGGAGTCCCACTTCTGAATCGAAATGCAAACCGTGACATTCATTGTGTTAAAACCAATAAGTCAACATACGATGGTACATTTGGTAGAACCAACGTAATGAGTCCCTTGGATGCAAGGATTACTCATACAACGATGATTATCCATGCATGATCATCATATACAAGTATTACTCCTACAATGATGAATCGTGTGATCATCTAAATGATGGAATTTGATATGAATGATTTGGGTAAACCTCGAGCACCTTCACTCATGCATTATGTTGCACCATGTTGTCTATATCCAGAATATTGGAGAAATTGATTGTGGACAAGTGTTATCCATTCATAATTCTCATGGTTATCCATTCAAAATATGAGTGTCTTCGAATTAGGCCTCGTGGCTACATTCACCAACCATTATCTCAGAGATAATGTTGCTTGTGTTGCCCAAATGCAAACATGTTACATAATAAGCAATATCACTATATTAGATATCTTGCAAGTCAAATCATGTAACTAATTTAAGTCTCTACCAACTTATACATTCTAGAAATATGTTCAAGAAATTGATATGTGATGGCTTCGAAATTTGCAAGAATTGGGGAGAGTATCTTTCTAAAGTATTCATGTTCGAAGCATCATATTATACTCGTTTCCCCTTCTTAAATTTACTTTACACATAAAGGTTTTTTATGAGGTAATATTAACATGAGATCATGTCATATTTTATGTTTTCCCCACCAAGATTTTTAGGAAAGTATATACGATATATTTATTGTTCTCTAAATTTTATGAGTTTCCCATTTCTCATATCAAGTTAAAAGAGGCAATAACCATTACATGTTGCATCATTTTCTCCTTTTTGGGGGAGACTCGTTACATAAATACTATTCTCCTCAGATTTTTCCCACACGGTTTTTGGGGGAGACTTTCAAGAACATACACAACGTATATACAAGTCTGATGGATTATTCAAGAAGCGGTGTTGTACACGGGGGAGTATTAGAAATAGAATTACCACATAGGGTTTACTAAATAACATGTGGTAATTAGTGAACCATCATTAGTCTAACCAGTGTGTCCTATTAGAATAGATGAGAGACAACAATCCAGAGAGATGTAAAGTTAATCAGTCGTTCTCATTGATGATGGGTTACACATATATATAGCCCCCTAATGGGTGTCTCCAAAGGGACACGAGGCAACCGCCTCCTTTAGGAAAAGTAGGGATTAATAGGATTAATTAAATCCTAACACTCCCCCTAATCCATGCTTGTTAGTGTAAGTATCATCATCTTGAGAAGCTCCTTTGTGGGAAAATATGAGGAGATAGGTGTTCCATATGTTGCTAAAACTCCTTCAAACCCAATGGGAAAAATAAAGAGAAAATGATGCAACATATAATGATTATTGTCTCTTTTAACTCAATATGAGAAAACCCATAGAGTTTAGAGGACAAGAAATATGTCCTATATAGTTTCCTAAAAACCCCGGTGGCAAAAACAGAAAGTATGACATATGATCTCATGTTGATATTACCTCATTAAAAACCTTTATGAGAACCTGTAAAGTAAACTCATGAAGGGAAAACGAGTATAATATGATGCATTGAACAGGAACAATTCAGGAAGATACTCCCCCTGATTCTTGCAAAAATTCGAAGCCGTCACATACCAAAACATAGAAGTTGGTAGAGATCCGCTGAACAAATCAGTCGCATGATTTGACTTGCAAGATATGCAATATAGTGATATTGCTTATTATGTAACTTGTTTGCATCCGGGCAACACAAGAAACATTATCGTTGAGATAATGGTTGGTGAATGTAGCCATGAGGCCTGATTTGAAGATTCTTTATGAGAGGGCTACCACACCTAGTAGGAAAACTAAACTTGTCTACGATCCGATAGTGGGGATCTGATCGATGTATCCAATGATATTGGTGTTCAGATTTCTCCGAAACTGAAAAACCAGAACAAGATGTTTCATGCCTTGGAGATATCGAAAGATATTCTTGAGTACCAACCAATTGTGTTTGGTGGATCCAATGGCATTATGGAATGTTGAATCCCAATATCTCATTTCCATCATCTCTTGGTTTAATAGATCTTTCTCTACGTCTAGAGAATGAACTGCCATGAGAGTTATGGATAGATAAGATTTGTCCACAATGAATTTCTCCAATATATTTTGGATATAGACAACATAGTATACCAGAATGTATGAATGAAGGTTCTCAAGTTGTAGTAATGAGTGGTATTTTGGTTTACCCAATCCTTCATTTAAAGCCCGTCACTTAGATGATTACATGTGTCGTCATTGCAGACACACAACACATGGATAATCATCATTGTAGGAGTAATCCTTGTGTATAAGGATCTCACTACCTCGGTTGTACCATATGTACCGACAATAATAAGTCGTATGGTTGCTTACCGATTTTACACAAAGTATGTTGCATTTTGTATTTCGATTCAGAATTGAGATTCCATCGGGAATCAATCATATATGTCTGAATCTAGTAATCCACATGGATATGTGATCGCTACATCTATCAACTGCGGAGATAGATGACTTTGAACTGCCAATGATATAAGTTATCGGAATGAGATTTCACCTTTGGAGAATAGTTGGGTATCTACGTGAACCCTTGTGCCACAAAACTTGCTCTTTGTTTCACCACCTCGTTGTACTCAACTCTGTTTCCACAAGAAAACTGTTGTAGGTCTTGCTTATGAATACCTTCCCATTATTAAGCAAGATCATTTCTACCTAGATTATACCCTTTGCTTGAGTTCAGTACGAGTGTTGATCACACGTTGCCATGGCCATGGTCTATGGATCTGAATCATTTGTAAGGTTTTGCAATCTAGTGGAGAAATGTATGTCGACAATTGTAGACTTTCGGTTATATGATTCTCCAGAATCTATATATCAATATGTAGTTGTGTTGACACCAGATTTTGGCATGGTCAAGAACATAATTAAGATGGCCACAAATGAAAAGGCTCAAAGTGGGAAAGTTCTGCATCTTCAAGAGAAACTTTGATATTTGGGCCATAGCCATCCGATCTCATCTCTAAGGCCGAAGTTGTGTTCGAAGTACTGAGGTTTTGTATTCAGAACACTATTCGGCTGATTACACCCCCAAGAGTGCCTCATATTGAAATATGACCTGCACGAATTGTCTTCGTCTCGTCGAAACGATCGATTTTGATATAATAATCGTATCCATCCGAGATCGTATGCAAAAGTTCGAGGCAACACTTCACGGACCGGTCCTGAGTAAAAAGTGACGCGAGGGACGAGACACCCATCTAGTTGGTGTCTGATGGGTCGCGTGAGTTAATCGACCTTTGCCGGCTGAATGAAGCTTGCCAGGGTGAAGCCTTGCTGGTATGGAGGATTGCCGTGATGAGGACCTTCCGGCGTGGAAAGCTTGCCGGGGTGAGACCTTGCCGGCATGGAAGGCTTGCCGTGATGGAGACCTTGCCGGCATGGAAGGCTTGCCGAGATGGAGACCTTGCCGGCATGGAAAGCTTGCCGGCGCAGAAAGATCACCGGCGTGGAGGCTTGCCAGTGTGAGCTTGCTGGGGTAGAAACCTTGCCGGTGTGAAAATCTTGCCGGGATGGAAAGCTTGCTCGGGTGGAGGTTGTCAGAGTTAATTTGACCAGAAATTGGAGATGGGCTCGAAAGGTTATTCAGATGACCTCAGATGAAAATGTGTTCTACATGGAAGTTGTGCGTATCATCGAAGCGGTCAACTTTTTTGGAGTCATCGTCATCTGAGATAGTATACAGCTTGCGGAATTGCTGCAAGACTTGGACAGCCAAGAAAAAGTGCATGATCAAATCCGACTGGAAGTTAAAGATGATCTCGTAAAGTATTGAAGATGACCTTAGTTGGAAAAATGATCAACGGGGGAATTGTTCGTCACGTCGAGGCACACAAATTTGGTATTTTGATATTCTCAATCGGGAGTCATATGCAAATTCCATGGCCCGCACAAGAAGTAGGACAGAAGTTTGGACCAGATTCGGGCTAAATCCGAGTTGGAGTAGAACTAGGACTCTAGGACGTGAATTGATGTAATTTTTCGTGTAAGGAAAGCCTAGATGAATCCTTTACTTGTACGGGAAGTCCAGCCGCTTGTTATATATATTGGTGGTGACGGCCGATTGAACAACACCAATCGAACCAATCAATCTATTACACTTTTGTGTTCATTTATCTTTATCCCCTACCTTTGTATTTTTCTTTCTCGTTCTTCGTTCGTTCTTCGCGTTGGAGGGCAGCGATCCACGAGGCTCTAGGGGTGAGCGAATCGAACTAGAGCAGCCCATAGCCGTCATGCGCCCTGACGGGGTTCCTCCCGGGCGCATGGGGTTTCGGGTCTGCAAAAGTGCCCGTCGGATTGCTTGCGTACCGCGCTTTCGGACGGGTCTCCTTCGACGTGTGCTGCGGTGGATCACCCTCAGTGTTGGAGGTACACGGTGACGTTTTCGTGTGCGAACACACTTTTTGGCGACTCCGCTGGGGAAGAAGCATTGAACAGTCTCCGGCATGTTCTTGCTACGGGGAGAGCGCATCAAGCGGCTGCAATCTACAACGATATCATGTATCATCAATCTCTTTACATAGCTGCAAATAGCCATTATTTGATGTTGCTAGGTCTTTCAATGGACATGTCATGTCGACTAGCCCTAACGAGCAAAGGCCGAGTAGTTATTCCGTTGGAGAAACTTGGAATTTACAGAATCACGACATGCAACTTATGAATCTGAACTTTAATTCGTGCATCGGCAACACCTTTCAATATGCTGGTGAACAACACGATTTATTCGAGTAATCAATATATGACACCTCATGTAAAGGAGGGTGTCTCACAGTTTTATCCATCGGCAGCCGACTCGCAATATGCGTGTTCATCTCCAAACATGCCGATGGATGGGGAAATCGGCCATGCTTCCATTAGCTATTCGGCTGGTTATCCTCAATCATCATATACTACACCTCATGAGATTAATTGTTCAGGGGAATATGAAACTAAAAATATTCATGACGAGCTTGCCTTCACGGTTATGGCCGAGTGAATGGAGATTCTATAGGAGGAAATGTGCCTTATATTGCAGGAGATGGGGTGGCTCTGGCTGCATTAAAAAGTTTAGCCCAAAATAAGAAGGTTAGTGCTATTTGCCTTGAGTAGCACGAAAAGGGATTGGTTCTTGATTATGAGGCAATAAGAGCTAGGGTTTTGAAAGAAGATGAAGTGTTGCCGATTGATCAAATTGGCGTGAGAAAATATTCAACAAAAGTGCACATGTCTTCACCTATCATTGCAGCATGTTATACACCCCCTATACAATCGCAAAATTTCGGCAACATCAATTCATTGCCAAAACATCGTAAAAGTATTGGGGGCAAGTTGATCCAAGCAAGGCTGAGTTTAAAGAAAAATATGTGGCCCAACTAGACAAGATCAAGCCAACTTTCACACGGAATAGTCTCAATGGCTTTACTACGCCAACTCTTGAGGAATTACCAGCAGAATATCGACAAGCTTATGAAGCACTCAAGAAGAGGCGTGGAGAGGAATATTTGAAAGGATATGTCAAGTCCCTTCTTCCGTTCAGCAATCATGATGGCTCCTCTGTGATGTTGAGGCAAGCCAAAAAAAGAAGCTTTGCAAGCAAATTAGCAAGAAAAGGTTCACTCGGCTAATACGGTTGATTCGGTTGAAACCGGGTCAAATATGACTAAGTCGTCTACTGCTGAGTTGAACGGTTCCTATACTGACAAGACAATGGTGGATTCAATTGAAACCGCGTTGAGCACCGAGACTTTTAAAGCCGAGTGTGTTGCATCAAGCCAGCCGAGTGCATCGTGCTAGCCGAGTACATCATGCCAGTCGAGTGCGTCATTCCACACGAGTGCATCAC
This sequence comes from Secale cereale, assembly GCA_902687465.1. Lineage (NCBI taxonomy): Eukaryota > Viridiplantae > Streptophyta > Magnoliopsida > Poales > Poaceae > Secale > Secale cereale. The sequence continues at coordinate 67,753,735 of LR738714.1, forward strand.
CGGCTAAAGCCACTAAAGCCGAGTGCATTGTCACATCCCTAGCTTCACCTTGCACTAGGCTAGCACTTGTTTATTGCATCATGTTTAATTTTCTCAGAAACTTGAAATGGGGTTGTCCAAACCCTAGCACCAGATGAATCCAACTAGGTTCAAATAAAAATATTTTCAATGAACCCAAAATGCCCTTTGAAAATGTTCATGGTTTTTGATAAAGGTGAAAACCTCTGCCAAAATGATGCAAATATTTTTAGGCCATTCTGGATTTTTGAATTAATCCATATTGCATTTGGATTGGGGCATTTAAATTCTATAAATAGTTTAAATGCTCTAATAATTGTGGAACTAGTTGAGGGATGTTGTAATTAATTCAATATGTGCCCACAATTTATTTCATGATTTTTCAAATGGTTTGGTCTTTGAACTAAATCAAAACAGATTAGAAAATAGAAAAAAACAGAAATAAAAGAGATAAGTAAAGGAACTAACCTGCAGCAGCCCACCTACCTGGAAGCCCACTGGCCAGCCCAGCACTGTGCTGGCCCAGTGCCAGTCTTCCTCCACCTATCGCCAGAAGGACGAGGGCGTGTGCTCGCGCCGTGCACGCACGCGCCCGGCCACCTCCACCCACCCTGACTGGCCCCTCTTCGCCCTGGAGACGCCACGCACCACCCTCGACCACTCTCTCCCCCTCACTCCCCTGCTCCTCCTCGCCATGGCCGAAGCCACCACGGTCGCGCAGACGAGCACTACCGCGGCCACATCTACCCCCTCGTCCTTCCTTTGTGCCCACGAGCTCCGCACCGTCCTCCTCTTCATCCTCGCTGAGCCAAGCATCGCCGGACTCCCTACAACGCCGGCTCTGTCGTCATCTTCGCCATCGGTGCCCGGAGCTCCTCATCGTCGATTCGGGAGCTACAGAGCGTCCCCGACCACTCCCTCGAACTCGCTAGCCCCGATGTGAGCCCCTGCACTGAACCCCTCTCTCCCCAGCCTTGTTTGCGCCATGTAGCTACCGTGTTCACCGGAGCCGAGAGCTCCCGCCGCCGGCCATGTCGCCGCCGTGGACACTGCCACCTAGGGTCGTGACCGAGCACGCCACCATGCTCAGTGCAACGCCAGGACCCCAAAACTGTCACTTGTTGCTCCTGCCGTGCACCGCAGCGTCAAAACCGCTGGCTCCCGAACTCCGGCCGCCGTGGACGTGCTCACCGCCGTTGATTCCGGCCACCCTAGCTGCTGCTTCTTGCCCCGTTGGATGCGCTAGTTCCCCAGCTCTGCGTAGATGCCCTCCGCCGCTAATTTGGTCACCGGAACAGCATTTCCGAGCCGCCCCGCCATCTCTGTCGTTGCCGGCGAGTTTGACTCGCTGACCAGGTGTTTGACCTCCCCTGGGTCGTTGATGGGTGGGCCCAGTGCCCTGCTAATTTTTAGATTAGTGCTAATTAATAATTAGTTAACACACTAACCCACTGACATGCGGGCCCCGCCCGGCTAACTAAACTAGGTTAGTGTTGGTTAATTTAGTTAGTTAGTTGAGTCAAAGACCAGTGGGGCCCACTGGTCAGGTTTGACCTGGACCAACCCCTGTTGACCTCCTGACGTGAGCATGAAGTCATGCTGATGCAGTAAGTATTTTCAAGGATTTTAAATAAATCAAAAATGATTTATTTATTTCAGAAAATATCCAAAACTTCTAAAAATCAAAGAAAATAATCTATAACTCCAATGAAAATAATTTATATATGAAAAATGATCAGAAAATCCAAAGAATCTGTTTCTGGCATTTTCATGCATGTTTGAACAACTTACAGCCACTGTTTAGGACAATTTGAATAAATGGCATTTGAATAATCGCATATGGAGTTTGAATTTGAACCTTTGGTTCAAACCAACTTCATTTAATATGGTTGCTAGTTGCATTAGCTCAATCAACAGCATATTGCCATGTCATGATCATGCATCATATTGTCGCATTGCATTGATTGTGTTCTCCCTTGTTTGCCGGTGTTTGTCCCCTCTTAGTAGAAGTTGTTCCGACGATGTGATCGCTGACACTGATGAAGACACAGTGATATCTTCAGAAGTGCCAGGCAAGCAAAACCCCATTGAGCATTCCGATACAGTCCCACTCTCTCGCTCTTGCTCTCTTTTACTGCATTAGGACAACAACGTTTCAACTACTTTTTGCTGCGGTAGCTGAACCCCTTTTCCTCTGCATGACATGTCATTGCCGCAGTAAATAGTTGAAACCCACTAGCATGAGTAGGAGTTGTTTGAGCCGTGTTGTGCCTACTCATTCATGCTTTCTGGTTATGCCTGCTATGCTTAGAGTTGTGTCGGGTCTGATTCATCGGGGATGAATTGGAGGTGTGTGAACATGTCCTACTGTTGAGAGCTAAGTGTGTGAACAAGATTTGGTAAAGGTAGGGATGAGAGGCCATGTAGGAGTACATGGTGGGTTGTCTCATTGAAGGCGTCCTCATGAACTGAGTTCTGTGTTTGTGATCCATGAAACAGCTACTACCACACAATGGGCTCAGGGCACTCCAAGCTCTCTCGACTTATTAATCAACCTGATCTCTGTCCAGGAGTTGCAATTAGTTTCTGGTGTTTCTAGTATACTGGAGGTCGTGCGCAGCGCTGACCCTCGGGGTGGGCTGTAATGCGGCAGGTACGTGGCCGGGTGTACCAAGCGTCGCCCGTTTGGTGGGCTTGGGAACCCTGTACACATCGTTTGGGGCCGTCAGCGACACCCCGGCCGGATCTCCCCACGGATGGAACCCAAATAGGCGATAAACCTGGACTAGAGACTTGTGTGGTTAGTCAGGTCGTGGCCGACACCCTCGCCAGGCTTCCACTTGAAGGTTGCCAAGATACATGACGTGTACATGGCGGTAAGTGGCGAGAGCGTGTGTGAAGAAGTACACCCCTGCAGGGTTAACATGATCTATTCGAATAGCCGTGTCCGCGGTGAAGGACTTCTGGGTTACCAGTATAGTTCATAGACAATTGAAAGTGGATACTCTAAAACGCGCAAGATAAGCGTGAGTGCTATGGATGGCCTTCTCGTAGGGAGACGGGAGCGGATCCATAGTGGTGTATTGATTGGTGAATATGTGGACTCGTGTGCGCCACTTCAAAAGAGTTACTTGCAGTTGTAGTTCAGGATACCCACCGAGTCAAAGCTGGCTTGCTGCAGTCAAACTCCACCACTCCTTTGTTGATACTCATGCATATGTAGATAGTTCTGATGTAAGTCTTGCTGAGTACCTTTGTACTCATATTTTCTTAATTTATGTTTTTGCAGAGAGACTTCAGTCTCACTAGTGGTTCCGCGTGGACTTCGACGTTTAGCTTGTTACCTCAGCTACGATCTTGTACCCTTGGGAGGGTTTTGTAGATAGTCAGGCTTCTCAGCCCTTTTCATTTGTAGTTGTCTGTACTCAGACATGTTATGCTTCCGTTGTCTATATGCTCTGTATGCTGGGTCATGAAACCCACTTCTTGTAATAGATGCTATGATGGCTCTTCTGGGCCTTATCTATATGAGTTGTTGAGTTTTGTTGTGATGCCATGTTGTACAGCACATACTTGCATGTTATGCGTACGTGTAATGTGTATTGCTATGTGTGGGATCTGACACCTAGTTGTTTACCCTTGGTAGCCTATCTTACAGGGAAATGCCTCCTAGTGCTTCCACTGAGCCTTGGTAGCTTGCTACTGCTCCGGAACACTTAGGCTGGCCAGCATGTGTCCTTCTTCGTTCCTGTGTCTGTCCCTTAGGGGAAATGTCACGCATTGTTCCTTTAAGTCCTTGTAGCTTGCTACAACTTGGGTTCATATGTTGATGACCGACTCGTTCATTGCTGGGTCATGTATGCATGTCTCTGTAATTTAGTGCCACTTTTGGTTTATAACTAGTCATGTCGGCTCAGGTTCTCTGTCATATGGATGCTAGCGACACTATCATATATGTGAGCCAAAATGCGCAAATGGTCCCAGGCCAGGTAAGGTGGCACCCGTGGGGATACCGTGCGTGAGGCCGCAAAGTGATATGATGTGTTACATGCTAGATCGGTGGGACTTAGGATCGGGGTCCTGACAACTTTGGTATCAGAGCCTGACTGCCTATAGGATTACCAAGCCAAACTGGTCGAAGTTTAGTCTAGAAACTCTTCAGTTATATAGGGAAATTGATTGTGGAAGGGAAAGTAAGACTCTTTTTACTCCTTTACCTTATGACCTTCTGATCTGAGTCACCTTCTTCTTTTCCATGGGGATTAAGAAACTAGGCTTCTCATTGTATTTATCAGGATCACGTTAATGGTGGATTCAACTCTCAGTTCAGTTTCTACTACTTCCGTGTCTTGAACAGTTGGTCTCAGAACCTTGACATTGTTATGTTCTGTGGTTATGCCACCATTCTGCAGGATCTCTCAAATCTTTTGAGCATTTATAGCCCTTATGATGTCTGAGTCATCCCAGGTATTTAAAACAATCTGATGCATTTGCAAATCTTTCCTCCATCTTCCCGATATCCTTTTAGGCCATATTAACCACACCAATTGCTGAGTTGAGGTACTTCGTTGCCTCGACATAATTGTTGAAGCCATCAGGAAACAAGGACATCATAGATAGCCACCCAGTAAAACAACCTTGTGTCGTGTTCTCAGTGTGATGATTCTGGCCTTTATCCTCGAAAGCATCCCGTGATGCCATTTAGTTAGTAGGCATGCTATATCTGGGTTCTTGAACCCAAGATTCATTCTACTTACTTCATGTTGGTAGTATTTTCTCGTCCCTTTAGGATATTAGTAACCTTGTGATAGTCCTAGAGGTCCGTGGTTATCGTACTTCCAATACCATGAACCAATATGGCAGCAGTTCTTTTGAACCAAAAGATCACAACCAGAGTGCTCTTTATGAGTTCTCCATTATATACTTTGACTCTGCTAATTCTACCTTCTGCATGGGTTATCCGGAAGAGATATGTTGAACTAGTTCGACATGCTAATCTATGCATCCACAACTCAGAAAGATATATGTTCCTTTGAGTTGTCCCTTTAGTTATATTATGACTCTCGTCTATCAGTTCATAGTCAGGAGTAGTTGTGCATTCGTGTTCATCGATGCCTTTTACTCTTGTGGTCCGTCAATCCATTCTATTTCAGAATGACTAGGAGAAACAAACTCCAGTATCTTATCCATATCCAGGATTGGGTCAAAGTAGTTGTACTCCGTAGATTAGACTGCCTATCCAGCTTCTAACATGTTCTACCTTGGAGTGTTACCCTCGTGCATGTCAAGTGCGTCATGGGAATTGTACAACCTCCTATGAACTCTTGATACAGTAATACTACTCATCATCATCATTCATTCTTCGGTCCCTATAACCAGAATACCGACAAGTGAATTGTGATGTGTGAAATAAATACTCCTAGCAACTCCGTTGCTTGGTAGTTAATGGATGATAATCCCATTCTTAGTATGCTGGTTACTGAATCATCATTCTAAGATTGATCGTGCTACCTAGTCCATTTTTCTGGTGCACTTGTCAATCGATGAGTTAGGATTTTATCAATCCCTCACTCTTTCGATCATATCTTCTTGCCCTGAAAAGCAAGATTGTTCTCGAGCTTCGTAACATATCGGTGGTTCGTGATTTTCCGAATATCTTCTCATAAGTATTACCAGGTTGTTCCTTGACCGCTATGTTGAGTTCGTCATCAAGTTGGTTTTCTTGTAAACCACCCCTTCTCCAAGAATCTGTGTTGTATACCCTGAACTAGTCGGTTGAGCTAAACAACAACTTGGAGAGTTAGAAGATTAAAACTTGACCTAACACAGTACATTCGGAAGGGATATCCTTGTGTTCTGTGTTCATTGACGAAAGATGATATCTTCATCGATTGATCCTTGTGATCAACTGTCGGTGTTATTGTCTTACCCAATATTTGATTTGAGTACGGGCTATTCTCAAATCAAATCAGAACCAACGACGTTCGTAATGTTATCTTACTCGTGGTTGATCCCTCGAGCATACACCATTATATCCTTTGGTATGACCAATGCTATCACCGTGTTCACTTACTTGTGGAATTCCATCTATATGGAAGCCTGTATGGTTTGTTGTTGAGCCCATTGACAACATTTTCATCTTGTCCATCATTCATGCTGAACATCTAAGCTAGTGTTGGAAACTTTTGAAAGAATTTCTTCGTGTTAACTCATGAAGTTTATGTTTGGATGGAAGAAGTGACTTCCTCTAATTCATGTGCATATGATGCAAGTTGCCACCGTGAATTTGAGAAAGTTTGTTTCGCTTCCTCTGGAATCACCCCAAGTCAGTCATGCATACGTGCGAAGTATTCTGTGGTCTGAAGACTTGCAACCTTCACCCTATATGAATCCCTAGCACACCAAGCCACTGATTGATCTGTTCAAAGAAAAGAAGTTCATGCGCTAATCCCGAAGGGCCCAGATGGACATGCACAAGACTTCGTTATCTTCAATGATGGTTCCCAGTTAGAACTCCGTAGTATTTCGTTGTAAGACTACTATGTGGTCATGCTTGTCTTGGACAACGTGTTCACATGTATATAGCAGAACCAGCTCATGTTTTGGAGCTTTCTATCGTAGTTCACTCCCCGAGAATCTTGCAACGCCGTCTCGTCGATTTGTGTTGCAAACTTTCGTCTTCCTTTCTAGACTTGATGAGTCTGGAATATCCCCACACCAGCCAGATCTGATTCTCAGGCAGATATGATGGTTGGAACATTCCCAACATTCGCATTTTGTTCCTAGCTTACACCTCAGCACCTGTTGTTCAAGATCATCCTCATTAGTGGTCCTGCCATGGATTCCATCCATTTCCGGTGATAGGCAAAAATCACTCATTGCGGTGTCTTCAACAAGGTAGTCCACATCATCCATTCTAATCGGAGTATGTCGTTCTTCTGAACTCCTTCAAATGATCATTTGTGATTTCCCTTAGGCTGCTATAGAGAGTTTCAGTGATCTCTGTATTAAAAGTAATTCTTTTTGCCACTTAAGGGAATATGTCTACGAGTCACCTCCTCTAAGGTGCCCCGTTGTGGTATGAAGGGTAACTACTCTTCACAACTTTGAAACCCATCCACCATCCTTAAGCATGGAATTGTTGCCTACCAAGTGAACCTTCATCATTTGTTTCACTCCATCCCCCTGGATGTGTGTTCCGTGTCTTCGCTCAAGAGATGTTTCAACGTCTCACTCCATGAGTTGATCTTGAGTTGCTCGATCTTTCAGAAGATTAATTTTGTAGAGTTTCTTTCGGCATCACTGTGTTGGACAAAGATCTCGAAAGTAAGGATGTCAGGATCGACATGAGGCAAGCAATCAACATTGATATGAAGGACAGTTGGATCATGAAGATCGTGTTAGCCTTTTGTCCCTCTGTTTTCTTACCCTGCGCTTGAATCTCGGGACGAGATTCTTGTTTAGTGGGGGTGAGTTGTCACATCCCTAGCTTCACCTTGCACTAGGCTAGCACTTGTCTTTTGTATCATGTTTAATTTTCCCAGAAACTTGAAATGGGGTTGTGCAAACCCTAGCACCAGATGAATCCAACTAGGTTCAAATAAAAATATTTTCAATGAACCCAAAATGCCCTTTGAAAATGTTCATGGTTTTTGATAAAGGTGAAAACCTCTGCCTAAAATGATGCAAATATTTTTAGGCCATTCTGGAGTAATTAATCCATATTGTATTTGAATTGCGACATTTAAATTCTATAAATAGTTTAAATGCTCTAATAATTGTGAAACTAGTTGAGGGCTGTTGGAATTAATTCAATATGTGCCCACAATTTATTTCGTGATTTTTTAAATGGTTTATTCTTTGAACTAAATCAAAACAGAATAGAAAATAGAAAAAACCAGAAACAAAAGAGAGAAGGAAAGGAACTAACCTGTAGCAGCCCACCTACCTGGTAGCCCACTAGCCGGCCCAGCACTATGCTGGCCCAGTGCTAGTCGTCCTCCACCTCTCGCTAGAAGGACGAGGGCGTGTGCCCGCGCCGTGCACGCACGCGCCCGGCCACCTCCACTTACCCCGCATGTCTTCACCCTAGAGACGCCACGCACCACCCTCGACCGCTCTCTCCTCCTCACTCAATCTCCTCCTCGCTCCCCTGCTCCTCCTTGCCATGGCTGAAGCCACCGCGGCCGTGCTGACGAGCACTACCGCGGCCACACCTACCCCCTCGTCCCTCCTTGGTGCCCACGAGCTCCGCACCGTCCTCCTCTTCATCCTCGCCGAGCCAAGCATCGCCGGACGCCCTACAACGCCGGCTCCGTCGTCATCTTCGTCGTCAGTGCCCGGAGCTCCTCGCCGTCGATTCAGGAGCAACAGAGCGTCCCCGACCTCTCCCTCGAGCTCGCTAGCCCCGCTGTGAGCCCCTGCACTGAACCCCTCTCTCCCCTGCCTTGTTTGCGTCGTGTAGCTGCCGTGTTCACCGGAGCCGAGAGCACCCGCCGCCGGCCATGTCGCCGCCGTGGACACTGCCACCTAGGGCCGTGACCGAGCACACCACCATGCTCAGTGCAACGCCGGTACCCCAAAACTGTCACCTATTGCTCCTGCCGTGCACCACAGCGTCGAAACCGCCGGCTCCCGGACTCCGGCTGCCGTGGACGTGCTCGCCGCCGTTGATTCCAGACACCCCAGATGCTGCTTATTTCCCCGTTGGATGCGCGAGTTCGCCAGCTCTGCGTAGATGCCCTCCGCCGCTAATTTGGTCACCGGAACAGCGTTTCCGAGCCGCCCGCCGTCCCTGTCGCCGCCGGCGACGAGCCGCCGGCGAGTTTGACTCACTGACCAGGAGTTTGACCTCCCCTGGGTCGCTGACAGGTGGGCCCAGTGCCCTGCTAATTTTTAGATTAGTGCTAATTAATAATTAGTTAACACACTAACTCACTGACATGCGGGCCCCGCCCGGCTAACTAAACTAGGTTAGTGTTAGTTAATTTAGTTAGTTAGTAGAGTCACTGACCAGTGGGGCCCACTGGTCAGGTTTGACCTGGACCAGCCCCTGTTGACCTCCTGACGTGAGCATGAAATCATCCTGATGCAGTAAGTATTTTCGGGGATTTTAAATAAATTAGAAATAATTTATTTATTTCAGAAAATATCCAAAACTTCTAAAAATCATAGAAAATAATCTATAACTCCAATGAAAATAATTTATATATGAACAATGATCAGAAAAATCCAAAGAATCTGTTTATGACATTTTCATGCATGTTTGAACAACTTACAGCCACTGTTTCGGACAATTTGAATAAATGGCATTTGAATAATTGCATATGGAGTTTGAATATGAACCTTTAGTTCAAACCAACTTCATTTAATATGGTTGCTAGTTGCATTAGCTCAATCAACAGCATATTGCCATGTCATGATCATGCATCATATTGTCGCATTGCATTGATTGTGTTCTCCCTTTTTGCCGGTGTTTGTCCCATCTCGGTAGACGTTGTTCCGACGATGTGATCGATGACACTGATGAAGACACAGTGATATCTTCAGAACTGCCAGGCAAGCAAAACCCCATTGAGCATTCTGATACAATCCCACTCTCTCGCTCTTGCTCTCTTTTACTGCATTAGGACAACAACGTTTCAACTGCTTTTTGTTGCGGTAGCTCAACCCCTTTTCCTCTGCATGACCTGTCATTGCCACAGTAAATAGTTGAAACCCACTAGAATGAGTAGGAGTTGTTTGAGCCATGTTGTGCCTACTCATTCATGCTTTCTGGTTATGCCTGCTATGCTTAGAGTTGTGTCGGGTCTGATTCATCGGGGATGAATTGGAGGTGTGTGAACATGTCCTACTGTTGAGAGCTAAGTGTGTGAACACGATTTGGTAAAGGTAGCGATGAGAGGCCATGTAGGAGTACATGGTGGGTTGTCTCATTTAAGCCGTCCTCAGGAACTGAGTTCTGTGTTTGTGATCCATGAAACAGCTACTACCACACATTGGGCTCCGGGCACTCCAAGCTCTCTCGACTTATTAATCAACCTGATCTCTGTCCAGGAGTTGCAATTAGTTTTTGGTGTTTCTATTATACTAGAGGTTGAGCGCAGCGTTGACCCTCGGGGTGGGCTGTGATGCGGCAGGTACGTGGCCGGGTGTACCAAACGACGCCCGTCTGGTGGGCTTGGGAACCCTTTACACATCATTTGGGGCCGTGAGCGACACCCCAGCCGGATCTCTCCACGGATGGAACCCAAATAGCGATAAACCTGGACTAGAGACTTGTGTGGTTAGTCAGGTCATGGCTGACACCCTCGCCAGGCTTCCGCTTGAAGGTTGCCGAGATACATGACGTGTACATGTTGGTAAGTGGCGAGAGCGTGTGTGAAGAAGTACACCCCTGCAGGGTTAACATGATCTATTCGAATAGCCGTGTCCGCGGCGAAGGACTTCTGGGTTACCTATACAGTTCATAGACAAGTGAAAGTGGATACTCTAAAACGCGCAAGATAAGCGTGAGTGCTATGGATGGCCTTCTTGTAGGGAGATAGGAGCGGATCCATAGTGGTGTATTGATTGGTGAATATGTGGACTCGTGTGCGCCACTTTAAAAGAGTTACTTGTAGTCGTAGTTCAGGATAGCCACCGAGTCAAAGCTGGCTTGCTGCAGTCAAACTCCACCACTCCTTTGTTGATACTCATGCATATGTAGCTAGTTCTGATGTAAGTCTTGCTGAGTACCTTTGTACTCACGTTTGCTTAATTTATGTTTTCGCAGAGAGACTTCAGTCTCACTAGTGGTTCCGCGTGGACTTCGACGTTTAGCTTGTTACCTCAGCTACGATCTTGTACCCTTGGGAGGGTTTTGTAGATAGTCAGGCTTCTCAACCCTTTTCATTTGTAGTTGTCTGTACTCATACATGTTATGCTTCCGTTGCCTGTATGCTCTATATGCTGGGTCATGAGACCCACTGCTTGTAATAAATGCTATGATGGCTCTTCTGGGCCTTATCTATATGAGTTGTTGAGTTTTGTTGTGATGCCATGTTGTACAGCACATACTTGCATGTTATGCATACGTGTAATGTGTATTGCTATGTGTGGGATCCGACACCTAGTTGTTTACCCTTGGTAGCCTATCTTACAGGGAAATGTCTCCTAGTGCTTCCACTGAGCCTTGGTAGCTTGCTACTGCTCTGGAACACTTAGGTTGGCTGGCATGTGTCCTTCTTCGTTCCTGTGTATGTCCCTTAGGGGAAATGTCACGCGTTGTTCCTTTAAGTCCTTGTAGCTTGCTACGACTTGGGTTCATACGTTGATGACCGACACGTTCGTTAATGGGTCATGTATGCCTGTCTCTGTAATTTAGTGCCACTTTTGGTTTATAACTAGTCATGTCGGCCCGGGTTCTCTGTCATATGGATGCTAGCGACACTATCATATACGTGAGCCAAAATTCGCAAACGGTCCCGGGCCAGGTAAGGTGGCACCCGTGGGGATACCGTGCGTGAGGCCGCAAAGTGATATGATGTGTTACATGCTAGATCGGTGTGACTTAGGATCGGGGACCTGACATGCATCAAGCCAGTTATTGACGCCTGTACTAAAACAGAAGATGCAAGCTTCACCGAGCAAAGGAACGGCAAACACAACAAATTAGTCGTGCTCGATTTTTCTGGATGTGATGGAGCTTACGTGCTGTCCTATGAGTTCCGTGCTGAAGAAATTGATGAGCATCAAGAGCAAAGTTATATGGACAAACAAAATTTGGCTAATGATGAAGATCAAGAACTAGAGCGTGCAGCTGAACGAAGTTTAGCTGACAAAGAGCGGCCGAGTGGAATCTACTCGGAAATCCGAGTGATGAGGCACGAGATCCAGAAAAAGAGGAAGATGCATTGGAGGATTATTCAAAAGTGGAGCAAGGTATTTTTCCAGTGGTGCAACAATCTTCTCCTTCCAATGACTTCAGAAAGGTACACCTAGTCGACAGTTTACTCAATTTTCGATTTGGTCAAAATTATATTGTTGATGCACCCGTTAGTAAGATTTTAATTAATTTTGAAAGACCAATCGAGATGAGTAATCTGTTTGTTTTGAATTATCTTGTCACTAATCACGCTGATCAAAACATTGCATCATTCATAGAGGCTAATAGTGACAGCTTGTCTCAACCAAAGTTGTTCCCGTCATGCCGACTGAACTTTATATACATATGGACAACTTTGTTTGTTTCATGCCTAGCTAACATTTGGTCTCAAACAAGACGTATATTCTATAATCATTTTGGTTGCAGGAATATAAAGCCATGTTCAAAGTTCTCCATGATAGCCGATTCAAGAGCATCAGGAAAGGAGGACGAAAATCAATGCATAGCCGAGTCGGATGATGTTAAACTGACACATCTTGGTTGTTTTGTATCGAAGCCGGTATCACAATATCGGTTTATGGACCAGGAGTGTACGTCCAGTGCATGCATAGTTCATCACATCATCGGTACATCGCTGACTAATCCTATTATTATAATTGATCACGATGTCGAGTCGTCAAGACAAGAGCCAACACAATGTTCGTTCAAGCAAAATGTCAAAGATTGTTGTTGATTTTAATTAAATCATGTGTTAATTATGGAGAATATCCACTATCTCTAACCACCCTGTATGAGGGACACAACCATTCGCTCGTGTCTCTCCGGACCATCTCGTCTGTTCGATGTATCCCCTCAGGGCTATATGTGCTTGTACTCAATCATCAATAAAGACAACCCTTCACTTTACATTCATGTCTATGGTCTCTCTCGTTTCTTTACAACACGTTATTAGCACTTGTCTCTCCGCTGAAAGAAAAGGCCATCGCTAGTGGCGGTGACCAATCATTCACGGTGACAACGACATCTCTAGCGAAGCACGCTCTCTGTGGAGCAATCTCATCGATTGATTTTCCCTACGAGAACGCGGAAACCAGCGGCCTTCTATGCCCTCCGGTGGATGGCGCAAATTAAATCGAGCGATTCGGCCTACAAAGGGAACAGAGGAGATGCCTCTTGATGGTGCTCTCAGCACAAAAGCCATGGAGATCAGATCGGCAACTACCGCATGGATGGGACTTAATCAACAGTTTTTTAATCCATTTTTTCCTTCATGTGATCAATTGATGATCAAGCAATCGATTGACTTCTCTTGTACGCACATGCATGTGCAGGATCGTTTTCTCCCAAGCGGTTACCAAGAAGAGAACGAACAATGCGTCAGTGGCTATCATCCATGGCAGCAACTCCATCGGTCCCAATCTCCTCCGATCTTCAAGTCAATGGGATTGGCCTCGAGGAAAAGAGAAATCAGGGCGAGGGAAGATCAAGAAACAAATCAAGCAACCACGTACATACCAAGGTCTTGATCTAATTGCTACAAGAATAAGGTGCTACTTTCCAATTTAAATCATGTACGATGCAAATGATATCTTCATAAACTAGTACTTTAGCATACCTGAATGTGCATATCTCCGACGCCTGCCGTCGTAGACGATGCTATGTCATCGGGATTCCAGCGCCTGCCGTCACCGGGACTCTGAGGGTCACGCCTATGCCTTCGCATTGCCACCGGCGATGTGTGAGGCCAGGCCCTCGCCATCGAGCAGCCACGGCCGCCACTCTACCGCACCGCGCCCATCCGCGCTGCGACGCGCCCCCGCGCCCGGCCACCCGGCTGCGCGCCCTCCTGCTCATGGCTGCTGCCTGGCCACACCGCGCTCCCGCGCTCAGCTGCACCGGGCGTGCCTATCCTGCACCCGTGCAGCGGTCCCCCTGGCTTCGTGTGGCGCTCGCAGAACACGCCGACGCCAACGCGGGCTGGGGCAGCCTCGCGGAGAGTCTTTACGACTGCACCACGGCCGTCATCGACCGCTGCGCCGGAACTTGAGCACCGACCAGCCGGACGAGGTCGTCATAATCGATGACGACGACGAGGAGGCCGCGGCGCCACCGTCTCCAACCCCTATGATTGTTGAAGACGAAGCCAGCCATGTGATTGTCGACGCGGATGTTGTCGAGCTGTCGCGCCTACCATCCCTGACGCCCGCCACTCCTTCGCCTGGGCCACGCTCCGGCGCCCGCCACCTTCTTATGGCCCTCGGCCTTCTCCTAATGACCTCGCCGTCGAGCAGCCGCTCCGGCCGCACTGGTACATGGAGGATGGAGCCCCTAGAGCGAGTGTGATTTCCATGCATTGGGGGATCGAGCGCCGGAGATTTCCATCTCTGGTGGGGACTTGTTTCCTTATCTCTTCGGTTGACCATACCATGGGCTGCCAGACATGCCTTCACGTCGCATACGCGCATGTGGCTGGTAATTAAGCCATGGCCCATAAGCGGCTAAAACATGCCGTCTGGCACATTTCAGCTTTTAGTTGATTTGTGTTTTAACAGTATTTTTAATAGTTGATTTGTGTTTTAACAGTATTTTTAAGTGACGATTTATTCCCGCTTTAAACTGTTAAAATCAGTACATTTAGTACTGCCTTCTGTTGAATATCAATATATTCCAGCTCCTAAATTGATGTTATATATCTTCACGTTTATCACGTGTTGAGATTACTTACATGTATTTGCAATTGAGATTTTCGATCTCTAGCAAAGATAAATTCAGTACATCTACAATACTGTTTCTCCGTAGAGTACGAGGTATTCTGGAATATTTCTATGATGTATCTATTTCCATGTTAACCACATGTCGAGATTTATATGTCTATTTGCAATTGAGATTTTCAATTTCTTGCAAATACATATGCAAAATTCAAGGTATCATCCTTAGCAATTTGAGATTCACACTAATGATTTCGAGCCACCTTTCTTGCAATCTTCGCAAATCTGCGTCCTAAGGTTAGCACAATATGTCTTGAAAAGGAATGGCGCACCCACCCACCCACCCACCCTCCCTCCCGTGACCTAGGCTTCCGGCGATCAACCAATCCCGCCGGTGTCTTCTTGATCTTCTCCGCTCATTGGATCCGGCGTCCTCTGATCTACACGTCTATACCCATCTCCTATGGGTTCCTCCCGTGGATCTACGTTGGATCTGGACTTTTCGGCGGGTCTGGACTTTGCATCTAGGGTTTTCAACGTTTGTGGACAAACGATCCATCCTTCGGACGACACGCATCATTTCGTTATGGTGGTGTCTTTCAGCAGGCATATTTTTCGTCTTATTGAGGATTCAGTAGCGGCTGCACTAGAATCAGCCCTTGGAGGTTCTGCTATTGACTTCATGGTCTCTCATATCAAGGACAAGGTATTTTCGTTCTTTGTTTCATGCAAGAAAGTTGGGTTATATATTCTGCAGCTGCGTTCTTTTGCTTGCATGCATTTCAAATGCTTTTTCCACCTCTGGGGACATGGAGGCCCTAACTGGCGCCGGGAATTTGAGATCTGGAAGAAAGAGTGTGATGCAGAATGGATTCTTGTCAGTCCATCTAAAAAACGGGCTTCTCTTGGTCTCCTGGCTATGCATAAACCCCCAACCAAATCATCTTTACGTTCGGGTGCTTCCTCGGGGAGAAGGATTTCGTTTGCCACTTTCCAGCAATACCCAGCTTGCCGGGGCTACAGATATCCTGCTACACAAGTCTGTGTTGATACCGTTGCTGAGGCCGGTTATGAGATTAACCCTCGGGAACGTGTTATTATCTCCTCGCCGCCGGCGAACAATCTCCAGTGGACGGTGGCTACGCCACCTATCTCTTTTGGAACTATCAACGTTCCGGCGAAACTTACGCCCGTTATTTCAGGATCGGATCAATCTGCACCGTTTCGGGATTTACTTGCTCCACAAGTCTCGGCTGTATCGCCACAGACGCCACCTCCCTCGGCCCAGTCGGATGATTCGAACTTGGGCGCTCAATTGGCCCATCCTCCTGAGGCCCATGGAGACCACAATCCTCCTGTTTTTTCCGCTGCCTCGTTGGAGAATGCTACCCTCAACTCTCCGGATAGTAATTGTCTCTCTGTTACAGATGAGGATTTCATTAATGATATGGTGTTTCAAGTTTGGAAGTGCAGAAACTGTCTCTCAATGAAACACGCAACGGTCTCGTGTTCTAATCAAATACGTTGTAGACAGTGTTTCCTCCTGGGTCATCGAGCGAAATCTTGTTCTGGCTCTGCACCTTCCCCCTCTTACAAGTGGGTCCCCCGGGTCAATATTGCGGCTCAAATCCAGTCTAAGGATTCTTTATCGCCTGCCGCTTCGATTTCCCTCCCAGCCGGTCTCCCTGAACCCTTGTCCAGTCCCATCGCGTCTGCCACCCCATTGCCTCCACCATTGCCATCCGAGCCGCCGCCCATTACTCCACCGCAACCCGCATCAGCACCGCCGCCCACACCTCCACCACCAAACACTCCCCAGCCACCACCAACACCTGCCATGGCCAACTTCGAGCTCGACCCCATGGACTTCCTCCCGCAGGGCTTTGACATCGTTGATGGCGGCCCCTTGAGGCTCCCACGGGCTTTCTTCTCGCCGGCGGTTGCTCCAGACCGGCAAAACGAAGCGTTTGCTATTGCCATTGTGGAGCCTGCACCTCTCCAAGCCGAGGTTCCTCTTTTCCGCAACCTTGTCAGTGATTTTGTTGTCAATCAACTTGGGCGTGCTGTCCTGGATGCCCAACCTTGGATTCAAGGAGTGGGACTTTTCCGATTCCGCAGCGCTGTTGCTAGGCAAACCTTACTGGATCACCCCCCGTTTGATCTTGGCAATGATCGGTTCGTCCGTTTCATACCCCATGATGAGGGTATTAATTACCGGGCTGTCCACGGATTCCGCCGAGGTTGGATCATGCTTGTTGGCATCCCGCTTGATTACAGAAGAACAGCCTACATCGCTGATGCCATAGGCTCTTTTGGCAGATTCCATTATTGGCATCAAGAGGATCCTGTTCTTGGCCGCACTTTGGTGTATGTATCTTTTCCTGCTCCCTCCCTTGTGCCGCGTGATATTGTCTATCGAGAATATTCAGATTTCGGTGGAGCACGCATCTCCTGGACAGTACCAGTTTACATCCTATCTGCGGACTTTGCGGATGTTTTACCTGCTGATGAAGATCCTATGCCAGCCAATGGTAACCCTCATCCCCTGCCAGGACAGATGGTATTTGACAATCACAACTGGATGGTCTTGCCTGAATTTCCTGAGCTGGGCTGGAATGATGTGCCACCACCAGCCAATGAGCAGCACCATGGATTCCAGCAGCAACCTGTGGACATCTTGGAGCAGGTACAAGACAACCAGCATGACGAGGAGCCATCCCAGGAATCCATGGTTCTTCAGCTGTCTGAGGATTCAATCAACAATGATGTTGTTGATGTTGCAGTGAATCAACCTCCCCTTCATGTTGGTATGGTTCTGACTCTTTATGGGCCTGAATTACCACCTGGTCTTCAGTGGCAGCGTAGCTTCGTGCGCTTGATGCCACTCATGTGGGTCTCAGAGATTCCAAGATCTATTCACCAACAGGAGTTTCCATCTTTTGAGTTGCCTCTTAATATCTGGAACTTCAACTACACCTTGTCTGGCCTCGACATCTCTCTGAAGACGGACAGCAGCTCTGTCCTGGCTTGCCCTGCTAAGAAGCCGGTGGCCCGCGCGCTGTGTTTTGATGATATCTCTTGCCCTGTGACTGAGGCCTTCCAATTTTCTGCCAAATGCCAAGGAAGCGTGGGCGCAAGGCGGCTACGCCCCTCGTGGTCTCTGAGGTCCGCCGCAGCGCCCGCCTCTCTGCTCTCAAGGGAGGCTTTCGCCAAGTCCCTATGCCTGAAGAATTGCGGCAGCACTCCTCTGCTCCGAAGAAGCGCAAGACCAAGGCGTCTGCGCATGGGCCGCAGCTTCCCCCACTCTGCTCGATTGATGATCTCCAGCGCATCGGCACCCGTCTTCGGATTGCACAGGAGAAAATAACCAAGGAGAAGCTTACGGCGGATCCTTCTGTCACCAGCAGCACGAGTTCTGATGATCATTGAACCTCTCAGAAGATTGGGTTTATGGCGTACCTCCAAAATCGCCATCTATCTTAGTTTTATTTTCTTTGTTCTGAACTTTATGGCTCGGTTATGTAATATGCTAGTCTATGGATCACTGCGTGATACATTATGTTGTTGCTCTCTACATGTTTCCCATGAATCACAACATCTGTAGAGCTTGGAAGGTCTTTTGCTGGAATGTTATGGGACTCAACTCCGAGGCGCGTCAACTTGCTGTCAAGCAAAAGATTGATGAGAGTGGATGCTCCGTAATCTGCCTTCAGGAAACTAAGTGTATGCATATTGATCATCGTTTTCTTCGAAAGTTCTGTCCCAGGCGTTTTGATAATTTCGCGTATGTTCCTTCTAATGGGGCCTCTGGTGGTATTGTGATCATATGGAACTCCTCTTTCTTCATTGGCAAGCTCATCGTGGCAAAACCATTTGGTATCGTGGTGGACTTCAGATCCGCTCATACGTCTGAAGTTTGGACACTTGTGACAGTTTATGGACCGTGTCAGGGTCCTGCCCGCGATGATTTTGTCCAATGGCTCTATAATCTCAATATTAATGCGGATGATAAATGGCTTCTTCTAGGCGACTTTAACTTCATGAGATCTTTGGAGAATCGTAACCTTCCAGGGGGCAATATAAACGATATGTTCTTGTTCAATGAAATCATTGGGCATCTTGGCCGCATTGAACTTCCGATAAAGGGCAGACAATACACTTGGTCTAATATGCAAGCACAGCCCCTGCTCAAGCAACTTGATTGGTTTTTTACTTCAGTTGCATGGACGCATGACCACCCCAATACCTTGGTCTATCCCCTGGCCAGAACTGCCTCGGATCACGTGCCTTGTGTGGTCTCTATTGCCACGAGCATTCCCAAAGCCAAAGTATTCCGCTTTGAGAATTACTGGATTGATCTCCCCGGTTTCTTTGAGTGTGTCTCCTCGGTGTGGAACAGAGACTTCCGACAGGCTAATATCGCATCCAGAATCTCGGCAAAATTCAAAGCTCTCCGCTATGCACTTAAGCAATGGCATCTTAGTCTGGCTAAGGTGAAGGCCCTAATCAATGACTGCAACAAGGTTATACTTTTTTTTGACCAACTTGAGGACTGTCGCACTTTGAGTTGGCCTGAAACGAATTTTCGCCGCATTGTTAAAGCCCATCTTGCAGATATCTTACACATGTAGTTCATTTATTGGAAGCAGCGTTGCACCATCAGATCAATTAAAGTTGGTGAGGAGAACTCCAAATTCTTCCATGCCATGGCCACGGAGAGATACCGTAAAAACACCATCTCTTCTCTCAGGAATGCAGAGGGCGAAGTAATCTCTGACCATCAACAACTCGCTGCTATGTTCTGGAATGATTTCAAACAGCGTATGGGCCATGCTAAAGGGATTCAGATGGACTTTGATCTTGCTTCCCTTATTGCCAAGGTTGATGGCCTTGAGGAATTATCTCGGCCTTTTTCCGAGAAGGAAGTGGAGGAAGTGATCAAGCATATACCCACTGATCGTGTCCCGGGCCCCGATGGTTTTTCTGGTCTGTTCTTGAAGAAATGTTGGCCAATTCTAAAGCAGGATTTCCTATCACTTGTCAGGGATTTCTATGAGGGCACTTGTGACCTTGAATGCTTGAACACTTCCCTCATTACTCTTATTCCTAAGAAGTTGAGCCCTGAGGTGGTGGGGGACTTTCGGCCTATCTCACTGACCAACACTTGTCTAAAATTCCTGACGAAACTTTTAGCCGAAAGACTACAACAGGTAATTCTCAGATGCATCCATAAAAACCAATATGGTTTTCTCCGGTGCCGATCAATCCAGGATTGTTTAGCTTGGTGCTTTGAATACATACACCAATGCAAAGCTTCCAAACGGCCTATTGTTCTCCTCAAACTTGATTTTACGAAGGCTTTTGATACTCTAGAGCATGCTACCATTCTTCAGATGCTGCACTATAAGGGGTTTGATAAGCGTTGGACTGGCTGGGTAAATTCTTTGTTATCTTCAGGCTCTTCTTCGGTGCTCCTTAACGGAGTACCTGGTCAGCATTTTCACTGCAGAACTGGGGTGCGTCAAGGTGATCCTCTGTCCCCACTTCTTTTTGTCATTGCGGTGGATCTACTTCAATCGGTGGTAAATGATATGTGTGCTCGCAACATTCTTCAAATGCCAATACCTACCAGCTCCAATGATTATCCAATTGTCCAATATGCTGATGACACTCTGATCATCCTCCCGGCCGTAGATGTTCAGCTCATTGCCCTTAAACAGATGCTTCATAAGTTTGCTCAAGCCACCGGGCTCTGTGTCAACTTCAGCAAGTCATCGTTGATTCCTCTAAACTTGTCTGATGAGGAAGGCTCCCATATTGCGGCACTTCTTGGCTGTGAGGTGGGTACTCTACCATTCACATATCTTGGTCTGCCTATGGGTACTTCTAGGCCAACCGTGGCGGAGTTATCGCCACTTGTGGACCGTCTGGAGAGGAGGTTGTCCGCCTCCTCCTGTTTGCTCAACCAGGGCAGCCGTCTTCAGTTGCTGCAATCGGTCTTAGCCTCCATGCCTATATACTTCCTTTGTTCTCTGTCCCTTCCAAAAGGCATTCTTAAGCAGCTGGAAAGGATCATGCGCCAATGCCTCTGGAGAGGCAACTCGGAGACGCCACGTCAATCTCTCGCTGCCTGGGACCTTATATGCCGACCCAAGAAATGCGGTGGACTTGGTATCACCCACCTAGAAACTCAGAACGAGGCTTTGCTCATGAAGCATCTTTACAAATTCTTTAACAAATTGGATATACCTTGGGTTCAGTTGATCTGGGACACTTATTATGTCTCTTCACCACCCCAGGCAACTCGCAACTGTGGCTCTTTCTGGTGGAGGGACATTCTTCACCTATATGATCAATTCTGCTCCCTCGCCGTCCCGCATGTTTCTTCGGGTGACACGGTCTTGTTTTGGACAGATAAATGGCATATTGATAATAGGGTGATTGCACTCCGAACCAGATTCCCTCATCTATACTCATTTGTGATTAATGAGTTTATCACTGTCAAGGATTTCTTCCTTGCATCGACTGAAGCCCAGAACTTTCATTTGCCTCTGTCCATCGAAGCCTATCAGGAGTTACAGCATCTGCAGTCTTTATTGGCTACCATACATCTTGATCCTTCAACAAATGATAACTGGAAATGGCCCTCGAAGTCTGGCACCTTCAACTCCAAAGTATACTATGACTTCATGTTCTCTCATATTGTGGTTGATCCCATATTTAAATGGATCTGGAAATGCTCTTGCACGCTAAAGATCAAAGTTTTCGGTTGGTTACTGTTAATGGATCGCCTCAACACTAGAGATATGATGCAACGAAGGCATTGGCATGTCGATGATGCTCATTGTTCTTTATGCCTCCTACCTCAACTTGAAGACCGGGCACACCTATTCTTTGCCTGCAATTTCAGTCAGCGCGTTTGGAACTACCTTGGTATTTCTTGGACAGCTGAAGGTCACTCATCCACATACTCCATGGCCCTAGCAGCACGTCAAGATTTTGGCCAGCCTTTCTTCACTGAGGTGGTCTTCACTGCCGCTTGGAATATCTGGACTTAGAGGAATGGCAAAGTTTTCAGGAATGAGCAACCTAGTTTCAGATCCTGGAAAAGAAACTTTGTGTATGATATTTCCTTACTTTCTCATAGAATTAAATGTAAATATAGAGATAGGCTTCTCTCTTGGATAGCCTCACTTCAGTAGACTAGCTGTAAGTTCCCCTCTCTCTCTCTGTATATATTTAGAACCTTTGTAATCTTTACCCTCTCTGGGTTTTTAAGCTAATAAAACACTGTGAGGCTGTTGCCTTGCAGTACATAGTCAAAAAAAACATTAAAATGTATTTATATTACACAATCTGTAATATAAATAAATTACCGGTTTTTCACCGGAGATGATATGTTATATGTGTTTACCACATTGTCATTCTTGTTGAACATGTCACAGCGCTCGAGATTGATTTCTCCCGCATAGTAAACTTGTAAATTTTTGACAATAACATCTCCCTCATTATATTTGGAAAACACAAGGTAATGAGTTCGATCTAATGCCCATGAGCAAACTATCTCTATTACTGTGAGATCTGTATGATCTTCAATGTGTTATGTACCCACAATTGAGGTTGAGCATTTTCAAGTTATACACTTGAGTCAAATTTTTGCATTCTTATTACAAAACCATGATGATTTTTAATTTACTTCTTGTAAATTAATTATCTCTGGCTTGCCCCTATAAGTAATTGATGGCTAACAATTTGAGGCTATTGCCCTCATTGGCCACAACTAACTTAAGCGGGTTATGGACATCAAGATCAGTCTTGCATCCCATGGGATAGCGTGTGCAATCCAACCCACACCACCGGGACGCAAAGGACCTCAAGGGTAATGGTTTGAAACTCATTTCAAACCCTCAACCTGACACCATCAAGCTGTCACGAGACCCTATGAGAGAGCATGATGGTTGAATGTGCATCAATGATGACCCACAAGTGTAGGGGATCTATCGTAGTCCTTTCGATAAGTAAGAGTGTCGAACCCAATGAGGAGCAGAAGGAAATGATAGGCAGTTTTCAGTAAGGCATTTTCTACAATCACTGAAATTATCGGTAACAGATAGTTTTGTAATAAGGTAATTGGTAGCAAGTGACAAAAGGTAAAGGTAAATAGGGTGCAGCAAGGTGGCCCAATCCTTTTTGTAGCAAAGGACAGGCCTGGACAAACTCTTATATAAAGGGAAGCGCTCCCGAGGACACATGGGAATTATCGTCAAGCTAGTTTTCATCACGATCATCTGATTCGCGTTCGGTACTTTGATAATTTGGTATGTGGGTGGACCGGTGCTTGGGTGCTGTCCTTACTTGGACAAGCCTCCCACTTATGATTAACCTCTAATGCAAGCATCCACAACTACAAAAGAAGTATTAAGGTAAACCTAACCATAGCATGAAACCTATGGATCCAAATCAGCCCCTTACGAAGCAACGCATAAACTAGGGTTTAAGCTTCTATCCCTCTAGCAACCCATCATCTACTTATTACTTCCCAATGCCTTCCTCGCCCAAATAATGGTGAAGTGTCATGTAGTCGACGTTCACATGACACCACTAGAGGAGAGACAACATACATCTCATCAAAATATCGAACAAAGACCAAATTCACATGACTACTAATAGCAAGATTTCTCCCATGTCCTCAGGAACAAAAGTAACTACTCACAAGACATAATATTGTTCATGGTCAGAGGTGTATTAATATGCATAATGGATCTGAACATATGATCTTCCACCAAGTAAATTAACTAGCATCAACTACAATGAGTAATCAACACTACTAGCAACCCACAGGTACCAATCTGAGGTTCGGGTACAAAGATTGGATACAAGAGATGAACTAGGGTTTGAGAGGAGATGGTGCTGGTGAAGATGTTGATGAAGATAGCCCTCCCCAAGATGGGAGAGTTGTTGGTGACGACGGCGGTGACGATTTCCCCCTCCCGGAGGGAAGTATCTCCGGCAGAACAGCTCTGTCGGAGCCCTAGATTGGTTTCTGCCTCGGTTCTGCCTCGAGACGGCGGCGTCTGGTCCCGAAAGCCACCTTATGATTTTTTCCAGGTCAAAACACCTCATATATGAGAAGATGGGCATCGGGGGGCCCACGAGACAGGGGCGCGCCCAGAGAGGGGGGCGCGCCCCCCACCCTCGTGGACAGCAGGTGGCCCCCCTCGTGAACTTCTTTCGCCAGATATTTGTTATATTTTCTGAAATGGAGTTCTGTGAAGTTTTGGGGCTTTTGGAGTTGTGCATAATAGGTTTCCAGAGTTTGCTCCTTTCCCAGCCCAGAATTCCAGCTGCCGGCTTTCTCCCTCTTCATGTAAACCCTGTAAAATAAGAGAGAAAAGGCATAAGTATTGTGACATAACGTGTAATAACAGCCCATGATGCAATAAATATCAACATATAAGCATGATGCAAAATGGAAATATCACCTCCCCCAAGCTTAGACCTCGCTTGTCCTCAAGCGGAAGCTGATATCGAAAAATATGTCCACAAGTTTAGAGATAGAGGTGTCAATAAAAACAAAATACGGACATGAGGGCATCATGATCATTCGTATGATTCTTATGCTAAAGGAACAATTCGTTCACCATATCAAGCATGAATCATAAACTTTATTGAAAACTAACAAACTTTGATCTCGGTCATTGAAGCAATTGCAATTTATCGTAACATCGGAAAGAGTCAATGTAAGAGCTTTTCAGCAAGCCTACATACTCAACTATCATATAGTCTTTCACAATTGCTCACACTCACGCAATACTTGTGTTTATGGAGTTTTAATCGGACACAGAGAAAGATAGGGGCTTATGGTGTTGCCTCCCAACCTTTTACCTCAAGGGTAATGTCAACAGTAATAGACCATGAAAACTTACATCCAAGTCGGTATATATGTCAGGATCTTTCCAACACAATGTGCTTGCCAAAGGATAAAATGTACAAAGGAAAGATGAATTTCACCTTGACTCTTAAGGAAGAATAATATATAGGCCCTTCGCATAGGGAAGCAGAGGTTGTCATGTGCTTTTATGGTTGGATGCACAAAGTCTTAGCACAGAAGAACATCACTTTATATTGCCACTTGTGATAAGGACCTTTATTATGTAGTATGTCGCTTTTATTACTTCCATATCACAAGATCGTATAAAGCTAATTTCCTCCACACTAATCGATCATACATATTTTAGCGAGTTTGCAACATGACAACTTACTTGGAAGGATCTTTATCAATCCATAGGTAGGTATGGTGGACTCTCATGGCAAAACCGGGTTTAAGGATGCATGGAAGCACAAGTAGTATCTCTACTTGGTGCGAGGAGTTTTGTCTAGCATGAGGGGGGAAGGCAAGCTCAACATGTTGGATGATCCATGACAATATACTTTATTTCGGATATAAGAAGACATAACCCATTATGTTGTCTCCCTTGTCCAACATCAACTCTTTAGCATGTCATATTTTAATGAGTGCTCACAATCATAAAAGATGTCCAAGATAGTATATTTGTATGTGAAGCCTCTCTTCTTTTATTACTTCCTATTAATTGCAACGATGACCAAAACTATGTTTGTCAACTCCCAACAACTTTTATTTATCATACTCTTATATGTGAAGTCATTACTTCCCATAAGATCAATATGATCTCTTTGATACTTTTCATATTTTCTTTCTTTTTATCATGACCCAAATGAGGAAATCAAGCCCTTGACATAACACTAATCTTTATTATATAGCTCACGGACTCGATTACAAAGGATAAAGATCATAAGGCAAAAGCTCACAACTAGATCATGCTAACTTTATTCTACTAGATCAAGATACTACCAAAAGGATCGAACTAAGAAAAAAGGTAAAGATAGGAGTGATGGTGATACGATACCGGGGTCACTCCCCCAAGCTTGGAAGTTGCCAAGGGGAGTGCCCATACCCATATGATTATGTCTCCTTCGGGGGTGGTGGTGATGGGGTTGAAAGTAGTGACGCTGGATCATCATATATCGAGCGTAGAAGATCCTCCAGCTTGCGGATAATACCTTTGAGTGCAGCTATATATTCCTTCAACAAAATATTTTCACTTGTGAGATGCTTGTTTTTAATTTGAGCTAACTCAATCATCCTGAAAGCTTCAATCTCAGTTGAGGTAAAGAGGTTGGGAAGAGGTTGATGGATGTCTTCTTCTCCCAATGTCGGAGCTGGGTCTTCCACCTCCTTCTTGATCTTCTTCTCCTTGTGGGTCTCCTCGGGTCCTTCCCTCTTCAGATCTATCTTCATTAGCCAAGCATCATTGCCTTCGTTGTTGGAGGAGGGAGACGACATGGTGCCTGGCTTCGCAAACCCTAGCAAAAAACAGCTCGAAACAAGAACAGAGGATTTTTGCGTGATACAGAGGTCAAAACCTTCGGGAGTATATATAATGAATTTTTACCGACCAAAAGGAGTATCATATAAGAAATCGGAGTCCGGGAGGCACACGAGCTGCCCACGAGGCAGGGGGGCGCGCCCTCCACCCTCGTGGACGGCTCGTGTCTCTTCCGGACTGCCACTTATTTTTCTATTTTTCTAAATATTCCAAAACGGAGAAAAATTGCCTTTACAGCTGTTTTGGAGTCGATTTACTTACCGTATCACATACCTCTTCCTTTTTGGAGGCTGAATCGTTCTGGAACGTGTCCCTTATGTATTCCTCCTGGGTTACAATTTCAATAACGTTGGTTTCAACATTTATAGGATTACCTGAGATATAATGTTTGATTCTTTGACCGTTCACCACCTTCGGATTTGTGCCTTCGAAGTTGTTGATTTTTATGGCACCGGAACGATAGACCTCCTCGATAACGTAAGGTCCTTCCCACTTAGAGAGAAGTTTTCCTGCAAAAAATCTTAAACGAGAGTTGTATAGCAAGACATAATCACCTACGTTAAACTCATGCTTTTGTATCCTTTTGTCATGCCATCTTTTAACTTTTTCTTTAAATAGCTTGGCATTCTCATAAGCCTGGGTTCTCCATTCATCAAGGGAGCTAATGTCAAATAACCTCTTCTCACCAGCAAGTTTGAAATCATAATTGAGATCTTTAATAGCCCAATATGCCTTATGTTCTAGCTCAAGAGGTAAGTGACAAGCTTTTCCATATACCATCTTATATGGAGACATACCCATAGGATTTTTGTATGCAGTTCTATAGGCCCATAATGCATCATCAAGTTTCTTGGACCAATTCTTTCTAGACCTATTAACTGTCTTTTGCAAAATTAATTTCAGCTCTCTATTACTTAGTTCTACTTGACCACTAGTCTGTGGGTGATAAGGGTATGCAATTCTGTGGTTGACATCATACTTTGCAAGCATCTTACGGAAAGCACCATGAATGAAGTGTGAACCACCATCAGTCATTAAGTATCTAGGGACTCCAAACCTCGGAAAAATAACTTCTTTAAGCATCTTAATAGAGGTGTTATGATCAGCACTACTAGTTGGAATAGCTTCTACCCACTTAGTAACGTAATCAACAGCAACTAGAATATGTGTGTACCCATTAGAGGCAGGAAACGGTCTGCTACTTCTCGAGCTTGCATTGTATATCCTCGAAGAGGAAAGGGAGATGCAGCACAGTAGCGTAAGTATTTCCCTCATTTTTTGAGAACCAAGGTATCAATCCAGTAGGAGACCACGCGTGAGTCCCTCGCACCTGCACAAACAAATAAGAACTTCGCAGCCAACGCGTTAAGGGGTTGTCAATCCCTTTACGGTCACTTACAAAAGTGAGATCTGATAGAGATGATAGTTGATATTTTTGGTATTTTTGGTTATAAGAACAGAAAGTAAAAGCGGAAAAGTTAAGTAGGTGTATATTGATATGTTGAGAATAGACCCGGGGGGCATAGTGTTCTCTAGTGGCTTCTCTCATGATAGCGATATTCTACGGCGGGTAAACAAATTACTGTCGAGCAATTGATAGAAAAGCGAATAATTATGAGACTATCTAGGCATGATCATTATATATAGGCATCACGTCCGAGACAAGTAGACCGAAACAATTCTGCATCTACTACTATTACTCCACACGTCGACCGCTATCCAGCATGCATCTAGTGTATTGAGTTCATAAGAACAGAGTAATGCCTTAAGCAAGATGACATGATGTAGAGGGATAAACTCAAGCAATATGATATAAACCCCATCTTTTTATCCTCGATGGAAACAATACAATACGTGTCTTGCTGCCCCTACTGTCACTGGGAAAGGACACCGCAAGATTGAACCCAAAGCCAAGCACTTCTCCCATTGCAAGAACTATAGATCTAGTAGGCCAAACCAAACCAATAATTCGAAGAGACTTGCAAGGATATTATAATCATACATAAAGAGTTCAGAGAAGAACCAAATATTTCTCATAGATAATCTTGATCATAAACCCACAATTCATCGGATCTCGACAAACACACCGCAAAAAGAGATTACATCGAATAGATCTCCTCGAAGACCGAGGAGAACTTTGTATTGAGATCCAAAGAGAGAGAAGAAGCCATCTACATACTAGCTATGGACCCGAAGGTCTGTGGTAAACTACTCACAACTCATGGTGAGGCGATGATGATGATGTAGAAGCACTCGATGCAAGACCCCCCCCCCCTCCGGCGGAGCTCCGAAACAGGCCCCAAGATGGGATCTCACGGGAACGGAAGGTTACGGTAGTGGAACTAGGGTTTTCTCTGTTGTTCTGATGGTTTCGGGGTACGTAGGTATATATAGGAGGAAGGAGGCCACTGGGGGCCATACATGGGGCCCACGAGGCAGGGGGACGCACCCTAGGGGGGCGCCCCCCACCCTCGTGGGCACCACGTAAACCCTACTCCATGGTTCTCAAGTCTCCCGTTCGTGATTTTCTCCAAAACTATCTCTCCCGAAGGTTTCATTCCGTTTGGACTCCGTTTGATATCCCTTTTCTGTAAAACCCTGAAACAGGCAAAAAACAGCAATCTGGACTGGGCCTTTGGGTTAGTAGTTTAGTCCCAAAAATAATATAAAAGTGTATGACAAAGCCCATTAAACATCCAAAACATCATAAATAATAGCATGGAACAATCAAAAATTATTGATACGTTGGAGACGTATCACGGTCCCATATAATCAAAGCCCCAAACATCAAATGGTTCAATAACAAGTGAATAATTCATAGGTATTTCTTGACGTCTACTGATATTAGCAATTCTTTGACATTCATCACAAGATAAGACAAACTTACGGGCATCCTTGAAGAGAGTAGGCCAATAAAAACCGGATTGCAATACCTTGTGTGCAGTTCTATCTCCCGTATGGTGTCCTCCATAAGCTTCGGAGTGGCACTTACGTAGGATCTGTTCATGTTCATGCTCAGGTACACAAAGTCTAATGATACCATCTACTCCTTCTTTATAAAGATGTGGGTCATCCCAGAAGTAATGTCTCAAATCATAGAAGAACTTTTTTCTTTTGCTGGTATGTGAAGCTAGGAGGTATAAACTTAGCAACAATATAATTAGCATAATCAGCATACCATGGAGCAGTACGAGAAGTATTTATGACAGCTAATTGTTCATCGGGAAAGCTATCATCAATAGGTTGTGGGTCATCAAGTATATTCTCTAGCCTAGACAAGTTGTCTGCAACGGGGTTCTCAGCTCCCTTTCTATCAATAATATGCAAGTCAAATTGTTGCAGCAAGAGAACCCATCTAATAAGTCTAGGTCTATCATCTTTCTTTCCCATAAGGTATTTGATAGCAGCATGATCAGTGTGAATAGTTACTTTAGAATCAACAATATAGGGTCTAAACTTATCACAAGCAAATACAACTGCTAGAAATTCTTTCTCAGTAGTAGCATAATTTTTTTGGGCACTATCTAGAGTTTTACTAGCATATTGGATAACATTCAATTTCTTATCAACTATTTTCCCTAGAACAGCACCTACAGCATAATCACTAGCATCGCACATAATCTCAAAGGGTAAATTCTAGTCAGGAGGCTGGACAATAGGTGCAGAGATCAATGCTTTCTTAAGTATTTCAAATGCTTCTAGACAATCATCATCAAAGACAAAAGGAATATCTTTTTGTAAGAGATTAGTCAGAGGCCTGGAGATTTTGGAGAAGTCCTTAATGAACCTCCTATAAAACCCGGCATGACCAAGGAAACTTCGTATACCTTTGATGTCCTCAGGGCATGGCATCTTTTCAATAGCATCAACTTTACCTTTGTCAACTTCAATACCTCTTTCAGAAATTTTATGTGCCAAGACAATTCCTTCATTAACCATAAAGTGGCACTTCTCCCAATTCAATACAAGATTAGTGTCTTCACATCTCTGCAAAACTCGATCAAGGTTGCTTAAGCAATCATCAAAAGAAGTTCCGTAAACGGAGAAATCATCCATGAACACCTCAACAATCTTTTCACAAAAATCAGAGAATATAGCCATCATGCATCTTTGAAAGGTAGCAGGTGCATTACATAAACCAAAAGGCATACGTCTATAAGCAAAGGTACCGAAAGGACAAGTAGAAGTGGTCTTTTCTTGATCCCCTTTTGACAGAGGTATTTGAGAGAAACTTGAAAAACCATCTAGAAAGCAAAAATGAGTATGTTTGGATAACCTTTCTAGCATTTGATCAATTAATGGCAAGGGGTAATGATCTTTCTTAGTAGCTTTATTTAACTTACGGAAATCAATTACCATCCTATAACCTATAACTATTCTTTGCGGGGTCAATTCATCTTTATCATTAGGAACGACAGTCATACCTCCCTTCTTAGGGACACAATGGACAGGACTTACCCACTGGCTATCAGCAACTGGATAAATAATACCTGCCTCTAGAAGCTTTAGTATTTCCTTCCTTACCACTTCTTTCATCTTAGGATTTAACCGTCGCTGATGATTAATAACTGGTTTAGCATTTTCTACCGGTTTTATCTTGTGTTGGCATAAGGTAGGACTAATGCCCTTAAGATCATCCAGCGTATATCCAATAGCAGCACGGTGCTTCTTCAGAGATTTCAATATTTTTTCTTCTTCCTGTTCTGAAAAGTTAGCACTAATAATAACAGGATATACCTTGTTTTCATCAAGATAAACATACTTAAGATTATCAGGCAAAGGTTTAAGTTCAAACACGGGATCACCGTTAGGTGGAGGAGGATCCCCTAGGATTTCAACGGGAAAGTTGTTTTTCGATACGGGTCCCTGATTAAATAATATTTCATGTATTTCCCTTCTCTCATTCATATGCATATCATTTTCATGATCTAACAAATATTGTTCTAAAGGATCATTAGGAGGCACAGCAATAGAAGCAAGACCAATAATTTCACCCTTACTAGGTAATTCTTTATCAAGGGGTTGTCTACGGAATTTAGCAAAGTTAAAATCATGAGACATATCCCCTAAACCAACAGTAACGATATCTTTCACGCAGTCTATCTTAGCATTAACAGTGTTCAAGAAGGGTCTACCAAATATAATGGGACAAAATTCATCTTGTGTGGATCTAAGAATAAGAAAATCAACAGGATATTTAACATTCCCACACAAGACTTCAACATCTCTAACAATCCCAACTGGTGAAATAGTGTCTCTATTAGCAACCTTAATAGTAATATCAATCCCTTCTAACTCAATAGGTGCAATATCATGCATAATTTCTCGATATAAGGTAAGAGGGATAATACTCGCACTAGCACCTACGGCACATAAACCATGATAGCAATGATCTCCTATCTTAACAGAGATAACAGGCAAGCCTAAAATAGGTCTATGTTTATTCCTAGCATTGGGTTTGGCTATCCTAGTAGACTCTTCTTGGAGGTAAATAACATGTCCATCTAAATCTTCTACCAAGAGATCTTTAACCATGGCAACACTAGGTTCAACTTTAATTTGCTCAGAGGGTGTAGGTGTTCTAGTATTAATCTTATGAACCATAGTTGAAGCTTTAGCATGATCCTTTATCCTAACAAGGAAGGGTGGTTTCTCAATATAAGCAGTAGGAATAACAGGATCAACATTATAAGTGATAGTCTTTTCTTCAACTTTAACAGGTTCAACTACTTTTACTTCAATAGGGGGATGGTATTTAAACCACTTCTCCTTGGGGAGGTCAACATGAGTAGCAAATGATTCACAGAAAGAAGATACTATCTCAGAGTCAAGTCCATATTTAGTGCTAAACTCACGCAAAACATCGGTATCCATAAAAGCTTTAACACAATCAAACTTAGGGGTCATACCTGACTCCTTACCTTCATCGAGATCCTAATCTTCAGAGTTGCGTTTAATTCTTTCCAATAAATCTCATCTGAATTCAATAGTCTTCATCATAAAAGAGCCAGAACAAGAAGTATCGAGCATGGAGCGATTATTGAGAGAAAGCCGAGCATAAAAATTTTGAATGATCATTTCTCTTGAGAGCTCATGATTGGGGCATGAATATAACATTGACTTAAGCCTCCCCCAAGCATGAGCGATGCTTTCTCCTTCGCGAGGCCAAAAATTATAAATATAATTACGATCACGATGAACCTGGTGCATAGGGTAGAACTTTTGATGAAATTCCAACTTCAGACGATTATAGTTCCATGATCCAATATCATCACATAGCCTAAACCATGTCAATGCATCTCCCTTCAAATATAAAGGCAAGACCTTCTTCTTGATAACATCATCGGGCATACCTGCAAGCTTAAATAATCCACAAACTTCATCCACATAGATTAGGTGTAAATCGGGATGTAGTGTTCCGTCTCCTGTAAAAGGATTTTCAAGCAGTTTCTCTATCATACCCGAAGGAATTTCAAATCAAAAATTTTCAGTAGGTGCAGTAGGTTGACGAGCAACTCTTTGCTCTTCTGGTCGGGGTGAAGATACCCCGAACAAGCCCCTCAAAGGATTATGAGCCATAGTAACAAGTGACAATAAATTTCAGCACACTATATAAATTTTTCCTTACCAAAGGCGCTTCACTCCCCGACAACGGCGCCAGAAAAGAGACTTGATGACCCACAAGTGTAGGAGATCTATCGTAGTCCTTTCGATAAGTAAGAGTGTCTAACCCAACGAGGAGCAGAAGGAAATGATAGGCGGTTTTGCAGTAAGGTATTTTCTGCAAGCACTGAAATTATCGGTAACAGATAGTTTTGTAATAAGGTAATTGGTAGAAAGTGACAAAAGGTAAAGGTAAATAGGGTGCAGCAAGGTGGCCCAATCCTTTTTGTAGAAAAGGACAAGCCTGGACAAACTCCTATATAAAGGGAAGCGCTCCCAAGGACACATGGGAATTATCATCAAGCTAGTTTTCAGCACGATCATCTGATTCACGTTCGGTACTTTGATAATTTGGTATGTGGGTGGACCGGTGCTTGGGTGATGTCCTTACTTGGACAAGCCTCCCACTTATGATTAACCTCTAATGCAAGCATCCGCAACTACAAAAGAAGTATTAAGGTAAACCTAACCATAGCATGAAACCTATGGATCCAAATCAGCCCCTTGCGAAGCAACGCATAAACTAGGGTTTAAGCTTCTCTCACTCTAGCAACCCATCATCTACTTATTACTTCCCAATTCCTTCCTATAGGCCCAAATAATGGTGAAGTGTCATGTGGTCGACGTTCACATGACACCACTAGAGGAGAGACAACATACATCTTGTCAAAATATTGAACGAAGACCAAATTCACATGACTACTAATAGCAAGACTTCTCCCATGTCCTCAGGAACAAAAGTAACTACTCACAAGACATAATACTGTTCATGATCAGAGGGGTATTAATATGCATAATGGATCTGAACATATGATCTTCCACCAAGTAAACCAACTAGCATCAACTACAAGGAGTAATCAACACTACTAGCAACCCACAGGTACCAATCTGAGGTTTGGGTACAAAGATTGGATACAAGAGATGAACTAGGGTTTGAGAGGAGATGGTGCTGGTGAAGATGTTGATGAAGATAGCCCTCCCCAAGATGGGAGAGTTGTTGGTGACGACGGCGGTGACGATTTCCCCCTCCCGGAGGGAAGTATCCCCGGCAGAACAGCTCTGCCGGAGCCCTAGATTGGTTTCCGCCTCGGTTCCGCCTCGAGACGACGGCGTCTGGTCCCGAAAGCCTCCTTATGATTTTTTCCAGGTCAAAACACCTCATATAGGAGAAGATGGGCATCGGGGGGCCAACGAGACAGGGGGCGCGCCCCCCACCCTCGTGGACAGCAGGTGGCCCCCCTCGTGAACTTCTTTCGCCAGATATTTTTTATATTTTTTGAAATGGGGTTCTGTGAAGTTTCGGGGCTTTTGGAGTTGTGCAGAATAGGTTTCGAGAGTTTGCTCCTTTTCCAGCCCAGAATTCTAGCTGCCGGCTTTCTCCCTCTTCATGTAAACCTTGTAAAATAAGAGAGAAAAGGCATAAGTATTGTGACATAACTTGTAATAACATCCCATAATGCAATAAATATCAACATATAAGCATGATGCAAAATGGACGTATCAATCAACCGACATGTTTGGAGACTATACATTTAGTCCCTTAAAGTCTCATTAGTGATCTATTTATTTATGTCCATTTATGATGTTCTAATAAGAACATGATTATTGTTGTCAACATATATTGTATATCACAATATATTGTATCAGCACTTTGATACAAATTCATTTGTATATCCGACGGTGATTTTCTTGAGAATCTTCATGTCTATATATAGATTTCTACGGGTTTCAATCTGATGAAAAATGATTTGTGCCATGTGGACATATGCACCACAAACTCTATACTCACAGAAGTGAAATGTTTCCACTCTCGTTGGGAGAAGGGATATATTTTAAAATCGCTAGACGCGATGAGGTATTTGTTGGCTCAACTCGAGTCATATTTACTATCCATGTGGGTACTCGAGTAACGTCGGGATGCTTCATTGCTTCCCAGGTTTAACTCGTACCCTACTAGACTATGGAGGTATCCGTCAAAATAGTTTCCATATCAAAACTTATGATGACAACAAAGAGAAATAACTTCTCTTTACCATATGCAATGGATATGGCAAGCACATTCTCTGTGTATCATCTGGATTATACTACACATACGACACAACCCGTACCACATGTTGCGTATGAGATAGTTTTCTAGAGTGTCTTGTACATGATAAACTTGGCACACTCGCCTTGGTCATCGAGACATTGGGTTGAAACTGAAACTATCAGCAATTTCAATAGTTTATGATTATTATGATGCTAAATTCTAACAACATTTGGATTTTATGTGCACTACAAGTGACACAGGGAAGCTAATTTTAAGGCTCGCACACCTTAAAGTCTACACTGAACCACTCAGACTCCTTGAATGCATCAAGTCGAGGTATGTGGCTTTTCCCAACCATTGAGTGGACTATTCAGGTACCCCATGGTTCTAAAATACATATCTACATGATGGTCTTAACTGTGTGATTTATTCACACGAAACCATTGGCTCATTATCCTGACACCGATTTCAAGCAAATTGTATGGATAGCATTGTAGAATTCTCCTTGAGTGCCTTGTCTATGGCTCTCGGATTGAAGTTTAGCAATTTGTCCTAATGTCTAGACTCAAAATGGTTTGGTAGAATCTCATCCAAAGAATTAAGCTCATTGCATGATCTTTGCTTTGAATTGCAACTTACCAACTTTATGTTGGAGTCATGTAGTTTTACACGCTCATGACCAAACAGCATAATATTATTCCCCTCTGTCTTTGATACGTGGAAATCTACCAAGTATTTCCTATCTGTGGTAATTCGGTTGCATATCGATATCACCACCCAGCATACATCATTGGTCCCTCAACATATAGTTGGGATCTATGTGAGGAATAACTGTATTTCCGTCAATACCTCAAGCCCCTCGCATGGGGAGTTATTCAAGGCCAGTATGTTGATTCAATGAGGAACATTTCCAGGCATTAGGGGAGATTTCAAGTACCATAAAAATGCCAGGAAATTAGTGGAATGTTCAACACATTTCTGCCTCAGATCCATGTACTCAAAGATCTGAACCATGCGTTCAGAATATTTGCAACATATTGTAAATAACCTGCGAGATTCATTTACTAACTATAAAGGTGTCACACAATCCTACAATCCTGAAAAATATGTCGGAGAGAGTGGAGGTACCAACTAAAACCACTCAACTCCTCGTTCAAAGCAACAGGGGGAGAAGTACATCAGGATTCAGCTTCTCGCAAGCAAGGATATCAAGGCCAGTGAATCAGTAAATACAAGTCAACTTCACGTTGGCAGACACCTAATGGGTAGTATACACCCAGTGGACGGGAAACCTCCACCAACCCAGGTCATAGTGCACAGAATGACCGGGACATCGGATTACCCGACTCAATCGCATTGGGAAATCGCAAGAAGTCACTATGGGTAACGATATTTTCATCAACTATATATTGATATATAGATTATGGAGAATCATATAACTAGAAGTCTACATTTGTCGACATACATTTCTCAACTAGATTGCAAAACCTTACAAATGATTCAGATCCAAAGACCATGGCCATGGCTGTCATACCCAAGATGCCATTATATCCCGATCACGTGACACTTACGTGATTGGGGCACAACCGCATTTTGGGCGCTTAGCAAGATGGATATCATTACATCGTACCATTACATACATACATGGGGGATACAACAATACATACAAGTCACATGAATACAACATCAATACAAGGCATCCGACTACGGATGCAAACATGAAAATCACAAAGACATCCATCTGCTAACCCAGGCTGCCGACCCGGAACCTAACCCAAGACTAAAGAAGAAGAAGAAGAAGAAAGAACTCCAACACAACGATCATCGCTCTCACGGCAAGACATCGGAAACCTGCACCTGCAACTGTTGTTGTAGTATCTGTGAGCCACGAGGACTCAGCAATCCCATAACCATGGGTAACAAGACTATCAAAGCTTAATTGGTAGGAAGAGGTAAAGTGGTGAGGTTGCAGCAGCGGCTAAGCAAATATATGGTGGCTAACTTACGAGTACAAGAATAAGATGAGCATCTACGCAAACGGTCGCAACTAGTAGTGATCGCTAAAGATCCTAAACTGCCTACAAGTCAAACATAACCCCATCGTGTTCTCTTCTCAAAGTGAAAAGAGACAGTCACGGTTACTCACACAGTTGTGTGTTTTACTTTGGATCCTCTGTCAAGTTTTCGACAACCGGACATTAACAAATTCCAATCTGCCACATAACCGCGGGCACAGCTTTCGAAAGATCATAACCCTGCAGGGGTGTCCCAACTTAGCCCATCACATGCTCTCACGATCAGCTGAAGTAATAATAATTATTACCCCTTATCTTAGGGAAATCCGATCAGGCTCGGCATCCCGGTGCACAAGACATTTCGACAATGGTAAAACAAGTCCAGCAAGACCTCCCGGCGTGCCGACACCCTGATAGTAGCCGCGCGTATCTCGTCTCAGGCCACAACCGGATAGGTGATCCTACGGGAGCCAATCCTCGAGTTTCCCCGTGGTGGCCCCGCAGTCTCCCCGTTTGGGACCAACACCATCAGCACTGGCCCCCTGCTATGTAGAAGAATCCTCGGGTAGCGCTAACTCCCTATGCAATTTAATTAATTAATTAAGCTGTTATTATGAGCAAATTAAAACCAATGTTGGGCCTTGCTGGAGGAGTTTTATTCAAAGACGAAGTGTCAAGGGGTCCCCATATACCCAACCGTGTAAGGAACGCAAAATCAAGGAACCTAATGTCGGTTTATCGGCGCCTAAGGTGGCATGAGTGGAACAAAACACCGAGCAAAAGGCCAAGCCTTCCACCCATGCCCAGTATATAGGTGTTTTAATAATAATAATAGATATTGTGATATTCCAACAACAAGTTCCCACCTGGAACGATCTTCATCTTCACCTGCAACTAACAACGCTATAAGAGGGGCTGAGCAAGTGGGTAACATAGCCAAACAATGGTTTTTGCTAGGAAGGTGTCAAAGGTTAGAGGTTTCATGGCAACAAGGAGAGGCTGACAATAATGATGGGTAGCGCGACATATAACGATAGCATCGAGACACTAAGCATGGCAATGATAGTAAAGGTATCCAAGGGTATGGTCATCTTGCCTGAGATCCCGCAAGGAAGAAGAACGGATCCATGAAGAAGACGAAGAAGAAGCCGTGAAGAAGAACCACGGGTAGACGAACAAATCCTCACGAACGCAACGGAACAAGCACTAACGAGAAGAATCAAGCAACATGGTAAACACACCACACGAGACATGACAATATGCTCAACCAAGTATGATGCAGGACAGTTCTATATAGGAGGCACTACAAGTCTATACAAGAAGCAAAACATGGCAAGGTAGGAAGCACAGAAAAACAGCACAAGTCTATATATGATGCAATACATGGCAAGGTATGATGCAAGACAAGTCTATACAGGAAGCAATACATGGCAAGGTAGGAAGCACAGAAAAACAACACAAGGATATATATGATGCAATACATGGCAAGGTATGATGCAAGA